>CAWUFW010004342.1:762500-1362500 GCA_963921515.1 Calotriton arnoldi | reverse complement strand
ATGAAGGGTCACTGTTCCTGAGAGAAGTCAAAGCGAGTCGTTTTAGAGAGATCAGAGGGGAAGTCAAGGTGACTTTTACTTGGTGCCCTCACACATCCCAAGGGATGTCATGCTTCATCATAGGACAGTGCTCCTCGTCTGGCCGGTGCTGCAATGCCCTACGGGTCCCCCAAAGGGTCGCTTTAGCAGAGATCTTTTTGTTCTGACTCCGTATGAAGAGTGCAAGGTAGTGCTCGTGAAGTGATGTGTGAATTAAAAGTGGCTAGAGGGTATCTGTGATGATTAGCTGTATTGATAGAGATCCCTCTGTCACGGTTAAAAAACCATGTGTGAGTGAGGTAGACTAGGTCGACATGTTTTGCTCTTTTAATGGTCTCAGGAGGAGATTCCTAGCGCTTCCGCAGCATCAAAGAAAAGGTCAGAGTGTTTACGTATTAGAGATGGCCTCCTCAAATGAAGTAGTGCCACCCGTGGGACCCTGGCAGTGGTCCAATCTAAAACGACAAGAGGGAGAGGGGAAGGGGGTACAAACAGACAATACACAAAATATAGTTAGTCATGTCTCTGGTGTATAAGTGTTAATACACCGAGGTGGTGCCTGAAGGGTGGACCATGTTAATATCTCTGGCCTCAAACTTGTAGACCAGATGCAGTCTTGGAGGTGACTGAGCAAATAAAGCCATAGTTAAAAACAATGGTGAGGTATTCAAAATTCATAAAACAGGTATAGGATTAGGGCACCCCAACACGTTATCACAATAGTAGTAGGGTAAGTGTATCATGGTGATTAGTGCACATCAACATCGTAATATGCCATATACCAGCGTAATTGCAAAGAAATACCAAATGAAGTGTAGAACATTAACAATCAAAGCAGGCTCTCAAAAAAACTCTAAGTCGAGTGTTGTGGGTATATATCCATTAATGGCAAAACCTTTGTTAAAAGGTGATTTGTGCACCAAGGGAGGTGGGGAAATGGGGGAAATGGGGGGGGAAAGGGAGTAAATGGAGGGACCTCTTACCTATGGGACATAGAGAACAGTCCCCATGAGTCAAACGAGAGGGTGCATTCCGCAACGATCTGTATAAAAAAATAGCACAGTTACCGGAATGCCCAACTTACAGCTTGAAGCGCTCGCATTGTGGAAGCCAGAAATGTACTCATGATTGTGGCGAAAGGCACAAGCTGCCGCACCTACCCAACCTCTTGTATGCTCGTAGATAGAAGCGGGCGTGATGCCCCCCGGTATTGTAGTGCCCAGCTGCAGGAAGGGGCTGCCGGAGTAACCGGAAGCGAGGCTGCGGTCGCGTGGTGTGCGGCCATCATCTTGGAGTGGTGAATGGCTGTTGAGAATGGCAAGCCTGTTTGTGCTGACAGTGGCTGCCATCTTGGAACTATAATTAACTGCCGGTGAAAGCAGGCAAGTGTATGTAGATATGTACAATATAGAGCCTATGGAAGGTTGTAAATGGAGTTGTACACACCTCAGGTGGTTCGTAGATGAAGTCGTATATGGTAAATTGTGAATAGCATTCCAAATTCGGCAAGCTTATGTATGTTTGTAAATATAGTCCATGCTTGATGGCGGTTTGTAAATAAAGTTGTACATGACATATATTAGAGCCAGAGATGTAAAGAACAAAGATAAAGGATAGTCACCATATGGTAAATGATGAATAGAGTTCCAATTTCGGCAAGTTTATGTATATTTGATAATAAAGTAAACGCCCAATGGCGGTTTATAGATAAAGTTGTACATTACATTTTGTCAAAAAAGTAGTGTGGAACTAGAGGTGTAAAGAGCAAAGATAAAGGATAGCCACCATATGGTAATGGTGAGGGTGCCCTGGAAAAAGAGGGAAACCTGGTGTATGGCATCGATTGGATGGCAGATTGTTATGGGGCATAAAAGCAGGATATGCGGCCAAGATATGTCAAGGGTGCACGATTAGAAAGGGGCTTTAATATTGCAATGGTGTGGGCTCAAACTCCTCAGAGAGGATGAGCTTGCAAAAAGAGGGAAATGGCTCTGTGTAGAATAGAAAGTGATACTCAGAGTGGGGAAACATATACCAATAGTATGTTAAGAGAGACAGAGTATTGAGATGATATACCTGAATGAAAAGTGCTATTGTAGTTCAATCTAGGGTATATCATCGTTCAGGCCATGAATATGTGTGCAAAGGCAGAATACCCAAAGTTGTTCTTTTGTAAACAGGGTAGTGATACTCCAGGTTGGATTGGCCTCCAAAATAGTCCATATCAAGTGGTCAGTGGTATGTTGGAATTCAATATAGCGGTTGCACAGTTTAGTGGCGCTGCGGCCGCAGCGATTATTGCTTTTGTGCTCACTGATCCTGGTTTTGATTGGGCTTGTGGTCATGCCTACATAGTGTAGTTTGCATGGACACGTAATGATATAAACGCAGTTTTTCGTATTACAGTTTGTGTGTTGTTTCTGTGTCCATCTGAAATTGCCTATCTCTAAGCTTTTTGTGTGATGTGTGGAGTCACAGGCAATGCAGCTACCGCATGGGTAGTGACCTTTCACTGCTGGTAAGTTCCATAATGTGGTTTGTTGTGTCGCCGTCTGGGTGTGTGGTCTTGTATGTACTAGGTGGTCCCTGAGATTTTGTGTTCTCTTGAAGGCGAATCTAGGGCGTTCCAAGTTCAGCTCCCCTGTGTTGACAATCTTCCAATGTTTTAAGATGATGTTCTTAATTTCGTTAGACATCGGGGTAAAAGTCGTTACACATGTCATGGTCTCATCTTTGGGTTTGGGAAAGGTTTCCAATAAGGCTTCGCGGTGGTTGATTATTTGGGAGCGCGGGCACTGGACCTTCATCTTTCCTTTCTTAAGGTAAATAACAATAGACTGGGGTTTATGTAGGGTAAGTTCTTGTACTAGTTGTTGAAATTATTTAACATAACTATTCTCCTATATATCCCCAAGTTTTGATATTCAGACTAGATCCCAGTTTTGTAATTGTGCCATCCCACTTGACGGCCCAGCAGGTATAAAAGATTTACTGGTTCTTGCTCCTAATTGCATGACCAACGGGTAACAAGTGTTTTTTGTAGAACAAGGTCATTAGCCTTGTGCCCAACCTGAAGGGCCAGTGGATCGCTGTTTGTTTGGTCTCTACCATTTGACCTGTCCGGCTTGGGAGACCCTTCCAGGAGACTAAGCTCCCGCTGGCATAGCTCACCAGTCACTGAGACATGCAAGCCCCTCAAGCACTTCAATGTGGTGATGCTCCAAGGAGCTTGAAGATAATAGGCAGCAATTAAAACTGTGTCAGTTTACATCAGTAACTCAAGCAATACTAAGCAGGGTTCATGAAGGATCATCTCTCTCTCTTTGGCTCGCTAGTCAACCCCACTGGCCAAACAAAAGAAAATGTAATTTCAACCGCGTGCAGATGATACACAGATCATGATGCCACTCCCAGGGGAAAGTGATAACAGCTTCTTCATTATTAATTCAACCCTTACTCGTGTACAGGAACAGATGAGTGAACACAACCTTTGCCTTAAATGCTCACAAATGGAAATCTTACTCTTAACAAAAATCTGTTGCCTGTCCAGTAGCTCCATCTGTGGTATGACTTCCCTGCTCTAACTCTCAAAGCATGAAACCTAGGAATCATCTTTGCCCATATATACTCATTTATTCTGTACGTTAATGCAGTGCAGAAAAACACAGACCTCCTCCTTCATTTACTTCTCAATGCAATACCAATAATAAACTTTTAGCACTTAGTAAACTAAAAGGCTCATCATAGGTGTGCAAAGTTAGAACACATGCTTGATGAGCCTTATATTGTGTCCCTCTAAAACATGGGCTAACTTTCAGAATGCTTTGCAGTACCCACTTGGCATACAGGGTTTCAGGACTGAAATACTTGTCTATAATATTTGACAACTGCAAGTCATCTCACAACATGAGATCAGCAACCGATAACAGGATCACCCCTACTTCATTTAATAAGGCTGCTGATGGGAAAACCCTAGGAGCACATGATCTGAAATCCTCGAAATGTCTGACCCCAGACTTCAAACAATAGCCAAGACCATTTCAAGTTCTGAAGGAAGCTGGGCTATTCCTGTGCTGTTAGGCCTTCCCTGAGCCTACTTCCTCATCCATCAGCTATCCGATTATGACTGTGAATTGATCACTGGAACATATATCAAACTGGGCTAATCTATCTAGAATAAGTTGTAATTATAGCAGTTGGCAATTATTTTTCTCTTATTTTGTCTCTGATTAAAATGAACAAAGATTGATCTACCTAGGTGCTGTTAATGTTATCTCTTTTTGTAGCACTATTTACTATTTTCCACTTCATTCCTTTACTATTCCACTACCATCCTTTCATTTATATGCACACTGAAGCAGCACAAGAGGTCTAATAAATCACCATTAAACACTTACAAAATAATAAAATTTGCTTGTTGTCCCTATGATTTGTACATATGTTTTAAAGACACACTACCTGTACTATTTTAAGACTTATAGCTATGTCTTATGGCATGTCTAAAAGTGGTCAAGGGGTTATTAAACCAATCTCCATGGAGTTTAGTAGGGAACATCAAATCTGAAATACTGACCACAGTTTCAATGGACAAACTATTGAATGGGTAAGTGCACAGTGGGTGGTTAGAATTTACTATTCCTAATTCCACATCTACGCTCCTAGAAGATATATATATCCCTGACGTATGCATATGTGGAGTTAGGTATGGAAAATGTATACAAACGTACCCTTCAATACTTGTCCCTCAATATTGTGGTCATGATATAGTGGCCTGTCAATATTTGACATTCGGTATTCCCAGTCTACACCACCTTCAGGGATAGAAGCTAAATAAAAATTACACTGGCCTGCAATATAGCAGAGTGTTTTCCATGGTGGCCTTGAAAGCCCAGCTAGTGCCTGTCCCCTCCTGTAGTACTTTACAAATGAAAACATTCTCAAAAAGTACTCAAGCAGTTCACTGCAGAAGTCTGCCCTCTCCTGCAACCTTAACCTCTTCAGCGCTCTTGATGTACTATTGTGGCATTGTAGTGCGCTTGACGTCAATCTCACTACTGAAGAAATCTTTATGGTGCAAACATCAGAAGGATTGTCTTTTTTTAAAACTAAGTCGAGACACAAGGGAAGAAGAAGGGATGGGGCAGTCCACACTGGCATTGAACTGTGCCCCATCCCAACAGACTTCTTGTCCCCTCCAGGTGGGAGGATTGGAGGTTTACTGCCAATATGGATCCCCGAGGGTGGGCGTAAAGCCCATGAAACAGCAGGGATTCTTTTTTTGTTTTTTTTAAAAAGAATGCGGTGGGGTGGCCTGCGATGCATCCTGCTTGTAGCCCACCTCTAAAAAGCACCACGATCTTTCTGCTCCCGGAGTACCAGAAAAAACACTATACTTTTAAAACATAGATGGAGTGGGGACAGCCCACATCAGGCCATGTGCAACACTTTCTAATGCCCCAAAAATCTTTTGGCCCTCAAGGGAACAAAAATCACACCAGATGCCAGGAATATTTAAAAACAAATGGGGTGGGGACCGTCCTGTCCTAAGACCAGACCGCACCACTTAGGCTTTGAGCCTCTCCATGACATGCTAGGGGAAATTTGGATTCTTTTGGGTGTAGTTTTGACATAAGGAGCAACAGAGAGGGGATAAATCCCAATTTCCACTCACTTACCTCTGAATGGTTGCACTATTTGGGTTTCAGGCTCGGAGTCAGCCGCCAACCTTGGATCCCTACAAACCCTGGACATTTCTGAAACCTAGGGGCATATTCACAAGGAGCCATCGCCGAATTAACGGCACTTTATCGCAGCCAAAGTCGTGATAAATTTACCCCCCCATTCACAAGTCGGTGTTAACAGCCCACAGCACCAGTTTACCCACGATATCAGCCTCAAAAAACATTGCCACAGAGGACCCTCGCAAATATCGCTAATGAGATGCAGAGTAGGCGTTCCCATGACTAAAGTCGAGACAACATCACAACTCAACATTCACAACGACCAGCCACATCCGCGATAAAAACACAAAACAGGCGATAAGGCGCGTTAGCACCAGGAAATCTACACCTGCTCTGACCTGGTGTAAACTCGGACGGCAGCCAGCACCACAAAAGTGAGCACAGCCCAGGGCCACATCCGAAGGGCAACAGATGCCATGGAGCCACACATCATGCGGCCCGGACACCCAAGAGGGCCACAACACCCACCACCACCACCCCAGGACCACCCCTCCCTGGCACCCCCCAGACCAAAGACATGCCACATCAGCCACACCTAAACATGTACAAAATATTCCGCTTGATGCCGCAAAATCACAACTGATGACATGGATGTGTCATCACAGAAATGACCAGCACACATTCACTTTCGAAGCAACAAATGAAACTTTATTAAAATGAACACCGAAATGAAATAAAGACACATGGCCGCTCCCCTCCGGACAATACGTAGGTCACAGCCTGTAAGACAAAAAACATGATGAGAAGGTTTGTCCTGCGCACATCAGAGGACAGAGAGAGAGCGAAGGAGAGAGAGAGGAAGAGAGGGAGGGAGAGAGAGAAGAAGAGAGGGAGGGAGAGAGAGAGGAAGAGAGGGAGAGAGAGAGAGAGAGAGAGAAGAGGAGAGAGAGAGGGAGAGAGAGAGAGAGAGAAGAGGAGAGAGAGAGGAAGAGAGGGAGGGAGAGAGAGAGGAAGAGAGGGAGAGAGAGAGAGCGAGTGCCGCCCCTGCGCACCCAGGCCACGCTGCCACCGGTGTGTCTCCAACCACGTGCCGGTATGTAGGGCAGTTCACCAGGTCACACATCTTAGTCAGAGCCATCAGCTGAAACAGAGCCCAGACACATGACTGGCACAGTACACACACTTGCACAAGACAATATCGCCTGCCCACCCATGCACATCCAGGCAGAGGCACCCCAACCCCTCCCGCCGCCCATCGGAGCATGCCCGCCCATGCACACCCAGGCCTCAATGCTCACCTTCCACCACCGGCGCGTAGACAGGAGGTCCCACCACGTGCCGCTGCAAGCCACAAGCCCGGGGCCCGCGGACATGGCACCCTCCACATCATGCAGCCCCACTCCGCAGGCCACCAGGTCTCACGTTTGGTGCTGGGTCTTGATTACTCCATGGCAGAGGACATACCAGTTCACCCGGCACCATCGCAGGCTGCACACCCGCTCAGCCCAATGGGTGCCACCAACTCTGGGATCCCGGAAGCGACGCCACGTGGCGGTAGGCCCACGCTGTCCGCTGGCTCTGGCCTACACTGCGGTCCAGCAGGGCACACAAAACCTGAGCCGTCCGGAACGCCGGGGCGGGGCATCATCGCAGGCTGCACACCCGCTCAGCAGCTCAAGGTGCCACTGACTCAGTGCACCCAAAGTCACCGTCCCATGGCGGGGTGCCTGTGCCGTCCGCAAGGCCTCTGGTGCCACTAACCCTGTGCAACCCCAGTCTGCGCCACGTGGCGGTAGGCCTGTGCCGTACTCAAGGCCTCAGTTGCCACTAACCCTGTGCGCAACAACTCATGGGCCCTATATTAGTGCGAACCGTGGGGCGTCCATCATCCAGTCACCACCGGAAGAGGGGAATGTGACGTCGTCGGACCCTTATGTTGGCGCAGTCACATGGCCTGTGACGCCTGTGCCCGGATGGGTGTGGTGTGTGTGAAGGGGAGTGGCTGTGACATGCTGACGACTGGACCAGTGACCTGCACACCACCAGCGAGTACGGCTGCGACGGGTAGCAATGAGGGCCCCCCCTCCGGGCGTAGACGGAGTGGACTGGCCTGCCATACGCCGGACCAGCGCAGGGCTTGCAACAATGACTCGTGGGCTCTGGGCTTGGTCCAGTCCATGTCCGGACAAGGAAGTGACTGATGCGTGTGTCCCTGCTGCAGTGTTCACGGAACCCACTACACAAGATGCAATGTCGCACCCCCTTACTGGCATCCCACAGGATGAACATCATTGATGCAAGGGAAGGCACTGTCCCCACATTCATCCACACATCCACACAGGAATGACGTAAGACATTACACAGCAGTGCGTCACTGGATGTTTATTTGCACATCCAGTGCAGTCATGCAGCTGGAGCGGTACAGGGCAATGCCGAGCACACCACACAATATGGGCCCGTGGAGGGCCAGCCAGTGTCCATCCCGGGATGACCTGTACTGCGGAAGAGGAAGGGTACAGTCCGCAGTCTGTCCGCCGTGTCATTGGTCGTCAAACAGGATGTGGCAGTCCATGTCGCTGTCCAAGGTGAGTGCCTCGGAGTGTATCGGGGGTTAGTGGTAGGTCTTGAGGCCATGTGCGGCACCAAGCAGAAACAGGCAAGGTGGCGGTAATGGATGCTAGTGCCTGGCCCTCCTGGCCACTGTCCCATCCACGTCCTCATCCCCGGGTGTGTGCCCTGCCCCACCTGTAGGTGTTGCAGTGCCGGCTGCGGCACTGTGTGCCACTGACTCATCAGGGGCTGGAGGAGGATTGTCGGCCGCACTGTGTGGCAGTGACACATCAGGTGCCAGAGTGGATACGCCTGCCGCACTGGGAGGCACTGACACACCAGGGGGCGGAGATGTGGATGGTGTGGGGGCAGCAGCATTCATCATCGCCACGCCTTGTGGCAGCAATGCCATGATGAGGACATGCAGGGCACGGTAGATCCCAGCTACATTTCGCTGATGTGCAGCGGCGGCTGCCATCCTTTCCGCCTCCATCCGCATCATGTCCTCCATGAGCCTCTGCATGTGTGCCAGCTCAAGGCTGGCATCGCTGGGGCCACTGTGAGTGGACAGGTATTCTTCCCTCTGCGTCATGACTCCAGAGATGTCAGTCAGGGCTCGCTGGAGACCATGGGGCGGACATAGACACCCAAGGATGGCGTCCAGTTTGTTAGCCATGAGCTCGAACCCCACCCGCACCTGCTCGGCCGTCTCCCTCTGGCCCTCCAGCACACGGCGTTGGAAGGCCATTTGTTGTTCCTGGGGGTCTTGGGAGGGTGCCGGGGCTGTGGGTGCCTCCTGCTGGGTGGTTTGGCTGGTGGGGGGTCTCATGGATGTAGCTGGGCTGCCCTGATCCTGGAGGTGAGTTGCAGAGGTGGTCAATGAGGTCTTGGATGTTTTGGATGTCGATGCTGGTGTTGTCCTCCTCCTCATCATCAGTGAAGAGTGGCTGTGACTGCTCTGCAGGAGGTGTTGACGATGCCCCTGCGATGTGAAGGGGAGATGGTGTATTACAATGTGTCCACGTGTATGTAGCCACATGGTACAGTTTGACATTCAGACAGCATGGCATTGTACATTGTGACAGTCTGTGGGTCTGGGCGAGGACCCAGAGTGTTGTGGGTGTGCACTGTGCCCTGCTTGCTTGTGCATGTGTGCCATTGTGGCAATCTCCCCCGTCCTCCCAGTACCTGGTGGTCACTCACCCTGTTGCGGTTGTGTTGTGTTCTGTCGAGCAGTGTCCGGTCCCCCGACTCCGGCCACAGTCTCCACACTGATGACTGTCGACACCAGCTCCTCCATGTAATCCAGCTCCAGCTGTGTTGCTGCCTTCAGGTTGGCGGAGAGTTTATCCTTGGTCTTCCGCTTGATGTCATTCCATCTCCTCTTGACCTCGTCCATTGTCCGCTTGTGATCTCCCACGGCATTCCCCTTGTCGAAGATGTCCCGCCATATTCCATTTTTGGTGCCCAATGACACGTTGGAGATGACGAAGAGTTGTTGATGGTGTTCCATCACCTCCGTGACTATGATCCTGTTCGCCTGCGGACTGAACTTGGTCTTCCTGGTCTTCTTGTCCGTGCCCTTCCCTGTCCCCGAGGTCCCAGGCTGGTCGTCCGGGGTGCTTGTGGGGTTGCGCTGGTCCTCTGCGCCTGCTCCGGCTGCCTCCATGGTGCTTGCGTGTTGGTCAGTTTGTGTGTGGGTTTTTTTTTCTGCTTTTATGGAGGTTTCTGACGCCTGCCAGGTGTGTGTTGCAGGTCTGGCGCTGCTTGTCGCTGGTTTCCTCATCGCGCTTTGGCCCATCGCGTGTTTTTTGTTGTTGTGGTTTGTGTGTTTATCTCCATTGTGGTGGTTGTATCGTGGACTTTGTCCACGGTTTCGGCAGGCTATCGCATGCTACCGCCTTGTTGTGAATTCCAAGTTGACACAGGGTTATTTTCCCGTGATAGGCTGCGTTATTGAAAGTTGCGTTACGCTACTCCTGCGGTAGTTATCACATGTTCTTGTGAATATACCCCCTAGAGACTCAGGTGAAGCCAGCGTAGTGTGTATTGTGTTGATCCCCCCCATGTGGTTCCCACACAAGTGAGGTACACTTATTATTGCGAGAAGAGTGGGAATTCTGGGTGGTAGGATTTGTGTGGATCCCTGTAGATTACGAAACTCCCACAAATATGAGGAAAATGTGTGAAGTTAGCCACCGATTGTGGTTTGGAGGGCATTCTAGGCAGGAAAACATCATGGGATCCATGCACCTTACACCACCCTGGACTCCACTAGTTGTCTAGCACTCAGAAATGTAAGGGTTAAGTAGGGTTCTCTAGGTGGAGGCTGACCCAAGTCCAAATACTTTTGAATTTTAATGACGAAAGCTTGATGTCTTCACATTGTGTTTTGTGGCCTTTCCTGTTTCAAGCAATAGGCCCAGTCACCCAAGTAAGGTTCTGTTTTTATCAGGAGAAATGTGGGGTTGGTGGGTGGTAGGAAGTGTGTGGATTGCTCTAGATCTGGAACGTTCCCTCACAGAAATATAAGACACATTTGTCATTTTAGCCATTTTGGGGAAGAAAACACCATAGGATCCATGTGACTCAAATTGCCCTGGATGCTCCTGGGTATCTAGTTTTCAGAAATGGCTGGGTTTAGTAGGCTTCCCTGGATGGTGGCCAAGCATGGGCCCCAAATTTTGAGGCTACCAATAATGCCAAAATGGATCAATTTTCAAGAAAGAATTTGATATCTCTGTGTTGCGCTTTGGGACTGCAATGTTGTGGATGATAGGCCCAGCCACTCTAGTTTGGCACTATTTTTATTGGTAGAAGTTTGGGAATGCTGGTTGGTAGGAATTGTGTCAAGCCCTAGAGATTCCAGAGCTTTCACTCACAGAAATGTGAGTAACATTCATCTTTTTAGACAGGGCATTCTGTAGTTTGTATGAGAAAACATTGTGGAATCCATGCAACTCACACCACCCTAGACCCTCCTGCAAACCTAGGTTTGAGAAATGTATAGGTGTAGTAGGTTTCCATGGGTGGGCAGGTCAGCCTGGGCCCACATACAGCATCTACTCACTTCACCAAAATGGGTCAATATGAAAGGCAAAAATTCTGATGTCTCCATATTGCACTTTGGGGCTTTTTTTTTACAGGCGATAGGCATAGTTACTCAGGTTGGGTACCATTTTTATTGTGAGAAGTGTGGGAATAGAGAATTCTAGAGCATTTATTATTATCAATTACATTTCTCTCTGGTTTTGAGTTCCAAGCGAATGTTCAAGAAAAACACATCTTGCCCTCTAAATCATATGATAGTTTGAGTAACCCGAAGTACAGTCTTTTAGGCACATTTTAAAAATACAGGGTTTCCTGCATCCCCAGTTTTCATTCATTAGATTTCACTAAATTAATTTCTGCAAGGTCAGTACACAATGAAATACCATTATAAGCTGTAGCTCAGTTGGCTCTGGATATCATATGTCTTTTGGACAACTAACAAACACTACGGGGCCGATTCCGATTCGGGCCGGAAATCTCTCCGACCGAGCCGGACCCGGAGAGATTTCCGACCGAATCGGACTCTGGCAGTCCGACCGAACGAGTACGATGCGCACGCAAGCCATCGGACTCGAGTCGGTCGGACTCCCATTGAAGTCAATGGGAGCCGGTCGTACAACGCGTACGCGGGCTCCCATTGACTCAATGGGTGCGAGGCGGACAAGGGCGCCCCCTACAGCGTGTACGCGTCCATGCGCATCGCGGCGTACATGCACAGGTAGGGGGGACTCATGGGTCCCCCCTGTGTGCGACTCGCGCGCATACGCGTACAGGGGGGGTCCGACGCGGACCCCCAAAGTCCGGCTCCGACAGCTTTGTCGAGCCAGACGGCGCGAGTCGATCGGACTGCTCGCGGCGCGCATCGTACTTACCCAGCCGGGATACGTCTCCATAGCGCGGTGCGAGTCGTGTCCATGCGAGTCGGTCGGAGCGTGTTGAAGCCGCGTTCGAGTCGGTCGGAGATTTCGCGGGTGCCTGCATCGTACTCGCTCGGCCGGACCCGCGTATGATTCGGTCGGGAAACAGGGCTCCGAATCGGATCCGGTAAATCCGAATCCGATTCGGAGCACTACCGGCCGAGATCGGAATCGGCCCCTCCATATCCCTGCAACCAGAAAGGTGTAATGAACATAATAGTATATTTCTTTTGTAAATCGACCATCATGGCAAAAAACTACAGATGAAAATGGTGTCACCAATTGCTATTTTTTCCTGCTTATTTTCATTTTTTTGGGAGATTAATGATTGGTTTCTTTGGGAAAACCATGAGTGATCTACTTGAATGACTCCTTTCTGAATTCAGATTTTGTCAAGTTTTTAGAAATGTACAGCTTTCTAGGTTCACCCATGGATTTCAAACCTGTTTCCAACTCATACTGCAACAAGGTAGAAAATACAAAAAATCGGAAAATCAGCTGCGACTTGGAAAAATGCAAAAACTGTGGTAAAAGGTGTTTTTTTTACAAATCTGCTTGTTCCTGAAAGCTGGGAAGTTGGTGATCTTAGCACAATAAACCTTTTGTTGATGCCATTTTTAGAAAAAAGCCATATGCTTTCTTGCACACCACTTTTTTCACATTTTTCCATAAAAAAGAACATTTGTCTTTATTTGAGCTACTTTCTAGGTTGCTTCCAGGGGAATCTACAAACTGTATGTATCTTTAAAATCTCTAACCTGTAGGGAAAAAAGGACACAAATGTGCCTCGGATATCTGTTGTGAAAAAAAGACTTTAGTACAAAGTAGTCATGTAGTTCCTATATTACCTATACAGGATCTGCGCGTTCTGGATAACATAAACTGTGGGATTGGTGGCGGACGGATTCCGTGCACCCCCACCGGATACGTTAGCCTGTCTGTATTAGCTAGCTCACAGTGCCACTAGAGTCTCCTCTTATCGGGGAGAGAATAGCTCTTGGCAACCTCAGAACATGACAACCCTGATCCCTCAGGATCGTGGAAACAATATACTACTTTTCGCTCAGTCACTCGTGCTTACTTCGTTTGTCTCAGAGAGTTACACAGAATAAACAGTCTGGGCGTTTCAATAAGTATTTATTGAACAGTTGTTATTCCAGTGTATAATAGATGAGCTGCAACAACCATTAGACAGTAGCAGAGATATATGATTAGCAATACTATGAAAGTAAAAGGATGGTATAGTTCTACCATCTTGCAGAAATCATGAATAAATACAAGTACATAAAACACATGATAAAAGGTGCGTACTCCTACGATGTCTCCCTAACTAGATGTACCTAAATGTACCTAGCATCTATGTAGGTGTTATGCCAAGAATCCCTCTAGGATCTAGTCCACCCCATTATCTGAGAATTAGAGAATGTGGGACCCCATCCTGGTCTCGAGTTGGACACCCCGCGAGGGATGTTAGACCACTGCTAGCTGGAGCGTCTGCATGCAGGAACCTCAGCGTCTCTGGTCAGTGTGTCAGCCGGGAAGTCACGGTCTCCTCTATCTTCCTAAGCAAGATGTGTTGTATATATACCCATAGATCTCCCCAGGGGTCCTACCTTGCTGTGTTACTGTGTCGGCTAAAGGATGACGTCGGGCCTGAACTCTATACAGAGATATTCTACAAGAGATGGTAATCCTACTGTTAGTCCTGCTGTGCTTCCAAGAAGCCTCATGCATAATGTATGAGAATCGAACCATGAAAAACCCGCGTTCTGAATGCAGTGTCATATCTAGGTAAAAGGTCAGTGCCTAAGAACCATTATGTATGCAATGTAGGGAAGGATGTAGGTGAAAGGTTGCGATTTTACCTGCGCCTATATAGGGTACCTATATGGAATATAACATAGTGTCCCAAACATCAGAAAATGGCTCAGTACTCGAGGTGAGTGAAAGGTTCTGCAGCTAAGGGTTAAAAATCCATATAACCCTCATTAGTCTTGGCTCATAAATGCAGAGGTACTGGATTTGCCAATACTTTTCTGCAGCTGCATAAGACACATAGACGCACATATGATGGCTATTTTGGAATGGGTTTATAATAAAGAAAACCCACTCAAAGATTGCTACCATACATTTTGATGTGTGCATTGTGTCATGTGTATATGCCTGCATCATGACAACTGCAGCCATTTTTAATTTATGCCTATATTAGGTTGGTAAACTAAAATATTACAAAATAATATAAAACGACGTGAAGCTCAAGAAAAGGTTGTGAAAGGTCTGGCAACAATTTGGAGCTGTGGGGCCTTCTTAAAATGTATATATATATATATATATATATGTGTGTATATATATATATGTATATATGTGTATATATATATATGTATATATGTGTATATATATATGTATATATGTGTATATATATATATTAAAAAGGGGAGACGGTGGGAAGCGGGTCAGGTGGCCAGCATTGGGGAGGAGCATTGAAAAGAAAGTGCAAACAGGAATGTGGTGGGGTATTAAAAAAATGAGTAGGATGGTGAGCAGTAGGCAAAGTAACACAGAGCGCAGGAGGGTGGGTAAAAGTGGGAGGAGGAAGCAACACGAGGGAGGCATATCAAGAAAACCCACCTATGGAGTGCTTAGAGAAAAAGAACAAGGTATGTTCGTGGTAAAATAGTAGTTCTTCTTGTAGTTGAATCTTAACAAGTAAACAAATCAGCAGCCGCGGTCCCTGCAGGTAACATCGGTGAGGCGGTGGGGCCGGGTAAGGGGGGATTTCGAGGGACGATGCCGAGGGAAAATTAAATAAATAATTAATTTTCCCTCTGCATCGTCCCTCGGAATCCCCCCTTACCTGGCCCCACCGCCCCACTGCTGTTACCTGCATGGACCGCGGCTGCAAATCAGACCATTAGACACCAAAATGCTCCAGGTAGGGTATACACATGAATATGGAGGAAAGCCATTGAATCAGAAGCAGGGCCTCACTTTGACTCTCATCAAAAGCATTGCATTGCAGTTCTGGTACTTTACACTGCACAAAACTCCCACCACACCTGCAAGAGGACAGGAACTGACATCAACAATATGCATTTTCTGGATTGCACTTCCACAATTGAAAGCAATTGTACCGTCTATCAAGCTGCTCTTTTATTAGCCTCTCATTCTGTAGAAAACACAGGTTCATATTTACAAGGAAATGTTGAAGTGCGGAGCTGCGTCAAATTTGGCAGCGCCGTGCTCCAACATTTCCAAAACGCAGGGATGCGCCATGTCTACAACAATATGGTGCACTCCCTGTGCTTTCCCTAGCGCTGGAGCTAAAACTAGCTGCCTAGCGCCAACACAGGCACGCACCCTTGCACGAAAGAGCAAAAGCCATTAATGATTGTTTATGTGCAGGAAGGTCTCCTTCCTGCACATAAATAATCAATAATGGTGATTTGCTACTTCTATGTGTGCTGCATTCTGCAAAGTATCATTATTTAATGATTGCTTATGTGCTGGAAGGGACACCTTCCTGCACATAAACAATCATTAATGGCTTTTTGCTCTTTCTATGTGTGTTGCAGAATGCAGCACACATAGAAAAAGCAAAAACGGGGAGAAATAAAAGTATTTCTCCTCGTTGCGCCATTGTAACGCCTGCTATTGCATGGCATTAGTTTTTGACGCTATCTCAGACTCACACATCCTTGTAAATCCGAGGCAGCATCAAAATGCACTGGGTGTTGCGGTGAACGCCCACAGCAACACCCATTGCACGCCCCTTACACACAAAGTGATGCGTGTACAGGGGCTGTATTTACAAGGTGGCAGTAAGCCACAAAAAGGGGCTTAACGCCACTTTGTAAATATAGCGATGGACATAGTGCCACCGGAACGTCGCTAAAAGTGGCGTTCTGGTGGCGCTATCGCTTGTGTAAATATTCCCCACACTGTCACTACTTGGAGCTTTGACCTAGAAAATGACCTTGGAAATGAAACTGCAGCAGAGTTTGAAATAATTGTTGTTCATCTGCCAAAGTTAACTTATAACAAGGACATCTGGCTTTGAGCTTCCAGTCGGCAAGGGGACGGGCACTGAAAAACACATAAACATCTAATTTCCACTGTCCTTATAAAGAATGTGTTATTTCCTCTTACTCATCTAATAGAGCACTTCAGTCTCGCTCTTCCAGATTGCTATTGACAAAGAAGTAAAATGTCTAATTGATCAAAGAGAATGAAGCAGAAAGCAGGGTGGCCATTCATTATTTACACTGTGGTGAGCAGCATATGCTCATGGGCTCTTTCAGAACAATGTCTGGATATATGTGTGAGTTCCAGCTGACAGCTCACACGCACAGTCAAATAACAAGCCCTGAATATTTACCCCAAAGGTCACAGTGGATCTGTCCAATTATATCCTCATGAAAATGTTAACCCTCCAGTTATAAAGTCATCTAAAACAACATAGTTTCGTAGCGCACTGACATCATTTGAAGGTGGTTTCCAAATTTCAAATCGGATTTGATCTCAACAAGGATGCAGACGTCTTAGATTTTCTTAGCCCAATTACAGCCCAAGGTACATAAAGTGGGCATAGTTGGGCTCCCTGCCACCATTTTAGGTTCAGGTGACCTGGTAACTGGTGGCAGGGAGAGTTTGTGGCGATTTTCCTCTCCCACTCATCCCTGTGAGATAGCTTTTGGGACCTGTGTTGGTGGTACTTGGCACAATTTGGGGCTTCATTGTTGAGACAGGTGCGCAGGGGTAATTTGTGTACGTTGTCGCTTAAGGCAGGTGCTTGACTGTGGCCTGCAAAGTTTTGCAGGAGTTGACAGAAGTGTGGTTGACGTTGCCAGTTGGTAAATCATGTGCAAAGGGAGGTTAGCCAGGAAGTTCAAGGTTAATTTTAGGAAGTTTGGTTGCTTTGAGGTTTAAACATGCAGTCATAGGCTGTAGAGGAAATGCAAAGTTGAAAACTGTTGAAATGAGAGAGTTGAAGGGTGGGACACATGGGGGATCATAGGGGTGGAGGTAGGGGGTTTGTTATTACATTCCATGTATAGCGAGGTTTTAGTTTTGCAAGGAAGTTAGCCAGGTAAAAGTTTGTGATGTGCACCTGTTTCAATAAAGCAGCCTTTTTCGAACACAAAGTGGTCAGTGGCATATGCTGTGCCCCTCTCTCCCAAATACTTGACCATGGTCTGTAAACAAACACAAGAAGCGCACCAAACACAAACAAGCACACCATGGTTCGAAGATGAAAGACTGCCCTGGTCGTGTGTGCAGGAGAAAGTATTTCATTATGGAGGCCTAGACTGCCACTAAAGCGTTCCAAGTCAGATCATAGGCAACGAGAGCAAAACTGCAGTAGTGTGTGGTATCACATTATGGGAGACCAATGCACAACATGACATTCCTTCTCTGGATTCAGTTCCCTTATGTCTCTCAGGCTCCCTCCACTTATTCATATATTTATTAAAAAAAAACATGCCTGGCCTTTTTGCCACCTAACTCTAGTCTTTCCTTCTTCCTTGCTAAAGACGCCCTTGCATTCTGCTACCTCTCACCCACTGCCACAGTAGTTCGTTCTTTAAATGGTATCTGGCATAGGATTACCTGTTCCTGCCTCCCTCTGTCCTTTCCTACCTCTCTCGTCCCAAGGGACATGCACTGTGGTCTTTATGAGAGTCAGGAGAGCACGCACAGTGCTTGCAGCAGAATGCTCACATCTGCTGCCGAGAACAGCAGTGTGCTATCTCCTGTGAATGGGTTGTACAAGTGTGTGGCTTTCATTGGTGCAGCAGGTGCAGTAGCACTGGGGTCCAGAGGCTTAAGGGGTCCACAAACCCTGATTATTGCTGTATTTTATAATTCAAATAGCAGCCAGGGGACCCATTTCCTTCCTTGCATTAGAGCCTGTGGCACACTGACTATGCCACTGAATCTGTGCAGACCCACCAACGTCTGAACAGATTAACTTCCAGGAGACGAAGTAAGGCCGCAGCTTTCACAAATCACCTAGTGCCGACTTCAAATTTACAATACCCATACTGAAAGATGGCCTCGGTATATGTTCTGGGCAGCACACTGTGCCATTGGAACCAAGTTATATCCGAATCATGATCCCTAATAAGGGTGAATATGGTCTTGGGACCTAGCCTGGCAGTTTTTTTTGTTTTTGACTACTCTCCTGTCTCTGATTCACGAAACCATCTAGGATAATCGAGGCACAACTCAGTAGACATTGTATTACATTGTACTAGAAAATCAGGTAAAAAGTTTGCAAATGTTGTTTTAGAATCGGAAGACAGGCATTACTCCAACAACGCCAACTCCACCACCTTCCTGGAGAACCTGAACAACATCTGTCTCATTCAACTGGTCACTGAACCCACGAACAAAGCCGGACACACACTCAACCATATCTTCACTTCCAGCAGCAGAATTAAATTCAACCACGTCACAGAACTCACGTGGACATACCACGCCATTGTTCTTTTCACCATCTCCAATGCTTAGCACACCATCACCAAGCACCACCGCCCCTCCCACAGTAGCTGTTGCAAAGTAACTGAGACACAGTGGACACAGGCCCTCTGCACCGCCCAACCCGAAGCTGCATCAGAATTTGACCAGGTTGTACAGAACTTTTCCGCATGGATCACCAAATGCTCCAACAGAGTTGCCCTGAAGAAACCAGCAAAAAATAACAAAACCTCAAAACAAGCCAGCTGGCACACCCCAGAGCTCAGAACCCCCAAGCGCATCTGCTACTGACTCAATGGCAGAAACAATGGCGCACCACAAGAAAACCTTCAGACAGAGCCGCTCACAAAGCAGCCCTCAGCAACTACCACCTGCATATCAAGGAAGCTAAGACAGCAGCCATCACAGCCCACATTGATACAGCTGCCAACCACACAAAAGAACTCAAGATAGTCAAGGAATTCTACAGCCCGGCAGCCATAGAGAACACCATCCACCCCTCACAAAAACTCTGCAACACCTTTTCGGACTACTACCACAGCAAAATTGCCACCATCTACAACTTCGACCCCCCCACTGCTGCTCCCAACCCCAGCAGCCTCAACCAAGCAGGGCACACAAGCTGAACGATTACCACTTGGGCCCTGGTCACCACTCAGACCAACACAGCCATCATGTCATCCATCCACTCCGGGGCACCCACCGACCACTGCCCCCACTGTCTCTTCAACCTCAGACCCAACCCAATCAGCACAGAACTCACCAGCATCATCAACACCTCCATCTCCACAGTAGCCTTCCTGGACAGATTGAAACACGCAGAGGTCAGACCCTTCCTAAAGAACCCTCAGCTGACCCCAGCAAACTAAATAATTAACGACGGATCGCCCAGCTCCTTTACCTGGCCAAAGAACTTGAGAAGGCCATCAACCAACAGCTCACTGAATACCTGGAACACAACCACCTACTTGACACCTCCCAATCAGGATTCTGTGCCAACCACAACACAGAGACCATGCTGATAGCGGCCACAGACGACATCAGAACCCTCCTCGACCACAGAGAGACTGTGGACCTGATCCTTCTAGCTATCTCTGCTGCGTTTGACGCTGTCTCTCACCACACCCTCATCAACAGACTCTACAACATCGGCATACAGCAAAACGCCCTCAAGTGGATCGCTTCCTTCCTCTTAGAATGCACTCAGACCATGCAGCTGCCTCCCTTCACCTCCGTACCCAAGGAAATCATATGCGAAGTACGCCAAGGATCATCCCTCAGCCTCACCTTGTTCAATATTTGCATGACCCCCCTAGCAGACATCGTCAGATCCCACGGCCTTAACATAGTTTCCTATGCAAATGACACCACTAGAACCAACTGCTGCAAAGCCATGACTAACGCAGCCAACTGGATGAGAGACAACTGCCTTAAACTCAACTCCGACAAGACAGAAGTACTGATCTTCAGGAAGAACACTTCCGTATGGGACCACAGCTGGTAGCCAGCAGAACTCGGACCTACACCCACAACAAAAAATCATGCACGCAACCTAGGCATCATCCTCGACAGCGAACTGACCATGAAATGACAAGTCACTGCAGTCGCCTCCTCCTGCTTCCACACCCTTTGAGACTCTTCATTCAGATCCCAGTAAACCCCAGAAAGACCGTCACTCAGGCCCTCATCACCAGCCGCCTCGACTATGGCAACGCTCTCTACGCTGGCATCACCACCCAGCTCATTCAGAAGACTCCAGACCAAAAAGAATGCTGCAGCCAGACTTATCCTGGATCTCCCAAAACCAGGTTTTTGGAAGAGGAAATAAAGGGGAGTGGGGAGTAAAAAAATTATTTTCATTTCAGAGAAAGGAATACATCCAATTAAGAGCGCAGTCCCTAATACAGCATGAGTAACATCTGTGGATAGGAGAGGGATGAATGTCTGCATTGAATGCTGAACTCAGATCCAGAAGGATAAGCGTTGTATGACCACCTTGATGCAGATTGCATCTGAGGTTCTCCGAGACTGATAAAAGAGTGACTTCAATACCATGGAGAGGGTGAAAGCCAACATGGTCCTGATCTAGCAGAGAATTAGATTTCGTAGAATTGGATAAGTATCTGTTGATTTGTTTCATGATCTTGGTGGGAACAGGAAGAAAAGAGAGGGGATTTTGGGGTTGGCTAAAGGTCTTTCAGTTAACGGACCACTAGAACATCATTTCAACACAGTGGGATTGAAGCCTGTAGGACAGAGTAGTTATAAAATGTGATAAGAAGGGGAGCAAGGATCTCTAAACCTTTGCTGACAACCTGAAAGAACATGAGTCGGATTGTGATCCAGATAAGTAGCACAAAGTGAGGGACTTGGTACACTTTAAGGAAAGAGGAAAAAACTGAGTAAGATGAAACTGAGAGGAGTCAGGAGCAGATGGGGAATATGTGGGCATGCCCTTATGGGTAAAATGAGAACCAAGGCCAAAAGTCAGATAGATATTAAGAATTATTTCCCTAAAAAAAGTGAACAAGTAATCACAAAGCTCCTGTAAGGGTGAGACTACAGCAATTGTAGTATTAGGTTTAAACAGGGAGCTAAAGAGTTTGAAAGCAATGCTAGAAGAGTTATTGGTATTATTTATCATAGAAGAAGAATAAACTACACACGGTGAGCTGACCTGCTTCTTATGAGCCTTCAAAACAAGGAGATAGGTCGCAAGGCAGTACGGCCACTTTTAAATTCCTTGTAGACAGCAGAAAGTTCATTAAAGAATCAGGATACAGAGATAAAGCAATGCTTCTAAAGGGGCCACTAAATGTAATGTATAATTTAGCAATACTTGGTGTCAGGATGCACTAGCTTGAAATTCAGATCAGACAGGATTGAGGATATTTTCCACACTTTGCCAAACCCACAGTCACTGTAGGTGTGGGTAAAAGAGAATGGGACAGGAGATAAAAACAGAGACACTGGATAGCAACAACTGCCTAGTCATACAATTGGATCTAAAAAGCAAAGGAGAGCTTTAACATAACTATTGTTTGAACGTTGATGTTTTAATTTGAAGTGCTGCCCATGATATAAATTGTTTTCCAGTCTAACCCTGATCACATATGTATTCTCTATTTTTGATATCAGCATGCCATACAACAATACTTGTGCTAATATTCTCCCATTGTTGTTTGCAATGGTTCATAACCCACATGGTTGGTTCCTTGCTGAGTAAGCAGTATAATAGAATCCATAATCCTATGGATGACTCTACTGAAACAAACGAGTGCTATTGAGTCCGTATTTTCTTTGAACAATTCTTTTAGAAATAAACAATTGCTACAGAATTCGTAGTCCCTACGGATGACTCCTTATAAACAAACAAGGGCTACTGAATTGTTAAACCCTATGGATGACTCCTTGTGAAACAAACAAGTGCTACTGAATTGTTAATCCCTATGGATGACTCCATAGGGAACTTGGTGAACTTGTCTTCCTGCCACCGGACATCGCCAGCCATACCGGGGACTACATCCCCCATTTAGCAACGCGCCAGGAGGCACCAGCGTCCCTTTCTCCGCGCCGAAGGGCGCATAAAGGCTGCCTCAGGCTCCCGCAGCGCGGGATGTGCGCGGGCGTGCCTGGGCCGAGCCCGGGCAAAGCCTGGGCCAAGGGCAGGCCCGTCTGCGCCCGTCAGCGCCTGAAAGAGGCTGGGCTGGGCCAGCTCTCTTTCATCTTGAAACCACCATGGGTAATTGCCTTGTAACAGTGACGGGGGTAAAGTGAAAGCAAAGGTCCCGCGTAATTGTGCCTCCATTATTTCATATTTAACGACAGCTGTTGGGGCGCTAAATGAGGAAATTCATGATGTGGAAGAACAGCTTGGGCTTGGGGGGGGCAATACCCATCAACACCCCCCCCACCTCCCCTACGGAAGTACCACAACACAGAATCCCAGTTGTAAACATTGAAACAGACCTAGTTGTGGAGGAGGGCGCTTCCATTCAGGTCGCCCAAAACCCCTCGTCCCCTTTTCAGGGACCAGCGAAAAAAGATGGGGGTAGACTGGTTGGAAATGTTTCCCCTGCTTTGATCGCGGCCACCAATAAAAAAAGGCCAAAAAAAGGCACGAAGCAGGGTGCCTACACAACTGACTTTCACTCACAGGAGGAGGGTGAAGGACCTTTGGCTAAAGAGGACCGGGCAAATGCGCATATTACCGCAGCATTAGGAGATCTTATTCAAACACGCCTCAAGACCTTTCTTGGGACACTTAGAGAGGACCTTACCATGGGGCATATGTATCAAAAAAGTGATTTGCGATTCTCAAAATGCGATTTTTTGCGAATCGCATTTTGAGAATCGCAAACCGCGATGTAAATAAAAATTCGCAAACAATTTGCGATTTCTAAAAATTCGCAGAATACACTGCGAATCCCGTATTAGCGATTCCTTATTTGCAAAATTCACAAATAAAGAATCGCAAAAATAGGGAATCTGCAATTCACGTGCAGGTTGATGACATCACACCCAGGAAGTGGGAGTGCCATGCTGCACCTGATTGCCTGAGGCTGAGTCAGAGGCTGTGAGGAGAGGCAGAGAAGTGAGCACAGCATTTCCAAACACCAACAATGGATCCCCAGGAGAAAGAGAAGGCCAAGGAGGGGGCAGTGAGAAAGAGAAAGCATACGTTCAGCGAGAGGGAGCAGGAGGTGCTGATAGAGGAGATGGTAGTCAGCCATGA
The DNA here is from genome assembly GCA_963921515.1 of Calotriton arnoldi. Taxonomy (NCBI): domain Eukaryota; kingdom Metazoa; phylum Chordata; class Amphibia; order Caudata; family Salamandridae; genus Calotriton; species Calotriton arnoldi. Next base: position 1,339,050 of record CAWUFW010004342.1, on the reverse strand, counting down.
ACTACTATTTGGCAAAAAGTCTCTCCGTATCCCAGAGTCCAGAAAGAGGAAAATCTGGCTGGATATCCAGGCGAAGGTAAATGCTGTTGGTGTGACCCAGCGCACAGTCGAGAACCTGAGGAAGAGATGGTACGACATGCGCCAAAGGTCCAAGGAGAAGCTGGAAACCAGGCTGGCGGAGGCCAAGAAGACTGGTGGGGGACCACCAACTGCAACCGAGTCAACACCCCACGAGGAGTTGGTGGAGTCCACCCTCCTGCACAAGAGCGTCAGTGGTGTGGCTGACATAGACAGCTCCGAGCCTGCAAACACCATTCAAGGTAAGATGCATGACAAATGCAGCCGCACACATCACCATCCCATTCCCACACTCAGGAATGCACCAAACACAAACTACTCATGCCACTCCGGTCCACTTTTTCCAGCACACACAGCAATGCATCATGGGAGATGTAGTCAGATGCATCACACAGTGGGGCAATGAGACACAGCAATGTTGAAGCAGTATAGGAAATCCTGTAAAGAAAAAAAGCGACAGATAGCAGTTAGCCAAAACAAATTGAGAAAACTTTATTGAGTGAGACATGCAGACCATGTCACAAAATCAAAATTTCCCTTTTCATCCACAGCACAACCTGGGACACAGGATGACATTGCAGGAGCTGAGGAGGTGGAACATATGGATGAGCAGGCAGGGCAGGGGGACCACGACAATACCACAGAGACCACACCTGTCCCACCGAGAAAGCGCACCATTGTGGCACCACTGCCAGTTCTTGAGGCAGAAACACAGTCCACAGGGGAGGATGATGCTCAGGCTGAGTCAGGGCAGCGTGCGACACAGGTGCAGGAACAGGACACACTGCCACATAGAGAGCAAGGATCCGTGAGACGCAGGCCAAGGGCGAGCACCAGCGTTGCCACAGATGATGAAGCCACGGTGTTTGCTGGACTGGAGGGCAGCATGCTGAAGATACAGCGCCTGCAACAAAAATCATTGCGTTCCATTAACCGGCAGCTGTACTCAGTGAACAACAGCCTACGTTACATGGGGGAGGGCATCATGGACATGGCAGGTGCTATCCGTGAACTGTGTGCCACATTGAAGAAGGACCAGGCAGCCAGGCGCAGGGTGAGTCAACGGTCGGACAGCCGTATGAACACCTACACCAAGGCGGTGAACCGCCTGTGCACAGCCACGAGCCAGCTGTCACGTCGCACCGTGAGCATGCAAGTGGAGATGTCCCACTGCTGCCAGGATGTTGGAAAAGGCCTGGTGCAGGTCACCACCGCTGTGGAACAACTGCAGACAGCCAACACAGGTGGCACAACACTCCTGGGCGCAGGGGAGAGCAAGGACTTGTCCAGCAGGAGCAGCATAACCCCACCAGTGCCCGAAACAAGACGGTGCAGTGTGAGAGAGGGTGCAACACCTGAGGAGTCAAGGGAGGGCAGTCAGCACTCAGAGCGGGCAGTAGCAGGCCGTCCCAGGAGGAGGTGAACTGCCATCACTGAGTCAAGCAAATGTGTGGAGCAACCCATTCAGACCGGACTCCTGACTTGCATACATGCCTGCACTGTGGCCATAACATGTGCTACGTATAGTGACACTCATGGAGTGTGTCAGGCTGTGTGATGTAATTTTATCCTGCAGCTAAGGGTTTGAATAAACACAGACCTGCAACAAAATATCTTTTGCATCATGTCATTATTACTCACCTAGAAATAGTTCTGTGTGATCTTATCCCGTCTCTGTCGTCCACCAGCTGCACCAACTCCAACTGCTGGTCTGCCGGGGGGACCTGGGCCATCATCGTCAGAGGTATCAGTATCAGTTAGTTCTACTGGGATGCCTTTTCTCACAGCTATGTTGTGGAGCGTTGCACAGGTAGCCACAATCTTGCAGCAGGTCTCAGGGCTGTATTGGAGTGCTCCTCCGCTTTTATGCAGGCAGCCAAGCGGCTCTTCAGGATCCCAAATGTCCGCTCTATTACGCAGTGCGTAGATCTGTGTGCGCGGCTGAATCTCCTCTCCCTTGCATTGGCTGGATTTAGGTATGGGGTCAGGATGAAGTCCCGCACTGCGTATGCACTGTCACCTGCAGGAATGGAAACAAGAGGTGAGTCAATGGCCCCCACCCCAGTGATGTACTGTATGTTGGAATGTGTGACATGCATTTACCTAGCAGATAGCCCTCACCAAACTCGCCAGCATTGAGACGTCTGTATATCCCACTATGTCTAAAGATAAAAGAGTCGTGGGTACTGCCTGGGTATTTAGCTACAATATCATTGATGATATGTTTTGCATTGCAGATGACCTGTATGTTTAGCGAATGGTATGATTTGCGGTTTCTGAATACATATTCATTGTTTGATGGGGGTGTGAGGGCCACATGGGTCCCATCTATGCAGCCAATTACGTGGGGGAATTGTGCAATCTGGTAGAAGTCCAGTTTTGTTTGCTGCAATGCCTGTTGTGTGCTGGGGAATTGTATGTGATGGTGTAGCCGCTGTACCATTGCATCTAGGAATGCATGGAAGAAGCGCGACAGGCAACTCTGGGAGACCCCACCTGCCACTGCTATCACCCCTTGAAAACTCCCTGAGGCCAGTAAGTGCAGTGAGCACAGGACCTGCACATGGGTTGGAATGGTTTGGGTCCTGCGTGTTGGGTGTTCCAGATGGGGTTTCAGCTCCTCTATCAGGTCTAAAATGGTTTTTGAGTCCAGCCTGTACTTCTCATGGACCTCCTCCTCAGTCTGCTGGAACAGAGTGATGCGCACTCTGAAGATCCGTTCCTGTCGCCTCCTCCTCTGTGCTGCTGCCCGAATTCGCAGCCTCCTGGCTAAAACATATAGCGCTGCCATTGTGGAAGTCCCTGTTGCATTGTGGGCTTGTTTATATAGCTTGCACCTGGTTACCACCTGCATTCAATTGGTGGTAAATTTGCAGTGCAAAATTGCGATTTTCACAAATTCGCAATTTGCGAATTTTTCATACATAGGTTTGCGAATTCTTAAATTGCGATTGCTCTATTTGCGATTTTTGCAAGCTGCGTATCGCAGTTTGCGAATTCGCAAGAGATATTCGCAGATTTCGGGCCTCACAAAATAAGAAATTGCTAAAATTGCGATTTTTTATTTTGCGATGCGAAAATGTGTCATACATAGCGATTGTCTATTTTGCGATCGCAAACACTGTTTTTTTGCAATTCGCAGTGTTTGCGATCGCAAAATAGGTTCATACATATGCCCCCATATGTATTAAAAATGTATTAGAAGGAATGCTTACTAAGCTCTCCCATATAGAGTCAAAACTAGGCGAGCTGATGGACTGTAAACTTGGGTTAAATGATAATAATGTATTGCGCAATATGACGCATGGTGTTCAAAATATTTTATGTGCTCCACAGGCAGGGCCGTCGAGGGGGGCTCAACATATCATCCAACACCCTGGGACCCAAAGCCTGATTCCAATAAAACAGGGAATAATAAAGAGTTGCAGCAGTTGGCTGCTAAACAAAATCATACAGGGCCCCACTTACAGCTAGAACCTCTTGTTCATAGAGAGCTAAGTAAATCCCCTCGCGCTGGGCCGGTAATAAATGTAGGCTCCACTTACCCCCAGAGGTCATGCCTTTAACAGCAGTGTTAGTAGGGGTACCTCACCTTAAAGACAACACAACTGAGTCTACAGATGAAATGATTCGTAAAGTGAACTTTTGGTGTACTAAGCTGTCAGATGGGGGGGCCCAAGCACATCTCATATCATAATGGCTAGGCGGGTGGGATGGGTTGGCCAGGGTATGAAGATGGATGAGGGCGATTGTTTTATTATGAATTTTGATCAGATCAATGTAGCTGGTTGGCTCTTCCAAGAGGGAAGCAATCAAGGCCTGGGGGGCATTAAAGTGCTCCCTCTTGGGTATTTCTACCACCCAGTTGTGATAAATCAGGCTAGAAACCATATACCCATGTCTAGATACCCTCCAGAGCGAGTATATAATGGGCTGAGTATTAAATGTAATAACAGGGATGGTCATCTATTCGCACTGAACCCGTATCATCCACCCATAAGCCTTTCAACGCCAGAGGTAGAAACCAGAGAGAAGGCAGTAGGGTATACCTTCGAATCAGCTAATAGATTTCTCCCCTTGAGTCAGTTATATTCTAATGACTGACTAACAAAACACTACCCTATGTCTGGTTTACATCAGTCCAATCAGGGCATCTCTATCCCGAGTATATTAACGAGGGAGGAAGGTAGACCGAAGGAAATCTCTAAGGTAGTTAGCTGGAATATTGCGGGATTAAAGAATAAGAAAGATGACCCAAGGTGGCTTGGTCTGTTAAGGGAGTATGACATGGTGGGGTTTCAAGAAACCTGGGAAACTGAGAATACCCTCTGGCTCGCCGACAGTTACACAACTTATTCGGAGGCCGCACGGCCTTCTGCATCGGGTAGACCGAAGGGAGGTTTAATAACACTGATTTCTTTAAATGTTAGGGGTAATCACTGTAAATTGGATTCTGGGACCGTCAATTGTCTTGCGGTTGAGATTACTCCCGTAAATGCGCCCAAAGTACTTGTTCTTAATTTTTATAATTCTTTTGAAAAATCATCTGTAAATGAACATCTATGCAGATTAAATCACTTTTTAGAATCATATAGGGAGAAACAAGCCACTCAGTTTTTGATCATTTTATTGGGAGATTTTAATATTCATCTGTGTAAAATAAACTGTCAGGTCACTGATGACCTTGGTCCAGGCAATCATCTAGAGACACATTTTGAACATACACAACAAGGGGGATATCTAGAGGATTTTTTTGCAGAATTTGGTTTGTCATACCCTAACCCGACAGAGGAAGAGGTCGGCATTCCTTCCTTTAAGGGCAGGGGTATGATTTCAACAATTGATTACATATTTGTTAATGCAGCTTTATTACCTCTGGTATCTAATTATGCTGCTCAATGGTCACACTTTAGTGACCATAATCCCATTCACTTCACATTACGAGGGTGTCTTAAGGACACAGCTAAAGCGGAGAATATCCCCCAGTTCCTACTCTAAAAACCATGGATCAAGGCCGCAGACTCAAATGAGCCAAGGTAGTACCGGATCTTTTTTTAAATGACTTACTAAATAGTGTAGGGAATGAAATAGATATGTGCCAAGAGGGCAGCCAAAGGGGAAATGAGATTATTGTAGCTTATGATAGGATTTGTAAGCAGGTAGCCAGTGCCCTCTCTTACCCTAATAAGGAATTTACTAATGGCAGTGAGAGGTGGTTTGATCACAATTGTACAGCTGCTCATCAGAAATTACTTTCTGCCTTAAAACAAAAAACCCCAAGACAGAATCTTAATAGCTGCTTTAAGGAAAGAGTATAAGCAGGCTTTACGCATTCGTAAAACAGAAATTAAACAGGAAGCCCGGAACGATCTGTTGTCCGTAGATGTCATCAAGAACAGTGCTAAGTTCTAGGACATTGTTAATAGACCATTCTTTTCTGGTCTTGGGGGTACCACTGTGGAATGTAATATATCGGAGGAGCAGTGGTTTAACCATTTTAAACATATATATGGTGATCAGCTAGACCAGGGACACAGAGGCACTCCACTCATGGGTGCAGCTTACAGTGTGGATTTTTCTGAAAAAGAAGTGGCTGTGGCTATTGCCCAAATGACAAGCAACAAAGCCCCTGGCCTGGATGGGGTCCATGCTGATCTTTTCAAATTGGACATCACATTATGGTAAAAAATATTGGCAAATGTGTTTTATATGGTGTGTCAATATGGTTTGCCAAGATCTTGGTCCAAGTCAATTATCGTCCCAGTTTTCAAAAAAGGGCAGGGAGGAGACCCTAGGTGCTACAGGCCTATATCACTGATTGACTCTGCGGTCAAGGTGTTAGGCCGAGTGGTTCTTAGTAAACTGTCAGATTGGATCAATGAACGTAACGTTCTGTCAAACCTCCAATATGGCTTCAGGAAAGGCAGGGGCACCATGGACCAGTGTCTCAACCTACATCTTTTAGCAGGGAAATACACCATAGCGAAGAAAGGGACACTACATCTTGCTTTTATGGATCTGTCCTCGGCCTTTGACCGAGTGAACAGATCCAAACATTGGGACTTGCTGCTTTCAATGGGCATGGATAAAAACATTGTCTATTTTTTATCTGACCTGCATTGGGATCTCTCAGCCACAGTAAGGTTTGATCAAAAGGGTAATTTTACGCAAGGGATTCGCATTATAAGAGGAGTCAGACAGGGATGCATTCTGGCCCCCTTGCTGTTCACCCTTTATATTAACAATCTAGACTATGTTCTGTGCGGAGCCAGTAAGGATATCCCACGCATGGGGAATCGTTTGATACCGGCACTCCCATATGCAGATGACGCTGCTTTGTTAGCTCGCACAGCGGTGTGCCTTCAGTGTCTTCTGAACTCCTTTGCTGATTTTATGGGTTCATTGGACTTGAATGTAAATTTTTCTAAATCCCACACTATGATCATGGGTGCCAAGCCAAGAAAACCCAAAACGCATTATTGCGAAGGAAATGAAATAACTAGGGTCACTACATTCCTGTACCTAGGTGTCTTATTTGACGACAGGAGTTCATGGGTTCCGCAAGGGAAGGCTAAGAGAAATGCCATGTAAGATCGACGGTAGCGCTGCTTGATTTTGCTCGTAGGCTGGGTGCCAAGCCCGTGCAAGCGATGTTAAATATATATAGAGCTAAAAGTATCGCTATTTCGAATTATGGCTCTGAAATCTGGGGATATAAGGATGCTGAAGCGCTTCAAATAGTGGAAAATAAATACTTGAGAATCCTGCTCTCAGTACCACAATCAATACCTTCTTATATTATCCATCAAGAAGTGGGTATTGGTTTTGTGTTAGACTTGATCAGAATGGCCCCTTTACTAAAATGGATTTTGATTTGGACCAATTCGGAACTAGAAATGAATCAGGAGATCATACGAGATTGTATAGCACTAGACAGGGCAAGTAGCATCCCCTGGCTGAGTTATGTGAAAAGTTTAGCAACGTTATTAGGTCGCCCAGAGATATTTGATAAGCCAGAAAAATTATGTAAAAAAGATTTGGTGTGGGCTAAGATCTCCTTTTTACGCTTGGCATCTGCAGAAAGAGAGGCTAGAGAGTTAATGAAACCGACTGTACGGGCCCACCAAATAGTAAAAACCACCTATTCCATGGAGCCTTATCTAGATATAGTTACCAAGCCCCAACATTGTTTTCTTTTAACAAGATTGAGGTTCAACTATCTGCACTTTTTACTGGCCAAACCTCAGGGGTGGAGAAAGGTGGAGGACTTGGGGCCCTGCACCTGTGACAATTTCTCCAGTCAAGATACTTTGCACTTTGTCTTGTTTTGTGAGCACTACTTGCACATTCGTAAACGTTTTATCTTACCAATTTAAAGGACAACGGCTTTCTGCAGGCTAGGCCAGCTCTAATATATCTGCAGATGTTGAATAATCCATGGGAAACTTTTAATGTTGCTAGCTTCTTGGTGGCGGCAGTCAGAGAAAGGAAAAAAAAGGGTCCATATGATCTGACATATCAAATGCTTATTCCTTTTTATTGTAAAATGATTTTTTTGTAAAACGAACATTATATTCTGTCAATTGAATTTCTTTTAGACCCTTTTAATCATGTGCAGTTTTCTACCTGGGCTATATATTAAGGGTCCGATTCCGATCTCGGCCGGTAGGGCTCCGAATCGGATTCGGCTTAACCGGATCCGATTCGGAGCCCTATTTCCCGACCGATTCGTACGTGCGTCCGGATGAGCGAGTACGATGCGAAATCGCCGACCGACTCGTTTGGGCGTCCCAACCGCTCCGACCGACACGTTCCCGGGTCGAACCGCACCGACCGACTCGCTCGGACACGACTCGCACCGCGCAATGGAGACGTTCCCCGGCCGGGTAAGTACGATGCGCACCGCGAGCAGTCCGACCGACACGCGCCGCCCGGCTCAAAAGAGCAGTCGGAGCCGTACTTCGGGGGTCCGTGTCGGACCCCCCTGTACGCGTAGCTACGCGAGTCGCACACAGGGGGGACCCATGGGTTCCCCCTACCTGTGCGTGTACGGCGCGAGTCGCTTCGCCGCGTACACGCTGTAGGGGGCGCCCTTATTCGCCTCGCACCCATTGAGGCAATGGGAGCCCGCGTACGCGTTGTACGACCGGCTCCCATTGACTTCAATGGGAGTCCGACCGACTCGAGTACGATAGCATACGGACGCATCGTACTCGTTCGGTCGGGCTGCACGGGTCCGATTCGGTCGGAAATCTCTCCGGGTCCGGCTCGGTCGGAGAGATTTCCGGCCCGAATCGGAATCGGCCCCTAAGTGTGGTTGATCTTTGCTCAATGATTATGTATTATCTTGTTTTTACTTAATGGATTTTTTAATATGCTTTTATGGTTTTAATCAACCGAATAAAGTGATTATGAATGACTGACTCCATGTGAAACAAACAAGTGCAAGTCTAGTCTTTGCAAGATATTTCTCTGGAATCACTGACAAAATATCGAAGGTCAGAATATCGACCTACAGAAATATCGACCCAAGAATATCGAAGTCAAGAATATCGACATCCTATCTACATTATGGTAAGTACAAAAATATCGAGAGAAAAAATATCGAGAAAAAAAATATCGTTGTTAAAAATATCGTTTTTTATTTAAGTTAAAAAAAGAAAGTAAAATAAAGTAAATAATACATATAATTAAAATAAACAGTTAAAAATATTTTAAAATGTTTAAAAATTATAAGTAATATATATGTAATGTAAAAATAAATTAAACATACATATAATATATAATATATATACGTACTTACTAATAATTTTTAATAATTATTTTAATAACTTATAATTTTAAAAAAATATCATATAAATTATAAATACATCTATACACATAAAACAATAATATAAATACAAATTAAATAAATATATATAACAAATTAAAAAAATTAAAATTATTTTTAATCTTTTAAAAATTAATTATATACTACATTAACTAAAATAATACAAAAAATATTAGATAGCGGAGGTAATAAAATTACTATTCCAACTCCAAACAGTGCAACAGTAGGGAAAATGTTGGATAGCGTAGGGGTAAAAATTACTATTCCCACCCCAGTGAGTGCAACAGTAGGGAAAGTGTTGGATAGCGTAGGGGTTAAAATTACTATTCCCACTCCAGTGAGTGCAACAGTAGGGAAAGTGTTGATTAGCGTAGGTGTAAAAATTACTATTCCCACTCCAGTGAGTGCAACAGTAGGGAAAGTGTTGGATAGCGTAGGGGTTAAAATTACTATTCCCACTCCAGGGATTGCAACAGTAGGGAAAGTGTTGGATAGCGTAGGGGTAAAAATTACTATTCCCACTCCAGTGAGTGCAACAGTAGGGAAAGTGTTGGATAGCGAAGGGGTAAAAATTACTATTCCCACTCCAGTGAGTGCAACAGTAGGGAAAGTGTTGGATAGCGTAGGGGTAAAAATTACTATTCCCACTCCAGTGAGTGCAACAGTAGGGAAAGTGTTGGATAGCGTAGGGGTTAAAATTACTATTCCCACTCCAGTGAGTGCAACAATAGGGAAAGTGTTGGATAGTGTAGGGGTAAAAATTACTATTCCCACTCCAGGGAGTGCAACAGTAGGGAAAGTGTTGGATAGCATAGGGGTTAAAATTACGATTCCCACTCCAGTGAGTGCAACAGTAGGGAAAGTGTTGGATAGCGTAGGGGTAAAAATGACTATTCCCACTCCAGGGAGTGCAACAGTAGGGAAAGTGTTGGATAGCGTAGGGGTAAAAATGACTATTCCCACTCCAGTGAGTGCAACAGTAGGGAAAGTGTTGGATAGCGTAGGGGTTAAAATTACTATTCCCAATCCAGTGAGTGCAACAGTAGGGAAAATGTTGGATAGCGTAGGGGTAAAAATTACTATTCCAACTCCAGTGAGTGCAACAGTAGGGAAAGTGTTGGATAGTGTAGGGGTTAAATTAACATACTTATTAATTAAATAATTTTTGTAAAATAAATAACATATTAATAATTAATTAACTAAAAAATTAATAATAAATACCAATAAAATTAAATTAATATTTACTTAAATAACATTAAATTACTTCCCACCCTATTCCCCCATAAACACACAACCCGCTACACATAAAAGAACACAATTAATTTAATTATCAATTAATCAATTAATAAAAATTAATTACCAATTAATAATAAATTAATTAATTAATTAACAATAACAATAAATAAAAATAATAATACATTAATTATAATTAATATAATTATAAAATAATCAATTAATAAAAATTAATTCACAATTAATAATTAATTAACAATAAATTAATTATGAATAACAATAATTAAAAAAATATGAATGAATTAATTATAATTAAATTACTTCCCACCCTATTCCCTTATAAACCCACAACCCGCTACACATAAAAATTAACATAATTAATTTAATTATCAATTAATCAATTATTAAAACTTAATTACCAATTAATAATTAATTAACAATAAATTAATAATCAATAACAATAAATAAAAACATATTAATTAATTAATTATAATTAAATTACTTCCCACCCTATTCCCCTATAAACCCACTACCCGCTCTGATACTAAAACGCAAAATTTACTTTAAAAAAAATTACTAATTTCTAAACATTGAATACATAAATTTAAAATTAATAAAAATACATTACAAAAAATGTTAAACATACATATAAAATACATACTAAAATACATAACACTAATATAAATATCGATATTATTAACAACGATATTTTCGCTAACGATATTACTTACTTCGATATTACTTACTTCGATATAAAAAAAAACGATATTGCTTACCTTAAGGTCGATATTCTGGTCACCGATATTCTTGACATCGATATTCTGTCCCTACGATATTAAAAACTCGATATTAGTGTAGGTCGATATAAAAAAATAGATATTTTGACTGCGCACCATTTCTCTGGTTCCCAGATGTCTTTGTCAACTTCACAGATAAATGGATGACATGATTTCAAGAACAACTCCCAGCTGCAGCAAGTGCTATGTATCATTATTGCCTACAATGGACCCTATGGATTACAAGAACTTTATACTTATATATGTGCTTCAAGATGGCACCTTTGACCAGTCTTGTGAGATCCCTTTAGGTTCATGGGACATATAGTCATTCTTGCCTTTATTCAGGTGTTTCATGAAACACTTCCTTCTAAGATGCGAGGCTTCTATCACAGCACGAAACCCAGACTAAGGGGCCGATTCCGATCTCGCTCGGACAGCCCTCCGAGAGCTGTCCGTAGCCTTACCTTGCGACTGACTCGTACTGGGAGCCGGTCCGTCCGGGCAATGAAGTACGTTGCGCAAAAGTGCCACAATTCCGAACGAGACGTAGACTACGATTCCAGCAACATTTCCCGTACGAGCCGCATATCCAAACGCCCATCCGAGTCGCCCGGAAGCAGTTTCCACAATAGTTTCCGGCCGGACAAGTACGATGCGCAAATCCTACGCGCCGAACGGGTCGCCACTAGCAGCACATCACAGCATCCGGGAGAGATGAATAGCAGGTCCGATTCGCGCCACAACACGATCCACTGCTACGAAACGGACCAATTCACAACGTGTACGAGACGGAGCAACAATCAGCAAGTACAAGACGAACCAATGATGAATCCCATCGCGCAGGTCATCCCAGTACTGTATATCTATGACCGGATCATGAACAGACGCGTACATCGCAGACGGTAAGTCAGACACCCACACAAACAAACGTCACGAACACGTGAAATGCTACACACACATAGGGGGGGACATGCCTTCCACCAGCAACAGCAAAACCACAGGGGTAGCATGGTCCACACCACCAGCAGTGCCCACACCTAGGGGGGGTGCCCAGCACTACTAACATCCCCACTCATAGGGGGCTGGATGCCCTGCACCACTAACATCCCCACTCATAGGGGGCTGGATGCCCTGCACCACTACCATCCCCACTCATAGGGGGCTGGATGCCCTGCACCACTACCATCCCCACTCATAGGGGGCTGGATGCCCATCAATACCAGTACCCCCCACTCATAGGGGGCTGGATGCCCTGCACCACTACCATCCCCACTCATAGGGGGCTGGATGCCCTGCACCACTACCATCCCCACTCATAGGGGCTGGATGCCCCTCAATACCAGTACCCCCACTCATAGGGGGCTGAATGCCCTGCACCACTACCATCCCCACTCATAGGGGGCTGGATGCCCTGCACCACTACCATCCCCACTCATAGGGGGCTGGATGCCCTGCACCACTACCATCCCCACTCATAGGGGGCTGGATGCCCATCAATACCAGTACCCCCACTCATAGGGGCTGGATGCCCTGCACCACTACCATCCCCACTCATAGGGGGCTGGATGCCCATCAATACCAGTACCCCCCACTCATAGGGGGCTGGATGCCCTGTACCACTACCATCCCCACTCATAGGGGGCTGGATGCCCTGTACCACTACCATCCCCACTCATAGGGGGCTGGATGCCCTGCACCACTAACATCCCCAATCATAGGGGGCTGGATGCCCTGCACCACTACCATCCCCACTGATAGGGGGCTGGATGCCCATCAATACCAGTACCACCCACTCATAGGGGGCTGGATGCCCTGCACCACCAGCATTCACACGCATAGGGTGACTAAGCAAACCCCCACCCCTACCATCTTTGCAAGATTCTATGTATGTGTGTGCCAAATGCCCACAACACTGATTCTGATAGTGAACATACAATGTGACTCCCATCACATGCGTGCCCAAAAGATGACTGTGGAGTTCAAAACTCCAGCATCTCAGGAACATTGTGGTAATGGGTTCCAAAGTCCACATCACTACAGTGACCAGAAGGTGAGTGTGGACAAAATAATAGCAGCATCACCAGACCAGCATTTGTGCTCACTGGTCCCAAATCCACAACCAATGTAGTGGCAATGTGGTGGTTGTGTCACATACAAACATAGATTTGAGAGGCAAAGATTGCTGTGTATCACAAGAACTCCCTCTGCCATGTGCAGACAAGCATTGGCCATGAGCCCTGACAATGCCCACAGTGTCCAATTAGACTATGTGAAAAGTGAGCATCATGACCCACTACAGCACCACCCTCTAGTACCCTAATTTGTGGTGACAGTAGCCTGTACGCCAATCCCACTGTGATGACAAAGGTCTGTTTTGCCTATACTGTGGAGCACAGTCAGCTGTGCATACTGGGTCATGTGTGCAGAACAACAAACTCACATCACACCTCCATAAACACAAATCACTGGCCATGTCCTGCAACCAATGTGCAAAATGTAGGTAGGGGCCTAGACATGAAACAACTCACATGTGGCCACCCTCAACACCACACACCCTGATCTGCAACAATGTGCATCAGCTAGGCACACAGGGACTGTTGACATTGCTCAAGCACCCATTACAATCCCAGGGGTGGTGGGGGGATCTAAGGTACACAAAAATCAACACACATGGCCTGTCAACAACACCTGTGAATGTCTGCCACACTGCACAGTATACGCGGAACATGGGCATAATGTGAAGACAACACGATTCATTGGGAACCCTGCCACACACCTACACCAATGAGGAACCAAAGGAGACCCACAAAGAACACATGTTGACACCTTCCAACATTGCAGCAATGACCCTGATGAGTGGGAGCAGTCACACACACACATACGAGTGAGCCTCACACTGACAGATACCACATAGGAAAAACAACATGATGTTGGAAACACATAAGTGCCAATGGGATTCCTGAATGTGTCCCATGTGCGTTTGACAACATCCCCTGAAATTACAACTAAAACAGCCAGGGATGACAACCTAATGACCAGTAGTCTGCCATGCACCTACATCCCAGTAAACCCAGGGAAAAGAAGTCTGATGAACACAGGACAACTCAGCAAGTGCACATAACAGGAACATCTGCATGGAACACAGGCTGAGTCGAAAAAAGGGAAGGGAACACACACAGACATGCTCACACAACACACACCATGTGCACAGGCAATGCCACGGAATGACACAATGCCATGAGGGGTCTCCACTTCTGGGGAATGTCAGCTGGGAAAAACGTTGTTTGTGCAGGGTCCTGTCAGCACACCACTTGCACAGTGAGACAACAATTACAACACAATGAAAGCTCTGGTCACAGCAACATGTGTACGGGAGTGTCCCTTTAGTCATCTGCACATACGCAATACACATGTATAGCAATTTGCACTGATGACACAGATGACTTGTGTACCATTGATGCACAAACCTGCCTGTCCAGTGTAGATGGGCCCAGTCAGGGAATCTCACCATGTGCCCAAATGTAAGTACAACATATGTGCAACAGTGCATGCCAAAGATGTGAAGTAGCAAACCCAAAGAGATAATCCTGGTTACAACATTTTGCAATCATTACACCCTGTAATTGCAGCAAAGGTTGTCATGGATACATAGCAGAAAAGTACACATATCCCATGGACCACATGGAGTCCATCACATCAACAAATCATCCTGTTGTACCTTTAAAACACAAGTACAACATCAAGTCCATGATACTCATCATCAACATCATGTACATTAGATGCAACAACAATGGATAACAACAATTTGCTTTATTAAAAAATAAAACTCCTCAAAACTGGTAATTCGAGTCCACAATGTCAAAAGGCCAATGGCCAGTCCATTTCTCAATTCAACCAGGGTGACATGTGACAAGTTGTCACCCATTGCTTGCCTGCACTGCTACGACCAGGGGACATCTCCCCTTGGAGGGGCATACATGGGCAGGCCAGGCACAGGATCAGGGGACAGCAGAATGGGGCAGGGGAGGGGTGGTGGGTGCTGGAGTGTCACTGGCAACTGCAGTGGAGCTGTCTGACACAGTGGGCACCGACACAACTGCAGGGATGAAGTCAGATGGGGTGGTTGCCGGCACCACAGCAGTGGGCAGGTCAGATGGTGTGGACTTTTTGGGGAATGTAAGCCCTGCAGCTGTCAAGTGCACATGTTCCACTACTGCTACACACATCTTAAGGCATATGATGATCCCACGTAATACAAATGCGACAGTTGAGTGACTGCAAGCACCAATCTGTGAACATGATAACATCACAGTCTGATGAGAACGAATTGAGGCTGCCTGCACTATTATGTATAATACATCATTATGCACCGTCAAGTGATCACACACCTATGTTTTTCCCCATTGTGATGATCCATTAGCCACACCTCAGCTAGCTGCCAAAACCAAAATGTTCAACACCACAGGAGTCTAAGAAGCTAGGCCACTCCAGAATGACACCGAGGCAGACACCATATTTCATATTTCACAATGAACTAAATGTAGGCTGACACACAGGAGTAGGAGCACAGAGTGTTCCTCATGTCCGGAGTAGGCATACCTGTCCAGTTCCATGTGCAACATGGGATTACCCTGAACACTAGGCATGTGTTCATGCATGTGTGACACACATGATGTACGTTATTATGAGGCCCCAACATTGTCTTACCTGCTGCATGGCTGTGTGGTAAATACCCCAGACACATATGGTGAGCTAAAGCATCAATTGGAGCACATATCATTTGCCCACATAGAGTACATGTCTGATTTCTGGCAATGTGTAGACACATGGCAATAAATTGCCTCACTCATGAGGACAAAACAATGCACCGGTAGCAGATGCTGTTTACAACCTTAATTTTAGACAACAGCAGGGACACACAACACAAGTGACACAAGTCACAGACTGAAAGTGCCACACCTGTGTATCAGATGAGGATGGGCCATGAACTAATTTAGGAACATGACTCCTGTTCAAGCAGACAGGAGATCTGTGGGAGTGTAACCAGGATGAAGGAGTGCAAAGAGCATGTGAGACATAGTTCACAGAAAAGGCATGCACTTACCCCCTCCTTGCTGCTGTCTGGCCTTTAACTGCCCATCCAGGTCAGGGAAGACCACCGCCAGAATCCGGTGCATGTGGGGGGTCAGTGTCCATCGTCCGCCCCTTCTGCGAGGAGGCGACAACTTCAGCTGGACTCTGGCGATCCTCCTAATATTTCAAACCCATTACACCGAGTCTGATACATTGTTGTAGGGAGCCAACTGATTTTTCAGAACACGAATCGTACAAGGGCCAAATCCGCATCAGTCCCCATTGCAGTCAATGTGCAAGGCGTGTGTGCAAGGCGTGCGCTCGCCTCATTCCCTAGGTGTCCGACGCGTCTTTTGAATTGGTCACCCGCGTCAGTCCCCATTGCAGGCAATGTGCAAGGCGTGTGTGCAAGGCGTGCGCTGGCATCGTTCCCTAGGTGTCCGACGCGTCTTTTGAATTGGTCACCCGCGTCAGTCACCATTGCAGGCAATGTGCTAAGTATTCCACCCACAATAGCTTTCCATGGACACATGGGCACACCAACAACAATACAGCCTGTGACACAGTATATCAAGGGGCATGTCAGGCTGCATTACCTATGTGTGCATATGTGGGTAAACATGTGATTTGGTATGTGTCACTTAGTGGCACCCACTCCCAGGCAGGGCAAGGTGTCATGGGGACAGATACCTTTGTGTGTTGGACACATAACCACTGTGATTGACGACTGGCAGGGCTGTTCAGGGCATGAGGCATGTACACAGTTCCCGGGGTACATTGTGTATGACATGTGACATACACCCTGACTCTTAGGTGGAATGGGATGTGTGTCACAGGGTGTCCCAGTGCCACAATTGTGATGTTCATCCACAGTATGTGTGCATTTAGCTACGGAGATTACTCTGATTTCATGTGCTCAATGTCAAATGGTCACCAGATCCATGTGTATTGTCAATGTGAGTTTATGTGGCGTCTGTGTGTCACAGACACCATGTGTGAGATGCAAAAAAACGTTGTGGCACTTCATGTGTGTGTCTTGTGTGCGTTGTGGTGTGTATATGAGACGCTACATCATGATGGTGTCCTTGTGGCGACACAAGGTCCCTGTGTGTGTCTGTCAAAAACCTGTGATGTGTGGTAGACATCTGTCCTCACTAGTGACTGTGGTGTGTGTCTGGTATGTGACACTCATACTGATGTACTGTGGCAGAGCCCATAGATTGGTCACAGCACAACATGGACCTTGTTGTGTGGACCTGTAGAGCTGAGATTTCAGATGATGGGCATGTATCTGACATGTGTGCACATACACTACAGCACATACATCATGTCTTTGTGTCCTGTTGTTTCATGTGCTATTTAGCATGTACACTGGCACCTAGATAGGGGAACTGACAAACTGTCTTTGCTCATCTATGTACTGCAGGAGACCAGCTGTCCACAGACCGTTCCCTGACCTTGCCACCATGGTTGAACGTGACTGCATGCGACGGTACCGCTTCACTAGGCCACTGATTGAAGAATTGGCGGAGCAGTTGGCAACACACTTGCAACCTGGCCGGACATACCCTACTGCGCTGACCCCCAAGGTGAAGGTGATGGCAACCCTACACTTCTTTGCCACCGGTACCTTCCAACACACAGTTGCTACTGCTGGTGGGATGTCACACACCATGTTCAGCCGTGTGCTACGAGATGTGTTGGAGGCGATGTTGCATTTCCTCAACCACTACATCCATTTCCCAACACCACAATGACTCTCTGACATCAAGGGTGACTTCTATGCCCTGGGAAGGATGCCACATGTCATTGGCTCCATTGATGGGACACATGTGGCTTTGGTACCACCACAGGCACATGAGCAGACATACCGGAATAGGAAACATTTCCACTCAATCAATGCTCTGGTGGTATGTCTGGCCGACATGACCATTTCACATGTTTGTGCACGTTTCCCGGGTTCAGCGCACGACGCTTACATCATGCGGAGTAGTCGCATCCCAACGATTATGTCACAGATGCAGCACCAGCGGGCCTGGCTTGTCGGTGTGTACTGACTGTTTACTATTGTGTGATTTTGCTAAAGTTTATTTACACCCTCTTTTAAGACTCATCTAATGTGCTATTGTCTTTATGTAGGTGACTCCGGATACCCCAACATGCCGTGGTTGCTGACACCCCTCAGGAACCCTGTGACACCGGTGGAGTTGCGCTACAATGAGGCACATGGTCGGAGCAGGAGAGTGATCGAGCGGACATTTGGACTCCTGAAAAGTAGATTCCGCTGCCTGGACAAGACAGGAAGGGCCCTCCCATATGCACCTGCTAAGGTGTGCAGAATCATCATAGTGTGCTGCATGCTACACAACCTGGCAGTGATGAAGAAGTTGCCTCTCATCCAAGATGACGATGACCAACCTCCACCAGCCGTGGAGGATCCTGCCCCTGGGGCATGATGCCAGTGATGATGAGGGTGAGGATGATGTTCGTAGACAGCTGATCCTCAACTTCTTCACATGAATGTGAGTATACACTGATGTGTCTTCAAAGTATTGTGTTTGCCTGATATCTGTTGGTGGTGCACTTGTGCTGCTTGAGTGTGACTGTGTGCTACTTGTCAGGATGCTTGCTGTGATGTGTCCTTTCAGGTAGTCTGTACTCCCAAACAGTGTTTAGCTGATTGATATGTTGTGTGTACATAGTTTTGTTACATGTGTGGGCATGTTTATTGTTGTTGTATGCTGTAATTCAAGGTTTTTGATTGTGTTTTCTGTCTGTCGTTCACAGGGTACTTTGGCTGCTGTATGGTGAGGTCTGAACCCCAAAACCCAGATCCTTGTTCCAGAGTGCAAGTGGTCATTGTCCCAACCAATGATGTGCCACACACCCCTGGACTTTCCTTGTTTACAACTTGTTTAATGTTTGCTCACTGTTACGTGAGGTTAACTTGCATCAGTTGTGGAATTTTCACGTTGTGAATCTTTAATAAACCTGTGTTTCACTTTGGGATGTGCTCCGTGTATCTACACATCAGACAGTCATTAGCATCCTATACCTGTGGAATGCTTGCCACTGACCCAGGATGGGTGTGGTGTATGTGCATTCCACTGTATTTCCTGTTGACATCACTTATGAGGATGAGTTAGCTGGACATGGTGAGTATGTCTTGTGTTGCCCTAGTGGTGTGTCTCCCTCATATGTGTCACATTACCATGACTCACATAACGGTGTTCACATTGCTGTGGTAGTTTGCATGCACAGTGTTCCTTATCAGATCATCATCGCCATGACACAGACAAAGTATAAATCACGACAGAGGCAAGTATTGTGTGAATGTGATTTTATTTACAGACATGTGTAAGGATGGTGAACGGAATTTGAAGTGCTGTACAATGTGATGGTAATCCAAAGTTCACAGGTGAGTTGGTAGTCTTAAGAGATGAAATGTTCAGAGTAGAATCCACAGTCATTTACTGCATTGTCACAACTTTGACCCTCCATGTCAAGTGGGAGATTTGTGTGTCAGTCGACAAGGTTAATTGGTTTGCACACAAGGGACGACATACAGAACAGGTGTTGAGTTCCTGGGGGATATGCATGGCCATCAGCGTCTCAATTCCCCTTCTTTGGACGACCCCTCTTCTTTCTCGGGGGACCCTCATATGCAGGCTGCTGCGGTGCAGAGGGCTCTCCGCCAGAGTCCTCCTCCCTCCCTGTGGCAGTTGTGGATGTTGTGGCAACAGATGCTGTGGGCGCACAGGGAGGTGTGGACATGTTGGTGCTGATCTGGCGGAGGCATGTCAGTATGTCCCTATGCACCGCTGTTAGTTCATCCAATTTGTCCCACTTGGACTCCATCCGGGACATGTGGGAGTCCAAGCGGGCATGATGTGCAGCCTGCTGTTCTTTGATGTCCTTGAGGATCCCCACTACCTGTCCAAATCCTCCGGTGCTTTCCTGGTACGCATCTATGATGCGTCCCAGGTGTGGCTCATCATGCAGTCCAGCCCCCTCTGCAGGCCGTGTCCTCTCCCTGCCCACCCTTCCACCGCCCCTACCCACACGGGCAGGACCTGCCGTGGCCGGCACAGGCAACACTGGGACCACTTGAGTGTTTGCGACGGTGGTATTGTCCCTTGCTTCCAGGGTGCCCTGTGTACCTGTTCCGTTGTTTTTCAGTGGCCTCGGCCTGTCCGTGTCGGCAGGGGTACTCGGTGTGGTATCAGTTGTGGCAGGTGTGGTTGCAGGGGGTGCTGATGTTACTGCTGCTGGGGCTGCACGATGAGTCACACTGGAGGTGCCAGGTTGTTCAGGGTCGTCGTCCGAAGAGGACAGGGACTGATCCACACCGGTGAGCTCAGGGTCCGCCAGAGTCTGGGACTGGGACTCTTCTTCAGGTCGTGCTGTGTCCCCAGCATCCCCTGTGTTTGGAGGAGACACACAATGTATGTTATGTTTCTACCAACATCAACGTTTCACACACATGACATTTGCCACTGGACATCATAATGAGAGTCTGTACATTGCATTGTCAAAAGTTGTGACAGACTGAGGTTGATATTGTTGAAGCATTTCGATGTGCACGTCAAACTGTGTGCATGACCAGCTCATGTATTGATCAATTGTCTGTACATGTCCATTGCTACTCAGGTTCCATCACATGCCTGACACAGCTGTATCATCCCTGTCCACATTTGTGCTATAACGATGACGTACGTACAATTACACTTAGGGTATGTATCAAGCTTGGTGCATGTGTGGTGGAATTTGTTGCGTTGCTCTGTGCGTCACATTGGTGTGTCTATGCAACATGGTCACAGTCCGGTATGCCTGTGATCCAATGTGAGATACTTTCTGGTTATCTGTGTTCCTAGTTCATGTCTCATTTCAAACAAGTCATGGTGTTACCGTGCCTAATGATGTTGGTGCAGAGTTTTGTTTGTGCTAACGTCTTTTATCTTGTCTATTTCCTCCACAGTGAGAGGGATTGGGCACAGCAGCACTCTTTCTTTTCCATGCTCATGAAAAGTGATGGGCAGAGGTGTGTGTGTTACAGTTCTGCTGCTGTGAGTTGCATGCGTCATCCGATGCAGTCCAGGATAGTCATTGTGTTTGGATTGTCCATGACAGTGAGTGGTGTGTTGTGTGAATGATGCGTACAACGCAGACCGATGTGGTATTGAAATGCAGTTCACAAATGCACATTTGGTGTATGACACCATGCTACAGTGTCAGCTATATGTGTGTGTCCATTCTAGTCACTGTCAGGTGTCCACTGTCAATGATGTATATGTGACATTGTGTGTGCTTGGTGCTATGTACTATGTCTGCATCTTCCCTATTGTCATCTACGAAACACACCTTCACAGGCATGTCAGGGGACAACCCAGGGACACTGAATCTCTAGACAGTGGGAGGATACCTACAGTTCCAATGGCTGTGAGTGTAAATGTGTTTGAGTTGGCCAGTGTGTAGGTGTGACTTGCAGCCAATTCATACATCAGGACCATGTGTCAGACATCTTGCCAAGGCATTTACTTTTGGAGTGACTGGTCCCAGGGTGCAATTTGTTCGAGCAGAGAAGGTGTGTTTTGATGCGGCATTGATGGCATTTGGAGTCATTGCAGGACCTCCTGTACCCACAGTGGCCTGGTAATCCCCCATGTGGCATGCTTCCATTGCAGGGAGTCACAATTTGCGTTCAGGCTGTCAGTCAGTAGTTTCCTGTTGTTTGTTTGAGCACAAGTCCCAGCAGGGCCTTGTGCTCCCCACAGCAGAGGCCATTGTCTGTGTTCTTGGTAGAGACTTTTCACTCACTCTCTTGTGGAGCATAATTCTAGGTGTGTATTTTGGTGTTTGTGGGAGGTGTGCAAGTACCTGCTGGTAGATGTGGTCAGAGCAGGCAGTACTCCTCCCCCAGTCCAGTTATCCCACCATGCAGCATGCTTCCATTGCAGGGAGTGTAAGTTACGTTTCAGGCTGTCAGGCATTGGTGTCCTGTTGTTTGTTTGAGCCCAAGTCCCAGTAGGGCCTTGTGTTCCCCACAGCAGGGCCTAGTGTCAGTCATCTTGGCAGTGCTTTTGCACTCCCTGTGAGGGGAGCATGGTTCAGTGGGAGCTGGCTGGGACATGTGGGTGGGGACTGTTGGCTGTGACTTCAACTCCCATCATGCTTTTGGCTACACCCACCTTCCCACAATGGCTGACCTTACTTCCTGTGAAGCTTTTTCCTTATGTGGTGGTGTGCCTGTGCTGACAAGTTGGCAGGCAGTGTTGTCCTGGTGTTTGTTTGCACAAAAGTACCAACAAGCCCATGTGCTTCACACTGCAGAACCCAGTGTGTTAAATCTTTGTGGGATATTTAAATGGATTCTGAGGGAATGCATTATACCAGGTGGGTTGTGTTGCGTTTGTGTTGAGGGGTGTGTGTGTGCAAGTACCTGCTGGTAGATGTGGTCAGAGCAGGCAGTACTCCTCCCCCAGTCCAGTTATCCCACCATGCAGCATGCTTCCATTGCAGGGAGTGTAAGTTACCTTTCAGGCTGTCAGGCATTGGTGTCCTGTTGTTTGTTTGACCCCAAGTCCCAGCAGGGCCTTGTGCTCCCCACAGCAGGGCCTAGTGTCAGCCATCTTGGCAGTGCTTTTGCACTCCCTGTGAGATGAGCATGGTTCAGTGTGAGCTTGCTGGGACAGGGGGGGGGGGCTGTTGGCTGTGACTGCAACTCCCATCATGCTTTCTGCTACATGCACATTCCCAGCAGCCCAACCTTCCTTCATTTTGACTCAGCTTTCCTGTGAGGTGGTGTGACGTTGTTGGCGAAATGGATGACTGTGTTTGTTGGTGATTTATGCTAATGCCTTGCAGTATTTGTCGTTAGGTTTGTACATGTTATGTCGTAGTTCCATTTTACTGTGGGATGGCAGGTATTGTGTTTGGGTAACTGGCATACACATCACAGGATACTTGCCTTTATGTTGCTATGGCTTTGCTGGCAGGAATTGGTTTAACAGTCCCCTTGAGAGTGATATATCTATATTGCCGCACAAAATTGAGTATATTGTTTGTGTACTCACCAGGCTCTGGTATTCCTGTTAATCCATGGATGCTCTCCGGTGGTAGGATGGCCCGCACCTTCTCCTCCCAGGTCCTGAAGTGCGTTGGTCTGGAAGGAGGGCCACCGCCAGTGTCTGTGCTCAAGGCGTGCTCCCTGTTGATGAGCTTCTTGACCCTCCTGCGCACATCATAGTAGCTGTTCTGTATGTCGTCCTTTGTGCGCCGACAAGGAGCTTGTGCGTTAACCTTGTCGACAATCCTCTCCCACATCTTGGTTTTCTGTGACATGGGGGTCTGTTGGACCAATGTGCCAAACAACTGTGGCTCTACCCTGAGTATTTCGTCTATCATGACTTCCAACTCACTATCTGTGAACTTTGGATTCTTCTTGGGGGCATGGTGCTGGGTGGTTGTGGTGATTGATGTCTGTGTGAGGGTGTAAGTGAGTGTGGTGGGTGTGAGTTTGTCAGTGAATATGTGATTTGGTTTTTGAGTGGTGCAAATGGTGTAGTTGTTGTGTGTTGTGTGAGTTGTGGTGTGTCTCTGCAGTGTGGTGGGGTTGTCTGCTGTCCTATGCCTGTAGTTTGCAAAGGATCATGGTAGGGATTTCTGGCCTTTATATAGTTGGAGTTGTGGGTGTGTCTTTGTTCCTTTTTTTAAAATTTATTTATAAATTGGCTGTGTCATTGCTTTTTTTTGTCTTATTTCCTTTGCTTTTGTTGTGCATGATGGAGACGTTCGTTTGACCGGGTCGGACGCTGCCTGTGGCTCGCGCGGGGTGACCTGAGTCTGTCACACTGACAATCTGCTGTTTTTCGACGTTGGTGTATGCCTCGGACGCAAAGGGCTCTATTGTTTGCTAGTCACCATTTGCTGTACGTCTCGGTTTTCATGCTCGTGCTCCGTGCGAGTCGGTCGCTTTTCACACGTATTGCATCGTACTATGCGGCTCGTGCATCGCGGGTACGTTTTGCTCGCGTCAATTCCTAATGCGTGTCGGTCGGTACGATTCCCGGTCAGTTTACGGGCGAATCAATGATTTCCGGTTTCCGGACGGTTCGGTCGTGCGGCTTGTGTTCCGTGCGGGTGGGTTGTAATTCACACACAAGGCATTGTACTGCGCGGGTCGTACGGCGCAGGTCCGTGTCGGTCGGTCTCCATTCCAGGTCCGAGTCGGTCGGTACGGTTTACGACCGGAATCGGCCCCTTAGTGTTCTTTTCCATTCTCCTCTGCTCCTGAAGACATGCACACTCATGAGCCTCAAAGTAGGTCATCAGACGGAACCAGTGTAAAATGGTAAGCCCATCCTAACTTCACCCTGACACTTGGTAAGCTGCTGTAAGAGAGTTAATTTCCTGAGTGTCAGGAGAAAGAAGTTATCTTAACGCAGGATGAAAAAGGTATTAGCAAAATGCTCCGATCATGCCAAAGTGGGGAGGGCGGAAGAGGAAAGAAGAGTCTGGGCAAAAAAATTAAGGGGCCTATTAACGATGGCGGTCGGAAAACCTCCCCGACCGCTATGGTAGCGGGAAAAGATCGCCCACATGGACCGCGACATCACCGCCGGTCGAATTACGATGACCCGCGCTCGTAATCCGACCGCGGCGGTCTGATCGCGGGCCTTAACATTGCGGCGGTTGCTGCTGCCCACAGCACCGCCGCAATGCCGAAAGGAGCATGTCCTGCATTTCCCTGCACTGCGTGGCAGGCACTGCACAGTGCCTGCCACCTGGTACAGGGAAATGTAGGGGGGACCATGGGTACCCCCCCAGTGCACCCCCCAACACATTGGGGGCCCGCAACGGGCCCCCAGAAGACAATCACTGCATGCCTTTCCATGGCGGTTTGACCGCTAAGGAAAGGCTGGCTACCGCCGGCATCATAATCCTGCCGGCGGAGCCTGCTCTGCACCGCCACCATTATCCCGGTCCTGCTCCATCCGCCAGGCAGGAGTGCGGATGGCAACCGGCGGAAAAGCGGCGGTCGGAATTTCCCACTGCCGCGGTCACCACTGCCATCCTAATTTGACCGGCGGTTTTCTTGGTTGTGATCGCGGGCGGATGTCCACCGCCGGTCTGGCGGGCACCACCGCCGGCCCGGCGGTGGACATCCAACCGTCATCGTAATAGACCCCTAAGTTAGGTGTATGGCCAGTCCCTTAGACACTTAATTACAATGACATATCATGACTACATCATGCCTACTGCAGACGATTATTTATGTTGCTGAACTCCTGGCTAGGCCAACCTGTACCACTTGAAAATTAAATTATCACTCACATAGTAACTGTCAATGGTGTAATAATGTTACATATAATTCTTTTTTCAATGTTGTTTTGTAAACTTTAAAAGGTTTTTTAAAAAACGTAGTGTATGTCAAGCTCGGTGAGTGAGAGTAGTAGTGATCAACAGTGAGAATCCTATGGAAATAAATGAGTCACAGCAAATGAGTTACAGCAACATGTCGCAGAGAAAAAAGGCAATGGTCAGCCAAGATCAATTGCAGGATTTCACTGAAGAGATCTTAACGGTGTGAAAAGCAAATGCTATAAAATATACTAGACAAAACACGGATCAACAGCCCCCCTCTATGGCATGGTTTGCACTTCCATTCCTGCATCCCTTTACCTCTCTGTGCCAATCCTTTCTGTCCCCGCTCTTTCTGTATCTCTAGGTTCCACATTGTTCTTTCTTCCACTCCTTCTTCCTTTTGCCATGTCTGTCTCACTGTGTCTCATTGTACCCACTTTTTCCCTGTCACTCGGTATCATTCAGCATTGATTCAAAATGGATGTCTGAAGCATACCTAAATCTCAGTCTGACAAAGACAGAATTCCTCCTTTGCTCTAAAAAAATGAATGTGGACGTGCACATTGGCACTCTAAAAAGATATCCTACATGCAACAACATGTCTAATGAAAGGTGTATCACTACAACCGTGATGGAACTACATTGACTACCTCTACTCCTTTTATCCACTTTGTCTTTGGCTGCATGTTGAAAGGAAATGCTATAAACACTCATGAATGCATATGTCCGCTGACTCATGTAATTAAAACAACTTTGTTTTTTTAGAGAATTAAATGTGACAAACAATGTCATAAAACCCACTTACTTTTGCCATTCAAGGTTATCAATCCCGAATGCTGCTTTTAACAATGAGTAACTTCGGTTACGAAAAGTGCAAATAAAGCACGTATTGATTTCCAATTTAACATTATTATTTATGTGTGATATAGAGATAGAAATGTCACATTAGCATATTGGATGCATTTAGGTACTAAGAGAATGTGACTGAACATTTTTTATGATGTCAAAAAAGAAAATATGCATGGTTTGAAGGTCAAGAGTTGATTATTGAGTGTTACAGCATGCATGGGATATTATGGGGATATGTAATGTAACTGTGGATTGTATGTACTATTATTGGGACGTGCAATATAGTTGTAAATTGCATGCACATTACATGATCATGGCAATTTTATGTGTCTAACTTCGAAAACGTGAAAGATGTATATTGCACACTTTCTAAATTGTGTCTGGAGATAGGCGTTGTAAGAAGTTGGGAGTATTAATTGAGGGTGGTACTTACCAACCTCAGGTATTATTCACAATCACTGTCAGGGTGAATCACTGAAGTCATTAAATTAACCTGAGCTTAACCCCTCGTAGCTATGGCACAGAGCAGACAGGTTTAACTTAGAGACAATATGTAAATTATCTGTGCAGTACCAAAACAGTAATAAAGTCAGAAAACAGCACAAGAACAATTTCACACCAATTTAGAGAATAAGAGTCAATTTTAGCAAATAAAATGACATAAAAATGGCAAAAATCTAATAGGAGAACCGGAGTTATTAATTTTTAAAGTTGAAGGTTCAAAACAGTGCAAAAAGCTTTAATGGCCAACCGCAGTCACCTGGTTGTGCTTGACCGGTACCTTGGCATGAGTTAAGGCCGACCGCAATGGAGCGTGGGAGGGATACAGAAACCAGGTTTGACAGGGTCAAAAGTTTTTTTACCTTCAGACTTAGGACCTAATTTAGATCTTGGCAGACAGATTACTCTGTCACAATGGTGATGGGTTATCCCGTCGGCCAAAATATAATGGGATTTACATTTCGGCAGACGGGATATGTGTCACAGTTGTGATGGAGTAACCTGTCCGCCAAGATCTAAATCAGGCCCATAGTCTCTGAAATGGAAGTCAAAAAGCAGGGCAAACTAGCAAGCTGTGTTTGAAGAAGGCTCCATGATGTTGGATAGCCGCTGGACATGGACCCCATGAAACCATTGGCTTTTGGCATGAAAGCTCTGAATGGGAGAAATGTGAATTTTGCGCCCTAGTAAGGCCCCTCGCTGATTACATTCTTGTGAGAAATTGGGTTGTTGGTTGACTTGGGTTGGGGGTGCCATGGTCAAGCAACAGCCACAATCCCTTGCAGGGTAAACCACAAAAAGTCAATAAATTAACCTGTGTTTAACCCAAGGTAACTTGGCAGAAAAAGCAGTCAGGCTTAACTTAGAGGCAAAGAGTAAAGTATTTGTGAAGTACACAAACAGCAATAAAGTGAAAGCCCAACACAAGAAAAATCCTAAACCAATTTAGAAAGCTAGAGTAAATTTTAATAAATTTGAATATTTGACACCAAAACAACAAGATTCCAACCAGTAGGTCTGGAGTTATGGTTTTTAAAGGTTTTTAGTGAAAGCTAGTACCCAAAAGATCAAAGTGCCAACAGTGGATATCTAGTCACACGAGACTGGGTCAAAGTCGAAAGCTGAGGCCGACCGCAATGGAGCACGAGTCGGATACAAGAAATGGATATGGCCCGGTCATCACTTACCTTGGACTCAGAAGAAATTCTGAGAAAAAGTGTCTGAGAAGGTATAGTTCAGCGGGGCAAGGCAGTAAGAGTGTCCGAGGAGGCAGCGTCATTGTCAAATGGCTGTGGAGGGAAGCCGCGGTGAAGATTTCTACATTCGGACTTAGTTGCCGAAATGGGAGTTGAAAATCTCCAGCGGGTTGAGGCAGATGGCTGTAGCCAAAGACAGTTTCAGGAGGTCAGATACCTCTTTGGCGAAAGGCCGCTGAAAAGGATTTGCTGCTGCGGAGAAGAACAAAGTGGGAGATGCTGTAAAGTCAATCTGACTGGCGATGCACCTACGGTGGATAGGTAAGTAGGGTAGTCTTGGTCTTCTCCTGGTTCTCAGAACCCTTTTTGGCCAAATTTTGTCTAAGTACCCAGTTTTGGGAATTGGCCATCTGGGCACATTTAGCACCGCAACCAAGGTTCCAGCACTGGTGGGACACCTCTTGAAGGTTCAGGACTCACTCAGGCTGGGTCGAGGTGTGGGTTCAAGATGGTGGGAGCTTTTTATGTCCCTGTGGCTCTGAACAGGAGCCCAGTAAACTAGCCCTTGGAGTCACTTCTGATAGTCTTGGGTGCAGGTGAAAATGCAGGGCTGGCCTCTGAGGGTTCAAGGCAGGCTCCAGGCAGCAAAGCAGTCCTTCCACGTACATCAGCAGTCTGGCAGAGTGCACAGCAGGTCACAGCAGCAGGCAATCCTCTGAGAGTCCTTCCACAGGTCCAGTAGTGAACTGAATAGTCGGTCTGAAGGTTCTGTTTTTAGACCCTGGAGCCCTTCTTCTTGAAGGTGGAAGAAGTTTCTGGAAAGGTTATTTGAAGTGCATGGAATTTCCTGACTCCCCTGCCCTGACTCCAAGCTGGCTGCAGTGACAATACAGGGTTGTTAAGTCCTTTGTGTGGAGACCGGACACCACCTATTCAGGTGCAAGTGGACTGTGCTCAGCTCCGCCCCCCAATCCTAACACTTGATGGCCGATTGAGGCCAACATAATCCCTCTATTGTGTGACTGTCTGGAGGAATTCACAAAGTCCAACTGTCAGCTACACCCAATTATGTGACCCAAGACAGGCTGCAGACACAGAAGGCTAAAGGTAGGAAAATGCCAACTTTCTAAAAGTGGTATTTACAAATTTGTAATGAAAAATCAGACATTACCATTAAAGAGGGTTTATCCTTAGATTTTCATAGGTAGCAAACATGGCATAGCTACCAGCTCCCATTGGGAAATATCCAATGTTATCCTATGAGAGGGGTAGGCCTCACAGCAGTGAAAAATGAATTTGGGAGTTTTTCACTACCAAGACACATAACATTTAAAAGTACATGTCCAACCTTTTAATTACATAGCACCCTGTCTTATGGGCTACTTAGAGTCTACCTTAAGGGTGGCTTACATGTAATAAAAAAATAAAAGGGGAGTTTCAGGCTTTGCAAGGGGTTTTAAATGCCAAGTCAACATGGCAGTGCAACACTGCATACAGGCTGCAATGGCTGGCCTGGGATATGTTTTAAGGTGCAACTTGAGTGGGTGGCACAATAAGTGTTGTAGGCCCACTGGTAGCATTTAATTTACAGGCCCTGGGTTTATGGTATACCACTCTACAAGGGACTTATAAGTAAATTAAATATGCCAATTAGGCATATGCCAATCAAACCATGTTTAGGGGAGTGAGCACAAGCACTTTAGCACTGGTTAGCAGTGGTAAAGTGCACAGAGTCCTAAGGCCAACAAAAACTAATTTTAGCAAAAATAAGAGGAAAATAGGCAAAGGTTTTGGGGGAAGACCGCCAGAAGGCTTACAGGTCTAATAATACTTTTGGCCCCTTCACCCAGTGAAGATTTCTACGTTCGGACTTAGTCACTTTTTTGTAGCTGTGATTCTTCCAGCGGTGTAAGGCTGCAGACTGAGAAATCAGATTTACTGCTAGGGAACAGCTCAGAGCAGTAGCAATCTGAATCTTCAGCCCAGTGGCAATGCACATTCATTGGTTCAGCTTGGCAGGTTTGTCCTGGTCCTCCAGAGGTCTTTGGAGCCAAAAAGTTTTTTAAGTTCCACCTTTCAGGATATGTTAGGAGGAGTACACTTTGGCACAGCTAAGGGTCCCAGGACCTTTGGGGACAGCACTTTTGGGTTAAGGCTTACTCCAGCAGAAGCCACTAGCAGGGTCCAGGACAGGTTGAGCTTGAATTGGTCAGCTATGCAGTTCCAGGAAAGACCTCTTGTAGCTTGTCATGTCCATGTAGCTTGAACACGAGGTCAGGCTTATGACCCTTGGAGTCCACATCTTTGTCCAGGGTACAAGAGGGAGAGCAGGTAGGCTTCTCAGGTCTCAATGAACAGGTTCAGTCCTCATCTGATCTTCCACAGGTCCAGTACTGTAATGAGGAGGGTACTGTGGATGCCACATTTATGCCTGGCAATAGCTTGTGAGTGAATTGACTCCATGTCCCTCCCTAACCACTAGGGTAAAGGTTCCCAGGAGTGACTCTACCCACGTTTGCAGCACTTCCTGTGTGCCCTAAAGCAAGCAATCCCACAGTGGCCTTCTCTGCCTAACTCCAAGATGACAAAACCTTTCCTCCCCTTTATAGAGCCTATGTCCCCAACCCAGAGGTTTGGCCAGGTAAATGAGCAAACCCTTCTCTGTGGTCGCTTTGCACAAGTTCTGGGGGCAGCTTCTCTCCCACTGGGATTGGTGCCTGCCTAAATTGGGGAAACAAAGAAGGGGCCTCCCCAGGTGTCAGTTAACATTTGAAGTTAATTAAGTTCCTGGGCATAGCTCAGATGGTCATTCTGCCAAGGGAACAGAAACACCTCCCCACACCCAAGACCTTTAACCTGCTCTGGGAGCAGGTTTCACAACTCATCAAAGGGGCTTTTTAGCTGCCTGGTGACAGTTGTAGTTCATGCAATTCGGTCTCCAGAAGCTTTAGGTAGGAAAATGTCATTTTCTAAAAGTACCTTTTTTTAGTAGTGATTATCAATTAGATTTTTCCATTAAATTGGATTTCGAATAACTATTGAAAAGAGTCTTTGATTTACTTGCTTCCTTACCAAAATTAGTGTTATTACATGTAATAATATAACCCAGTGTTTACCTGTTGAAAAGCAGCCTTGCTACAGTGAAAATAGGTTTTGGGGCTTTTTCATGTAAGGAAATACGTAACAATAAATTTCTACATGTCCTACTTTCAAATACCATGCACCCTGCCTTATGGACAGTAAGGCCTACTTAGAGAAGGCCTATAAATATTTAAAAGGAAGGTTTAGGTCGAATTTGCAGTTTCATTCTGCAGCAGCCAGGCAGCACATGGTATGCCTAACCCAATGTCATTTTTGCACTGTTACTGCAGTGGATGGCACAATGATTGCTGCAGTGCACTAGTGACTTTTACGTTACAGGCCATGGGTACAATTGGTATCAGATACTAGGGACTGATAAGTAAATTAAATATACCAATTAGGGGTATACTAATTTTATCATGTTGAAAGGGGACGCACAGGCACTTTGACTCTGGTTAGCAGAAGTAAAGTTCACAGAATTCTACAGCCAACTAAAACAGTCATGGCACTAATTTGGGGGTACACCATGTAAAAGATGGCCATTTCCTAGCTGGGTCCCCCCAGCAGAAGGCAGTGAAAAAACCCCTGAAAAGGCCATCAGCATTGGTGTGGTCAGTCTTAAGGCGAACTTCCACCATGAAGGCCATACCTTGTAGCAAGATGGACAACCTCAATAATTTAGGATTATCACCCCACATTTGCATCAGACATTTGAGGGGGTCTGTGGTCTGTTTGGACCCGTAAATTAGTCCCAAACAGGTATGGTCTCAGTTTCATCCTTGCCTAGATCACTGCAAATGCCTTCCCTTCAATTGCACTCATTGCACTTCACCTTTGCTCCCTGGCTAGTAGCCATCTGTAGATGAAGGCTACAGGTTTGTCCAGGCCCTCATCATTCAGCTGTAAAAGAACAACTCTAATACCATGCTCTAAAGGCATCTGTCTACTCAAGGAATTCTTTATTGAAGTAAGGTTCCTTGAGTACTAGTGCTGAATACATGGCTTCCTTCAGGGGATCCAATGCCTTTTGGCACACCTCTGTCCAGGTTGCTTTCTTGGGCTTCTTCTTGGAAGTCAGCAATGATGCCATAACCCTTGAAAACTCTCCTGTGATACCAAGTGAGTCCCAGGAAAGTTCTCCTTTGGGTTTGTGTCTTGGGAGGTTCCCAAGCCATAATGGTCTGAATTTTGGGTTGGAGTAGTTGTACCAGGCCTCCACCACTTGGTAGTCCAGGTACACCACAGAGCCTTGATCTATCTGGCACTTACTTGATTTGATAGTCAGGCCTGCCTGTTGCAGGACCTGAAGCTCTTTTTTCAGATGGCACAGGTGTTTGTCCCACTGGAAATGAAGAGTGCAATGTCATCTAGGTAGGCGGCACTAAAGTTCTCCAACCCAGCTAGGACCTGGTTAATCAACCATTGAACATTTGGCTGTGCCATTATTTAACCCGAAGAGCATGACTCTAAACTGGAAGTGCCCTTCTGTTTTGGAGAATGCTGACCTCTCCATGGCCCCCTCAGGTAAGGCAAGTAGCTTATATCCTGATATCATATCAATGGTACTGATGAACTTGGCAGCCTCTAACCTGTCAATGAGCTCATCATTTGTGGGGATAGAAGGTGCATCCATCTTTGTGACAGTTGAGGTCCTTGTAATACACCCATGACCTTATCACTTGGTGTGCCTTGGGGTAAGTCAGAAAATAGAAGAGAACTGGAGACGATCTCTTTGCAGCTCTTCTGACAGAGTGGGTGAGAAGATGACTCCCTCCATTGACCCATATTGCTCTTTAGAAGACAGGAGGTTTAGGACGGGTTCACTCGCCTCCTCCTCACCACCCTCTATCACATCAGAATTGTTATTCAGATTTCTCGGTTTAAGACTATTGATATGCAGCACCTTTAATGGCTTCCTGGGTGTCT
Source organism: Calotriton arnoldi (assembly GCA_963921515.1). Taxonomy (NCBI): domain Eukaryota; kingdom Metazoa; phylum Chordata; class Amphibia; order Caudata; family Salamandridae; genus Calotriton; species Calotriton arnoldi. Next base: position 1,306,141 of record CAWUFW010004342.1, on the reverse strand, counting down.
GGAGGTATATCTAGTAGATGGCCTCACCCTTCCTTTCTTTCACCACATAGGGCCCTGTCCATTGGGCCTGAAGGGCTTGGGGCTCCACAGATTCCATGACCGCAAACCTTCTGGCAAAATTGACACCCCACAATGTTGTGGAGTGCACTCCTTCATTAATCATTTTCAATAGTTTTAGAAGCTCACAGGCTAGTATATGAGGCGTGCAACCCTGGGACGTGCACCACCCATGCGCGTCGATAATCTGCAAACGATCTTCAGCCACGTCTGGTTCCAGAAGCGCGAGGATGCACAGCCTGGTAAATCCACAGTCAATCAAATTCAGCCATCTTCTTGCTTTTCTCAAAACTTTATTCTATTTTCTTTGGCCCTTCGTATTTCATTTATGTTCACATTTCTTCTCTTATGTTCCTATAGGTGCCAAATGGCTTTCCTCGAACACGCTGCAATTCACTTTTCCTCATAGCACAATATAGCAGATAAAACCCATTGCATTTTGGACACGGATGCCCTTCCTCAGGGGTAACTATAATAAAAGATATGCCATCAATATCGTCATAAATAAGCTTCACCACATTAACATCCAACAAATTTGTATATTACCACCCAATTGTGTCTTTCAAACAAAATCTTACCAAACAGTAAAAATAATAATTAAGCATGCCAAAAATAAACATACATAAACCATGCCAAACACCCAAACTAAACTTGCTGCCTAATGTGTCTGCATTTAAAAATCTAGAACCGTGCTCTGTGCAACCTCTCACAATGTTCATACAAAATCTACAGACACCACAAGTGTTTGCCCTCCACCCCCATGTCCAAAACTAATCGCCCCATGAATCCTAATGTGTTTACCTGCAACTGAAAAAACACGTCGAAACCATCCACTCCCGAGTGTGTCTCAAAATGATCATACACAAATGAAATCCGTACTTTTCAAACAGAACAAAACCCGTGATCCTTTGGTGTCACGTGATCTCACGAAACAAAAAAGTGAGCAAATACTCTGAAAAATAAGTGTGCTCGGAATTATTTCACCTCAATGTCTTTTACAACCACCCAATGTATAATGCACTGTCCTTATCCCCACAACAAACTGATAATAAAAATAAATAAATTAATAAATCAATTACAAATTGCGTAATGCCAATAATCCCAGGCATACTCCATATAGACACAATGTGAACATAAGTATGTATTGTACATTGTCCATCGTGAACACTTCCAAATGTGTCCAAAACTGTTTGCTGGCAATGTTTGTGTATAAGTTTGGCAGTTTGGCAGACGAAAATTCTCGACACATCAAGCCATGATGCAAAGTGAGTCTGGTGCTCTAAGTTACTTTAAGTTCAACAACTTTGTGATCTCGACTTCGGGTGCAACCTCCTCTTTGGACAGAAAATTTTTGCATTCATACCACAATGTTGTGGAGTACACTCCTTCATTAATCATATTCAATAATTTTAGAAGCTCACAGGCTAGTATATGAGGCGTGCAACCCTGGGATGCGCTCCGCCCGTGCGCGTCAATAAACTGCAAACAAGAGTCAGCCACGTCTGGCTCCTTCTGGCACAATTGACACTCCACCAGAGTGGCCTTCTGGTTGTACCATTGTTTTATCATTTTCTGGCTGGCCTCTAAATTCTAATAGACCTCATTCATGTAGCGTCACATTTTGGCTCAGAGGGCTAACATGTAACTGACAACATCTTGGGGGACGGCGCATCTTAGAAGCTTGATCTCATTCCACCTTCATAAGTCTGAGAGGTCCTCTGACGAGGTGTCCACCAGAAGTTAAAAAGGGCTAAAGCCCCCTTCATTCTGGGGTATCTCCTTGTAGGCAAACAAAATCCATCATAACAGGACTTCCCACATACGTCTCAGGGCCTCTGACTGGCCCATAATCATGTCTTTCGGGGTATTGTTGAAAATTTCAACAAGCCCATTGGTCCGGGAGTGGTATTCAGTAGGGATGGACGGAGTTAATGGAGTCCTACTAAGCGGAATTCCACAGAGTCCAAATAAAACTCTACAGCGGGCTATGTGGAGTTCCGCTCACGAGCGGAGGTTGCCGACGCTCCCTTTCACGTTGCGTTGGGAACACGGAGTGCGTCTGCACACTTCAGAATCGCACGTGAATGGCACTATACTGTTCTCGTATGTTCTCGCGTTCTAAATCACGCGCGAACATCACCATGCGGTCCACTTGGGTGCAGCCATCTTGTTTTTCTGCTCTCTGTTATGTTATCTGTCCTTAATCTTTGTAATCCTCCGCCTTTATTACTTTTCTACCCCTAATTTTTATTTTTTATAACAGTGTGTCTTTGTGCTTGTGTATTTTTCGTTTTTGTGTAAATTATTTAGTTTTTGTGACTTTTTGACTTTATTTCCCCTACTTTCTTTATTTATTTCTTCTTTACATTCCCTTCCTTTTCCTTCTTATTATTTCTACCCCACCCAGCGCCATGGCAGAGGGACGACTTCATTGTGGGCGGCGCCGCCGCCCACGTGTGCAGCCCCGGGAAATCTTTGGAGAGGAGGAGGTGGCAGTACTAGTTTTTTTTGTGCAGCTATACCTCCCTTCTATGCTGGCAGCAGGCCCGGTAGCTGCTACCCTCTGCGGGAGCGTTGGCGGCGATGGGGAACAATACGTTGATGCATGTGGCGTGCCATTCATTTTCAGCGCACCGCCCAGCAGCTGACGCACCGCTGGGCGGACATTCTGTACTGGAAATAGGACCTCCTCAACCTGCTGGCGTTGAGATTCCGGGGCTTGGTGAGTATTAATTATTTGTTGTGTTCCTCTAATGCTAACATTTCTTTCCCGAATAGCATGCTGCACACACTCCGAGGTAAATTATGTTTAGTTTACACTGGTATATTATTGTGTGATCCAGTTTCTAGTTTCTGCTAGGCAGGTGCTCAGCGCTACCTAATCGCACTGACACACTCATCAGGTGCTCGCTTTGGCTGATTAATTAAGAAGCCATTGCAGACTGCTCTCCTGTCACTATAGTGAATCAGTGAGTAGCGCATGCTCTCTGTGACTTTGTTTATGTAGCTCGTACAGTTCCAGGTTATTTAACTGAATTCACAGTGATGTGAAGTATGCATATCTGCATTGCAAAAAAGGGAGACTGAGTTGGTCCATCAAGGGTGTGGAGAAATGCGAATACAATCAAAGATCATTTACTACAATACATTAGTTCCAAATGTAGTGTTTGTTAAGGAAATTTGGAATATGGATTTAACAATGGTCGATAGACTTGATTGAAAACTAGTAGTACTATAGGCGATCTGTTTTAGCAAAGGATGTGACTGCGTTTGCTTTTCATAAAACATTTTGTGGAGATTATTAACTGAATCACTAATCTAATTTTATTTATCTTCTTAATTTCTTTCATCAGCACCCAAGGGCAACAAGAGGGACGTTTCTGAGGGTCCGGGAGATGCTGGTCAGCCGGTGCCGACCACCAGCGCTGCTGCTGAGGGCTCTGCTGATCCAACTAAGTCCTTTTATGATTGTTGTGGACTTCTTAGGGTAGAATCTTGGGGTATTGGAATGTTGGTGCTGTCTATCGTGAAGATTCAGATAGCGGGCCCAAGTAAGTTAATATTTTAAATAAAAATCACCATGTATGTTTGTTGAGAAGGCTTTCCTTTTCCTGCTTATGCCTAGCTCTAACACAGTTCAGTTCACAAGAGAGTGGCCATGGTCATTATGGAGATTCCCATGACAGTGCAGCAAGTCTGGGAAAAAGGTTTGAGGTCCCCCTCCCATTGCATTTGTCAGCCAACACCATAAGTCTTTCATTGACCATTATTCCACGCCTGACTTGTCTAACTTTGTGAACCAACCAATCAAATGCCCAGAGTGATATTTGGAAGATAAAGGCGTGCTAACTGAGCTGTAGTGCTGCATTGCAGTTGTATTTGGGGTTGCCTATCTGGAATCTAAATTATGTGTAATGTTTTATTCTAGCCACACAGAACATTGGTGATGCCGGCTCCAGTGCAGCTGCAGGAGGAGACGGGTCAGTTGGAGGGGGAGAAGCGGCAGCAGGGACGGGCACTGGTAAGTCACATAATTTCTTGCAATTACTATGCCCACGAGGTATTGCCATGGTATCTCTCCTCATCATCAAAAATGACCATAAAGTGAACCCACCCCACCCAGCTTTACCAGCCACAGCGGTGGTTGAGTTATTATGGTCTCTTCTATCTGCAATGCAGCAAAATCTCACATAATGAACTTTGATGGCTTGAGGGAGACATGAAAGAACGGAAGGTAACTTAAAAGAAAGGAAATGGTATATGAGTGAAAGGGTGGGTGGCTGAAAGGATGCACGGGTGGGTAAAGGGATGGATGGGCAAAAGGATGGTTTGAAGAAAGGGTTGCTATTCAATGGGTGGATAATGTATTGGAATTTGTGGTGAAAGACAGGATGGGAGAAAGTAAAGCTTAATCATGGTGGCTACGGGTGAATTAGAATGAAAGGATGAATTAATATTTACAAACAATTTACATCACCTGAGTACTACGTGATGACACAATGAGAATGCCTGATTATGCTAAAATAGAAAAAATAGCAATACTAGTAAGTTTTGGCTAATGTGGAGCTAGCAGTATTATTTGTGAAATCCTTAAGTTATAAAAATTGACTTAAAGTCTGGAGCGGGCAAGCTTAGGTTAGGCGTTTACGGTTAGGCAACACAAGGCCTGAATGATGATGCTGAGGGCTGATGTTCTTCATTCTATATCTAAATATGGATCATCCTTAATGCACAGGTTGGTAATGGGCTGGTGTGGGCTACTGCTTAGAAGATTCTACCGTACGTTGGTGTTGCTTTCCCCACATCTGCCCCACCAAGTGGGTGATCCATTGATGGTGAAGCCACACCTCAATAAATCACATAGCTCGGGAGAAGCGAGTTAGGGGTTTGGTGAATGTTGAGTAAGGGGATTTGGGGAAAGGTTTGCCAGACAAATACTACAACACAAGGACAACATTCATCTGGGCAATAAGCAGTAGCACATCATTCGTCATCAATCTGTTGTTAGAAGGAAACAAAGTAATGAGTATGACATAGTACAGAGATAAATGCATTGCAAACAGTCCTTCTGCCCCCGAGACCTAAGTTATCACCAGATATCTAAATGTTCTGTCTTCTAGGTTGGGGAGTAAACCCACTCACCCAATTCTCTTAGTTAATATGATCGTTAAAAGAAAATGAAACTATATTGCAAAATTGGGTGGTGCATCTGCATTATCCTCGGGAGTGTCTGCTCTTTGGGGCCTGTCTGCACTGGTCCCGTAGGTAAGCAGGAGTGTTGTTGAGCTCAGCTAGCTTTCGCCTTTAGTTCGTGATTGAGACTAGAAGAAGGCATGCAGATTGTAAAAGAGAAACTGTGTTTTAGAATCAAGTAAAAGGACAGAAGGAAAGTAAGCTACATGAGTATATAAAGACAGAGACAGAGCAAAAAAACAAAAGGGGGACTTAGAGCTTCACTTTTGCCACAAGTCCAACACACACACATACACACACACATACACAGAGCAGCATTTCACACACACACCTCTCTCTATTCCACACAGCTGAGTACTAGGCCTCAGACTCTTGGTTTACCCTTGAACTGAAGTCTCTACTCGATAGCTTCTTGCTTCTAGTTGTTGATGAGACAGTCCTGCAGCTCTCGCCCTAAGTTCTTCCATGTTCCGCCTCCTGACTCTGAGTAACACTGTCCCAGACCAGTCATCATCATCATGAATTACAATGACCCAGCAAGATAGAAGTGGAGTACACTGCTGTTGAAGAACAAGTAGAGAAACAGAATTGCAGTATTTTGCATAGGTTATTGTTTGTTAAGTAAAGTGACTGTTCTGGTCTCTGAAGAACCAGAATAAAGGAGAACACCCTGCAATTAAATCTGGCTAAGTGTGAAAGGGCTGATTACCGACAGGGAAACAAAATTAGTGCCCATCATTCAAGCCCCAAACAATGCAAATCAATAATCATCTCAAGAAATTTCCCACATTCCAGTTCAACACACCCTCCCTCACTTTTAGCCTCTGCATCAATCATCACTCATAGTCACTCGATAATCTGATCAATTATTGGTGCAATTGTTACCTCTTCCACTCCTAGCATGGAGGTAGGTACACTTTCTCCCCTTTAATGCAAGCAACAGATTGGAATTTGGCAGTCTTGTAAATAAAACGATTGGGGCAGCCATCCTAGATGATGAAAAAAACAGGAGGATCATAGGAGCGGACCATACAAGTTAATTCATTTTTGCTAAGTAAGTTTGTGAAGGCCAATCACTTCAGGGGAAAAATGATCGCCCACCCCTCAGGCCCCAAACTTTGCCAATCAGCCATCTCGTGCAACTTCCCACATTACAGTTAAACACCCTCCCTCACTGTCTGCCACCACATGAATCATCAATCAACTTAAATCATCACTCACGCAGTCACTCACCGTTGCAATGGTTGAAGGAACCTCTTCCAATCCAAGCATGGGTAGTTTAGGTATTAGGTATTCAATCACCTTTGATACAGGCAACAGATTGGAATTTGGTATTGGCAGGCAGTCTTGTAGATAATAAATGATTTTATGGGGTAGCCCTTCTAGTGCTAAGTGATGCAAAAAGGGATAGGAATTAGGCAATAGGCATGCGAGGGGAGCAGGCATTGTCCCCAATGTCATGAAAGAACTGTGGAGGCTTCTTCAATGCACACTGGTCCAACTGAAATCCGGCAATATGTATGTGACTAATATAAAAGGTGGAGCAGCATAAATCTGACACAAAAATAAAAATGTTCCTGTAGCTAATTTCTTTTTGTTTGTTTTCTTGCAAAGAAAGAAATAAGTTCAATGAGAAAAAATGTAAAAGTTCTACAGGGGAACTGGCATACTTAGCCCGGGAAGTAGAGTTTGTCCTCAAGTTCAGGTGGTTCACCCAGAAGTTGATCAGCTAACACATTTGATTCAATTTCAGACCAGTCACCCTCCTCCTCTGCTGCTGTTTCAGGAACAGTGTTATTGTATGGTATACAATGTTGGTTCATTTTGATCATAGTCAATCTCTCCATGTTTTGAGGGAAGAGACTGGCCCTTCTCAATGTGACAACCACACCAGCTGCACTGAACACACGTTCAGCAGACACACAGGTGACAGAACAAGCCAGATACTTTATTGCCAGCCTGCTGAGCTCTGGCCATTGGAGCATCTTCCCATACAATACATCAATGGATTTTGATCCATATAGACCTCTTTTGGATCATCCAGATACTCCTGGAACATCCGGTGAATGGTCATTCATGCTGTCACTTGCTCAACCTGTTTTGCCAACACCTCTGTACTGGGCTTGAGCCCTGTTAATTGAGTTAATTGAAACCAATACAATGCAGAAGTTGGGTCCGGTCCTTCTGTTGCTGTTGTTGCCGGTGTTCTGATTGGCGGTGAGAATCGAAGTTCCAGCCATTCTTCTTCCAAGTCTCCAGCTTGCTCTACAATCCACCTCTTGTATTTTAAAACATCCCCTTCAGAAAAAGGAATGTAAGTGGGTAGAATTTTTTATGGACTGTGGATCAAGTAGTGTGGCACAGATATACTCTTTGGACTCGATGATGTCATGTTGCAGCCTTATATAAGAAGCCTAGCGAAGGTCTCTACCAAGGTATGCGCTTCCGTGTTTTCATTCACACTTGCGGGGCGAACCTTTCAGACACCTTCTTTACCTGGTCTTGTAGGCGATTCAACAAAGGATAGCTTGGCCCATTATACTGTCCTCCTTGTTAACTTCCTGTGTGAAAACCTCAAAAGGGAGTAGCATCTGTGTCAGGCATTTGACTAGGCTGCATTTGTCCACATCCATGGTAATAGCTGTCCCAACTGCATCCCCATCTCTTTGAATGACATAGTCATTGATCTATTTGCACTGCTCAAACAGATGTTGCAACATGTAAAATGTGGAGTTCCAACATGTTGGCACCTCCTGTATCAGGGATTTAGCTGGTGCTCTATTATTACACTGAATAATCCGCAGCTGCTTCTGGGCTTTAAAATAATGGCTGAAATGAGTGCAGATACTTCTGCAGATGGTCAGTATGTTGCTGACTACGTCTTCCTTTTTGAGGAAGTCTTGCACCACCAGGTTGATGCATTGGGCCAATCACAGGACCCTGAAATAGCCTCCGTCTGACATGGCCTTCACTATGTTACTGCCATTGTCTGTGGCAACAAATCCAATTCTAAGACCTCTGGGTCGCAGCCATTCATATTCCTTGCTGTTAAATTCCCCCAAGATGTTTACAGCTGTATGTGAATTCTCCATTGGCAGCATGCCGCCGAACGTTCTTAAAACTTTCTTCAGGGCCAAGGCCTGCAGATATCTTTTGCTTTACCCATGCAAAAGAGATCCAGTGTGCAGTGATGCACATGTAATCAGTCGCCTGACAACTGGTTCACATGTCTGTCGTCAGGTGGATGGTGTGAACAACACTTTGCTGCAAAGCTTGTCCAACCGAATGCAGCACATCATGATGCAGCGCTGGAACAGTCACTCTGGCAAAATTGGACCTACTTGGTACCTTCCATTTTGGGCAGATGGCTGCCACAAATTCTAAGAATTCCACTCCTTCCATAAAAGAACAAGCATTTGCAATGCAATCGGTCTCGCCTTAGGGAAAGTTAGAGCTATTGGCGTTGCAAATGACAATGTTTCTTAGTTATGTTTTTTTGTTTGCAGTCGAGTGATCATTTGACCTATCTAAAGACGTAGGAAGGAAAGAGGATGGAGAGGAAACAGAGGAAAGCTGGGGTGGTACGAGAATTGCTTTAAAAGAAAGAGGAAAGATGGAATTTGTGCACGTATAAAGTGCCCCCCCCCAGCGCTGCAATTGCACTACTTCAGGAGACAATAGGATGAGCACACAGGGGCTTGTACTTACCTGAATATTGCATGCATACTGTATTGTTAGCAACTTTGTAAGTATTAAAGTATGAATATTATATGCCTTATATGTCTATGTAAGCGCTCCACCGTCCTTTTGGAATGTGTGGCAATGCCAATAGGTCTTGCATTTGCGAGGGTTAGAGCTATTGGCGTTGTAAACGAGAATGTCTTTTACCTGTGTTTTGGTTTGGAGTGGAGTGGATGTATGTTGTTTGGAGTGGAATTATGTGGCTTGAATTGGAATTGTTAGTTGTGGAATTGTGTGGGGTGGAATTGTGTGGTGTGGAGTGGATTTGTGTAGTGTGGTGTGGAACTGTGTGGCATTGAGTGAAATTATGCTGATTGGAATTATGTGGCATAGTGTGGAGTGTATTTATGTGGATTGTTGTTATGTAGCATAGAGTGATTGTATGTGGTGTGTACATGCGCTGCCCAGGCTCGACCTCAAAATGCAAAAAATGACAAGGAATGAAAGGAGAAGTGCTTGCAGGTTCCTGAGGTGGGGGGACGAAAAGATGCACTATATAGAGCGATTAAATAAAGCATGTTTGGATGTGAGGGCGATCTGGCTGGGGTTGATTGGGAGGGGGGAAAGAGGTGATGGAGGATAGAGGGAGTGAAAATGAATCCAAGAGCACTCTGTGGAATGCTCAAAGCAAGAAGATTACCAGTGACTTTCCAGCATAAAATAATAAATAAAAAGATAAGCAGGATGGCTTTGAAGAAAAACAAGTTTTGAAGTGCTTGGCTCCGTGCACCCTGCTGCTACATACTGATTAATGTGGAGCTGCTATAAAAGAGCAACAAAGGCTTTTTAAGTATGCATCCCACAACTCAAGGCGGGTGACGACAGAAACACTGCTGCTTGTCATGGATAAGTAATTCTAGACGGTGGGGGTGGGGCGTTGAAGAAGGGGAGGTTTGTGGGTTAAACCCGGTTGTACCCATCTTTTGTTATTTGTGAAGTGAATGGCAGTTTAAAAATCAGACGAGTTAACAGATGAGGATATTGTGGTAGAAGGATGTTCATTTTACAGCATTTCCATTCACTCAGAGCAGGAAGGGGAGGCCTGCTATTGATAACGAAAACGGAGTTCCTTTATCACTTTCAAAAGCTTAAAATAACACCATAGCATGATATAACATAACATACGCTCTTGTAAACACACGTTCACCCGGGAGCTTCTTGGCACTATGTAACAGATGTTTAATGTTACCCAACTATATGGTACTCATTTCATCCATCTCAGGAGTGTGGAAGGCTGCATGGACTGGCAAGATGTGATGGGGCAGAGGAGGCGTCACACATAATCATGCTTTAGTCAACTGAACTATCAGACCCAGCCATGTAATGAGCGACACTAGATTCCAGTCCCAGGCTTTGAGTTTAGAAATCGTACATTTGAGGTGTATTATTACTTCAACATGTGCAGCGGCAATCAACCAAGCCTAAAACACCCATAATGCACTAGGTCATTTACCAAAAGCACAGGATTGGAGCATAATGTATTCGATGATACGATGTCATCTGGTAAACATTTGCTCAAAGCAGTGTGTGGAGAACCTTGTCACACATTAGAACTTTTACAATGTTGTCAAGTGGTCGTGTTTTATTATACTTTTTCCTAGACCATTGTAACATTGATTAAGACAATTCATATACATGCAGTTTATTTCTTCATGCAGCGGAGACATGACACAGTGCATGCAATTCGTGCAGCCTCCACCATTCCTACTGCATGTTCAGAGAGCCTGGGGCAAGCAGCGAGTACAGCCACCCATGCCTTGAGTGCAATGTGAAATAAAGAGACCTTACCAGCATGCACGCGAAGCGCTGCTGCGTTCGGGTACGGAGAGTCCACGCGTCCTGTGCCTCTGATGGAAAGCGTAAAGCAAAATGATTCACCAACTAAAGGCACACAAAACAAGCCGAAAACACACAGCAAGCAAACCCCGGGAACGAGCTGCCATGTTAGAAGTTGAAGTGCGGTGGGCGCCGTGTTGATGAAAGAAAACACACTGCGCTCCTCCTGAAGTGGCCGGCATACTGCCGCCATGCCAGTAATAAACAAGGTTTGTACAGGAATGGCGAGGGCTTGCCGAAAACAGAAGCAGGGAAGCTGAGAAGAGCATGGAATGGTGGATGGGCAAGAGTCAGACACCGTACTGCATGCGGCTGCCATTGCTCAAGGGCAGCGTCCCACGAGTGGTGTGTGCGGTGGCTGCCATTGTGAAACAAAAATGAAAGTGAAAGCACACACGGTGCGCAGAAAATAACAACCATTGGCAATGCAATAGGACTCGCATTTACACGAGACCTATTGCTTTGCAAATGGCAATGCGTGCAGGCGACGAGGCACGAGGGGGGGGCGGCTAGAAGGCATCGGACTGCGGGAGGGGGGGCACAGGAAGAAAGTAGTCTGTGCTGTAAAGGGGCCAGTAGCCATGGAAGGATACAAATGACTGACATGGCTGTCATGGGGAGGGACTAACAAGCTTATAACCAATCGGAAGGCAGCATTTATAACCTAAGCCAATGAAGAAGATGGGCCGGAGAGTGGGCAGAGCTTCCACGAAGCTTCCACACTATAGTGTATACTGAATGCCTCGCAAAGCGATGGCAGCGCATTCGTGCTGCAACGCTAGGCGAGACCTAAAAAGGGAGGAGGTCCAGCGCTAACATTTTTGCCAGCTTACCATTGTACAAACGTGCAGTTGGGTGGTTTTTCTCCTAGCACCCCTCCTGCTCAAACATGCCCATAATAGTAGCCTTGATTTTCTTCTTTTCTTGGGGCACTGACACAGGCTTCTTTTGAGAAGTAGATGCTAGTGGTAGACTCAATGTGCGTCATGGTGGTGGGGCAGTCACTGTATGCCATGGTGCCTCCATTTCACTCAGAGTCTTCTTGTGCCATTGTGAAGTCACTGAGGTGGGTGAATCTGCTGGTACACTGCTGGGGACAGTGCTGCTTTGCGTGAAAATGTCATCCTCACCTTTCACCGTGATTGGACTTGTAGCTGATGTTCCCCAGCTCTCCCTACCACCACAACCACTTTCAGAAATCTTTTTGAAGTGGTCCTCCCACTTGATTGTGCGGTGTTTTTTTATATGGGTTGTCTATGTTATGCTTGCCACTCACCTGCACTCCAGTTTGTTCCTTCCGTGATGCTGATTGTTCCCGAATCCCTCTAGAAACTACTAGAATGGCAAGGAATGCACGCTTACCGCTCCAATAGTTCCCCGGGGGAAGGGAAAAATGGGATTGAGAGACAAGAGAAGACAAACTGGACTTCGTAGTGACTGCTCTGCGTGTTGTACACTCTCTCTAGATCTCTCCTAAGGAAGGGGCGAAGAATCTACTAAATCGCAGGATATCTGGTCTGGATTGCGAGAATATCACTAAGAGAAGAAATACAAGTTACATTAATCACCTGCTACCATATACGATGTATGTCATTAGATAAACTTGTATACATCAGTTACCCAGTACTTGAATGCCTACCCGTTAAGAATTGCAGACAGGTTCTGAGTTGTATTGATACAGGTGATACTCAATTGTTTATATATAACTTCTTATGCAAATCTAGAACACAAAACACAGCATCAGCCATCATGCTTTACATGAGAATCGTTGTTTTCTGTTCCCCAATAAAAAGGTGTGGACAACATGTGACAGAGGTGGGGGATGAGGGAAATACTCCTTTTCGGAACTAAAGTCCTCACACACCCAGCAAGCTAGGTGTCATGCTTCATCATATGGACTTGCTCCTCGTCGGGTCGGCGCTGCAATACCCGACGGGCACCCATAAAGGGGCTCTTTGGCGGAGATCTTCAGTTCCTTGCCGTATGGTGCTGTGGGTGTGAGGGCCCTAGAGAACAGTGTAGATGTGATGTGAGTGGGTGATTATAAAAAAGTTGGATAATCCAAATAAACTTTTTATTAGGGTGGTATTGCAGCGCCGACCCGACGAGGAGCAAGTCCATATGATGAAGCATGACACCTAGCTTGCTGGGTGTGTGAGGACTTTAGTTCCGAAAAGGAGTATTTCCCTCATCCCCCACCTCTGTCACATGTTGTCCACACCTTTTTATTGGGGAACAGCTCACCTTTCGTGTTACTTATTGTTTGGGCATGTGTGCTGGACCCCGTTAACAAGCCCTAATAGTCCCCCTTTCTTGTTTAAGATATTCTGCACGGGTGACCCCCGTGGGACAGCAGCAACTAGGTTACCATATTGTGTACATTCCACATACTGGTCCATCATTTAGTTCGCTATACCACAAAAAATAATTTTCTATATATTGCGTGGATAGCGGGGGTTACCTATCAGTGATGGAGGATACCCCGGGTCTTAGCTTCAATGAGGAAGCTATAGCTGATATTTTAAGAACAGCACCCTCCTTGCTTGGGTCAGGAGGAGCTGTGGCCTCTGGGTCACAGTTAGATGACTGGACGTCGATAGCGGCAATGAAGAGAGAATGGCTTAAAGTCACTCTACATGGGGCTCTCATGACAGAGTATTTAAGGGCCAACATTGCGCCCCATGGACTCATAGTTAACATCTTGCCCAGGATTTTTCTGGAAGATGGGTCCTTCAAAAAAGACTGGTGCCAAGTGTCTTGGAAATGTACCAAAGATCTACTAGTCCTGATTATCAATACCGCCAAAAGGTTGGCCGAGGCACTTCTTGCCAGAATACAGGTAGCCGAAGCCGCATTAAAATCCTCTATTCCTAAAACGACTTTTTCCTCCAAGCTAATGGAGATAAATAATGAAATCGCTGAGAACAGGGAGTACCTCCTTAAACAGAAGGTTACCAAACTGCAAAAGGATCGTAGCCAAGTTCGACAAGGAGAAGGTTTATCCTTATCTCAAAGATGACTACGCTGCACCCAGGAGTAGTTACTCCTCTGATGAGAGCTCTGATACCAGCAGGAGGGGATCCTCAAACAGCGATTCAAGCACTGGTAGCTGGGGTAATCATAACCAACGTAGACCCAACTACCAGCCCTACCCTAACTATAATAATGGTCCGATCTTTTCAGGACCGGTTCCACCCCCGTGGCAGTACCCAATATACCCTCAAGGGCCACCACAATACTTCCCTATGAGTAACCCTCCTTTTTTAGGCAGAGGTTGGGGCAGAGGAAAAGGGAGAAGAAGAGGAACTCAGAAGGGTGTTCAGTGGCAAGATCAGACCCCGGGCGCAGTAGAGACCAGGAGCATGAGCAGGGGAAAGAGGGCCTAGTGGTCAACCTCTCGAATAGGGACTTAACTAACTCGGAGAAGATAGTCCTTGAAAAAGGCCTTGGTTTTGTCCCTACCCCCAAACTTGACAAATTTAGTGAGATATGTGAAGTCCAGGAGTTCTTCAGGAAGGTGCGCCTTAAGGCCTTCTTTCAAGACAGGGTCTCGCCCGATCACGGCGACACCGGCCTGCGCAACCCTTCAACTTTTACCCCGAATAACAGCATGGTTCCACCTGAGATCTTGACTTTTGAGGGGGCGGTACTCAAAGAGCTATCCGTTGCCTCCACATCTTACCCATTCCACAATCTCAGTAACGATGAAAGAAATGCGGCCATGAGTTTGGCCAACGATACCAGCATTACCATCAAACAGGCCGATAAGGGTGGGGCAACTGTAATCCAGTCTACTACAGACTATGATAGAGAGTGTAGAAGCCAACTTGGGAACACCAGGCATTACACACCTCTTTCGATAGACCCTACTCCTAGACTCACCTTGAAGATAGCAACTATGGTCCTCGAGGCGGAGAACAACGGCTGGATCACAAAGAAGGAGGCTGACTTCCTCATAACTAAGAATCCCAAGACACCGTATTTCTATACTCTCACAAAGATTCATAAAAACATTACACCAGTCCCAGGGAGACCTATAGTGTCTGGGATAGGGTCCCTGCTGGAACCTTTGTCTAGATTTTGCGACCACTTCCTCCAGCCCCTGGTGAGGAAGATACCATCTTACGTGCAGGACACGACTGACGTCCTACGCATCATTGACAACACCGAGACCCTCAGTGGGGTCAATCTCCTAGTGACATTGGATGTGGAAGCTTTGTATACAAACATTCCACAACGAGCAACCTTGGAAGCCGTGGAGGTCAGTCTATTGAAGGAAGAATGGGTTTCACCGACTCCGGTCTCTTTCATTATGGAGTGTGCTACCTTAGCACTTACTGAGAACTTCTTCGAATATGAGAAGCAACTATTTCATCAGACCCAGGGGACTTCCATGGGGAGTACCTTCGCCCCTAGTGTGGCTTGCCTCTATATGGCAACATTTGAGGAGGAGGTCATCTTGAACCCGAACAACTCGTATAGAGCAAACTTGACACTATGGCGGAGGTTCATAGACGATATCCTTATCCTGTGGAGGGGTGACTTAACAACTTGTGAGGCGTTCTGCCGTTGGGTTAACACGCAAAACATGTCCCTCAAATTCTCACACACTATATCAGACACGAGTATCCCCTTTCTAGATTTAAGGATAAGACTTACCAATGATGGATTGAGTACGACACTGTATACTAAAGCTACAGATAGTAATAGTCTCCTTCTCTACAATAGCCACCATCCAAGGGCCCTCAGGAACAACCTACCGTTTGGACAGTTCCTCCGTATTAGGAGAAACTGCAGCTTCCTGAATGACTATGTAATAGAGGCCCAGCACCTACAACAGAACCTTAGGGAGAGAGGCTACCCGGCACGCCAGGTCAGGAACTCTTATAAAAGGGCTTTAAACAATCCACGTGAATCACTACTCCATGTCACCACCAAGGAACAGGCTGAAGTATTGACGTGTGTCACCTCTTTCACATCTCACTCTACACTGATTAAGAAGATCATTAACAAACACTGGGGAATAGTGAACACAGGGGATCTTGACTTCCCTAGACCTAGGTTTGCTTACAAGCGTACACAAAATCTGAAAGATATCTTAATACACACCAGGCCTAAGGCCAAGGAATTGGGGGTCCAGAGGACGCTTTGGGATCTACCACCTGTGATCGGGCACCATCCGTGTGGTACGTGTTCAGTATGCGAACAAACTAGCACTGTCAGAGAGATCACGCTGACTGATACGTTCACATGGAGGCTCAAGCGACACACCAACTGCAACACACCTAGGTGTATATACCTGATCACATGTCCTTGCGACAGAAAATATGTAGGGATGACGATGAGACCTGTAAAGGTACGCATTACTGAGCATAAGAGCAATGTGAGGTGTATGAGAGTAACCACTAAGATGTACACACACTGCAAAGATGTTAACCACTCTGCGGAATCTCTCAAATGGGTGGTTCTTGAGGCACACCCCAGAATTACACAGCATGCCCTCTTCAGAATTGAACAGAGATGGGTGCACCGCCTGTCTACAAACACACTTGGTCTTAATGATGACATACCTTGGGCCGCGTTGGCTAGGAGATAGCTATCTCCCGACCTTACACCTTTATAGGGGCTCCCTGGTTTGGGCCACTACCGTGAGATAACATACCTGTTACACACTCTCTGGACCCCACGGGTCCCACCTTTGATACCCACATACTTGTTGTACTCAACAAGCACTTGGATGATGGCGCAGTAGGGGCACTGCTCGCAAGATTGGGACTCATCTGTGTATGATTCCACGGCCCCATAATCCCGGCACAAAACACACGAAGGTATTTTTGCCGCCTATACTACACCCACATATTGTATAGCCAGGAGATGGGCAATGGCTAGCTAAATGGCATCGTCGCCCCCAAAGAGCATAAAGGTAGACGATCGCATGTTGGCTATCTAGACTACACATACATTTCGAGCAGCCAGAGCATGAATAATGCTCATGGATCACCAGGATTCGCATAACTTCCCTACCCTCTTAAGATGGCCGCCTTGTTCTCATTGCCGGCTCAGCTTAGACTACCGACACGCCCTCTGTATCACGTAACATGGTGTGACGCCGGCGCACTACGCGACTGTTTGAGAGGACGCGAGGGAGACTTATAAGTGCTACCCGGGTGGCAGCCTTGATAGTATCCGGCTTTCCAGCTCTACGGTGGGTAGATTACCGGCATATGTCCTCCTTGGGCAGGTGAGTGAACTGGTAGTTCTTTGCGGCTGTGCAATTGACGGCATTGGTTCACGGACCAAGTAGGTCCTAGTCTAGTTGGTGATTGGGTTTCCTCGGCATCGTTCGGTCCCCGACCGCAGATACTTGTGTGGTCTGGGTTAAGTATGACTCCTGTGGATGCGCTCATGGACGGGGGGTTTCATCGGGGGGGCTACCCTGCCCGCCCCCCACGGGTGGCGGGTGGCCCCGCCGGTGTTACCACGGACTGGGCTTGCATCACACGGGGGGTTGACCGGTCTGCATGACTTCTGTGCTAGAGGGGAGGGGGGGTGCTCGTTTGGGTCTCCCACTCCCCCACATTGGGACACATACTTGGGCTGTGTTCCATAACTCTGCGTGGATAACTAGTGAGGGCCATGTTTGCCTCTTCTGCTTTGTCATCTCCCCTTATTGCTATTCTCACTTCTAATTATGCAGGACACCACCACATTGGTGTCTGGAGCTGACAAGACCGAATGGAGTGAGTGTTTCCCTCCAGATAGGTGAGTTGCATCGTAGGCTATTGACTCCCTCTCTAGGGTTTGTGTTGGTTTTATTGCACCATTAGTCTTTCTTACTTTAGCCGGTGTTTTAATCCAGTCACTCCTTTTTATTTAATTTATGGTTTTTAGATGAGGGGTGTATTATACTACCCCTTTGCACTCACTAGGTGGACAACTGGTATGAGGTTGTTGGGATGATATGATCTGCCGACTAGGTCTATTTATCGAGTAATTATATACTGCTTCATGTCATCCTCCTTTTAGGTTACAACTAGGATTGGCGGGACTTCGTGCTCGTCTCCACGAAGAGTGGTAGGTAGGAACTCCTCCACCCACCACCAAGTGTAGATAGTTTTACACCTAGGTCCTGATGAAATGCAATGGATCAGTATTGACCGCAATGCATGAAACATGTTGACCACTTTGTAAGAGTTGAGCTCTGCTCCGCTGGACCATTGTGCCAGAGAGCAGCCACTCCATTTCTCTTTTAATAAGGTGGATAGCCACCCTAATAAAAAGTTTATTTGGATTATCCAACCTTTTTTATAATCACCCACTCACATCACATCTACACTGTTCTCTAGGGCCCTCACACCCACAGCACCATACGCCAAGGAACTGAAGATCTCCGCCAAAGAGCCCCTTTATGGGTGCCCGTCGGGTATTGCAGCGCCGACCCGACGAGGAGCAAGTCCATATGATGAAGCATGACACCTAGCTTGCTGGGTGTGTGAGGACTTTAGTTCCGAAAAGGAGTATTTCCCTCATCCCCCACCTCTGTCACATGTTGTCCACACCTTTTTATTGGGGAACAGCTCACCTTTCGTGTTACTTATTGTTTGGGCATGTGTGCTGGACCCCGTTAACAAGCCCTAATAGTCCCCCTTTCTTGTTTAAGAAATCATTGTTTTCTCCCATAAACAATTGTTAACTCTGTTAACATACCTGTTCATGTCTTGCCCAATTCGTAAAAGGGGTTCCTAAAATTAACATAAAAAATAAACAAAAGAAAAGGCAAGCAGAAATAGCATATAAAGATATTTCACTGTTTAGGAAGATAGAGTTATGTCCTTTATGTCTGTCTTTAAACTGTTTTAACTTTGATGCAAGATCGGAGTTTCTAAATCACTCCGTAATCGTTATTGTCCTGATAATTAAGTTCTTGTACAAGGTTTTATCCTCTTGGCAGATCGGCAGGCAAATCTGTCTTTTAATATGAAATGCGGAAAGGAAGTTCAACAGTTTCTTAATTCTTCAGAACTGTGCTGCTTTTATTATCCTCTGCACGCGTTAAAATGTAATCACGCAAGGTTTGAGACACCAAATGAAATTAAAGTCTATTGCAATAGCTGGTTAACAAGTTATCTTAATTGCCAAGTTTAAAAAGATCTTTGTCTTACCGTAATGCTCAAAAACGCATTCACGATATTTGTTTTACCGTTGCCTGGTAACCTGATTCTTGACGTCTTGTCTTTTCAGGAAGGGAGTCGGAGGACCGAATTCTGTGAGGGACCGGAAGCAGTTTGAAGGAGCAGGAGTCCGACTGGAACTGGAGACCGTCAGAACGCCGAGAATGGAAGAGCCACGCCGATGCAGACTGGAGCCAGGTAAGTGAAGCCAACTCGAAAGCGAAGCGTTTAATCAAACGCGAGCGCGGTTTAAATAACCGAGTGCTCATGTAAATTTTCAAGTCCACGTGTGCACGTTGGTACAGTTTACACGTGCGCACGTGTTCCAACTGTAACAGTCCGTAACACTAATTCCTCAGGATTTAGATAACAAGCATTGGCAAAATCAAGGGCATAATTCTGACAAACAAGTCTTGGTAACCACAATATTTAAGGATGCATAATTCTGACAAACAAGCCTTGGCAACAACAGAGTGTATGATTTTCAACAATTACTAGAATGTCACAATTCATAGTTTAACTGCTATACTCAGCTTAGTTACAACAGAATACACCTGTCAATTATGCAGAATTGCTGAGGAGCTTAGTTCACCCGTAACAGTCCCCCCCCCAAAAGGTCTTCTCAAGGGACGGGGTTTATTCGGATATAGGGCATGAAAGGCTTTAACCAATCTTGGAGCATGGACATGGGATTCGGGTTCCCAAGATCTTTCTGAGGCATCATAACCTTTCCAATCAATCAAGTAGTATAAATGGCCGTGTATGCGCTTGGCATCTAAAATGCGACAAACCTCATATTCCATATGATCTCCTACCACCACAGGTGGGGTGGGTTATCCTTACGTGTGGAAGGTTCATATGGTTTGAGAAGGGACACATGAAAAACAGGGTGAATGGCATATTCGTCGGGTAAGGTGAGCTTTATTGAGACGGGGTTCAAGATCTTACAAATGGGAAATGGGCCAATGTATCTTGGTTTCAGTTTTTTAGGTCCTTCTAATTGAATATTCCTAGTGGATAACCACACGAGATCACCTATTTTATAGGGTGGTTCTGGTGTTCTATGTCGGTCAACAATGAGTTTAGTGTTGAGTTCATTTTTAGCTAAACTGGTTTTAGCTTTTTCTTGTAAATCCTGGAATTGTGCTGGGGCGTGGCCTGACGCCGATGGAGTGAGCAGCACTGCTCCGGAGCTCCCGTCGGCCGGCCGCCATCCAACGATATCCTGAAGCCCCAAGCGGGGCCCGAAACCTCTCGCAGCGGCGCTGCGATTGCTAGAAGCGAATAGTGACACAAGAGGTCAAACGAACCTCTCCCGCGGACAGGGGCGGCCGAACACAGAAGAAACGCGGGCGCTCCGTGAAAAGCAAGATGGCGGCGCCCGGCGAGCGCTGACGAGCTGGGCTGGAGCCGGGAAGATCGGGGTGAGCGCCTCGAGCAGCGGACTGCTGTACCCCCAGATTGGGCCCACACCAGCTACGGGGTCCCAACTAGAGTGACCCCACGACTCCCAGCAGCGGGAGAGCACGCACGATACTGACGGCACCCGGCGGTGCACAAAATGGCGGCGCGCGGAGGCGCCTGAAGGGCTGTTCCGGTGCGGCTGGGGCCCTGCGGTGAGCTACTCCGGCTTAAAAGGGGACGCCCGGCACAGTGCCTGACAGCCCAAGAAGTAAGGCAGACGGGGGAGGCTGATGAGCGGCAGCCTCAGCGCGCATGCCCTGAGACGTAGCCGGGCGAGTAGAGCCAAGCGGGCGCCAAGAGACCTGGACGAAAAGGGGGGAGTCACCGCAGCGCTGCGCAAATAAAGGATTGTCATAACCCCCTGCAAGAGACGCTGATTAACGGAGCCCCCAGGGCGCTGATGAAAGGGAGGCGAGCGCGCTACCTGCGGTGGCGAGGTGAGGACAGACTAGCAGTGCATTGGGGCCGAGTCGCCTAGGAGATTGCTGCAACGCGGGTCGGGATCCGCAACGTTTCCCCTCTGATCCATCAGGCATGAACTAGTCCGTGGCCTTGGGGCTCAGGCGGTGGAGTTAACAGGAGACAGAGAGACGACCCGCTCGGAGAAGAGACGGGGAAGGGGCTGGAGGATTTCCTGGGCGCTTGCGGGGCACAGCGGAGGCAGAGTCACCCCATATCCAACTGCCTGGGCGAACAGGGGAAGCTGAGCCTCTAGAGGTGAGGAGACAAGCGACCTGGGCTGCGAGCGATCCCCACAGCCCACACAAGCCAGCGGTCACGTGCGCACTGAGCAGAGAGGCGCGAAGACCCCGGGGAACTCCGGTCGGACACCTGGGGAGGCCGCAGAGCCGGAAGGAGGCCAGGGGAGCCCTGCGCACGGCCTGAATTAGAAGAGGGGGCAGAGGAGCAGCGGAGGTGGCGCTCACAGTGCGCGGAACTGACACAACGCAGCGCGCTTCCTGGGGCAGAGACACCCAGAGGCCCCTTGACCAGCTCCGGTGCTACACGCGTTGCCGGAAGTAGGTCCACGGACAGAGTCTGGATTACGGTCCACGGGGACAGCGACTACCATTCCATGAGCACTCGCAGCGCCCGGACCACGGGGGGGCGGGAGGACGCCATGGGGAAACCCCTGAAGCGGAAAGACACAGAGGAGCCCGTGATGAGCAGACCCTCGGACGAGGCCGAGAAGCCCGCAGCCGGGACAGAGCGCCCTGCTGATCCTACGCTGCAAGACATACTGCAAGCCATCACCACCTCCAGCGACCGCCTGGAAGGGAAAATTGACTCCCTTAGCCTGGATATGGGATTGCTCCGGGAGGACCATAAGAAGCTAGTAGACCGGGTCACAACGACCGAACGCACACTAGTGGAAGCTGTCCCAGAGGTCACAGACATGCAACGTCGAATGACCATACTGGAAACCAAAGTGCGGACGCTGGAGGAAAGGGTGGAGGACGCCGAAAATCGGTCGCGCAGAAGCAACTTAAGGATAGTGGGCCTGCTGGAGAAAAGTGAGGGCCGCAACATGGCAGATTATCTTGAGACCTGGCTCAGGGATGAAGTGGCGCCGACAGGCCTGTCGAACTTCTTCGCCCTGGAACGGGCGCACCGCGTCCCTGCCAAGCCGCCTATGCCTGGCGCACCGCCGCGAGTGGTAATAGCAAAACTCCTCCACTACAGGGACAGGGACCACATTCTCACACAGGCACGGCTCAAGGGTGACATCCAAGTGCCCAATTCAATAGTACGCATCTTCCCAGACTTCTCCCGTGAAGTGCAGCGCCGAAGGGGATCGTATCGGGATGTGAAACAGAGGCTGCGCCAAGTGAACTACAAATATGTGACGCAGTACCCGGCCACGCTACGGGTCACCACAGTAGAGGGCACAGAATTTTTCAAGACCCTGCGGGAAGCGTCTGACTGGATAGACAGACAAGGAGGAGCAGCACCAACACAGAACGGGCAGAGGGGACGAAGGCGAGGACCCCGAGCACACAACCGGAGGAATGGGAAGGAGACCATGGCACCCTCGCAAGAAGAGGCACAACTAGAACGGCGGAATGCAATGCAGGTGGTGGCCCTGATCAGCGGCGGAACTGAGAATCCGGGTCCTCCCAAGGGCGGCGAAGAACTGGCAGACACGGGCTCGGAGCACGGGTCCAGCGACTCTGACGCGCAGAGCATGATACTGCCAATTGTTACCCCACAGACGGCGGATGGAATTATCTAGGGGTGGAGGACGGATGGCGGCGCGGACAGCACTCAATTTGTCGTGAGGCACTCCTGCTCCATCACTAAGGTACAGGGATAGAATGGGTAGCGCAGCTGCGGGGCGGATCGTGGAAGAATCAGTGGGGATGGCGGCCGCAGACACTGGGAGAGCCCCGGAGAGGGCCCACCCTCGAAGACTGACTGATCGAACTGCAAGCAGTGACTTGTAGACTTTTCGCACTGGTTTGGATGGGAGGGGTTTTCCTACTTATCCTGGGGAGCGGGAGTTGGGGAACATGCTCACTGTTTAATAAGGGGGGAGACCTTGAGTTGCGCTGTATATTGAATTATGCGATAGGGACAGAGGAGGGCTGGAAGGGAGCGCTGCCCGGCTTGGGTGGGGGCCGATTGATCGATTTCAAAACCAATGGCTAATAAACAAAATTATAAATGCATGACGTGGAATATTAGGGGAATGCACACAATGACAAAGCACCACAAAGTACTCTCTTACATCAGGAGACGGGGAACTCAGATAGCGTTCCTACAGGAAACGCACCTAACACAGAAGGAAGGGCAAGCACTACACAAACGATGGAGGGGCCAGCTCTACTACACTACCTAATCAGCATATGCGAGAGGGGCGTTAATATGGGTGCAAGCGGGGGTGCTGTTTCAGCTGCTCCATTCAGTGGTGGATCCGGAGGGGCGATATGTGGCAGTACAAGGGAGACTTGAGGGCCGAGAGATTAGCTTGATTAGCGTCTATGCTCCCAATGTAGACCAACCCGCCTTCTTTGTGACCCTGAACCACAAACTAGCACATTACCTAATGGGGCGGTTATAGAGGGAGGCGACTTCAATAGCGTGGGCGATGTCCTACTCGACAGGTCCCATCCCCCATTGCAAAATTCCCAAGCGGCACGCGCTTCCCAAGCATTCACCACATGGCGGCAGAGCTGGGGACTGCTAGACTCCTGGCGCACCCTGAACCCACAAGGGAGGGATTACTCCTACTTTTCAGCTGTCCACAACGTACACGCGCGCCTAGACGCACTCCTTAGTTCAGAAGACGTCCACCCACTTGTCACAAGCACGGAATACCTCGCGCGGACCATTTCGGACCACAACCCGCTGATCCTGTCCCTGAGATGGGCGCATCCGCCAGCGGTGATCCCTACGTGGCGCCTCTGCCCGGACACTCTGGAGGATCAGGTCTTCAGGGAGGAGATCAGAGATGAAATTTCCCGCTACTTCCAAACCAACACGGGCACGACTGCGTCGCGAAATGTAGAGTGGGATGCGTTCAAAGTAGTCCTAAGAGGCCAGTGTATAACACGGGCCACGGGGGTCAGACGCGTTCTTGCGCGCAAGGTGGAGGAGGCAGAGACGGCGCTTTGAGAGATAGAGCGCAAGAGGCCGGGACATCCGGAATTACATACGGCACTTCTAGACGCTAAAGAGGAAGTGGCGAGGCAAACAGAGAGGCTCAGAAGCTTTGATTACAAAAAATACTTAGAGCGCACGCACGCTGAAAGGGACAGATCCGGTTCGCTCCTAGCGTGGCTGATGAACCCGACGCCCAGGGGCACCCCTTTAGTGGAGATGGAGGATGAGGGGGGGGCCAGACATTTTAAGCCAGACGAGATCAATGGGATATTCGCGCGTTACTATACTAACCTATACACGAAAACGCGCACATGCGTGCCGGCAGAGCTCCGGGACTATCTAGCTGACCTGCCACTGACGGTTCTGAATCCTGCGGTGGCGAAGCTGCTAGGAGCGGACATCACGCAGCGAGAAATACGGGTCGCCATCAAGGGCATGGCAAGAAACAAAACACCGGGCACTGATGGCCTACTGGCTGAATTTTACGTAACATATGCAAATGAGCTGGCACCTCAGCTGGCTGTGATGTACCGAGGGGCCCGGGATCTGGGAGAGCTGCCTGAAAGTGCCAGAGAGGCACTTATCATCCCTATACCTAAGCCTGGGAAGGAACCGCATGACTACACGGCCTACAGGCCACTGTCCATGCTGAATATGGATTATAAAATGCTAAGTAAAATCCTAGCGACGCGACTCCTGTCACACATGCCCATACTGGTGCACGCAGACCAGGCGGGATTCATTCCAGGGCGGAACACAGCCATAAACATCCGGCGGCTCCTGGCGGTAATGGACTCGGGTGGGTATGACAAACAGGAGGCGGCGGTGTTCGCAGTAGACATTGAAAAGGCTTTCGACAGCCTGGAATGGCAATATTTATACGAGGTCTTAACCAGGTTGGGGCTGGGTGACGGCTTCCTGAAATGGGTGCGGCTCCTGTATACGTCCCCCATGGCCCGGCTACGCACTGGGAGGCATATCTCATCCAGAGTGAGGGTAGAGAGGGGCACGAGGCAGGGATGTTCCCTCTCCCCACTCCTGTTTGCCCTGGCCATGGAACCACTGGCGAGCAGAGCAAGGAGTGGCCGAGACTACGGGGGCCTGGAAACGACGATAGGGCAGCACTACATTGCATTGTATACGGATGACCTCCTGCTATTCTTACGCAACACGGCTGAGGAGCTACAGGGGGCGCGCAATATGCTGGCTCAGTTCGGCGCTATATCCGGTCTCAGGGTCAACTGGCAAAAATCCAGCCTATACCCACTAGCGCCAGATACCCCCCCACCGCTTACACTAGAACAACTGCGCTGGGAACCCAACTGTTTACAATACCTGGGAGTCAAAATCTATCACGGGGTGGCAGACCTGTTGGAGGGCAACATAGGAAGGGCCATGAGGGCGGCAAGAACAGCAATGGACTTTTGGGGAACGCTCCCGCTGTCTGTGGCTGGCAGGGTGGCAGTCTTGAAAATGGTTACGTTGCCGCGCTTACTATACTATTTCGGAACGCTGCCGGTATGGATCCCGCGAGCCATGTTCAAGGAGCTAGACTCCAAGATCATATCATTCCTCTGGGGTGCAGGTAGACGGAGGGTGGCATTGACAATGTTGAGGCGCCCCACGACAGAAGGCTGGCTAGCGGTACCAGACTTTGAGGCCTACTACCTCGCGGCGCAGCTATACTGGCTAATACAATGGCTGGCGCGGATCGAGACCCGGACAGGGAGCAGGATCCTGCGGTGCCTGATACGGCCGCGCTGGCGCGAATCTTCCTCCGAGTGCGTCGCACCCCGGCGGAGGACACGGAGGCCGTCAAGGTGATAGCGCGCTGCTGGACCAGATACGTCAGGAAGGTGGGCGTGGCGACTCCCTATTCCCCTGAAATATCACTCACGATGCTACGTTACCTCCCACAGGGGGAACACTGGACAGGACTGGAGGACTGGGTAGAGGCAGGACTGCGGGAGATGGGTGACTTATATTGCGACTCTGAGCTCCTTCCCTTTGCAGATTTGCAATCCGCATATGACTTACCAGGGGGACATTTCCTGAAGCACAGAGCTTTAACGCACAGGATTAGGACACATTGGAAGACAGGGGACGCCGAGCCGAGAGCACTGGCGGGATGTAGGTATGTCGCGCTATCAGCAGGGAGGATCAAGACGGTATCCTGCCTCTACAAAGCAATACAGCGTGATATGCAGCAACCACTAGAGCGCTTGCGGACGCAATGGGAGGAAGATCTCGGTAAACAAATACCTGAGGCGGACTGGGACAAAATCCGAGAACGCACCCCGAAAGTGTCTCGGAATGCGCGCTTCAAATTAATTAACTACTATGTGCTGCATAGAGCATATTTAACGCCGGTTCGTATCAGGAAGTACTTTGGCGTGGACTCTGCAGCCTGTCCCAGATGCGGAGAAAGAGAGGCACACATACTCCATATGTTCTGGAGCTGCCCAACATTGCAAATTTTCTGGGGGGAACTTAGCGACATCATAAGCAACCTGATTGATAAAGAAATTCCGCAGACTCCAGAACACTTCCTTCTAGGATGGTTCCCACACACAGCCAAGAACAGGGTGACAGGGAAATTTCAGGACCTGGCCTATATATTGGCTAAGCGGGAGATAGCCAGGAACTGGAAGGCACCGGGGGGCCGAGACTCACTACTTGGAGGAAAGAGCTCGAACGATGGGCAGGGGCAGAAGGGAGATTGTTACTCCGAGAAGCCAGCGCGGGCATAGGCAAGATAGAGAGAGCCAGGGCATGGGAGGCCTTAGTGGGGGAATTAATGGCAGCAGACGCTGACAGCGGGAGGAACACTCCGAGGGGAACAACACTGAACCCGGGCGATGAGCGCAGGGAGGAAGCAGCCCCACACGTCTGAAAGAGAAGGTGGGCCAATAGCCGCTTACTGAGGCCCTGGAATCTGATAACCCAATCGCACACTCTGTCTGCACATCACTTCATAGCAAGCAACTCAAGGGGGGAGGCGGGGATAGTTTTGTTTTGTTGGGTTTTGAATACAGGCATATCGCAACCTGAACCAGAATATGAACCTCTGTATGCATTACACATGTATAAATGCCAATAAAATATGGTTTAAAAAAAAAAATCCTGGAATTGTGCTAACCTTTCACTTACTGCTGGCATTGTATCAACAGAATCTGGAAAAATGATGGGAAGAGCTTGAGGATGTAAACCAGTCATAAAGTAGAAAGGGGAACAACCCAAAGCTGCATGAAGACTGTTATTATAGGAAAATTCTGCTAACGGAAGGACCATGTCCCATTGGGAAGCTACTGACGTGGTCAAACATCGTAAACTCTGTTCCAGCTACTGATTTACTTTCTCAGTCTGACCGTCAGTTTGGGGATGGAAGGCTGAGGATAGAGGTATTTCAATTCCCAAGTATGAGCATAATTGTTTCCAAATTTTTGACACAAATTGGGGACCACGGTCGGAAACAATTTTACTTGGGAGGCCATGAAGTTTCACAATGTTATTGATAAAAATGTCACTGAATTCCGTTGCAGTAGGTAATTTTTTTAAAGGAATGAAATGTCCCATTTTGGATAAAAGATCAACGACCACTAAAATAGTAGTGTAGTTGTTAGATTTAGGTAGGTATGGGCAATGGTTGCAAAAGACCAGTTGGAGCTACATGGGAAGCCTTCTGTCTAGCGCAAACTGGGCAGGCTTTCACATATTGTTGTACATCCTGTCTGATATTATTCCACCAAAAATTCCGTAGACATAATTCTAGCGTTTTATTTATTCCAGGATGTCCAGCAATACTTGACTCGTGATTCCATTTTAACACCTGTTGTTGTAAACTCTCTTGAGGGATAAACAATTTGTTATTGTGAAAGAAATAACCGTCATGTATGGTGTTCTGCTTATGTGATAACCATTGCTGTTGATTCAGTGTCTGTACACTTTGTTTAACCTCGTGTAGAAAGGTGTCTGCATGGGTAACTGCCACAATTTTTTCTGGAGG
The DNA here is from genome assembly GCA_963921515.1 of Calotriton arnoldi. Classification (NCBI taxonomy): domain Eukaryota; kingdom Metazoa; phylum Chordata; class Amphibia; order Caudata; family Salamandridae; genus Calotriton; species Calotriton arnoldi. The sequence continues at coordinate 1,278,070 of CAWUFW010004342.1, read as the reverse complement.
GATTATGTGCTGTGGTTGCTTATTTTCTTCAAGATGATGTTCACAAGACATTCTAGACAGAGTGTCGGAAATTTGTTGCTTTTGTCCAGGACGGTAGGTTATTAAGAAATCGAATTCGCTAAAAAAATGCAACCAACGCATTTGTCTAGGAGTAAGTGCCTTCACAGAAGTAAAAAAATTGGAGATTCTTGTGATCTGTAAATATCGTGATGGTGTGTTTTGCACCTAATAGGTGGTGTCTCCATTCCTGGAAAACTGCCTTGATTGCTAACAACTCACGTTCAGCTATTGTATAATTCTGTTCAGCTGGTAGTAATGTGCGTGAGTAGAAGGCAATAGGATGTAGGTGCCCTGTAGAATCATCCTTTTGCATTAGGACTCCTCCCAACGCATTTTGAGAAGTGTCCGCTTCCACAAAAAATGGTTTGTCAGGATCTGGGTGGATTAAGATGGGTGCTGAAGTGAAGGCCTGTTTTAGTTTACTAAATGCGGTGTCAGCGTCGATGTTCCATTGAACCTGTTGGCCTTTCCGAAGGAGTCGAGTAATAGGCGTTACAATGTCAGAAAAATTAGATATGAAGCGCCTATAAAAGTTGGCAAAACCTAACACTCGCTGTGTTTCTTTTACAGAAGAAGGAGTGGGCCAATTGAGGATAGCGTCTACCTTTTTAGGATCCATGAATATGCCTTCAGGGGAAAGCCAATAACCTAGAAATTCTACCTTTTTTGTGTTAAAAACAAATTTTTCAGGTTTTGCACATTATGAATGCTCTCGCAATTTTTGTAAAACAGAACGAACATGTTGAACATGCTCCTGTTCAGTTTTGGAAAAAATTAGTATATCATCGATATACACGATGACGCAAACATCAAGTAAAACATGAAGGACTTAGTTTATGAAATATTGAAACGGAGCCGGGGCAGTACAGAGACCGAATGGCATGACCGTATATTCAAACAGACCGTATTTCGTGCGAAATGCGGTCTTCCATTTGTCTGCCTCTTTTATTCGAACAAGGTGGTATGCACCCCTTAAATCAAGCTTGGTATAGATGGTAGAACCTTTAATTTGATTTAATAGAACTGGAATCAAGGGCAATGCATAACGATTTTTTATCGTGACTTTATTTAGTGCGCGTTAATCTATGCACGCCCTCAGATCGCCAGATTTTTTGGCCACAAAAAAAAGTGGCGAAGAGACTGGGGACGTAGAATGGCGAATGAAACCAATTTCTAATAATTCGTCTAGATAGGTCTTTAAGTACTGGTTCTCAGGTTCGGTTAAGGCATAAATCCTGCTGCAGGGTAAAACTGCTCCTGGGATTAAATCTATCCAGCAGTCATACACCCTGTGAGGTGGTAACCGGGTAGCCTGGACAGGATAAAAAACATCAGAGTAGTGTGTATATTCCTTAGGTAACTGTGGTGACTCTTGCTGTAGGGCAGCACCAAATAAGGGTACTATAGGATCGTGAGTTTCCATATAGCAATGAGTCCTGCAATAAGAAGAATCCAGAGTTACTGTTCTTTTAATCCAGTCAATTTTAGGATTATGTAACTCTAGCCAAGGAACTCCTAGTATTATGCCGAAAGTGGGCGTATCAATTAAATCAAAGACAGTTTTCTCGGTATGACCGTTTTCGCCCACTAAGGTCATGGGTACTGTGTGATACCTAATTAGACCGGAAGAAAGAGCCGAGCCATCAACAGCTCTAACAGGTTCGGGTTCTGTTTTTGGAACTTGGGTGATGCCTGCCTAAGTGCCTGATTCTCCTGCCTGAGTTCTTGCATCTCTTCGGTTAATTTCTGAATCAGTGCGGTTAACTGTGAAGAGTCCATGTTGCCCTGCTCCATTATCACAGAATCAAGGAAGGAACAATAAGGTTGAATGGCTTTGCTTTCTGTTATGCTTGCCACTCACCTGCACTACAGTTTGTTCCTTCCGTGATGCTGATTGTTCCCGAATCCCTCTAGAAACTACTAGAATGGCAAGGAATGCACGCTTACCGCTCCAATAGTTCCCCGGGGGAAGGGGGAAATGGGATTGAGAGACAAGAGAAGACAAACTGGACTTCGTACGACTGCTCTGCGTGTTGTACACTCTCTCTAGATCTCTTCTAAGGAAGGGGCGAAGGAATCTACGAAATCGCAGGATACCTGGTCTGAATTGCGAGAATATCACTAAGAGAAGAAATACAAGTTACATTAATCACCTGCTACCATTTACGATGTATGTCATTAGATAAACTTGTATAAATCAGTAACCCAGTACTTGATGCCTACCCGTTAAGAATTGCAGACAGGTTCTGAGTTGTATTGATACAGGTGATACTCAATTGTTTATATATAACTTCTTATGCAAATCTAGAACACAAAACACAGCATCAGCTATCATGCTTTACATGAGAATCATTGTTTTCTCCCATAAACAATTGTTAACTCTGTTAACATACCTGTTCATGTCTTGCCCAATTCGTAAAAGGGGTTCCTAAAATTAACATAAAAAATAAACAAAAGAAAAGGCAAGCAGAAATAGCATATAAAGATATTTCACTGTTTAGGAAGATAGAGTTATGTCCTTTATGTCTGTCTTTAAACTGTTTTAACTTTGATGCAAGATCGGAGTTTCTAAATCACTCAGTAATCGTTATTGTCCTGATAATTAAGTTCTTGTACAAGGTTTTATCCTCTTGGCAGATCGGCAGGCAAATCTGTCTTTTAATATGAAATGCGGAAAGGAAGTTCAACAGTTTCTTAATTCTTGACGTCTTGTCTATTCGGGAAGGGAGTCGGAGGACCGAATTCTGCGAGGGACCGGAAGCAGTTTGAAGGAGCAGGAGTCCGACTGGAACTGGAGACCGTCAGAACTCCGAGAATGGAAGAGCCACGCCGATGCGGACTGGAGCCAGGTTAGCGAAGCCATCTCGAAAGCGAAGCGTTTAATCAAACGCGAGCGCGGTTTGAATAACCGAGTGCTCATGTAAATTTTCAAGTCCACGTGTGCACGTTGGTACAGTTTACACGTGCGCACGTTGGTACAGTTTACACGTGCGCACGTGTTCCAACTGTAATAGTCCGTAACACTAATTCCTCAGGATTTAGATAACAAGCATTGGCAAAATCAAGGGCATAATTCTGACAAACAAGTCTTGGTAACCGCAATATTTAAGGATGCATAATTCTGACAAACAAGCCTTGGCAACAACAGAGTGTATGATTTTCAACTATTACTAGAATGTCACAATTCGTAGTTTAACTGCTATACTCAGCTTAGTTACAACAGAATACACATGTCAATTATGAAGAATTGCTGAGGAGCTTAGTTCACCCGTAACAGTCTAGCCTCCAGTACCATAATATGTACCAGGCTTACCTCGTCAAACATTTGTGTGGCAAATGGTGCATACTGCAATGTGCTCCCCCTCTTTGTTAACTGTAAAAAAGTCCCAAACTGGGGAGGAGCACTTTTTTACTGGGCTACTGCCAATGCCTGAAGAAGAACTGGAAGTAGGTGGGCATGTCGTTGATTGACTCTCTACTTCTGCTGAGGCAGGGGTTGGTGCAGGTCTCAGCTGGGGCTTTGCAAATATGGGATCTGGTGGCAGTGCTACCTGTACCACATCCCTCGGAGCTGGTTGAATAGCAATCTCAGATTTCTCTGTGCCACCTTCCACCATGACTACCTCATCATCCTCCTCTTCATCCCCTTCCATTAGTCTAAGTCTTGTTGGAACATTTCTTTTCTCTCGCCTCTCCTGTTGTCTCCCGGTCTCTGTCGGGGTCCACTCCATGTCCCTATCATCATCATCAGAAGTGGTGCTTGGAGAAGATAGTGCCGAAGTACCCTTCCTTTTCCTTGCTGGAGATCTGGGAGCCAATGATTCTAAAAGAGGAGGTTCAACTTCTTGCTCGGAAGGAAGCTCAACTTCCTGTTCTGCCCCAACTTTAGACAAATGAACTATTGCTGGCTGCGGCTTCTGTCCACTTTGCTGTGTTTCCTGAAATGATTGTGTACTACTTTGTGAAAGGGACAAATCCAATTCAACATCACTACTCGTTGGCGTCAACATGATTCCACTGGATGCCTCACTGACAGACATGGTCCTGGGCTTATGTTGGGGGGTGGTGCTGTTGATGCAGGAGTGCTGCTCTCAGCTTGCTCTTCGGAGGTCGGTGTGGCAGGCACAACTTTCCTGAAAAAGGTTGCAGTCGGAATGCAGTGGTGGAAATCTGCTTCTTCTCCTCCTTACTAGCCACTTTCTTGGCAGCACCTTTCTTTGGGGCCATCTTGAGGCTGTCAGTTGACAGTGGTACTTAGCTTCGCAACAATCTGAAGAGATGACCGTGTTGCGTAGTCAGTCACGTTGTGCACAGGCCTTCTGTCTGGCAGTACTGTCGGTGATGTCTCTTCTCTTGTGCACCTAAAAGCTAACAAGCAATTGCAGTTCAAGTAGTATTACAAACAAACAATACCATTTAGTGTGGTGACTTAGCAATAATACAGTCTAACTATCCATTTGTAAAACCACACCATAATAAACTTTAATTGTGTGCAGTACACTCAGGAAGGATCAAAAAGAGCAACAACAACATACAGATGTAACCTTTAGCTTTATGTGCATCACGTTGGGATGTGGCACTCAGGGAGGTGCAGGTGACAATGGAATAATCCTTAGACAATGAATGCTGCTGTGCAGTGCACCTATTTCAGTCATGGGGTTGATGCCAGATGTTAGGAAAATGGCAAACTTTTTTTAGATCAAAATAATAAAAATAAAAAAATAATTAACAGAATTCAAGAAACAATTTTTGAAGAAAAAAATGTAAAAAGTGTTTAAAAAATCAACATTTTAAAAATTGAAATTAAAAAATACAACAAAATAAGGTAAATTAAAAAAATTAAAAAATATATATATAATTTTACCGCCGTAAGCCTTCAAGAGTGGGGCACTCCATTGATGCCTTGCAGAACTCTGCCTGAGATGGCCCTTATGCCGCTTGTCACCGGGAGAGTTCAGGCAGGTCTCCAAGGCAGAAATATCTTTCCCTGTAGGGTCAGCCACCTACCGGACCAAAGAAACATGTGTCCCACTCCTCTTTCACGCAGGTACCTAGGCCACTGTTTCAAACTCCAGATACTTATGACTCCCCTGGCGGGCTACAATGGGCTGTGGGGTATAAGCACCCACTCAGACAATCCTGGCATCTCAAATTGTGATCTGAGTTCAAGATGGCCCTTCCCGAGCACACAACCTACAGGAGTTTCTGTACTCACAGATACTCTCAGAAAACCAGAGAACCTGCCCCGCTCCGGATAACCAAAGCCACAGTTTAGTTGCTAACCTGATTGTCAGCTGTCACAACCTGGTGAACTACATCAAGGATTATCTGCTCTGAACACACCAGATGACACCAAACAGTCATACTGGCTCTTGTGTCTCTCAGAGCCTTCACCCTCTGCCCATTGGCAGTAAGCCACATCCTATACTTCTTAATATTATCAGGCATGTGAGCTTTGGGTACCAACTGCCTGTCACCCAATGACACTAGAGTAACCTCTGCACTGTTCCCAAAAGTAATTGGGACAATCTCCTACCTCAGCACTACAATGGAAATTGCTGGAGTGGGCCCTCCAGTGGGAAGCCGGGGGGGCAGCTTCTTTTTGTGACAGATGGCAATTTCATTCTTGTGCCCTGACTGGAGACAAGTCATAGCACTGGGCTGGTAAGGTCCCATCGCTTTCTTCTCACTAAACCCTGCCTCCTTCTGGTCAGAAGGGAAATGGGACCTCCTCCATGGGAAATGATGTTGGTGGCCATTAGGGAACTCATTGTGGTTATCTCTGCCCCCCCTCCGTGTTCTGCCTAACTCTCTTGTGGTTCCCCCCAGGTATTTTCTTGGACACTGGTGCTGATCCAGAGCCAGCATCCTTCCCAAATTCTCTTGGCACAGTGGGTTGGAATCAATCAGGTGCAGCTCTGTAAAACAATTACTCAGGATGTGTTCCTTCATTATTATATTATAAAGCCAACCATAATCATTTATTTTGCTGCCCTTCACTCAGCCATCCAGTGCCTTAGTGGTAGAATCCACAAAATCCACTAATAGCAGGTTTTACTGCTTCTGGCTATCCCTGAACCTCAGGCGATACTTCTCAGGGATCAGACCAAACTTGGCGATAATGGCTTCTTTCATGCGGCCTATCTCATCTGGTCAGCTAGCCCTAGGGTGAATAGGGTATCCCTGCCAGCAATTGGCATGTGCTTTGACTGTCTAGCTTCCCAGTCCTGATCTGGGACTGTTTGCATACGTAAGGCTACCACATAACCTGCAAATCACTTATCAATGTCATCTCGAAACACATAGGCACCAGGTCTTTGGGGATGTGGACTCCTTCCCTCTCCTAGGCAATTCATTGTTTCTTCCACCATCTTCACTGGACTCAGTAGCCCTCTTGGACCTCAAGTCCAACTCTTGCTGGCTGCTCTCATGGGCCAGCAGAATCTTCTTTTCATCCAGAGCCATTTTCTCCTCCAGAGCCAGGAGTTCTGCTGCTGCTGCCTGCTTCTCCTCCATGGCCTTCTCTGCTGCAGCCTTCTTTTTCTCAAGGGGTTGGGGTAGCAAGTTTCTGCTTCAATTCCCTCTATGTTCACCTGTACTCCAGCTCTGATTGGGTCAAGCTGCAAGAGGACACACTGCTTTCTGCCCTGGATAATGCAAGTGATTCTGCTCTCTGTCACATACAGTCCTCTGTCACTGGAGTCTCACCAATGCAATTTTTAGTTCTCCCCTCCATCTCCTCCTCATCACCCACTTGCTCCTGTAGGGTGGACTAAGACAGGTGTATTTCTCCCCATGCTTCCCTCCTTCTTGGACTCTCAACAGCTTTAGCCCTCTCTTTTTGCATATTTTCCTCAGATCTGCTATGCCGAGGCTCTCCATGCTGCTCGGATTTACTTCGATTTTTGCAAAAATTGAGGATAGGCAAAATGGGTGCTACAGTCCACTATTGACTTAATTTACAGACCTTAGGTACTCTTCTTACCGTATACTAGAGACTGATAGGTAAGTTAAATATCCCAATGAAAGGCATGCCAATTTCATCATGTTGAAAGAGTGAGCACAAGCAATTTACCTCTGGTTAGTAAGGGTAACGTGCACAGAGTTCTACAGCCAACAAAAACTGGCAGGGCAAAAACCTGGGGCCCACCACACAAAAGACCATCATTTCCTACAGAATTTATCTAAATTATAGGTGTTATGTCCATTTAACATTGGTAAGTCTGTCATTTTAACATAAAAAGCGACATGACAAGGTTGAGCTACATGTATCAGAAAAGCATCGATTTTTAAAAATGTTTTTATACCAACATAGTATACTATAAATTAAATTTCTTTAATAAAACCCCAAAAAATTGTGTAAGCTACAAATATTTACATTAGTTACAATCATTAACCTGTACATTTTAACGGATAACAGATAATATTGACAAAATGGAAATGAACATATTAAACACAAGACATGGTACTTATGAAACTATCAATTTACAGGTAAAGTTAAAAAAAAATTATATTATAAGAATTACCACGTTACTGCAGTTTATGGCACTCCAGCAGAGGCTGGAGGGCTGCCTACCTGTTCCGAGGACCCTCCTATGCAGTGGAGAGAGCCTGGGGCTTCATGTATGTATCTGGGAGGATACCACCAGTACATTCTCTGCATTCAACCTTGGAATTTAATTGGACCGCAACATATGCCAATGGCCTGGTAGTTTCAGTCCACACTGTATTACTCAGCTGCGTTTCATATTTCATGTAAAGCTGAGGATACTTCTGGAAGGCTCCCTATCCAATGATTTCTAATTTCTCCAGGGAACAACTTGAGGCCCTTTCATATTGATCCTTAGCCATTTGGGGTAGTTCTGTAGCAAAAGGAGCAGCAGGATGGAGGGTTGTGTGAAGGTGTGTGGATGTCTCTGGAATGATGCACTTTCTATTCCTCTATTCCTTTAGATCATGTTCAGTAGCTAGAGAACTCTGCCCCAACTATGAAGTTGTCTGCCTTTACTACTGAGTTCTCCGCTTATGCAGCAGAGGCAAAGAATTTCACTACGTAGGAGGATTGAATATGTATTTGGTGCCTGGGACCATGGAGAAGGGTAGGCAAATTGCAGGAAATCCATTTTTAGCAACTGTCTCGTACATTAGTCCTCTTCCCATGGATTCTCAAGGGGCCTGATTGCTTTGGTATTTGGGTAATATATGGTAGTGAAATTTGTTCTCATAGTGTAGGAATTTACTGGCTACTATTAAAGATAGTTTGGTATATTAGGACACTAATTTGTGGGTCAACAGAGAGGGACTCTGATCTCTTTCCTATTGGGCAACCCACCCACGTAGATTAGACATTTCTGTGGTCCTGATGAAGTGCCATTGATCCTGTAGCAGCCAAAGTAGGCAAGAAACATGATATCTTTTTTCCTTTGATCTCCGAGGACATTATATTGCGAGGGGTCCTCACTGGTTTTAGTCTTGAATATAAAGAGACTGTGGAGGCCTTTATTTAATTTTAATGTTTTTCACTGCATTGGGCCTATCTACCATTCACAGAGTCCTCTCCCCACAAAAACTCTGTGGGTTTGAGTTTGGTAATCCAGACTCCCAGGCAAAGAAAAAGATTTCTGGCAAAGAGCCCCCTCCCAGGGCCCATCGGACATTGCAGCACCAGCCCAATGAGTGGCACAGCCCAATGATGAAGCATGCCATCTCTTGGTGAGTGAGGGCTTTTGCTTCCTGTAAAGGACATCTTTGATGATGTCAGCTGGTCCAGTTATGAAAAGTAGTTCATATTAGACCGTTACTACAGAACTGCACACCACTGTGCTCGGAGGACTGTTCAATAGAGGAGACCAAGTTATTGTCAGGCAGAAACAAAAACGCAAGTCTGATGCTCCTTTTGATGCTGACCCACTGGGGGTTGTGATTAGTATAGGACACATGGTGACTCTCACCGTCCTGGAAAGTCCATTATGCAAGATTCTTTGCATTTTAAGTACTTGCCTCAACCTTTGCCAACTCCAAATGTCAGGAGTGAGACTTGTCCACCTGAGAATCCAGAGAGCCCATTGACTGTACTAATGTCTCTGTCACCAATTCCAGTCATATGCACTTCTCCAGTATCTCCACAGTCTCACATGACCAGATCTGGGCGATTGATTCGAGCACCAAAACAACTTATTGAAGATATGTAATGTATATATGTATTATTTGTACTTTTTATTTAACAAACGGGGAGATGTAGTGTTTTATGAGTTAGCGCTGACGGGACCCTTTTAGTTCCTGGCGTACTGGGTAAAACAGTGAGGTAAATGCGTGGGTGTGGGTGACAGAATTCATGATGTAGAATGTTCAGTTAATGGTTACAAGTTGAGGAATATTTGGGGACTGACACTTAGTTTTGCTCATCAAACATTTACAGAGAGCAAAGAAAGGGAAAAAATCAATCAATCAATCAGTCAGGGAATTGTAAGCACGCTACTCACCCGTGAGGGTCTCAAGGCGCTGAGGGGGGGGGGTCCGCAGATCTGTTTAGCCGAAGAGCCAGGTCTTGAGGGTCTTCCTGAAGGTGTTCAGGGAGGGGGCGCGTCTGATGTCTGCCGGTAGCTCATTCCAGGTCTTGGCTGCAATGTGAGAGAAGGATCTTCCACCTGCTCTGGCTCTGTGGATGCGTGGGGTTTCGGCCAGTGCGAGGTTGGAAGATCGGAGGTTTCTTTAGGGTACGTGGAAGTTGATTCTGTCGTTGAGGTATTTGGGTCCATTGTTGTGTAGGCATTTGTAGGCATGAGTGAGGATTTTGAAAGTGACTCTTTTCTCCACGGGGAGCCAGTGGAGACTTCGTAGGTGTTGGCTGATGTGTTCGTGTCGGGGGATGCGGAGGACGAGTCTGTGTTCCGTATTGTCTGGAGTTTGCGGAGTAGGGACTTGTTGATGCCGGCGTAGAGTGCGTTTCCATAGTCCAGTCTGCTGGTGATGAGTGCGTGGGTGACTGTCTTCCTTGACTCAGGGGGTATCCACTTGAAGGTCTTGCGGAGGTTGCGGAGGGTGTTGAAGCAGCTGGAGGTGACGGCGTTGACCTGTTGGTTCATGGTGAGTGATGAGTCGAGTACGATGCAGAGGTTCTTGGCGTGGTCTGAGGGGGTAGGTGGGCTTCCGAGGGCGGTCAGCCACTAGGTGCTGTCCCATGCAGAAGGGGTGGTACAGAGGACGAGGACTTCTGCCTTCTCGGCGGCGAACTTCAGGCAGCTGTTGGTCATCCAGACTGCGACGTCTTGCATTCCTTTCTGGAAGTTGAGTTTGGCAGTGGTGGGGTCTTTGGTGAGGGAGAGGATGAGCTGGGTGTCGTCGGCGTAGGATACGATGTTGAGGCCGTGTTGTCGGACGATGGCTGCGAGGGGGCCATGTAGATGTTGAAGAGGGTGGGGCTCAGTGATGAACCCTGTGGGACTCCGCAGGTGATTTTCGTGGGGTCGGAGAGGAAGGGTGGGAGTCTGATCCTTTGGCTTCTTCCGGTGAGGAATGATCGGATCCAGTCCAGGGCTGTTCCTTGTATGCCTGCGTTGTGTAGACTGGTGACTAGTGTACGGTGGGAGATGGTGTCGAAGGCCGCTGATAGGTCGAGTAGGATGAGGGCTGCGGAGTGGCCTTGGTCCAGGAGGGTGCGGATGTTGTCTGTGGCGGCAAGTAGGGCGGTCTCTGTGCTGTGGTTGCTTCGGAATCCGTATTGGGACGGGTCGAGGACGGCATTCTCTTCAATGAATCCTGTCAGTTTCCCGTTGACTGTTTTCTCTGCAACTTTGGCTGCGAAGGGGAGGAGCGAGATGGGCCGATAGTTCTTGAGGTCGGTGGGGTCAGCTGTGGGCTTCTTGAGCAGGGGTCTGACTTCTGCGCGCTTCCAGTCGTCTGGGAAGGTGCCTGTTTTGAAGGTGGTGTGGATGGTGCGTTGTAGTTCGGGTGCGATGGTGGCCGCGGCTCTGTGGTAGATGTGAAGGGGCAGGGGTCGGTGGGGGCCCCCGAGTGGATGCTTTTCATGGTCGAGGCGGTGTCTTCGGCCGTGATCGGTGTCCAGTTGGAGATGGTGGGTTGGCTGGTGTTTCTGGGGGGCGGGGGGCCATCTGTGGCGCCTGGTGGATGGTCGATGAAGTTGTCGTAAAGGTTTTTGATCTTGAGGTGGAAATAGGTTCCAAGCTTGTCGCAGAAGTCTTGGGATGGGGTGATGTCTGTGGCTTCGCTGCGTAAGTTGGTGAATTCTTGAATGACACTGAAAAGTTCCTTGGAGTTGGTGGAGTTGGCCAGGATTTTGTTGTGGATGAAGTTCCTCTTGGTGGCTCTGATCTGGTTGTGGTAGTCCGTCATGGCATCCTTGTAGGTGGTGTGGTTTTCGATTGTCTTGGTGTTTCTCCAGTTCTTCTCCAGGCGTCTGCAGGTGCGTCTGGCTTCTTGGAGAGTGGTGGTGAACCAGGCGGCTTTCCTGGGGCGTTGTCTGTCGGGGTTGCGTAGCGGGGTGAGCTCCTTTGCGCAGTTGGAGATCCAGGTGTGGAGTTCTCTGGCTGCGTCGTTTGCGTCGGGTGCCCAGGTGTGGTTGTCTCGGGTGAGGGTGGAGTTAAGTTGCTTGTCGGTAACCTTGCTCCAGTTCCTTCATGGTGGGCGTGGGGCTGGTTTGGTTGTCTTGGGTTTGTTGATAGCGAAATGTACGCAGTGGTGGTTGGTCCATGGCGGCTGCGTTGTGTGGCTGAATTGGACGCTGTTTCCTGCCGCGAAGATGGGGTCGAGGGTGTGTCCTGCTCTGTGGGTCGGTGTGTTGACGAGTCGTTTAAGTCCGATGCTGGCGAGGTTATCACGAAGGATAGTGGAGTTGGGGTCGCTGGGGTTGTCGAGGTGGAAGTTCAGGTCTCCAATGAGTATGTAGTTTGTTGAGGCGATGGCGTGGGGTGCGATGAAGTCGGTGATGGTGGTGGCGAAGGGTGTTCGGGGCCTGGGGGGGTCTGTAGATGAGGGTTCCTCAGAGTGTGGCTTTGGGGGTGGTCTGGATCTGGAAGTGCAGGTGTTCGGCGGAGGGGAAGATTTCGCTGGAGGTGGTGAGGCGGAGGGTGCTCTTGTGGGCGATGGCGAGGCCCCTCCTGGGTGGTTGGGGCGGTCTTTCCTCTGGATCTTGTATCCGTCTGGGATGGCGGTGCTGATGTCGGGGCGGAGGATGCGTTGGTCCAGGTCTCTGTGAAGAAGGCGATGTCGGGCGAGAGAGAGTCGAGTAGGTTCCGGATTTCCATGGCATGTTTGTGTACGGAGCGTACGTTGAGGAGGATGCATTTTTTGGGTGTGGCCGGTGCTGGCGTCGGCGGTGTTGGAGGCCGGGGTGGCGGTGAGGGTCTGGCGGCAGTGGAGGCAGGAGAACTGGCCGTGGGTCGTGTTCGGCGAGGCCTGTCGGCATTCTCTAAGTCTTCCAGGGTTGAGTGTGAGGAGGGTGGTGGTGTCATAGCGATGGGTAGTGGGAGGTCCAGGGTTCCTGGCGCTGGCTGCTGTCGGGTCGTGGACAGGTGCAGACGGGCTTGCCTTTGGCGCAGCTGCGCAGCGGCCGCCATTAAGTAGGGGAGGTGGGAGGGAGGAGAGGCTGGGAGGCAGGAGTGGGGGAATTCCGGGGGGGAATTCCGGGGATGAATTCCGAGGGGGAATTCCGGGGGGAGGGGCCGCAGGGGCAGCAGCGGCGAGAGGAACAGGCAGGCACGAGAAAATAAAAACAGTGGTGGAATTAGAGCAAGACACAGATGGGCACAATAACAGTGGCACAACAGGGAAAAAATTTAAGTAAAAAAACGGCTGAGAAAGGTTACGGTGGTTGCAGGCAGTCTGGTCCCAGTTGGAGCGGGCAGCAGGCGCAGGAGCGGATAGCAGCCTTGAACCTCCCAAACGGTTAAGGAGAAAGAAGGCAAGTAAGGAAAAAACATTAGACAGGAAGAAAGCAGGAACCTGCAAGACTTAGATAAAGGGCCAAGGAGTGTCTGATAGTGGATTAAAGAGACATGAGGTGGATTCAAGACCACACAGCCTTCAATTTTTGGCCACCAACATTAATAGTGCCGGTCACAGGCTTCTGAGCAGAGCTTTGGACTCCAGCACTTATTTGTTTACATATTTAGCACTGGGTGCTGAGAAAAGTAACATTTGCTCCATTAACAAGTCTGTGTGTGGGTAGCAGCCAGGATAAGAAAATAGTCCCATCACGTCAGGTGTTGAAGAATACAACATACCCAATTCAAAAAAGCAACAGTTAGAGAGCTATGCCTCTAGTGCGTGTCAAAAATACAATAGTGAGGTTAGCGACAAATTGAAAGCAGAACATTCAGAACAGACAACAAAAGCAGCCAATGAAAGGGCCTACATTTGATAGAGAAGTACAAGATACAAGTACAAGATACAATGCTGACTGCAAAGGACAGCCAAATTTGTCCAGAGTGAGACTGCAAAAATGTTTACTTTCTTAAACGTTGATCAGAGAAATGGTCACCTGCTGACCCTAGCAGGCCACCACCCCTCTGACGGCCACTAATCAGAGAGAGTCATAATTTGTGGCCTACCTCATAAATATTAATGAGGTAGATTGTATTACCACCTGCTCTGATTCTGAATTTTACAAACCAACCTTTTAGTACATAGGTTTGTTTGTAAAATTCAATACTCATTGCAAAAATACTCGTCACTAATTACAACTAGTTTTTTGCGATGTGTATTTAGTACATCTTGCCCTTCGTTCTCTATGCAATAGCTATAACCAAACCCTATTAGCAAAAAAATGAAAAGACAAACATATCTCTTCCCGCAACCTGCTGGTGGTGTCAAAATTTATAGAGCCTATTTTAACGAAAAAACACCAAACGTTGGATATGTAGGGATATTGATTGCAGTACAAAACCAATGTGTGCCATCTCTGGCAGGCAATCCATCCATCTGTCTCCTCCCAAGTCCCCAGCCTCATTCAACTCTAGAACTCCAAAGTAATCTAGTAACCCACTAACACTGCCCAGCTGTAAACCATATACCAGCAATATAACACATACCACTCTTCAACATAAAATATTCAGGAATGAATGACCATGGAATCATCAGCAAGAATAATAAAATAGCATTAACTCAACAAAATAGTACACAACAAATGAAATTGACTATACAAAGAGATAAATGTTACATCTAAGACAAAATAACATACGTAATCATCAAATTTCTTTGGTCTCCTTCTGAGGTGGAAACCACCACCTATCACTTTGTCTCTACCTGCATAAACTTCCCCACCTATACCAGGAAATGGGAAACGTATGGGTATCTTTTCTACTTTTACTTCAGAAGCATCCCCAATCACAGAGGTCTTGGATGCAACTTGACCCCACATTTTAATTTCTGACTCATGGCACTTAGTAACTTTACTTATATTCCACCACTATCCATCTTCCAAACATACCATGTGTCCTCATGATCCTCTTAGGATCTGACCACCTTGAATCACACTTTTTATGATTTAAACCAACACTTGTTCTTGCCCAATCCTCCTTTTCAAACATCTGTCGTGCCTTCCAGATCTTTTCATTATGCCTAACAGCATATCGATCTTGATACCGCTTTACTTTGTTGTGCAAGGCTTGGTTGTTCACCTTCTCCCAAGCGGTTCTTTCCATCCATGAAGGTACAGCAGTGGTGCACGCTACTCTTCCCTGAAGCAACAGGAAAGGAGATTCACCTGTTACGAATGTGGTGTGGTCCTATAGCTCCACAACATGCTTTCACCTCACGTTTTCCATTTTAACCCTCTACACACTCACCCAACACAAAGTTAAACCATTTTCACAAGGATGTTAAACAGCAGTCTTGTAATGTTTTCCACCCTCTTTCTTGAGGAAATTCTCAAATTCCATTTATACGAAATCTGGACCATTATCAGACACTACCATCTATGGACAACCTCCCCTACACAGAAGAAGACCACATTACTTTTTAAAAATTTGTTTTTATTGTTATTAATAATAACAGTAGGAACCTCATAAATGCATACAGAGAAAATAGAGCATCATAAAAAGAATAAGAGATGCACACACATATCCGATCCTGTCTGGAGAGTGACATCATTGCAGGAGCAAAACATGAAGAAGGAAGGAACAGACATGGAGCTATGGGGATAGTGAGGGCAGCAGAACATGCAGCTCTTAGAGTATATGTGACACATTAATGGAGCGATAGTCAGGTAGGAGTTGGATCGGGACAGCAGGAAGTGGAGGGGTGAGTTAGTGGCACCGGTAGCAACATCACATGGTCACACATAGTGTGGATAAACAAGGGGCTCACCCTGCATTGAAGATATACAAGAAGCATGCATTTATGTAAGCAACACCTGGTCATATCTACGGTAACTCTGGTGTGCTCTCAAAATGGGTGGGTATCGTTAATGCCCTCAATATTAATAATGTAAGTATTCCAGTTCCCCTTGCTTGGAGCAGAGTGTGTATAATGTAGTAGCCTCCGCACATGTCCATTGCAGGAGTGTGAGTAGCCACCTCCATGTTTCAGGCACAGAGGATGCCTTCCACGTCCTGGCAATTTGCAATTTGGGAAGTACAAATGCAAGATCTATGAACCTGTGTAAGTGTTTGTCCCCATTGGCTGTCGGATGAGGCATGATCTGCTAGTTCCGCTGGGGTAGTCGTAACCTCTGCCCAGGTCAATTGTAGCTGCGGGCACTCCCACACCATATGATAAAAACCGGCCTCCACCAATTTACACCGTGGACATTCAGGTGCTAATGCAGGGAGCATACACTTAATTATATTGTGTGAAACAGAATCCAGGATTCCAGGACACCTCCTTCATGTGTTGTAACACCCGTGTCCAAGCTTTATCCATCAGCGGTTGTGGGAAAACAATGTTTCATCTGACTAACGCTGTGCTCGTCTCTCCCATCGCTTCAGTTGGCAAAGTCAAGTATAACGTGGAGATAGCACATCGCATACCCCCATGTGTAAGGAGAGCATGCAATATGGGTGATGGGGATGGTTCTGTCTCTCCTGCCTCCCCAAGTAATCGTCACAGTCCGTTGGATGGTGTGGTATGCCAAAAACTTTAAGTGGCCCACCCCCTACATTGTATGTGTCCATAATGTCCAGGAAGGACGTTAGGGCTCCCTATGAAAGAGGTCACCTAATTGGTCAATCCCTACAGCCCTCCATTGTGTCATCATGTCACCCAGCTTGCACGCGATTGCCTGGTAATTGCCCAAGCAGTATGGATGGTGTGTAAGGAATGTGGGTATTCTTACTATGTACAAAGGAACGCCAACATACGCACGCCATTGCCATCCGGCTCGGCCCCGCTGCGGCTGGCAGTCACGATCCATCAGCCAGGTAAAGACACTCATTTCCCCAAGGACATCGCGGACGGCTGCCCGCTCAGGGCATGGGCCATGTTCAGCCAGCGCATTGGTAATTGTAATTGCGCTGCTGCGTAGTACAATTCTAAATTGGTGCACCAAGCTCTCCCTCTAGTAAGGGTCTCTGAGCAATGGCAAGAGCCACCCCGCAACGGCCCGCTCCCCATATCAATTAGTTTAGAAGACCGTTTAAGTCCTGAAAGAAACCTCTGGGGAACGCTAGTGGAAGTGCTGCAAAGAAATACGGTAGTTTGGGCAGCACCAGCATTTTAGCAATTGCCACTCACCCCAACAGGGAGAAGGGCAGCGAACGCCAGAAGTGGAGAGATCCCCATATCGATCGTAGTGCACTGTCGACGTTACCCTCCTTAAGGGCCCTGTTGGTGTGGTATATCTGGACACCTATTTATTTAAAGGTATCATGACACCACTTGAGATGGTGCTCCGGCACACCTCTGTAGAATTCAGGAGTAAGAGTAAGAAAGAACAGACAGGATTTGGGCCAATTGACCTTTGCCCAGATACAGCGCCAAAGTAGTCTAATAAGCACATCAAGATTGGGAGGGAGGTTCCGACCTCATGTAAGAAGATCAGGGCATTGTCTGCATATAATGGCATAATGTGATGGGTGTCTAATTCTGGGATCCCCCAAAACCTGCACTCGCAGGTGCAGGCGAGACCAGGGGCTCCATTGCCATGGCAAAAAACAGCATTGACAGCTGGCACCCCTGTTGAGTGCCCTGTTCGATGGAGAAACTGTCCGATATCAACTGGCCCGTCCAGACTCTAGCTGCCACAGTGGGCTGCAGGGGAGAACGCCGGGGGGGGGGGTTTAATAATAAAGAATTAAAACCTACCTGATGCTGCTTCTGCCACCTCGTGCCTCAATGCTCCTCTGTTTCCTGGTCCCAGCAACCCCTGGGACAGCATCAGAGACTCCCTGTGCAATCCCTGCCCTTCTCTCATGTAGCATGAGAGCAGCATGGGGATTGGCCTGAGTGGGCTTGTTTAAAGCTCGCTCAAGCACATGGAGCCTGTGCTGTTTCTCCAACGCAGCTGGGTTGGAGAAACCTAACTGCGCATGTAAGACTGCCGGCCAAGCAGACATGCTCAGTTAGCAGTGCACATCACTCCGCCCCATCTGCCATGGCCAGGCCCCGCCCCTCCCCACACACGCTGGTTCTGAGCCAGTGTGGTGATGCTCCTCCTCCATTCTGGAGGAGCCGTCACTGGCTGTTGAGTTCAAATACAGTGTACAAACCCAGCCCAGAAACTTGGGCCGAAAGCCCATTCTCCCTAAGGTCATCAACAAGAAGTCCCAGCTCAAGGAATCAAAAGCTTTTTCGATATCAAAGGATTCCGCTACTCTGCCATGTGCCTCTGGTGGTGTATCGTGGACAAGCCTCAGCAGTCATCGGATATTAAGAACGGTGTTGCATGCAGGTATGAATCTCGATTGATCGGCATGTGCCAACGTACTGATTATAGGGAGCAGTCTATTTGCAAGCACTTTCCCTAAGACTTTACTGTCAAGGATGAGGAGAGATAATGGGCAGTACGAACACATGTCCAATGGGTCACATCCGGGTTTGGGGAGGACCACAACCAGTGCCTCGCACAACGAGTTTTGTACCTTGCCAATTGATTTAGCTTCATTACACACTTCCAGTAGATGCTAGGAAATCAGAGCTCAAATAGTAGCATAGTACTGGATGGCCAACCCATCTGTGCCCAGAGTTTTGTTCCGGCAATTTGGGTAACAGCTGCTCTGATCTCCTCCAACTAGATTGGCTCACCTAGATCAGCCATCTGAAGTGGGGACAGACGGGGCATTTGCAGTCAATGCAAGAACTCATGTGTCAAAGCAGGAGCAGGGATGCCCTCAGAAGCATGCAGTGTGTGATAATGGTACTGAAATGCATAATTGATACTGGCCTGCATGATTGCTAACGAGTCATTGTCACAGCGAAAGGCACCAATTGGAGTGCACTGTTAGTCCTCTTTGACCAGTCACGCCAACAATCTGGCTGATCAATCATCCTCAGCATGTAACATAATCAAGCGACGTTTATAATCATGCCGTCCCAAATGTGCATTCCATTCCAGAGCCCTGGACGGAGTAGACCCCTTGTTGAGTTTGAAATACTGCGTGACGTATGTCGTGAGGTGCTCCCGGAAAGGGGGATCAAGCAGCGCTTCAGTTGTAGTACCCAGGTGGGAATTCATAGATGTAGTCTGCATTGGAGTACTAGCTGTAGCTGGCAATGATCTGATAAAGTGCTGGCTAAATATTCCAATCTGATAATCTGTGACTCCAGCCTGTGAGTGCATAGGATTGAATCCAATCAAGTGGGTCTGTCGTGAACCGGGGATTAGAACGAGTATTCACGGTCTACCTGATGACCCATGTACCACATGTCATGCAATTGCCTGTGGGTCAGCCTACTATGGAAGTGTTGCTTCATCCTGATATATGTCCATTGCGCAAGGGAGGGAGGGATTTATTTATTTATTTTTAGAAAGTTTTCTATAGCGCGAACATGACCACCAAGGGTATCAGAGCGCTTTAAAGTTTATACATCAAGAAGGGTACAAGCAATCAAAACAGAACCAACAAAGTGAAAAATTCACAGTCTTATAAAGCCCTGCATACTCGTGACCCTGGTAGCTGGGCCACAAATCAGCGACTGTGACCTCAATATCAAATGGAATAACCAGTCTGAGGCAGAAATTTCTTCATCAGGAGCCCTTTGACTTCTTTTTTGAAGAGGACAGTGGAAGGGTCCACCCTGACTTCGGGGGGAAGGGAGTTCCAAATCCTCGGAGCCAAACCTGAGAAGGCTCGATTGTAGGTTTTTCTTTTCTTGAATTTTTGTGGTTTGAGCAATAGGGTGCTGGCGCTTCTGGAGGCTCTTGAACCACATGAGAGCTCCAGTTTCTGAGCGAGGTACAGCGGGGTATTGAAGTGGATGGCTTTGTGTGCCATGCATGCAATTTTTAACTGTATCCATATGGAAGCCAGTTCAGGGACAGCAGGTCCGGAGAGATATGGTTATATTTTTTAGCGCCAGTTATGAGCCTAGCAGCAGAGTTGAGGGCAACCCTAAGAGGAAACGTCTTCACTCTGGGCAGGCCGCAAAGGGTTGCGCTGCCATAGTCCAGCTTTGAGATCACGAATGCTTGCACTGCAACCTTTAGGTTATAAGCAGGGAGATAAGGTTTGAGTTTCCTTAGGATGCTGAGTTGGAAGTTCGCTCCTTTGGTGAGGGAACTGATGTGCTTCTGCATGTTCAAACTTTTGTCTAACATAATACCCAGAGAGGTTGCTGAATCAACAAGGTGAGGTCTACAGTTAAGAGCAGTAAGCTGATTCAACCATTGTTCCATGACCGGAGATTGCTTGTGTGGTGCGATTAAGAAGAATTCCTTTTTGAGAGCATTTAGCTTCAAGTGGTTACGTGTCAGCCAGCTTTGTGTTTCCAGTAGGACTGAGTTGAGGGACTGGATGTCCTCGGGGGAGGCGATCTTCAGATATAGTTGGGTATCATCCGCATACATGTGATAGTGAATGCTGGATGATTTCAGAATTTCTGTCAGAGGCTCCATGAACAGGTTGAAGAGCGTGGGTGAAAGCGCTGAACCCTGAGGAACCCCCAGAGTGACCTGCGCAGGATGAGACAGGGATTGGTTCACCTTGAAGCTTTGGGATCTGTTATGAAGGAATGAGGAGAACCAGCTTAGTACAGGCCCAGACAGCCCCATCCTGTGTTCCAGGAGGTCAATTAGGTTATCGTGTTTGACAGTATCAAATGCTGACGAAAGGTCGAGAAGGATCAGTAGGCAAGATTCATTTTGATCCAACATTCTTAGCGCATCATCGACAATGTGAGTTAACACAGATTCTGTACTATGGCCCGGGCAGAAACCAGATTGGCATTGGTCCAGGAGTTGGAAATGATCGATGTGGTTACAGAGTTGGGCGAGCACACATTTCTCCAGGAGCATTGCCAAGGTGGGGATGTTAGAGATTGGGCAAAAGTTATGAAGGTCCGTGGGATCAGCAGATGGTTTCTTTAGAATTGGGGTAACTTGACCCGATTTTAGGCAATCCGGAATAGCACCTTGCCGAAGTGATGCATTGACGATCTTAGTCCAAAGTGTGAGTAAGGAGGTTCTAACTTCCGAGAAGAGGTTTGATGGCAGGGGGTCGTTGTAGTTATTAGAAGGTTTCAGAGTCGACAGCATTTTGCGTATAGTGCTTTCATCCAAGGTTTGGAAAAGACTCCAGGAAGCGTTGTTTTTGGGGAGGTAGGGCTTCGCAGGGACAGTGATATTCAACCATGGGGGAAGGAGGGTGTTCAGTGGACTGATCGACATGTGATCAAGGGCAGAGCGTAGTTCAGCTTCAATCTTTGTAGTCTTATCCGTGAAGAAATCAGCGAATTCTTCGCAGTTCGGCAGTGTCCCTTGACCCATTGCCGAGAGATTAGGATGACTGTTAGCTTGGAACTTGATGAGTTCGAACAGTTTTTTTGGACGGTTTTTTGCTTGCTCTAGTTGATTGCTGAAAAAGGTGGCCTTCGAGCATCTGATGCGTTTGTTGTAGATGCTTCTTAGGGATCTCAGATGGGAAAGATGTTCAAGGGAGGGATAGGATCGCCACAGTCTTTCCGCAAGTCTTAAATTCCTTCTTTCGGTATTAAGACTATCATTGAACCAAGGTTTGGAGAGTTTAGAGGACAGTCTTTTAAGCTGTAGTGGTGCAACCGAGTCTAATACATTAGTCATTGAGCGGTTATAGTGGGCCTTAAGGTCATGGACATCCGACATGTTCATGGGAGGGGGCAAGATGTTATCGCAGAGAGCAGTCAGATCGTGCGAGTTGATGTTCCGTAGACATCTTTTCAGTTGTTTTGGGTTCTTAGGCTGGGCTCTACTAGCTCTTACCGACTCCAGGATGAGGAAGGTGATGCAATAGTGGTCTGTCCAATCACACGGGAGGATCGAATCCAGAAGGATGGAGTTGGGCTTGCCAATGACAAGACCTAAGGTAGCTCCTTTGATATGAGTATGACTGTCACAGATTTGGATTAGGTTGAGGTCTAGTAGGAAGGATTTAAGGCTATTGACCACAACATCATTCACATCGTTCCTGTGAAGGTTGAAATCTCCCGGGAAGATCTGAGTGCCATGGGAATCTGCGTTACCGAGATAATATCCATGATCTGTTCTGTGAAGGGAAGGTTGTCGCGAGGCGGGTGGTAGAACGTGTGCAGCCTGCATGGGTGATTGTTGCTACCAGCCACTTCAATGCATAGGTATTCACAAGACGGCAGGAGGTCGGATTGTAGTACTTTCACTGTTAGATTGCTACGATGTAAACAGGCGATTCCTCCACCTTGTCCGATTGCTCTGTCCAACCTAATGATATCGTAGTTGGGAGGCACTAAAATGTCTAGGATGGGAGCAGCTGAGTCATTTAGCCAAGTTTCAGTCAGCATTACAAGGTCAAGGTCCTGTGCAAGGATGAGGTCGGCAATGTCTACAGTTTAGGAGCACGCATTTGAGTCTTGTGTTGGTGTCAGTTGATGCAGGTAGTGTGGTGGTGACTCTCGTGAGGTTGTTCTCATTTAATGTTCTGGTGTTTAGCCTAGGTTCCCTGAAGGGATCTGTGGGGATGGATTCTATTTGTTGCAAGTTTGTTATGGTGGTGGAATGTGCCGGATCATATGAAAGAAGGAGAGAATGAATATCCCTATCAGACATCTGGAGGGACGGGAAGGGTCATTAGGATGAGGAGCGGAAGCCCAACTATGGGGTGTGTGGGTGATGTGGGACAGTGACAGACGAATTGAGTGGGGGGTGGGAGCCAGGTACACCCTTTAGATGGGAGCGAGCGGAGATGGTGATTGGTCATAGTGGAGCAGCTTAGTCTGGAGTTAGCTGACAGTTCCGCGGTGATATGTAATAGGCTACGTACCTCTGCCTTAAGTTGTTGGAGGCAAAGTGATATCTCATTAAGTCTGCCTTCCAATGAAGTGTGGGAGTGGGATTGGGAGGCTAGGTTCAGGGGACCCTGCAGTGGTAGAGAGCTAGTGGAAGCGGGGGACAGTAGGGCAGGTGGCGAATGAATGTGCCCAGAGGGGAGGGATTCTAGGAATTGGTGCTCGGAGGGTTGGGTAGGATAGGGGAAGAGGGGTAAGACGGATAATGACCCCTAGAAGCCTGTGGGAGCAGGTCGGGATTGCGGGTTGGGCTGGGGGAAGGGATCATGGGGAGAATCGGGGCAGTGCTGTGAACTGTGGAGCTAGGGAAGTTAGAGCTAGCTATCAGTGAGGGGGGAGAGCAAGCAGACTAGTATGGTGACTGTGCTGTCGCGGCTCGTTCCCGTCGGGCATTGAAGGGGAATTGTTATTATGAGTTAAGGTAGCTAGAAGGGGGCCGTTCGGAGCAAATGTAGGGTCAGAAGATGGTGCTAGAGAGGTATGGGATAGACTTTGTGGCGACTGGGGGACCGCAGGGAGGTCGGCCCCTCCGGAGGGGGCGTATTTGATGTTGATGGAGCAGGGTTTGCGTCATGTAAACCTGCTCGGATCAACGCCCCAAGATAACATTTATTAATCGTGTGTTTTGTACTAATATGCATTCATACACACAAACACGGGGAGATGCTTTGCGCATGCGTGCATTGCAATTAAGATTAATGCATGAAATGCTTAGGCCGCATATCGCTTTTGCATATTATAACCGACAAAGTGGAATAATGCTATTGCAAATAATAATGCGTTGCACATTAATGCTCATATGAATTAACATCGGATTAGTGCAATGGTGGGAGGGAAACAGTGTAATTTCCATTTTTGTGTTATTAATATTCTTTATATTTCTCTTTCATCGTAGTTTTAAAAATGGGCCTATGGTAAGCAGTTAGTTGGGTGTTCAAAGTTGACATAAGGCCGAAGACAGGCCGTGAAAATGTGACCTATACGTGAACTTTGGTGGGTGTTAGCGGCGGATGAAGGAAACCTTCAAGAGTGAAAGAAAGACGTGCAATATTTCAGGACGTCAAGATGCCTGGGAAAGCTCAAATTGATGAACATTTTATGTCTAGCCGATACATTGTTTGAAATAAAGTTGCTAACACAGGGACAAGCCATTCATCAGAAAATGTGACGTGATGAGGGATAGAGAATCGATTCATAAGCAGTGAAGTAAATCGTGAGAATGAGTTAAGAACAAAGGAGAGCATGTAAAGCCAAATTAAGTATTGGAGGTGTGGTGTAACACCCCACAACTTGACCAATGAAATGATGAGATTTTCCCGAATGTTGCAGATTAGTGGGATGGTCAGGTTGAATTAGGGTATAACTGGGGTGCTCTTGGGGGGTGTGGTTAGAATGTCAGCTTTCGTAGGTCCGAAGAGGAAGAGGGTGATCGTCGCTGTCCGTCGGTTAGAGGCCTACCTGTTTCCTGATCCTATCTTATCCCGGTTTCCTTTATCGGGTTCCTTTCACTATCCTCGTGGCCAGGGGGTGGTGGTTTTTCTGAACTTTTATCGTTAGGTATGTATCAATAGGGAAATTTGCAAATGTCTGCAAATGCTTTCTCTCCATGACCCTTATGTCTCTTCATCTATCCACTCCATAATATTCACTGTGATTCAGATGCTTGTGATCTTGTCTGCATATTTTATGATATTTCTCCTATAATGTGTATTTTCTTTTCCTGTAACTGTGTACCTGAGATTTTCTTATAATTACTGAAGATAAACAGATTAACGATATTTTGAGTTTGTGATTATTTCCTCATGACAATTGTTAAGATTTTGGTTAATTAGTCATGTCAATAAATTACACTACTCAATCAATATGATTCATCCCCCAAGAGGAAAGTTGTTGACAATATAGGTTGAAGGGCTAAAACAAAGAAGAAACGATTAGGTAATCTGTTTTTCCCTTTTGGATGAGTAAAGACAAATTCAACATCACGACTAAACCCATATTCAGCGTCATTCTCGTAGGGTCTGTTAAATGGTGAGAAATTGTGTATTGTAATGTTTGGGGCCCGTTGTCTGCTGTGTCCGTTTCAGAGACCCCCGGTTTGGCGCTGGATCAGTTTTTGGTAGCAGTATGATGGTTTATTATTGATTAGTTGATTATTGATTATTGATTTGAATATATGTGTTCTAAACCGAAAAGTTAATGTCGCGTTTTTATGTCGTCTTGAATATACGGGCGAGAAGGTTGCCCGGGGTAAAGTCATAGCCTGAAGTAGGCTGGGAATTAGTGTGGATAGACGTATCCCACTACGGAAGTACTTTGTCTGTAAGTCATAACACTGAACAGTGAAAGGCTGTAGGTGTTGCATTAGGGAATATTGGTATGAGAGTAGATTTGGAGTGCTATAGCGAAGGGTCCACCTGTGAAACTTTGGCCTTATACCCAGAGAAGTACCAAGACTCCTTTTCATACCAAAAAGTCCTCTTGAGAAACTTTGGCCTTATCCCTGGTGAAGTAACAAGTCCTTCCGGAGCTTTATTGAAGGGTGAGATAGCGTTGGGTCGTTATTTTTGCTCGTAGAGAAAATTCTCTTTGGAAAAAGTGAAAACAATCTCTTTATTTAGAATACAGACAAGGTAGCATCGTTTTTTATGTCGTTATTAATAAGATTTCTTTGAGAAAAAAGCTTAAGAATTTTTTGCCGAATCATTTTGTAAAGGGAGGGTCAGTAGAAGGAGGTATACTGATGTCAGAAAACGCCGCCCTGGCATTGGTCAGGCAGCGGGAGCTTCTAAAGCTGTGATTGGAGGAGCTATTTGTAAGCTGCATCTCTGTTGGTTGAGACATTGCTGACGTAGCAGTGCTCTCATTGGTTGGTTGGTGTGAGTCGCGCTGGTATTGGACGACAGTTGCCTAATAGAGACTACAGAAGTACGAAGGGTTTGTTGACATTTTTGAGTCACATTTTGAAGGGACAGTTGAGAAAAATGAAGTTTATTAATAAAATCAGGAATTTCTTCAGAAAGGACAGACCGATAGTGACAAGGGAGGGAATTCTTATTCCGCCTCCAGGAACCCCCGCATCCTATATGATGCTAGAATGTGGATATCATACATGCACTTGGTTGGAGAATTGGGTGAAGTATACTGAGAGTGATGGTGTTCTGGCTTTCCCGGAACATGGAACATTTAATATGATAATTTTACAAAATTTAAGAGATCGGATGAATGTGCTGGAGCCTAGACCTAGACCAACTCAGTATGAGGCACTTGAGGAATGGGAATATGAGGCTTTTGAGCGAGAGAAATACAGGGGTGGAAGAAAATACAGAAATATCATGACCAGATATCCTTTTGAGAGTAGGCAAGAGAGAGTGAAAAGATGGAAAAGAGCTGTAGTAACGGAAGGACTGTATCCAGTCTTGGTCAATGATGAGTCAATAGGAGGCAAAAGTAAGGAGAAAAAGAATAATACTGAAAAGCAAAGAGGGAGTTGTAAAATGAATGATTCAGATGACGAGTTATTAGAGGATATTATAACAAAAAGACCTCCACCATATCAGGAAAGTCCAAGAGAAGTAGTTCCAAATGCCCCGATAATGGGATCTCCACTGATTCCGCAGGTTCCACAAGTTTCGGTGGTTACGAGAGTAGTACCGGATAGAGAGACAGAGTTACAAAACCAAGCAAGAGAAGAATTAATTCAGAAAGTTAAACAGTTAAATCTAAATGCAGAAGCATTATCAGTACCTGTAACAATAGGTCCTATAGTTCCGTTGTATGGGAATAAGCAGAGTATATCAGGAGTACATGCTTTGACAGTTCCGACAAGTAGTATGAGGAATGAGACAATGACTATACCTAGTCCAGTTGAACGAATGGAAGAAAATGTTACCTTAATGGATCTTCCCGTAGGAGAAGTAGTACATGAAGCTCCAAGAAGAAATGTTCGAATAGATCCTAGGAGAATAGCACAGAGTGGTGATTCCGCATCTGAAAGTTCAGTAGGTCCCACACCAGAAGAGCTGAATGAGTGGATAAAGGGAATGGAAAAACGAAAACCCCTACCACAAAGTATAGATGTGTGTAGATTGAAGGTGGATTTGGAGGAAATGATAATTGGTACGATCAGTCCAGATAGATTAGGTATTTATAGAGATGAGGAATTATTGTTTTTGTGTAAGAATATTACATGGAAAGCAAGGAATTTGCATGAGAAGATAGCAGAAGCTGCTGTTGATTACGGAATAGATATTGAGAGATCGAAGGTATTGCAGAAAACATACAGGATGGATTTCACTGACAGGGACTTGGAAAGTTTGAATCCGTCTGGTAAAAGGTTACAGATAAAGGAATTGATGTTGATTCTGAGGAAGTGGGGAGATGTTGATCGCTGGAAAGGAAGATGGTCGAAAAGAAAAAATGAATTAAACCCCACAGAAGGTACCTCGATGTATCCATTAAAAACAAGTGGACAGGTTGAAATGGTGTGTCCAATGAGGGAAGTTCCAGGTGGTGGATATGTTCATGTTCCCTAGAGTAGACAGGACATTGTGTCCTTTACGAATGATTTCCCCAGATTGAGAGAAAAACCTGTGGAATGGTATAAACAGGTGGAAAGGTTTGTGAAGGTTTCAAAGGTATTGCTGAAGGACTTAGATGGTCTATTCGAGATTGTAGTTTCGGCTGATTTGTGGACAGAGTGTAAGATAACTGTCGATTGGCCTAAAGAAGAATATCCAAGAGACCCTAAAACTGGTGCACCTTCAGATGAGGTGATGAAGAAGTACAATCAGGTGATTACTTTCTTGAAAGGAAAAATTTCCCCGAAGGAAACTGATTGGGTAAAAATAGACAGGACAACACAGGAGCCAAAAGAGTCAGTGCATGCACACTATGAGCGGTTGTTACAGGTGTTTAAGCAGTATAGCGGATTTGAGAATATAGGTGACAAGGATATGGGACATTTTGTGTATCGTTTTGTGTTTGGACTGAAACCAGAGATTAGTAATATGATTCAACAGCATTTGATTTGCTGGCAAAGCAAAACGATCGATGAGATTTTGAGATATGCAAAGTACTGCAGCGACGACATTGATTCAAGACACAAAAAGCTTAAGGAGAAAATGATGTGGGCGCAAGTTAAGGTAGCAGAGCAACAGGAAGCAAATAGTGTCGAGCAGACGAATAATCAGAATCAAAATGGTCAGGTACCAGGTGTTGGAAAGGGTAAAGGAAGATTTGTGATTTGAAAAGAAAATTTCCTTGTAATGCGTGCGGTAAGCTTGGACATTGGAAGAACGAGTGTAGAAGCACTGTAAAAATTAATTTGACAAACCAAAATTTAAATTCACAGGTGCAGAATGAAGTGGTTGTGACCCAACAACAGCAACAGCCGCAGCAGATAGTTACACCACAGCTACAGGTGCCCCAAGCTCCTATGCAGAGTAATGTAGGTGCACAGGTACAGAGATACAGTGTGAATACTGGATTTACTCCTATGGAACCACATGGTAAGAACCCAAATGTGCAGATGATTCCACAATATTGGTTGCAGTGTAATGAGAGTGATTCGGAGAGTAGCCAATGACGGTGCCTGAGGGGGGAGGAAGATTGCGTGCTTGGCGCAACTCTGGAGGTAGATCAGTCAGGTCCATTTGTTGATGGGAAGGTGGAAGGTAACAACATTACATTCCTAGTGGACACTGGTGCTACCCGTTCTACTGTGAGAGCAGCAGAAATTCCTAACCTACCCCTCTCGGGAGAAACTATCCAAGTTGTGGGAGTGTCAAATAAGCAGATGAAAACTCCAGTTACAGAACCAATTGAGATTCACATTGGGAGGTTTAAAGACATGCATCGATTTGTGGTGTGTGATTCGAGCCCAGTAAATCTATCGGGACGAGATCTCCTATGCAAAATGAATTGTACCATCTTTTGTACACCTGATGGTATTGCATTTCAGACACCTGATGAGGATGTCGAATTTAAGTTGATGCTAGCAAAGCAAGGGACGGAAGTGGATGAACTATATTCACTTTTAACAAAACAGAATTTGCCTGATGAGCTGAGAGAGACAGTAAGATCAGATGTATGGGATTTTACAGGAAAGGAAATAGGGTTAATGAAAAATGTGGATCCTATTCAGGTTACAGTGAAACCTGGTGCTCATTACCCAAACACTCCTCCATATAAAATGAGTCCTGAGACAAGGGCAGGAGTTGCTCCTGTGATCGATCAAATGATCGAACAAGGCATTCTAAGAGAAATACTGAGCAGTCCTTGTAACTCACCTATTATGGGAATTAAAAAACCAAGTGGAAAATACAGAATAGTGCAAGATTTGAGAAAAATCAATAAGATAGTGGTACCTTGTTGTACAATCGTGCCAAACCCAGCAGTGATCCTTTACCAGATTCCATGTAATGCCAAATGGTACACAGTAATTGATTTGTGCCAAGCATTTTTCTCAATCCCTCTACACCCAGACAGTCAGTTTTTATTTTCATTCCGGTTTGGAAACCGTGTCTTGGCATGATGCCGAGTTCCTCAAGGGTACACAGAAAGCCCCTCGATTTTCAATCAAATTCTGCAAAAATGTCTAGAAACATTGGTAATGCCCGAAGATTCGGTTTTGGTTCAATATATTGATAACCTACTGTTGGCATCAAAAACTCGAAAAGAGTGTGTGACAGATACCATTGCTTTATTGAACCATCTGGCAGAAGGGGGACATAAAGTGTCACCTGCGAAATTGCAGTTCTGTAAACAAGAAGTACAATACCTAGGACACAGGATTGAGAAAGGAGTTAGAAAAGTGACACCAGAAAGAATTGAGGCAATTCAACAGACCTCCAAGAACCCAGAAAGAAGTGCGAATGTTTTTGGGAATGGTTGGTTACTGCAGACAATGGATAAATGGATTTTCAGTGATTGCAAAACCTTTACAGAGGTTGACGCATAAAGATGTGACTGATCCGATTGATTTGGATGATGAGAGTATGGAAGCTTTTGTAAATCTGCGAGACAGTTTGTGCCAAGCACCAGCATTGGGAATGCCTGATTATACAAAAGAATTTGCATTGTTCTGTTGTGAGCGAGATGGATGTGCATTAGCAGTGTTAACTCAAAGACATGGATTGACTAGACATCCAGTGGCATATTTGTATGCTACGTTAGATTCTGTGGCTGCAGCATTACCAGGATGTTTGAAAGCAGTTGCTGCTACATGTGCGAGTTTGGAACAAAGTGAAGCAATTGTGATGGGTTATCCTGTCAAAGTGTATGTTCCACATTCTGTTGAGATTCTTTTAACAAAAACACAAACTCAGCACATGACTCCCAGTCGGCTGACTAGGTACGAGAGAGTGATTTTGGGTGCTGAAAATGTGACTGTTGTGAGGTGTAACACCTTAAATCCAGCAACACTACTACCAAATCCTTATGGGGAGGAGGTAACAGAAGAAGCAGATCATGATTGTTTGGATGTGACAGAATTCTGTACAAAACCTAGGGCCGACATCCAAGATGTGCCTTTGGAAG
This sequence comes from Calotriton arnoldi, assembly GCA_963921515.1. Lineage (NCBI taxonomy): Eukaryota > Metazoa > Chordata > Amphibia > Caudata > Salamandridae > Calotriton > Calotriton arnoldi. Next base: position 1,248,067 of record CAWUFW010004342.1, on the reverse strand, counting down.
AATCTGACAATGTTCTGTTTGTTGATGGATCATGTTTGAGGAATAAAAGAGGAGAGTTGAGCGCTGCTTATGCAGTATGCACGGTAACTGGAACTGTGGAAGAATCCTGCCTATTTGGGGTAAAATCAGCACAAATTGCAGAATTATACGCTCTGATTAGAGCCTGTAAAGTTTCCCAAAATTTGAGGGTAACCATATTTAGGGACAGTCAATATGGTTTCGGGGTGGTGCATGATTTCGGCCAATTATGGATGCAAACGGAATTCATGACTTCATCAGATTCCCCTATTAAAAATGGGAAAATTGTGAACGATTTATTGGATGCCCTACAATTGCCAAAACAAATTGCAGTGGTAAAATGCTCTGCGCATAAATCAGGAAATGATTATGTGACCAGTGGCAACAGATACGCAGATCAGTTAGCGCATTTATGTGCGGAAAATTCAGCTGCACTTAAGAGGAAAACAGAAAGAAAAATCACCGATTGCCATTTAATGTTTACATCAATAAACAATTGGGATGAGATTAAGCAGTTACAGGAAGAAGCTAGTGAAGAGGGAAAAAAAGCTTTGGAGAAAAGCAGGATGTACAAAAACACCAGAGGATGAAATTTGGGTATATGTAGATGACAGACCAGTTATGCCCGATTGCATGCTCTCTCATATGGCAAGAGTCTATCATGGGATCACTCATGTTGGAAGGGATGCGATGATCAGACTCTTTAAGCAGACCTGGTTTAATCCCAAGTTCAGGTACATTGCAGAGAGTTTGTGCCAAAGGTGCGTTATTTGCCAGCAGCAGAATCCAGGGAGAAGGACAGTTGTGGATACAGGAACTATCGGAAAGGCTGCAGGACCATTTACACGTTTGCAACTTGATTTTATTGAGTTGCCTCCGTGTAATGGTTTGAAATATGTACTTGTCATTGTGTGTCTCTTTTCTCGCTGGGTAGAGGCTTATCCTACAAGGAGGAATGATAGCCTTACGGTGGCTAAATTGTTTTTGAGAGAATTAATACCAAGGTACGGATTTCCAGTCACTCCAGAAACACATAGGGGAACACATTTTAATAATGAAATAATTCGAATAATTTGCGCAGCATTGCAAATTGAACAAAAACTGCACTGTGCTTACCGACCAGAGGCTTCTGGAATTGTGGGGCAAATCAATGGCACTATAAAATCTAGTTTAGGAAAAGTTTGTGCATCCACAACACTGAAATGGCCTAATGCTTTGCCCTTGGACTTAATAAGTATCAGAAGCATTCCTGACAGGAGAACTGGATTGAGTCCACACGAGGTTCTCATGGGAAGAGTCATGAGACAAGCAATTGTACCAGCAAACAAACTGATGAGCATTTCTGATGATCTGATTCTTGAATATTGCAAAGGACTGGCTGATATGGTGCATTCTTTGTCTCATCAGGTTGGAGCAGACGCAAATGAAATACAGCTGAATCCAGTGCATGATCTAAGTCCAGGAGAGTGGGTTCTTGTCAAGAACCACATGAGGAAGTCGTGTTTAGAACCAAGGTGGCATGGACCGTACCAAATCATATTGATAACAACAACTGCAGTAAAGTGTGGTGGCCTACCAAATTAGATATACACCAGCCATACCAGAAGAGTCCCAAGTCCACGTGAAGAAGCTGAACGGCAACTGGAAAAGGAAAAAGAGAGACCAGAAGCCGGAGGTTGTGAGCCTGAACAATCCAGAGAGGCAGATGTCACTGAGCCTGTGGATGATGAACAACCAAGTACCAGCCGAGTAGAGTGGGCACCAGATACTGGGACTGAAAAGACTGCTGTTGGAGAGAGTGAGGAAGAAGCTTCCGAAAATCAAGAAGGAAGCCAACATACAGAGGGATGGTTTGAGAGTGATATCCAAAAAGAAGAAGTGGTTGCTGAAAGCTTAGAACAAGGCCAACAAGAAAAAGAGTTGATTGAAGAAGACAATCAGCTGACAGAAAAAGCTATTGAAAGCCAAGAACAAAGTCAACAGAGAGAAGAAGTAAAAAAGCGTACTAGTCAACAGGAAATAGAAAGAGACTTTGAAAGTGAAAAGGAAGAACAGCCAAGAAAAAGGTTATACAAAAGAACTGTAGAACCAGAAAATCAGGGTGAAGAAGTTCAAACAAAAAGATTGAGGTATAATGATAACTGGCAAAGTGGAGCAAAAAGACTGAGATATATCCTAGAAAGAAGAGGGCCAGAGCAAATAAATGAAATTTCGAGTCAGTCAGATCAAGAAGATTCTCAAAAGAAAATAGTACGCAGAACAACAAGAACAACAAGACCAAGAGTTGCAAGTCGAAAGTATACCAGACCTGAGTGGATTTACGTTATCTTAAAGGAAATTGAAAGCCCTGATCAAACAGAAGGAGAAGTTACAGATGATACAGAACGAACTGATGAGAGCAAATTGAAACCACCTTAAGAGACTGTAAGAAAAATTTAGGTGCATCATAATCCAGTCAAGATTTGAAAAAGACTCGAGAAAGACCTTAAAAGGGGGAACAAATATATATATAAAAAAAAAAAAGAGGCCAAGAAAATATCTAAGTGTGTGGTTGTACAAAAGAAGATTAATTTTTGGATTTTTTTCCTAGAATTAGGTTTATATCAAAATTAATAGTAAGTTAGATTTTTTATTTTTTATTTTTTTAACAAGAAAAAATGGTAGAATCTACAGTGATTGAACGTCCAAAACCTAGTCTAAAACGTAAAGGCATTAGAGCTTGCTTATGTGGTGTCTTATTAACTATGTCAGTGTGGTTAATACTAATAATTGTTGTTCCAGTCTTGATGGTGACTAATGACAAAAATCAGACTAATAATACGATAAATATGAGAGTGGAAGTTATTACTAAAAGTCCAACTAATATAGTTCATAATGATGAAAGTATTTATCATCAAGATAGATCAATTACTGATTTTTCATTAAATGTTTTTACTAAATTATTGTATGAATATATTAATACGATGAATGTGAGTGACTGTTATGTTTGCATGCAATTACCATCATCCGTCTCGGAGGGTGTGACATATCACCACCTTCCTTTAACCTATGGTGTTTCGTCTAGTGTACTAACAAGTCTATTTTATGTAACAGGAAAATTAGAATTTTATTATTCTAACTTAGATGTGGTCTTTTTCGAACTTCCTATTAGAAAGAATTTAAATAAAGTATCTAGTAGCTTAGAAGCTGAATGTATGGGAGAATTTTTTCATACTACACAAACTTTGGATTTAATATATGCTCACAAAAATAATCTCACCTGTAGTTTACAAATAGAAGAAAAGGATTTCATTAATATGGTAGAGAATAGAAGACAAGAATTCCATAAAGAAGCTGCTGAACAGAAAACTAATATACCACCATGGGCTTTTAGAGAAGGAAATTATAGAAAAGGCGAGACTTATGCTGCAATGTCTCTGGACTGGAATCACAAGGGGAAGCTTTGCTTACTAAGACTAAAAACTAACTATAACAACTATTATATAGGTACTCGTAAATGTGAACATCATTTCTTAATAACAGGAGGATGGGGATTAAAGGGAGGAACGGACCCTGTTTTCCCAGGTGTATATTATGTGTGTGGGAGGAATGCTTATAATAGACTGCCTGCTCACTGGTACGGTAGTTGTTACTTTGGGATTGTATTTCCTAAAGTATACCACGTAGATAGAAATAATGAGATTAATGAGATGAAACATGTAGTAAGAGAGCAAGTTTTTCAGAAATAGTGGGTGATATATTTGGTGCGTTAATACCTTCAGTTGGAGTGGTTCTTAATTCACACAAAATTTGAAAGTTATCCACAGTGACTGATCGATTATCAACTGATACTGCTGGAGGTTTCTTATTGATTGATACAGAAATGGTTGCAATTAGATCAATGGTTATGCAAAATCGACTTGACCTTGATATATTATTGGCAAAAGAGGGTGGTCTGTGGGATGCTAAAGGTGCAACATTGCTGCACTTATATTCCTGACAAAAGCAAAGGTATTGAAGGGTATATTAAAAATATTACGAATTTACATAGGGATTTAACACAACTAGAGGTTGATGGTGTCTGGGAGAAAATTAATAAGAGTTTTTAAAAAATAGGTAAATGGTTCGCTGATTTTGGTAAGAGTTTATTAGGTGGAGCAATAATACCAATAGTATCAATAGTGATAGTAATCATGCTAATAATAATGACTTACAAATGTTGCAAGAAAAGAAGAGAGAAGATAAGTATGCTAGGTGTAGATAACAAATGTAAAGGTAGAAAAAGGAAATTCGAAGAAATAGAGTTAGAAAATATGAACGGCAAATATTATGAAACAATGAAAGATTTATGTGAAAAGAAGAAACTTAGAAGTGAAAGAAGTACGAGTTTCTGAGGAAACAAGAAATGGCAATGGGTGATGGATATTTTATGATGGCATAAAAAGCCATCAAAGGGGGGAATTGATGGAGCAGGGTTTGCGTCATGTAAACCTGCTCGGATCAACGCCCCAAGATAACATTTATTAATTGTGTGTTTTGTACTAATATGCATTAATACACACAAACACGGGGAGAGGCTTTGCGCATGCGTGCATTGCAATTAAGATTAATGCATGAAATGCTTAGGCCACATATCGCTTTGCATATTAAAACCGACAAAGTGGAATAATGCTATTGCAAATAATAATGCGTTGCACATTAATGCTCATATGAATTAACATGGGATTAGTGCAATGGTGGGAGGGAAACAGTGTAATTTCCATTTTTGTGTTATTAATATTCTTTATATTTCTCTTTCATTGTAGTTTTAAAAATGGGCCTATGGTGAGCAGTTAGTTGGGTGTTTAAAGTTGACATAAGGCCGAAGACAGGCCGTGAAAATGTGACCTATACGTGAACTTTGGTGGGTGTCAGCGGCGGATGAAGGAAACCTTCAAGAGTGAAAGAAAGACGTGCAATATTTCAGGACGTCGAGATGCCTGGGAAAGCTCAAATTGATGAACATTTTATGTCTAGCCGATACATTGTTTGAAATAAAGTTGCTAACCCAGGGACAAGCCATTCATCAGAAATTGTGACGTGATGAGGGATAGAGAATCGATTCAAAAGCAGTGAAGTAAATCGTGAGAATGAGTTAAGAACAAAGGAGAGCATGTAAAGCCAAATGAAGTAATGGAGGTGTGGTGTAACACCCCACAACTTGACCAATGAAATGATGAGATTTTCCCGAATGTTGCAGATTAGTGGGATGGTCAGGTTGAATTAGGGTATAATTGGGGTGCTCTTGGGGGATGTGGTTAGACTGTCAGCTTTCGTAGGTCCGAAGAGGCAGAGGGTGATCGTCGCTGTCCGAGGCCTACCTGTTTCCTGATCCTATCTTATCCCGGTTTCCTTTATCGGGTTCCTTTCACTATCCTCGTGGCAAGGGGGTGGTGTTTTTTTTGTACTTTTATCGTTAGGTATGTATCAATAGGGAAATTTGCAAATGTCTGCAAATGTTTTCTCTCCATGACTCTTATGTCTCTTCATCTATCCACTCCATAATATTCACTGTGATTCAGATGCTTTTTGATCTTGTCTGCATATTTTATGATATTTCTCCTATAATGTGTATTTTCTTTCCCTGTAACTGTGTACCTGAGATTTTCTTATAATTACTGAAGATAAACAGATTAACGATATTTTGAATTTGTAATTATTTCCTCATGACAATTGTTAAGATTTTGGTTAATTAGTCATGTCAATAAATTACACTACTCAATCAATATGTTTCATCGCCCAGAGTAAAGTGGTTGACGATATAGGTTAAAGGGCTAAAACAAAGAAGAAACGATTAGATAATCTGTTTTTCCCTTTTGGATGAGTAAAGACAAATTCAACGTCACGACTAAACCCATATTCAGCGTCATTCTCGTAGGGTCTGTTAAATGGTGAGAAATTGTGTATTGTAATGTTTGGGGCTCGTTGTCTGCTGTGTCCGTTTCAGAGACCCCCGGTTTGGCGGTGGATCAATGTTAGCCACTGTATTCATGATGGTGGGGAAAAACTGTCAAATATCACTGGATTGCGATCAGAAGCTTGTATAAGGATGGTTCCGTTTTTGTAAAGGGAGTTGGTGGCTTCAGCTCTGTAAGCCGAGGAGGGCGCAACCATCAATCTAAGACCATGTGGAGTCTTCAGGGAAGTGGAGATCCGAAGCAGAGAGTATATGGCCTTCCGCCATTGAGCATGACGTTTAGTGTAGAAGATGAGATCATTTATGTGAACACCTTTTTTGATGGAGAGGAAGGGATCTGAGATAAGGGTTTCCGGATGGGTTTTAAGTAGTCTGTGTTTGAAGTTTTTTGCAGCATTTTATGATAGGTTAGGGGGATATATGATTCGGAAAGCATTATGTCCTGCCGGCTCAAGTTTGGGGGAGATGAAGTTCGAGGATTTAGGATCCATACCAGCGCACGTCTTGGCTCCTGCCATAGGAGGCGTAAGTAAACCAAGAATCTAGACAGAGGTCGGGGATGTGTCAAAAGAAATCAGTGTGACAGCTAACGGAGAGTTTCAGGGGGTGACGGTCTAGGTCCACTCTCTCCCCGCAGCTCCGCTGTGCCGTCTCTTGCCTCCAGACCCCGACCTCCTCCTTGGGAGGTTCGAGGCTGCTGTCCGTTCCTGCGCCTGCTGCCCGCTCCAACTGGGACCAGACTGCCTGCAACCACCGTAACCTTTCTCAGCCGTTTTTTTTCTTAATTTTTTTCCCTGTTGTGCCACTGTTATTGTGCCCATCTGTGTCTTGCTCTAATTCCACCACTGTTTTTATATTCTCATGCCTGCCTGTTCCTTTCGCCGCTGCTGCCCCTGCGGCCCCTCCCCCCCGGAATTCCCCCGCTCCCGCCTCCCAGCCTCTCCTCCCTCCCACCTCCCCTACTTCATGCCGGCCGCGCCGAAGGCGCGCCAAAGGCAAGCCCGTCTGCGCCCGTCCGCGACCCGACCGCAGCCAGTGCCAGGAACCCTGGACCTCCTACTACCCAGCGCTACGACACCACCACCCTCCTCGCACTCAACCCTGGAAGACTTAGAGAATGCCAACAGGCATCGCCAAACACGACCCACGGCCAGTTCTCCTGCCTCCATTGCCGCCAGACCCTCACCCTCACCCCGGCCTCCAACACCGCCGACGCCAGCACCGGCCACACCCTAAAGTGCATCCTCCTCAATGTACGCTCCGTACACCAACACACCATGGAAATCTGGAACCTACTCGACTCTCTCTCGCCCGACATCGCCTTCTTCACAGAGACCTGGACCAACGCATCCTCCGCCCCCAACATCAGCACCGCCATCCCAGACGGATACAAGATCCAGAGGAAAGACCGCCCTAACCACCCAGGAGGGGGCCTCGCCATCGCGCACAAGAGCACCCTCCGCCTCACCACCTCCAGCAAAACCTTCCCCTCCACCGAACACCTGCACTTCCAGATCCAGACCACCCCCAAAGCCACACTCTGAGGAACTCTCGTCTACAGACCCCCTGGCCCCCGAACACCCTTCGCCACCACCATCACCGACTTCATCGCACCCCACGCCATCGCCTCAACAAACTACATACTCATTGGAAACCTGAACTTCCACCTCGACAACCCCAGCTACCCCAACTCCACTATCCTTCGTGACAACCTCGCCAGCATTGGACTTAAACAACTCGTCAACACACCGACTCACAGAGCAGGACACACCCTCGACCCCATCTTCGTGGCAGGAAACAGCGTCCAATTCAGCCACACAACGCAGCCGCCATGGACCGACCACCACTGCGTACACTTCGCCATCAACAAACCCAAGGCACCCAAACCAGCCCCACGCCCACCACGAAGGAACTGGAGCAAGGTTACCGACGAGCAACTTAACTCCACCCTCACCCGAGACAACCACACCTGGGCACCCAACGCAAACGACGCAAACGACGCAGCCAGAGAACTCCACACCTGGATCTCCAACTGCGCAGACGAGCTCGCCCCGCTACGCAACCCCGACAGACAATGCCCCAGGAAAGCCGCCTGGTTCACCACCGCTCTCCAAGTAGCCAGACGCACCTGCAGACGCCTGGAGATGAACTGGAGAAACACCAAGACAACCGCAAACCACACCACCTACAAGGATGCCATGACGGACTACCACAACCAGATCAGAGCCACCAAGAGGAACTTCATCCACAACAAAATCCTGGCCAACTCCACCAACTCCAAGGAACTTTTCAGTGTCATTCAAGAATTCATCAACCCACGCAGCGAAGCCACAGACATCACCCCATCCCAAGACCTCTGCGACAAGCTTGGAACCTATTTCCACCACAAGATCAAAAACCTCTACGACAACTTCATCGACCATCCACCAGACGCCACAGACGGACCCCCGCCCCCCAGAAACACCAACCAGCCCACCATCTCCAACTGGACTCCGATCACGGCCGAAGACACCGCCTCGACCATGAAAAGCATCCACTCGGGGGCCCCCACCGACCCCTGCCCCCTCACATCTACCACAGAGCCACTGCCGCCATCGCACCTGAACTACAACGCACCATCAACACCACCTTCAAAACAGGCTCCTTTCCAGACGACTGGAAGCGCGCAGAAGTCAGACCCCTGCTCAAGAAGCCCACAGCTGACCCCACCGACCTCAAGAACTATCGGCCCATCTCGCTCCTCCCCTTCGCAGCCAAAGTTGCAGAGAAAACAGTCAACAGGTAACTGACACGATTCATTGAAGAGAACGCCGTCCTCGACCCGTCCCAATCCGGATTCCAAAGCAACCACAGCACCGAGACCGCCCTACTCACTGCCACAGACGACATCCGCACCCTCCTGGACCAAGGCCACTCCACAGCCCTCATCCTACTCGACCTTTCAGTGGCCTTCGGCACCGTCTCCCACCGCACACTAGTCGCCAGACTACACGAAGCAGGCATACAAGGAACAGCCCTGGACTGGATCCGATCATTCCTCACCGGAAGAAGCCGAAGGATCAGACTCCCAACCTTCCTCTCCGACCCCACGAAAATCCCCTGCGGAGTCCCACAGGGTTCATCACTGAGCCCCACATCTACATGGCCCCCCTCGCAGCCATCGTCCGACAACACGGCCTCAACATCATATCTTACGCCGACGACACCCAGCTCATCCTCTCCCTCACCAAAGACCCTACCACTGCCATACTCAACTTCCAGAAAGGAATGCAAGACGTCGCAGTCTGGATGACCAACAGCTGCCTGAAGCTCAACGCCGAGAAGACAGAAGTCCTCGTCCTCGGTACCACCCCTTCTGCATGGGACAGCACCTGGTGGCCGACTGCCCTCGGAAGCCCACCTTTCCCCTCAGACCACGCCAAGAACCTCGGCATCGTACTCGACTCACCATGAACCGACAGGTCAACGCCGTCACCTCCAGCTGCTTCAACACCCTCCGCATCCTCCGCAAGACCTTCAAGTGGATCCCCCCTGAGTCAAGGAAGACAGCCACCCACGCACTCATCACCAGCAGACTGGACTATGGAAACGCACTCTACACCGGCATCAACAAGTCCCTACTCCGCAAACTCCAGACAATACAGAACACCGCCGCCAGACTCGTCCTCGGCATCCGCAGACACGAACACATCAGCCAACACCTACGAAGTCTCCACTGGCTCCCCGTGGAGAAAAGAGTCACTTTCAAAATCCTCACTCATGCCTACAAATGCCTACACAACAACGGACCCAAATACCTCAATGACAGAATCAACTTCCACGTACCCAAAAGAAACCTCCGATCTTCCAACCTCGCACTGGCCGAAACCCCATGCATCCACAGAGCCAGAGCAGGCGGAAGATCCTTCTCTCACATTGCAGCCAAGACCTGGAACGAGCTACCGGCAGACATCACACGCGCCCCTCCCTGAACACCTTCAGGAAGACCCTCAAGACCTGGCTCTTCCGCTAAACAGATCTGCGGACCCCCCCTCAGCGCCTTGAGACCCTCACGAGTGAGTAGCGTGCTTACAATTCCCTGATTGATTGATTGATTGATTGAGTGATCAGTTGAATCCCATTAGCTAACAACGAGCCTTCAGGTTCCTTTGAGTAGACCAAGACAAATGTGAGCCCCACTATCTTGGGCTAAAAAGAGAGGAGGATGGGCCGTGACAGCTTGAAGGCAATTCCAAGGGTTGGATTTATATCTGTATATAGTAGGCAGTTCACGCAAGGCATTTCACGCAAGACCTTAAAGGAAATCACCACCACTAAATATGTGGTAATGGGGAATAATAACCGCTCCAAGCTAGGCCACCATCTGTGGAGAATTTTATTTGATTGCAGTGGGGAGTGAACGCAGGGTATTTCGTGCAAGTCCTTGAAAGGACAATTCAGAGACCAAGTGTGATCGATAGCCAGGATGGTCCACGTAAATGGATGTATTTATCCCATTTGCCGAAGGGATTTCCTGTAGAGTAGAGCATGTATGATGTTAAAAGGAGAATGCAGAGACCAAGCGTGTGGGATATAGGTAAATTGACCACTCCAAGATGGCCACCATATGCTGAGGATGGAGCATACCTATTTCTCTTTCCATGGCCAGCAGAGCACAGAGACCAGGGAAGAAAGCGCCCCTCTTCAGTTTTCATAACAGGAGAGCAAAATGGGTGCTCAACAACAACACATAAAATCAAACAAAATGGGTGCCCTTCATTGCAGAAATCCGAGCTCAGGGACATCGCAAAGTGCCAGCAGGTCCATGACAGCCCATCAGAAACCAGCAGAACAATCCGGGCATGCGTGGCAACCCCGGTGTGAGACAGGAAGAGCAGGCGACGCCTGCATGCAGGCAAGAGCTGTAGTGCCTCACGCTGAGTGCAGCGCTAGACCTGCCGCCCCGACGCCCCCATCACTCCTCACCGCTCAGGCAAACAAAGCGGAAGCAGGAGGGATCATCCGGGACCCAAAGGAGTTCAGTTCCGTGCACGAGAACCGCTCATCAGCCTTCGCCGGCAGCCAGGGGAACCACAGGGGACCTCGTAGTGTCCCACTTAGCAGCCAGGACCGGAGCGACGCTCGGCAATCTCCGCCGGCAGCGGGCTCCTCCACAGTGCCTCACGAAGCACGGGCACTCCTCTCCACAGTGCCTCCTGGAGAGCGGTGGCAAGAGGCAACTCTGCAGGGGCGGCTCGGACCCTCGAGCCAGCCCCACATCCAGGATATCAGTGGCAGGGGGGAGGGGGGTGTTCTCCTTGGATTGCCCAGAGATCCACCGCCGCAACACTGAGAGCTCGGGGTGCGCCGCAAGGCATCCGCAAGACTCACCCAGCGGCTGAGGGGACGGGACTCGGCATCCACTCCTGCTGGGACTCGGCAGCCTCAGATCCACTCTTGCGTCAGAGGCGGTCCCCGGGGAGCATCGTCGCGGCAGTAGGCCACCAAGGTAGGTTGCTGTGAAAACAGCTACACTCTAGTCAAATTCTTCTTTGCGGGGTGCAGAGCAGACAGTTGCATTGCTGTCGAATTCCTCTATGCGGGAATGTAGAGTAGAGGGGTGGATGTGGGGCATAAACATGGATATTCACAGCAAAGTGATCCCTAGCCCCGGAGCTTCTTTGTGGAGCTCCAGCACGGCGGCCATCTTCCTCAGCCTGTCCCAGTCAGCCTGTCCCAGTCAACATCTGGCACACAATTAAAGTCCTCCCCCCAAAGGCCAAGTGCATGGGGATCCCGGAAGAGTTCAGGAGTAAGTGTGTCAAAGGAATCCGACTCGTTGGAGTTAGGAGTGTACAATGCCACAATCGATAGTGAAGCCCCATCTAAGTGCCCCTCTATTAACACATACCAACCCCCGGTGTCAGCACTGTGATTATCTACTGCGTAGGGGACCCCTGGAGTGATACATATGAGAACTTCCCAGGCATATGCTGATGAGGACATTCATACACTAGTCCCTGCCATTTCGCACAGACCTTGTGGAGTTCTGCAGCAGTGAGGTGCATTTCCTGCAACAGGGTGACATGCGTGTGATGGCGCTTGAGGTAGGCGTAAATGCAGTACCACTTAGCAGGAGTAGCTATACCATGGACGTTCCATGTTATCACATTGTACTGTGGTGTAAGACTTTCTGTGCAAATGCCCATGACGTGTAATAGTAAGGAGCGTTTCAAACAACTAACCAGCACCCAGGTGCTGTAAATGTCTCATGCCCCACATCGCTCTCACCGCAAATCGCACCCCTTTCCACAAGAAACGTGTACCGCAGAAATATGTAACTATATGCAGAGGCTCCATGAAAACAAACAACAAAACAACAAAAACAAAAGAACAAGTGTCCTCCCTCGCATCAGGTGACATTCGAATCCCCGGCCATTTGCCCTCAAGAAAGAACCAAGAACTAAGAAAACTGTTCAATGTGCAAAACATGTCCACTTTGGAGTCTCTGTAGAGCGTGGAAAAGACCAAAGCCCAGTGCGTCCATGGGTGAGCCCGATTCAGAGATCTCACCATCCATCGGGCGCAATTCACAGTCGCTTACCTCAGCAGTGTCCAGCTGCATCCGTAGGCCAAATCTGTGAATGATCGCCCAATGGACACTTACCACAGGTTTTCAAGATAATAATTCATAGATTTCACGTGTTGTTTGGGTTTCCACATATGATGAAATGTTTTCACCAATATTGTATTTACACACAATTTACAGTCGTTGATACAAACATTTATCATATTATTTCTAGTCCTGAAGAAGTCGTGGGGTCTCCCCCTTTCGACAAAATACGTGTTGGCGGGGCGTTGTTTGGATTAAAGAGAAACAAGAAAAACACAAGAACTTTTCTACTCTTTTATTGATGCATTGTCATATCTACTAAATGTAACTTTACATGTAAAATTGAGCATGTGCATAGGATAAGAATCACTTACCACAGGTCATCTGCTGATCGTTTAATGATTTGTGAGCCCCGGTGGATATCAGCTCCCATGTCTGAGCCAGACTCCAAGGTACGCTCAACTTGCAGCAGGGCAAATGGGTTTGTGCTGTGTTGTGAAGCCTCTCTCGCTGCTCTTGCTTTTTCTTCTGCCGTTTGATCCTGTGTCGGTCGGGCCTTGGTGGATCTCTGCTTACGTCGGCAGGGTCGGGGTGCCAACCATTCTCTGGCAGTAGGGAGAAGCATGAGGCAGGCCCTTGGTGTGTAGCCAGGTTCATACATCCTCTGGAGTGGAGATGGCATGGGTTGTCACACCATCAACTACTCACAGATTTGCTGGGAACAAGAGGGCATATTTAAAGTTCAATTCTGGAGACGTTGCTTGACCTTGACATAGGATCCATGAAGATGTTGCAATTCTGCCGTGAAGTCAAGGTACGCTGTGATGAAAGCATTCTCATACTTCCAGGAGCCCTTCGCCTGGAACTGCTAGAGCACCAAGTAATGGTCTCAAAAATTAAGAAGTTGGGCAATGATGGGCCATGATGGGGCTCATGGAGGAAGGGCCTGCCAGGTATTCAATGGGGTCTCTCCACCGAGAAGAATTTAGGCACTTTGTCAGCCAGCATCGTGTCCATCAGCCACGTTTCAATGAAGAACTCCACACTGGGGCCCTCTGACCATTCAGATAATCCCAGCAGGTGGACTTTATTGCGCCTAGTGCATCCTTCTGTTTCTTTTGCACTGTGATGTAAAGAGGCCACCACAGTGCTCAACAATTTCATTTGCTGCTGTAGCTACTGAACTGAAGAGAGGACTCTGCTTCATCCAGAGGATCAGCCAGCTTATGATGATCAGCCCTGAGCAGATTCACATCTAGGGAGACAGTATCAATCTAAGTCTCCAACAATGTCTTAGTATCCAGGTTTGCTAGTAGTACTTTCAAATTGGATGGACTGTGCATGACGGGTGGCCTCAAGGTGACTCAAGGTGTCTGAGGTGCGGCCACAGGAGTGGGGGGTGGCGCTGGGCGACTAAGGTCTTGTAGCAAAGGCTTGGTAGCCTTAAGTTTCACCATCTTGATATCGTACAGTGTGGCCTCTGACGTGAGGGAGAAAAGGCAGCGTGCACGGTGGCACCCCACGATATACAGCTGTGCTCACTCACAGTCCAGCAGCAAAGTAACAGACAGCTGGCCCGCACCATCAGTGATCAACATTCAGGCCCTTGATATATCAACCTCTGCTAAGATCCACAGTGCCACGCCCCGCAGCAAAGAACAGGCAATCGCATTTAGCTACCCGGACCAGCGGGACCCCGGTATTGTCCAGCATCAAAGGCCCCAAAGTTGTGTGTAGCATGGCAGGGGCAATCCCAGGGTGGGCTGTGCGGACTGATCTGTTCCCTTCCGGGTAACAGTGCAGTTCTTGGCATCTTAGGGACCTGCTAAAACAGTAGAGATGGGGCGAGAGGTGACTACTCATCAGTGCATAGGGAGAAACAGTACAGGAGCCAGGCTTGTAATCCCACTATTAGCAGGACGTCACCGGTAGTACTCCCAGCACTTGCAGGGCCGCTCGTCTGCAGGGCCCCCCCCCCGGGGAAATAAGGAGCAAGGCGCCGTGATATAAGTAGCTCCCAACAGCCTCAAGTCTAGATGGGCACTCAGTGGGGCAAACACAGGGTTCCAAATTAGCTGCTACATATGTCACCAGATTGAGGCCAGATTTGGGATGCAATATGACAAGCAACTCACCATGGTCCCTTCATGCTGGTACTTTGCGGTAATGTGCATTGTCCCTGTAAGTTTCTGAAGCGGCCTGTGCAGGCCAAACAGGCACTGATGTACCAGTGTAGACAGCACGGGCCGCGGCAGGCCCACACATAACACACTGGGCCCAATTCACAAAAGTAATCTGAGACAAAATCCTAACTTTACGACTTTCGGTATTCACAAAGGGCATTTAGGAGTAGTAAAGTTAGGATTTTGTCTCAGTTAAACTTAAGTTTTGGTCTTAAGTTAAACTTAAGACCAAAGCTTAAGTTTAACTGAGACAAAATCCTAACTTTACGACTTTCGGTATTCACAAAGGGCATTTAGCAGTAGTAAAGTTAGGATTTTGTCTTAGTTAAACTTAAGTTTTGGTCTTAAGTTAAATTTAAGACCAAAACTTAAACTTAAGACCAAAACTTAAGTTTAACTGAGACAAAATCCTAACTTTACGACTTTCGGTATTCACAAAGGGCATTTAGCAGTAGTAAAGTTAGGATTTTGTCTTAGTTAAACTTAAGTTTTGGTCTTAAGTTAAATTGAAGACCAAAACTTTAACTTAAGACCAAAACTTTGTCTCAGTTAAACCTAAGTTTTGGTCTTAAGTTAAATTTAAGACCAAAACTTAAGTTTAACTGATACAAAATCCTAACTTTACTACTCCTAAGTGTGCTTTGTGAATACCGAAAGTCGTAAAGTTAGGATTTTGTCTCAGATTACTTTTGTGAATCGGGCCCACTGTGTCCATAAGGATTCTGGTGTCTTTCAAGTGGTCTAGGCCTGGTAAGTCTCGTCCCAATGTGTGCAGGCCCAGCGGCCACAGATGGGCATGCAGGGGATGGTCACCCGGCAGAGTGCACCCTTCCAGATACACTCAGGACTTAAAATCAGGGGTCACCCACACAAACGTCAAAAGCTACCTTCTGGAATAGTGCCAGGAAGTCAGGAAGGGCTGGGCATCCCTACCACTCATAAGTGCCTCACACTTTGTGGCAAGTCCTCCGTGACATGGGATAGGCAGGCCAGCTAGCTGCGGACAGTGCACAGGGAGTCCTCAGTACCGGAGATGATCTCAGGTTGGCATATGTTCACCACGATGCAGGCAGGGCCCCACGACTTAGAGTAGGCAGGCGGGGCACCGTGCATCACAGCGTGCTACCGAGTAATGCCCGGGTCTCAGGGCCAGGTAGGGTGGGAGTCCCGCATGTAGAAGATAGAGGCCCCATCCTAGGGCACCTCAGAAGCAGTGATGGGGGCCGGTCGTCCTCCCCTCTCAAGGGCACTCTGCAACTGGTGCTGACCCCTCAGTTGCACGGTCCCTGTGTAGATACAGGACCACGCCCTCATAGGTCCTGTGCAAGTCCTACCTGCTCCGGCAGCACTACACGTCCTCAGCTTCACCGAGGCGGGGGGTAACACAGCTGCTGCCCTTTGCCGCAGCTTCATTTTGGAGTCTTTGTGCCTCAATCCTGCCCCTTTCCGCACATTGGGAAGTTGGCCTCGCATGCCACTATTTGTTTGTTGAGAGCTCGAGTTGTGTTCCGCTTTGTGTGTAATCTCTCGAGGTAGTTAGTGCATTCACATGGCTGCATATTCCTTCTAGTATCATTGCCGCTAGTATATGACCGCTTGGTGAGTCAGCCCTGCTTGCCTCTAATGTATTGTTTAGAGCTTGAGCGATGTTCAACTTGGTGTGCTATCTCTCGAAGTAGTTAGTGTATCAACATGACTGTATAATCCTTCTAGTACCATTGCCGCTAGTATCATAGCCTCTTGGTAAGTTGGCCCTGCATGCCTCTAACTTTCTGTTTAGAGCCTGAGCGGTGTACCACAGTGCATGCTATTTTTTGAGGTAGTGAATGCTCTGACATGGCTGCATATCTCTTCTCATATCATGGCCTCCATACCGCTGGTGATGTTTCCCCACTTTCCCATAGCGGCTTAATTTTGGTATTCTCTTTAATTCCAACCACTACGCATATTGCACGTTACCTGGTTCGTTTATTCATAAGGCTTATGCGCACCTATATTCATCCTTCTAGCGGGATGACTTTATATCAGTAATTCAGGAGTATTCTCATTAATTCCACCTTCTACCCATATCGCACGCTACCTAAGTTCCTTTTGGCATGCCCACACTTATCCTTTTAGTGGGATGGCTTTATATCAGTAATTCAAGAGCTTGCTTCATTCTTCTCCCTCAGCATCCCTTTGAAGAAGACCTTGTTCAGCACTTAGCTGTACCTTGTTGGACTATTTCAATATTCTGGAGTTATTTCGTTGACTACCATCTTGAGTCTTTTATATACCAGTACTTCCCCTTAAGTTACTTGAGGACATTTCTCAACTACACTAGGTATGTGATAATTAGAACATTAGACATCTAGAGGTTTTAATTCCTATGTCCTGTGGTGGTCACTAATTAGTTTGTTATTCATCCTGGCAATACATTCCTGACTAAGGGATATTGTTGTCGACCTCCCGCAAAAGCTGTGTTCATCTTTTGAGATAAGATGTAAGACTGTTGAATATCTGCATGGATCTATATACCTAATGTATTTTTTTGTGGTTATACTTGGCTATCTTCTCATCATCCCTTTTATCTATTGTTGTCTTTCTCACGCCTACACACATTCTTGGATGAGGTCTGATGGTATGTACCACAGGTATTCTTAGACTGATAGCACTGTCTCAGTTGGTATGTTGGTCGCATTTAAGTCTGGTGGAGGAGTTCTATGGTTCTCTCAGGACCTTTTCTTTGGTTTCCAAGTAAACATGTTCTATTTAAAATGCGTTTAGGTTCTATTGACTATTGAGTCTCATACATTTTTAATTTACCTATAGGTGGTAACCTT
The DNA here is from genome assembly GCA_963921515.1 of Calotriton arnoldi. Classification (NCBI taxonomy): domain Eukaryota; kingdom Metazoa; phylum Chordata; class Amphibia; order Caudata; family Salamandridae; genus Calotriton; species Calotriton arnoldi. The sequence continues at coordinate 1,230,517 of CAWUFW010004342.1, read as the reverse complement.
CCTAGGCTACCCTCCATTTCTCCCTTTTGGTCATTCTTTGTTCTCTGTACCCTGAGTAAGGTGGTTCACTGCAGTTGGTTTTACACCTAAACACGCATCGGTGCTAATAGAGTGGAGGCCGGAAGACTATTCATATTGAAAGAAAACACAAGAGATACCACGGAGATAGTTCTATCTAAAGAGTTTATTATTTATTAAAAGGTTTCAATTCTGCAAATCATCCATCAGAACAATCTGACTGTATATTTAAGGATAATACATTACCTATTGTACAATAATGAAATGAGTAAAAAAAAAATTGATGTCAGGAAGTGTTTATAATTTGATTATCATGATGTGTTTATTTTCTTCCCATGGTACCCTCCATGACGTTTGTAACATTTGTTGTGCCAATGGTTACAAATGAGGTATGTGTGGTGAATGATTGTGATATGTATGAGAGAGCGTTGTAGTTTTAGATTGCTTTGTGGAGATTGGGTGGTATCACCTTGTATAAAATGGGATTATGTTTTGATTCATGAGCATACGTTTGGTTACTACATATTACTTTCCACAAATGAGTAGTTAATTTGTGCACTATATGTGAGAAATATACTGAAAAGTGAAAATTACTAATAAAAAGCACTGTGAAAAAATATATCCAAATAAGTTTTGGTCTACTATATTTCTTGGCTCAATATTTATGCTATGAATATATAATATCATTATATTTATATGAATGCAAAAATATAAAGGGCTGGCGGTTATTGTTCCTTAGTTTGAGGTCATATCCCCTGATTCCGCCTCCCTACATTCTCTTCAGGGGCCCTCTTCCTCCCTACAGATCCTCACTTGTTCCACCTTGTGCTGACCCAATTTACATTTAGTTTCCTTCCCTCACTGTCATCTTACAGACACGAAAGAAATGTTCTATTTTTTTGTTACATTTATAAAACCTGTCGTTAATAGCAGGACAAACATTGAATTCAGCCAGATGTTTTGTATTTCCACATAGGTAACAGTGTCTCTTTCTCACTCCTGTAGGTACATCTGAAGAGTTCTTACTAATATTGTTCTTTTCCTTCTTTTCTACAATAATTTGCAAAAAATTCATCTCTTAGCTATCCCCTTGTTTTGATCTAGTCTATGTTGACCAACATTCAGGTCCTTAACATATCGGGAGGCATCTTCCATACGTGTAGCAATGCTAATAGTTTTCTCAAGAGAAGGATCCTTTCAGACCAAAAGCTTCTCTTGGATTTTCATGTTATTAGTTTGGTGAATTATTTGATCTCTGATTATTTCCTCCTGCAGAACTCTGAATTTACAAGTTGTTGCTAAGGTTCTCAGTACAGCTACATCCTGTTCAATGTTTTCAACTGGTAACTGGGAAAATTATGCCTTTCCACTACAATACTGTTTTTCCTCCCAAGATTTTCCACTAATGCTCTCATGGCTCTGAAATACTCATCCTCCATCCCTTCATCAGCATCAGAAGCTACTTCCTCCACCCCATAATCCCCAACAGGTTTAGGAATTGGCAAGGTCTATAGTAATTCCCTTCCTTGTACTCCCACATTATGTTTTAACATTGCAAGTGTCCATTTTGCCACAAATATGTCCCCTCCTAATGCTTCCAAATACGTTTCAAGGGCTTCTATCCAATCTTACCATGTCATTACTGGAATACCTAGGTCCTGTAAGAACATAGGTGAAGCTGATATGCTTTGTACAGACATTCTATATATTTTTCCTTCTATAACTCCTAAAAACAAAACTGAAACAAAATAAACTAATATAAATAAAGTAGTCACCATAGTCTATAGTCTTTGTTTATCAACCAGAGAAAAAGAAAAAAAGAAAATATCTTCCTTTCCACTGTGCTTACTCCAACAAGTTCTTCTGCTGTCCTTCTATCTTCTATCTGTCTTCTAGGAAATCGCTTGACGTACGCCGGACGCTAGATTCATTCTGAAGTACCTAATCATCGCATACCGGACTTCGACTTGCTGAAAATAAACTGTGTGAGCTACGACTCTTTTCTAAGAAGCCAACCTGCCGGTTGAGGTTGATCGAAAATCTGCATAATTACAAGATGAGACTCCAACCGGATGGTGGATGTCCTTAACTAAGCTATTAATTCCTTCACTTCCATTACTTTCTGATTATTCACAGGATTTTTGGCTGTCCATTTCGCCCTTCACAGTCCTGAGGAAGACCCGCTCTTGATGCACCACATTCGCGCTATCACTAGGGTCGAAACGTCGACGTTAACATCATACCTGTCCATACGGCCTCCTTGACCCCAATACAGTCGCCAGTGTGTCTGGGATTCATGTAAAAATCAGGAGACAGTACATGTGTAGAAGAAATTGTTTTGAGTCTAACTTATCTATGTCACTCATGTACGTTTTGTATATAGTGGACCACCATTTCACTTATCATCACACTTCACTTATTTTCACTATTGTCACAATCCCTTCATCTACAATTGAGTTGTATCTGTGACAGCCTTTCTTTGAAAAAACAAAAAGTAAAAAAATACTTTATTTTTGAAAAATTGTTTCTCTGGTGTGTTCTCATCGCAAAGCTTCAATTTCTTTTCTCACTTGAAAATTTACATTTGTTGAAATATCAATTGAGTTACTTTTTTTTTAACAATAATATAACCTTATCACAGCAATTGTATTACCCGACAGGACCAATTGTTTTTTGTATCGTTAATACCCAGGTCCTGAGGGACATAGGGTCACCCCATTAACTTTAATGGTCCTTCTATCTTCAGCACACCATTAGTCCTATTTCTCTTTTTTTAGGTCCAGCACCAGCACACATGCGCTGTCTGCAAGACCTGCTGCAGTCACTCTACGGATCTCCACCTCAACCCCACTTGCTACTTGCCATTGGGTCACTCCTCCATCAATCTTATTTCCTGGCTCCTTAGTAGCCGGTGCTCCCGATACATCACTTCCGTTTTTAGGCCAGGAGCACTGGCCAACTGCAGTTTCCTTACTCTGTAGGTCTTTATTGTATTGATTTGGGTATTACTTATTTATTACCATGGCGCCCGCTTAACTTGCAGCCATGCTTTATGTGCACTATATTTTATTTTCTTCGGCAGCTCGCTGTGCTGTACTGCGGTTGCGCCGTGTTTAACACTGCACGACTCGCCCACTGCTATTTTTAATGTCTGTAAGGTAACGTCAGGTTTTCCTGTTTTTTCTTGCACATGCTTCTATTCACATTATTTGTCGTACTTTTCAATATCTGTACATCAACATCCAATGTTACTTACTCCTGATTGTCTGTGTGCCGATATTGCAGTAATTCACTTTTGGTCCCAGGCATATACTGCTACGCAGCTACCTGACAGTGGCCATGTTGGAGGTAGGCATAAGCGGCAACACAGAACTTCGCTTTTTCCCCATTTGGGCTGTCCATGAACTGTCACTATGGAACTGCGAAAGCGGTCTGCATTATGGAATCGAGTTGTACCAGACATGGGCGAAGGACTAAAAAAGGGCCTCATATTTCTTGTTTCCTCAGATAAGTATTCATAAAATAGACTGTATCTATATATATTGGTTTCTATGGCCGTCTGTGTTCAAGCAAATATGGACGTCTCTGAGACCGAGGAGAGGGCTCCAGAAGTACAGGAAGAGGAAGTGGCAATTGCTCCCCCGCTCTGCTGTATGAACTACTATGGCCTCCGTTGATTCCTGGGGTTTAAGGAACGCACAAGCAGCTAAAGTAAATTTATTCATTAGATATTTTCAGACAATATTCAATTTGATCAGGCAATGCGGTGGCAACATTCTGAAAAACAATGTGGGTCCACCAGAAGGGAGGACGGGGGCAATAAGAAATGCAGCACAGCCATCGGAACACTGAGCAGAAACGTATATCTACATAGAAGATGGATTCGCAAAAGCCCAGCAGCTATAAATACTATACTATATCACCTCGTGCAGCCATCTTATTTGGAAAACAAATAGGGGCAACAATTGTTAGTTCTACTGTTGCATGAAGATGGCTAACCATTCCAAATCAGCACACCATCATAATATTGCCCATCAGTCCAATTGTATAACTTTAGCATCTTCTTTGTTTATATATGTTTCTACTTTTAGTGTCCCATTGGCTGTGCTGTGTCATTTGGTTGGCCGGGCGGCGAGCAGGGGAGGGGCTGAAGCTGCGCCCGTGTCATAGAAACCCCTGGCCACAACACACAATCACAACGTGTCCTGGTGGTGGGCTGCTGCTCAGGGGTGGGTGTCCAGTGTGCATCATTGTGATGCCCATGCTACCACAATATGGCACATGGAAATCCCCTTCTGTCGCTAGACTTTGGAAATCCACACTGTCTCCCAACTGAAGGCGTGCATGGAAGGGAAAATAATTGTGCAAGCTGCTGAAATGCATCTAAAACGTGGCAATTGTCGGATTTTATCTGTGGCGACGTTAACTCTTGAGCTCATAATTATGATGTACCATTTGTGGTTTTTTTACATTTATAGTTTATAAAATATTTGAACTTGGATACTTATATACAATACAGAAATACAGTTTAATGTCCGGCATATAACAACTGCATGTCATATGGGTTATTGCTTGCTTCTGCAATTAAATAACACCTTAGCTGCCAGACTGATGACGTCTGCTAGGATAGACACTTCCCTTATAGTCGGCAGTAAAAGGTCAGGTTATTGAATGAGGCTTCCTTTACCACAGCACCTTTAGTCTGCTCCCATTGCCATGAGCTCAGCATTCTTGTCCTGCACTTCCCTCATCGAGAACATTTGTGAGCCACCGTTCGTTGCTTGTCTGTATCTGTGTTGACATATTAAAATGTTACAGGGAGGAACTCTGATCCTTAGAGATTTACCTCATTAACCTATGTTACAGTTTCAGTAGATTGGTACTACACTATTTAAACTCTAGTTCTAAATCCGGGATTGGCAGTGCAACCTGTAGTTCACAGTTTTAAAATGATCTTGTGCGCTAGACACTGTTCAGCAGATATTCCGGAGTGCAACTTTCTTCTGACTTTAGAGAACATTGTTGTATTATATAAATTGTTGTATATTCAGCTTTTAAGTAAATTTCAGTGGTTCCAATGTGTTGACAGCCTTCTGAGCTGTTATGACTTCGATTCATTGTAACGCTAATAAGTATAGTTTTTGAATTACTGAAAGTTGACTTGCTATTGCTTTATTCTGGCTCTTGTGGCATCCAGGTGCTGCCGGTCTTTTGCAGCAAGTGCTTAGGGGCCTATTACGATGGCGGTCGGAAAACCTCCCCGACCGCCATGGTAGCGGGAAAAGACCGCCCGCATGGACCGCGACATCACCGCCGGTCGAATTACGATGACCCGCGCTCTGAATCCGACCGCGGCGGTCTGATCGCGGGCCTTAACATTGCAGTGGTTGCTGCTGCCCGCAGCTCCGCCGCGATGCCGAAAGGAGCATGTCCTGCATTTCCCTGCACTGCGTGGCAGGCACTGCACAGTGCCTGCCACCTGGTACAGGGAAATGTAGGGGGGACCATGGGTACCCCCCCAACACATTGGGGACCCGCAACGGGCCCCCGGAAGACAATCTCCGCATGCCTTTCCATGGCGGTTTGACCGCTGAGGAAAGGCTGGCTACCGCCGGCATCATAATCCTGCCGGCGGAGCCTGCTCTGCACCGCCACCATTATCCCGGTCCTGCTCCGTCCGCCAGGCAGGAGTGCGGATGGCAACCGGCGGAAAAGCGGCGTTCGGAATTTCCCACCGCCGCGGTCACCACCGCCATCCTAATTTGACCAGCGGTTTTCTTGGTTGCGATCGCGGGCGGATTTCCACCGCCGGTCCAGTGGGCGCCACCGCCGGCCCGGCAGTGGACATCCGACCGCCATCGTAATAGACCCCTTAGTTCGGTGATCTGTTTCGCATGGCTGTATGCACTTAGTTTGGTGACGGAGTGCCAGTACTTTCCTCTCACTTCATAATCAGGAGTGTCATGTATAATGTCTTGAGGTGATCTCCTAAACATTACTCTGCCAGGCTTTGGGTACCTTACTGTTACTAAATTTGATATCTAAATGATGTCTAAAACCATCATTTTTAGTTTCTGTGGTGCACGGGCTGCAAATGCAAATTCCACTATACACAATACCACATAATTACTAACCACATAATTCCACGGCACATCCTGCCACATAATTCCACTACATAGATCCACTGCACACCACACAATTCCACCACAGGCAATTCCACAACTAACAATTCCTATCCAACACGTTCCACTCCACACCACATACATCCACTCTACTACAAACCAAAACACATGGGTAAAAAATATTATCATTTGCAACGCCAATAGCCCTAACTCTTACAAATTCTAGACCTACTGCATTGTAAATGCTTGTTATTTCTATGCAGGATCTAATCCCTTGGCAGGGACCCCACCCACAACAGCATGCCCAATTCAGAGCAGGAGCAGTATAATGGAGAACAGGGGTGTTTATTGCAGTACCAAACCAATACGTGCCTTCTCTGGCAAGCGATCCATCCAAATGTCTCCTCCCAAGTCCCCAACCTCCTCATTCCACTCTAGAACTCTAGAGTTACCCAGCAACGCACTAACAATGCCCAGCTGTAAACCATATGCCAGTAATATAACACCTATGTATTGAAATTCAAATATAAAAAACTGTTGTCCCGTGGGACTCATTCAAGGAATATCAATGAATTGCACGATGATTAGTGTTATGTTGATATATAATCATACAAACATTAATCAAGACATAGCACTTCGCTCTTCATATACGATATATACACACAAGGTGCAAACTGTGCAATGGAAAAGTGCAGACGACTCACTGCTTGCATATTTGAAAATATTTGAGTGATACAAAATACACTGTGTGTATCCCTGGTTATCAACAGTTTGGAACACAGGTTCCGACATTTCCGCCCAATCTCAATTGTAGGGCCTCATTAGGACCAATGTCATCTGTCTAAAGCACCTATGCCATCGGTAAGTATCCGAACATACAGTAATGAACAAACCCGGAGAAATACATCTCTCCAGAAATTCACGTTAGCACAAAATCCATCAAAATCGCCTTCAAGTGGATGTCACCATTTAATCCCGAATGTGTGTTGCTCTACACCACTGCGTCTGCCATCTCATTCAAATAATGATGCAGAGTGGCCACAAGGCTGCTAAGCCATTTCTTGCTTCTGTTCTATTAAACTACTGCACAATGTAGCTAACTTTGGCTGCACTTTTTATTGTTAATTCCGCAGTAATGAATGCCATACTTTGCAAAGGACCATTTATGTTCAGCTTTTCTTATTAAGCCTTATTTAGTTTGCTTGTAAATCAGTAATAAATTTCAACAAAAAGGCATTATAATTGATGAAAAAATAGTCTTCAGATCCCCACAAGAGCAAAGATCAGTCAGTTCTGCTCCTACAGAATAGGCTGCAGACTTGCACCTTCTGCAAGTCAAGGAAATGACCCCAAGAGGAGGGACAAACATGAGACATCAAAGAAGCTCTACAAAAAACCTTGATAAAACAGCTAATCTACAACTTGTGTCTCCTTTGCATGTAGCAAACATGACTCTGTAATATCGCAACATGTTGGGTGTATTCAATGTTTCAACCATGAACGTTTTGCACAGAACTATTATAAGCTTTCAAAAACACACCCAGACCACACAAGGTAACACAAATATAGTATTTGTACAGGCCATGAAGAGGAGAAAGAATGGCTGTGAGTGGTCAGGTAAGTGAGATAAGAAAAAGTGAATGAAAAAATAGGAATTCTACTTCATCTGAGAGATCACTATCCCACTGATTACCACCACTGTGATATCCCTAGCGCCTGCTCTCTTTCTAGATTTCTAAAATTTGTATTAGAGGTAGTCAACCTTATTTCCCAGGATTTCACCAGGAAGTGGCCCACTATTTTTTCGTCACTGCCTGCGTGATAAACTCTGTAGCAATATTCTTGTACATCCTATCACTCAGTCTGCTTCCAAGTACAAAAGTAATGCCCTCTTTGTTAGTTTATTGGCAGATTAACAGGATTGTTGTAGAAATCCCCACAGAGCAGCGCATCTCTGAATTTGCCCACTTGACACATTTGCCACTGCCTTTTATTCTTTGTTAGAAGGATTGTGTCACATCTTGCCAGTGCAAATCCCTGAACTCCTTCATGTGGACAAATATCTGGTAATACGGATGTGAAAATTGTTTCCTGTATGTAGACCATTCCGGGTACACAATTGTCCTTCTTCTATTCTTAGGTGACTTTTCTGAAACTACTGTTATTTGTTCCTCTTTAAGAATCATGTGCTATGGTGGTCAGGTTACAGCTGGATATTTGAAAATGCCTACGACTTGCTCTAAATTGTATAACTTTATTTCTCCCTTCATAGCCAGCATGCAGCCTCCGGCATCTTCACAAACCTTTGTCCATGAGTTCTGATCACAGAAAACTCAAACAGCTAAGCAAAAGAGGTAAAGCAGCTGGGACAAGATTTTCAGTAGAAAATAAAAGAGCTGGACACAGGCTCACAGATTTCTTATAAAGGATGGGTGGGGAAGTGAGCCCTCAGGGTACTGCCAAGGGAAACCCCAGCCTTTTCTACCAACGCAGACATGGTGAGCCTGATTAGCAATCATGCATCCCTTTTACATCTCCAGAAAATACTCTTTAGGTCTGAGGTGATGAATGATTGTGAATTAGATTAGTGGATTAGTGCATTTGAATTATCAAATACATGAGCTGGGTACCACTAGAACATGATGAGCATTCAAGGTGTCTGTAGAGATTTAAGATCTTAAACCCCAGAAACTATTCATGGAGGCAGTAAATAGGCAAGGAAAGACCTGGGATATTGCCGTGGCATAGGATTCTCCAAGAGATAGGTCGCTGGGTGACGTATAAGAGGTACTGAGGAATTTTTGAATTATTATTGTTACTATATATTGGCTATGGTAATTTGCTCATGCTGATAAAACAACTTTGTTATTTTTTGCTTTGAATCCAATTTTATTAAACAAATGGCAATTTGACAGAAGCAATCTATTCGTTCCAGCCAACGCGTAAGCCTGGGCGGAGTTCGCGTAGTGGCGCTACGGCGAATTCCGCGAAGTTGTAAAAAAACTCTGCGAGCTACGTGGAGTTCCACAAGCGTGTGGAGTTGCTTGCTCTGCCAGTTCGCGATGCGTTTTTGATGTTCGGGCACGCATAGTGCGTGTTCAGAAACGTGTATTGCGTGCTCGGGGGGAAATATCGCGCAAACTTCGCCACGAGGTCGCCCATGGGCATGGCCATCTTGTTTTTCATGTTTGCTATGGTTCTGGGCCTGTTTTTCTATCCTCCCTATATCTTTTCAATCCTTTGTTTCTAAAACCTTTTTTCTGATCTTTTTATTTATTATCTATCCCTCTCTAGTGTATATTTTGCTTTTTTTTCTACGTTTTGTGTGTTTTTTAGTGCGTTTTTCTATTACTTGCCTTTTATTTTTTATTACTTCCTTTCTTTACTTCCTACATTTTCTTTTCTGCCCCCCTGCCCTCCAGAACCATGGCTAAGAACTTGAATACGACTAGTAAGCAGGGGAAGAGGAGGAGCGAGAGCCGCAGCCGCCTTCCTTGCGGAAGGCATCGCCAGGAAGGGGTGCAGGCCCGGGCCTTGTTTTCCAAGGTGTAGGTGGCTGCACTTTTATTTTTGTGCAGCGCCACCTCCCCTTAACCCTGGCAGCAGGCGGCAGGCCTGGGTCCGGGTATGGGCTCCCGGAGCATCACCAGTGGTGGGAGAGGGTGCGCCGGGCAGTGTCTCGCTGCTCTGGGGTCCGGCACACCCATAACCAACTGACGCAACGGTGGTCCGACATCCTGGACAGGGAGCAGGACCTGCTGGACCTGCTAGGTGTTGAGGTCCCGGGGCAGGGTGAGTAGCTAAGTATATTACTATTGTGTTCTGTTCTGTGTTATTGCAAATATTATTTTTTTTCCAAATATCAAGAATGCTGCTGCTTACATGCAGGTAAGTGATGTTTAAAAATCTTATATTATGTGATTGTTATTTTTCTAGACAGTTGCTTGCAGGTGCTTGGCGCTACTAATCGTACTTGTTTGCAACTTTGCGCTCGCTTGGGCTGGTTATGTAAGAGAGGTTAGAGAATTTAAGTTAGGTAATGCAGACTAGAAAGACTCCAGTCGTTTCCTTTGTCCTGTCAGGCTGTACTGTCACTAAGATACTGGTAGTAGTTAGCTAGTTAGTTACTTAGTATTATTTGGTCATTTAGCAGCCTGAATGATGCTTCCTCTCACATGACTGCAGTCCTAGTAGAACCTTTTGCAGTTCATATAGTGAGTGAATAGCAACCAACCAATTTGGTGTATGCAATATGCATGCGTCTATATATGCATTTAAGAAGACTAAATGCAGACTTAGTGAATTGGCCCGTTAAAGGGGGTTGAGAATGAGAGATGATTGCGAATGAGATCGGAACTTAGAAGCAAATATCATTTTTTTGCAATTCATTCCAAAGTCTTTGGAATAGGCGGGCTAGGTAGGTTTAGGAGTCAGGAATCGGAATGGAACTGTGGAATAATAAAGATAGGATGGTCCCCGACCGCGATACTAGTCTACTACTAGCCGATCTGATATAGGATAGGTCAATGTTATTGCAAATGCTGTTTCCTGTCTAAAAATCTTTTTGGAGCGATTATTTAATATTTATTTATTTAACACCAATCATTTTTTGTCTCTTTAATTCTGTCTTACATGACCAGCATCCAGGGGCAAGAACAAGAAGAAGACTAGGTCTGCTGAGGCGGGTGCGGGAGCCGGAGGGGCCTCCCAGGAGCAGGAAGCGGCCTCAGGCGCAGATGGCTCTGCTTACCGCAGTAAGTCCTCCTGGTGTTAATATTAATATATATTTGCCTAACTTTTACCGCTCTATGATTTCCGTTTCCTAATTTTAATTTTTCCCAAATCCTCTTCGATCTATCTGTTTCTAAATTTCTGTAATTGCTCCATTACCTACTAACATTGTTATTTATATTTCTAGTGTCTGTTTTTTTTTTACATCAAATCAAACTGCCTTTGACTCTGTATTAGTCTGTCTGTAGCTTGCTTTCTTCTGGTTTTCCACTCAGCTTTCCCTCTCCCCCTTATATATTTTGTGGATTGCCTAGTGGTGGTACTGTAAGACTCAGAGAACCCATTGGTCCTACTACTATACTAGTAGTAGTAAGGACTCCTTACTACTACTAGTACTAGTAGTACTAATCTGCTGTGCAGATTGCATGCCCAAGTAGAGGTATTCTACGCATGTTTGTTGAGATGAGAATGCTTTCTTTTGCTGTCTCATGCTCAATCAGTAAATGATGTTCACTCACGTTGGACACCCCAAAGTGGTGTATTTTACTTTTTCTCGTCTAGGCCTAGTACTTTTTTTATTAGCAGCAGTTGATGGTGAACACTGAACAACTGATTACCGTGCACGATGGCGGGAAGGAAGTATGAGGAGGAGGACGGCACCATTATTTTCCAACCAAGAGAGACCTCATGTCCGATTGTCCGCCCAGTTGGCCACTCTTTTTCTTCTTTTCAAAAAATCAGATTCACCAATAGCTCTAGCCACTGAATCCAGTCCTTTGGGTTGTCCTCTTCTTGAGAGGCTTTTCAATAATTGCCACCAACAAAATGCCCAACCGGATATTTTTGTTATTTTTGATAGGACATACTGTCTACTCTACTCTAGTACCCGAATTGTAGTGATGTGTGTGGTGTATGTATTGTATTATGTATTTTCAATCTTGCTAATGAAAAAAATAAATAGGGGAGGCGTATATTCCTTACTTATTGAGAATGATTAATGCACTCGCTGCAAGGGTGTACACTCAGTACACTGTACTGCTGCTGAGACTTAGGGCCTGATTCTGATGCGGTCAGGAAAGCATTCCCATCTATGGCCTGATTCTGATGCGGTTAGGAAGGCCTCCTAACGGCATTTGCTCCTTCCAAATCGGATCGGGAACGTGTCTTCCCGACCGAGGGCCCAATTATGATGCGGTTAGGAACATATGCTCCCATTGAAGTCAATGGGAGTCCAACCAAATCGTATCTGGAAGCATACAGATCCATCGTACTCCGCCGGTCGGACTCTCCCGATCTGAGTGGGTCGGAAACCATTTCCCAACCGATTCGGTCGGGAAGCTTTTCCAACCCGCATCAGAATCGGGCCCTAAGTTGTTGTGTACAGTTGAAGAAGACACCATTTACTTAACATTAGCATTAGCGGGAGTTGAGTAACTAATTGCCTCTTCTATTCTATCTTCAACTCAGCAGAGAAAGTTTTATGACGAAGACAAAGAGTCAGACAACATGTAATATATGACTGGCAGAGAAGGATGCGTGGGTGAAGGAAGGGGCCCCGGGATGCATATAGGTGGCTGATAGGATGCATGGGTGGTTGAAGGATGGGTGAAAGGTGAAAGAAAGGATGCCTGCCTGGGTGGGTGAAACTGTATGGGTGAAAGGAATCTTCCGGGGGGTTTGATGGGTCAAACTCAAAGGCAAGCAAGGACGCATGGGTGGTGGTAAAATGACATATGTATGTTGTTGGTGAAAGGTTTGTTTAGATTGAGAATGATAGCCATGTTTGGATGGATGGATGCCTGGATGGTATCATAGTAGGTGAAGAGTCAGACTGGATGAAGAGAATGTAAAAGAAAATTAAACCGTGCCAGAGTAGCAAAGCCAAGGGTGAAGAATAAAATAATGCTAGAAGAGCAATGCAATGATAAATGAAAAAACCCTGGGAAGAATAAACAAGGACTGTTTTTTTTCAAGGTATTTGATTCAAAGGTTTGAGGTTGTATTTCAGAATACTCCCTTGACTCACAGTAGTTTGCAAGCACAACATATATATTGTGTATGACTATGTACCCACCCATCATCAATCGCCTCCCTCCGACTCTGAGGCCCACTCTCACTCCCTACCCATGTCATTTTGACCGTGTCAGCCATGGGTGGCCTATCGGCTGCATGGTTAACTTACAATCAAACAATAGTAGTAGTCAAGTCATCATCACGTGAAGTGACATTGTGCCGTATAACATCATCATTCATATTAAGCGTATCATGTGCCTTGTTGTAGTAGTCAGGGTGAAAGTGAAATTTAGCATTTGCCATTGATTTAACAGAGTATGGCCGTAAAGGAAAAATAGATAACTGTGTAGTACAGCTGCCCCACCTGCAGACAGTAGTAAAGTAACGTGAGCCTGCGAAACGAGTATGTCTGTCTAGGGCGCAAGCTGACTGAGCTGGCATGCCTACGAGATTAATTGAACTAAACAAGAGAGAGAAGAATACTTGTCGACTCCATAGTGCCTAATGCCTTGTTGTATTCCGCTTTAGGTGTCCGTATATAGGTTTTCCTGAAACATGTCCTTATATAGGCACAATTCGCATTGCCCATATATAGGCATAAAATCCCAGTCCTTATTTAGTCATTAGCCATGCTATCCAAATACAGGCATGGTCACCTACATCCGTCCACCCCAACGTCACAACGAGTTCTTAGAAACCAGACCCTTAAGCTCTTGGGAGTTCCCCTAACACAGGATTATTGATTTCTCCAAGAACTCATTTATTATGCATGAACCGCTATACCTTAAGGGTTCATTCCTGACGTCTTCCTCTGCCCGACTTTACGTCAATGCTAACATTCCAAGGCACCTACCAGGTATAAATATACCTTCCCTTGCCCAAGCAAGTAGGTGGAGACCTCGACTTTAGAGGAGGCCGTGTCCCGGCCTGATGCACTGACAAGAGACGCTGTCATCCCTGTTCGCAGAGAATCCAGCTTCCAGTGTTCTGACTCCCTTCGCGGGGTGTTAGAGTTCGAGACCCGGAAAGAGATTCCCACCTCTCTCATTCTCAAGGTATGGAGCTGACTAGAACCTAGAGGGACTCTTGGCATACTAGACTTGGCATACTAGACTATGGCATACCATACTATAGAATACTCCACCTACTTCTTACCTTGCACTACACTTAGGTTAGGTACACTGGGGTAGAACTAGTTAGAGAAGCATCTTATGAGTACTCGCATTTTTAGCTTATGTTATTTATGTATATGAATATATGTGTCATAGCTAAAAGATAATGCTAGCAGAGTATTATTTCTTTCTACTGCTTATGCTGTAATTATATATCTCGCATACTGTCTTGTGATCATAACAGCTCATATCTCTTACACGAGAAACAAGACTGTTCAATAAATCCTTTTATTGAAACGCCCGTCTATTCTTTCTGTGTAACTCTGAGGAAACTAAGCATGCACGATTAGCTGAGTGAAACTGTTATCTGTTGTTTCCACGATTCTGAGAGTGTTCCGATTCTAAAGGGAAACAAAGTTGTCATGTTTATGAGGTTGCCAGAAACTACTCCCTTCTTGTTTACAAGGAGTTTCTAGTGGCCTCTGAGTTAGCTGGCACAAAGTAATTAAGTTTAATATACTCGATAGGGACATACTGACTTCAGTCCTATGTCGAATCTATAGGGTATATTATTCCAATGCGCAGAGCCTATTAGGGAAATAGGAACTACACTACATGGCGCCCAATGTTTGGTAAGGCACTAATTTAACGCTAGATACTGAGTAACTCAGTCGTGCTTTTCTCTCAGAGACCCCTACTCACATACTCCATAAGACGTCTGGAGTGGGTAGGGTTAAGTATCCGCCAAAGCTAAATAGGACAAAAATCCTATATATTAGCTGTTTGGTTTGTTCAACGTTGAAGGATACAGTGTTCCAAAATATTGTGCACCTTATCTTTTGTTTCCTTGAAACTTGTTCTACATTTTTCAAAAAACAAATGTCCCTACACGGGATAATGGCACCGAGAACGGTGTAGCTGCGGCTGACCCAGTCGTAACAGCTTTTAATTTTACAGGTTTAAATGAAGCTGATGAGGGTGTTATAAACATCCCTCCAAACTTAAGGAGAGCCATCACTCTAAAACTTATAAAACACGGCCTACCACCAAGAGGTGGTAGAGCAGTTTTCGTGATAGAGGCACACGAACCCTTTCAGACACAGGTATTCTATTCATGGATAGTATTCCCAGAATCAAATCCAATAACAAAACTATTTCACTTCTTTAAAGAAGATGAACCACCAGAGGAATATATTCCTTTCGAGGATATTGACATTCCACTCACATACCAGGAGCATAATCTCTGGTTTAAAGGCGCCCTAAAACATCACAAAAACATTACCAGGCTCGGTCCACTAGGTAGACCAGGAGCAACATGGACGATTTTAGCCGGCTACACACCTCATGCTGACATTGATGTAATGTCAGACGAGGAATTACTAGAGTTAATAAAAATGTACAGACAATTAGTCCAATATGTCATGCGGACTTTCACAGTCCAACCACTAATGACCATTCCAAATCAAACCCCTCAACAGGGGAATACACTAAAAATTACTCCACAGACTTTACACGCAGTCATGGGTAAAATGCCCACAAAACGTGAACAAATTCCATTCTGGATAGCTCAAAAAATTACTCAAATCGAAGCAGTATTTCCAAATACTAGCCCTTATGAGAAACACAGAATACTAACAATCTGTTTACCAATGGGGATCACACCACAACTGGAAGACTGCACCACTTGGGGCGCAGTCTTTGCTGCCATCTATACTAAAACACATGGTGTTCCATCAATTGCAGTAATACCAGATGTCCTGAAACAAATTCAAAACGAATACGGGACAGAACCTGCTCTGAATTTAGGTATGAAATTACTGAAAAACTTCGACCAGGTCTTAACAATAATATTATCTAATATTAAAGGGGAGGCAGCATCAGTGGCGATCCGCCAACGCTTAAGGGAATTTGATGTAACAGAACATCAACATGAACTACCCAGAATAATAGAACAATCTTATGCAGAATTAGGCAGAGATAGTTTGGGTGGAAAACCTTTGAAGCCAAAACTATCTGAAAGTCCTGAGAAGGACTCTATTAAACAAAATCCTACATCTTCTAAAAAGAAGTGGGAAACTAATAAACAAAATTCAAACGAGACACGTTCTCAATCCCGAGGTAGGTCTCCTCAAAAGGAGCCCTCTGAAAGGAGGTATAACCTCAGGAATAGGGATAATTTAAGAAAGCCTGACAGGTATCAAGATACTGATACACGTTCCTCTCGTACCTTTCAGATATCGTCACAGACATCAGAAAGAAGAGGACGTCAGAACACAGAGAAGAACGCGTGAAATCCAAAGACGATAAACACGTTCAGAAAAATAAATCAAAACCTCAATTCACAAAAAAGAAGGTAGCAAGTCTGAAGATCAGGCATGCCGAGGATACTGAGAACACAGCTCAAGAATGGAGAATGGGCTCAGACAATGCTGGACAGTGCAGCAGAAGTAACAATAGCTCGCCAGAACCTGAAGGAACTTCTGGAGATAGTGGACTTGAATGAGTACATCACAGTAGAGACTGTAGACACCAGGGTTAGTACTCCACTAAAGTTATATGAAATAACAATCCGAATGGAGGAAGACATACTAAGAAAGGTGAAAACACTCTTTTGGGAGAAACTTTCAAGGGGTTATGATATACTTCTAGCAGAAAAGGACTGGCCACCAAACTTTGTCAGGGAGTGCCCACATGGCGAGGACATCATTATGCCTGCCTTCTCCAACCATATTCCAATTCACCTAAAATATACTTATGCCAGGAAATGGGCAGTTGCCCAGGCCCCAGGATTATACAAAAATCATGTAGGATGGGATGAGGACTCACCTCACCACAAAATACATCTAAAAAATCAACCTACTGCACAAAGGCAGTACCCAATAAAGCAAGAAGCTAAAAAACAGATCAGGGAGATCTTAGATCAACTTGAATACCAAGGGGTGATTGAAACATGCACCTCCTCAATGAACAATCCTTTGTTTCCTGTATCCAAACCAGGCAATACATATCGTCTAGTTTTGGATTACAGACACTTAAACACTTGCTCCAAAACATTTGCAGTGCAAAATGCACATAGTACAGCATTAATGAATAACATTGTGCGTAAAAAATATAAAACCACATTAGACATTTCAAATGGTTTCTTTTGTCAAAACATAGCACCTGAAAGCAGGTACTTAACAGCTTTCTCAATAATGGGGACCCAGCGTCAATTTTGTAGACTCCCACAAGGGTTCAAAAACAGCCCGGGGTTATTCTCAGCAAGAGTAACAGAGTTACTACAAATTTATGATCATGAGGCATTGTCATATGTCGATGACATCTATCTGACAGACGATGACCTAGATAGGCACTTGAATAGGGTGAGTACCATAATATTGGGCTTCGCCTCTGAAGGCTATAAATTCAACTTTAAAAAATCCAGAATTGCCCATCTCAATGTTCTTTTCCTAGGATATGAGCTTTCAAGTGAAGGCAAGAGCCTGGCAGCTAACTTTTTAGAAAAGTGCGCACTGCTCCAACCTCCAAAAACGCTGAAAAATGTACAATCCATCTTGGGTTTCCTAAATTTTGGAAGAATTTACATTCTAAATTACGCAGAAAGGGTTGAACCTCTCTACGAATTAATCAAACCTGATTTTTCAACAAAACATTGGACACAGGAACACAAAGAAATCCTGCGTTCACTCCAAGCTAACATGTTAGCAACAAATCACTTACAAACACGCGTAAATACACGCAATTTAGTGATCCGAATAATTTCGGGACAATGCGGATTCACCTATTTAACATTTAATGAGGGTGAAAAAGTACCAATAGCATACAAATCACATTTGTATACACAAGCAGAAATGCGCTTCACTTCAACAGAAAAAATACTGACAGCAGTTCAAACCGCTGTAGCAAAAGAAAGAGCTCTAGCCCAAGGGAAACGCATTATTGTCGTAACTCCAGTACCAGCCTTAGAGGCGGTTACAAAAGCGAGCATTCCAAATGCAAAAGCTTTACATCCTAGATGGATACAATGGGTTAATTCTCTTGCTGCAACTGATGTTGAATGTGTTTTTGATCCTGATTTAAAAACACAAGCGTTCCTGCAATATGAACATGAATGTCCTCTGCCCACTGAAATTCTGCCTCTAGATCAGTACAAATTTATAATTTATACTGACGGATCAGCACAACCCGCTACAGGGAGTAAGCAAGCTTACAGTGCAGCATGCGCAATCGTTAAAGGTTGCATGCAAGATGGTAACTTCAGACCAATGGTCACTAAAACTCAATCTCTAGGAGATTGTACAGCTCAGCAAGCTGAGCTACAAGCATTCAAACTGGCACTTGAAAATACAGATCGCGAATTCCCCACAATTATAGTGTGCGATTCTTTTTACTGTGTTCAGTCGTATAATGAATATATACAAAATTGGCTTGAAAACGGGTTCAAAGATGCAAAAGGTGGCACAATAAAGCATAAAACGCTTTGGGAACAAGTAGTTCAGTTGAGAAACGAACTACCAAAAGCTCACGTGATACACACGCTGAGTCATCAACGTGATGGCGTTCACGTTGCAGGGAATTCATTGGCTGATGAAGCCGCAAAGGGGGCTGTTCAGATGGCTTCCGTAGTTGCGATCACTCATTCAAAAACGAGAATAGACAGTCAGATATTGTTGGCTGTCAATGCTTCAAGCAAAGGCAGTGGTGCAGCATTACCCAAAAAAATTCCACTCAAGTACTCTTATGTAATTGATGCAAACAACGTTCCTTTTGCTCGAATCCCTGGAGTGGGGGATAGGGTAATTCCAAACATGGAACGTAGATTAGGACTGATCCTAGCAGCACATGAAGGGATAGCTTCTGCCCATGCAGGTGTTTCTGCAACAGTATCTTTACTAAAACAAAGATATTGGTGGCCTGGCATTAGGAAACAGACCAAAAACTATGTTTTGGAATGTGAAATATGCCAACAGATGAAAGTTTCCACAGTGAAACGTCCTGCGCAGACACCCATGTTGATTTCAGACAAACCATTAGCTTGTGTTTACCTGGACCACTGCGGTCCCTTGCAAAGGGACGGTAACTATAAATATATAATGGTCGCAGTGGATTCGTGCTCAAGGTTCCTATGGATATGGCCTCAGCGCTCGGCTGACGCTCGAACTGTTATAAAAGATTTGCGAGTCTTTATCGGCACATACGCAATTGGCACACTACATTCTGACCAGGGCCCTGCGTTTAGCTCTCGGGCTTACAAAGAAGCCATGGCCAGTTTGGGCGTAGCATTGCGGTACTCCTCTCCGTTTCATCCTGAGGGAAATTCTGTTGTGGAAAGGAAAAACCGGGACATAAAGCAGTCTATAACAGCTAGAGTATTAGGTTTGGGTGATGGGTGGGTCAAACATCTTTATGGGGTCCAACGCTCATTAAATAATTTGCCAAGAAGTTCTCTAGGGGGGGTCACTCCATATGAGGTCCTATTTGGGACAAGAATGTGGGTTCCTGATCTCGAATGTAAAGGCACAGTGGTGGAAAATAAACCCTTTGATATCAAAGATCGTTTGGCTGTTTTACAGAATCTAAATTAACAAAGCAATGTGTTCCTGAAGCCAACCACCACTGGGGAAACACCGGCAGTCCCAGCAAGGCCTGTCTGGATCCCAAAAGTTGGGGATCTAGTCAGAGAGAAGATTGCGGACAAGAAGGAATTTGGACCTTCTTACAGACAACCAGTAACTGTCCTAGCCGTCCATGGAACAAGAACAGTACTTCTGCCGCCCCTTGCTGGAAAAAAGGAGAAAAGATTTGTGTCAATCGACCTCATCAAACCACAGTATGTGGCCAATACTAAATAGTAGGCCTCGTGGACTCGGACCTAGTAGCAGACTCACTCCTCTCGCTACTATCCAAGAGGTTCAGACTGAAAGACTCATAACCATCGAGAATTCAGCAGTAACAGATGAAGGACTAAGCAACAATGCTATGGAACTCATCCCTCTTTAAACTCAAGTAACAGTTCGTCCAGATACACCTGTCTACACCGACGTAACACGTGATCAACTGGTTCTAGCAATTTCAACGAATCCTGATGCAATTCCAACAATTGACCGAACTGCTTCTGGCTATTTCATTAACTTTGATACGTTTTCTGAGGATCCAAGTGAGCCTCAAACGACGCCAGCCTCAAAAACTTTCAAACAACAAGTACAAGACCTTTTTCATTTCCTGAAAGAGACTTATCTGGTTTCACCATGAATTGAACTATGGATAATTTCTGGAATATTTTTCTTTCTGCTTTGGCTAGCTTTGGTTATGACTATCAGCGTGCTTATAAATGGCAGATACATCCATATGGACACTGAAAGTAAAAATGTGAACTTACTTTTAAAACCACACAAATCATCCCATTGTGAAGCAAGAGACTTGTCAGCAGTAAACATCACAGCCGTTCCTATACAGGATGGTATAGTGTGGGACAAAATCGATTTCGATATATTCGGCCCAACGGAACTTTTGAACATTCCACATTTATTTAAAATTTCATTAAGTTATTTTATTACCTCCAGTACCTATTCTGATGATTGGGACTTTGAGACTGTAAATGACATGATGTCTGATCTAGAAAGGTCTGCTGCATTCTCTAACAATGAATACTTAGAGGGTTCATCAGACTACGAACAGCTTTATTGTTACAACCACTATGGTCATCATTTTTTGGCATAAATCTGCAACACCTAGAAATGTGTTTATGTTTAACCAATGGGAACATTGTCCTACACCACCAAAGGGTAGTTCAAAAACGTTTGCAAATAAGTTTCCATATTTTTCAGGGTACAATACATCTGATCCAGAAACATTTTACGATTAGAATGTAAACAAAACAGGACAGAAAATTATGTTAACTAATACAAAACAGATTTATTTTGCAGCCTTTATTACCCAACTGTCTAGACAAGGATTTGACTTTTGGAAAGACACAATAGACACAAAATCTGTCTGGGGTTCTAAAGATTGGCAAGTGCAGGGGATAGAAGCTTTGTTTAGAGCATGTATCATCCCTCAGCAAATAATGTTTTTGAATGACACTGTGCAACAAACGTCTTGCCTTGGTTTAGCCAAGATCAAAGACATGAATACACCTTCTGTACCAACACCTGCAAGTAATAACACAACACAGGGAGCGGTCACAGTAGACACAATACTGCAAAACAACAGAACAGATCCTGATTGGAAAAAATGGTTACTCTGGCCCACAGACACAAACATCTGTCAAGAAAGATTCCTGAATAGAATACAGGGCTTTACTATCCATAGGCCAGACCCACGTTATGTTCAACGACAACATCCGGGGGTAGTAACAACATACAGTGTAGGAAAATTGTGCCTCGACTGGTTACAAAAATCTACACTCGAGGATGTGAAACAACACTTATCTTTACTTAAAGAAGACGCAGACCTTAGGGATTTCTTGCTAGGACCAAGAAAACCGCGTCAAAAACATTTCATATATGCTGCTTATAATGAAATATGGAAGGTTTCACAGGCAGAAGCCGCAGAACGAATACGTGAGCTTGATCGTATTAACTTAGAGAAATCTCTCTCTGTGGTTGACAATGGGTTAACAACTTTGTCATCCAGAATTTATTCACTGGACAGCATTGTATCCTCTGCTAATGACATACTGGAACAAGATTTAGCCATGTTACAACAAGGTCAATCTCAGTTACATTCTATTATGTTATTAGGCTGGACGCTGCAATCTTTGCGTGCAGGCTATGTGCCTTGGCGTTTTATCAACACGTCGTCTCTGTTTGCAGAATACAATTTAACGGATAAACAGATCAAACTGGCACAAAGGGGAGCAAAGTATACAGTGCTGAGCATTGAAAAACTGGAAAAATTACCATTTACGGTAGCAGAAAAACCAGCTACAGAATGGCTTATCCATGGCAAAATAACTCTGCCTGTCACTACTTTTCATTTTCAGTATTGCCTCAAACAAATGCAAGCAGGCAAATATGAAAGGTTGGGTAAAGAATACATTAAGACATCCTGGAATTTACCTTACGAATACAGATGTTGGAGTGGGGATCGTGAAGTGTTTCTAAGCAGTACACACTGTGAAAATGCACTAAGCAGTTCACTCATATGTCAAGACATTTCTTTACACGGGGCTTGTAATGGTTCTGTGGCAAACTTGTCCTGCCACCAGCAGGGTATACCAGCTACTGTGATTAATCCAACGTTTGGCCAACTTTCTAACGGGAGTTACCTCATGTTGAATGATCAGAGTTGCTGTGGCATGTTGCCGGGCATCCTATATCTGGTAACGGTCGACTCCAGGGTTACTTGTTGTATGCAAGTATTATTCCCCCCAATAGACACAGTCAGGGAGTCGCCTCTATGGCCTTCATTGAATGTTTCTTTTATACGTTTTGATACTTTAAGCAGAATGAAAGCCATGCTTTTGCAACAGACCGTGCCTTTGACCTCGGCCAAAGAAATCTATGATTTACAAATTGCAAGGACTTCGGCTGAGATACAGGCTTTAATTCGTACAAACTGCCCTATACATTTCGTAGAAATGATGGGACGTATCTTAAACATGTCTGATACGAGCGGCATTGTACATGTATTTAAGACCATCTGTTCAGGACTGTTAACACCTTTTCAGGCAGTCCTCGGAATCATTCCAAACTTCGCACATTCGGTGTTTGGTGGTGTGCCATTAATTCTAGCACTGGTTGCGGGAATCCTGTTTTTATTCCTACTACTACGCTATGGCAAGCCTATCAACCGGCGTCACTCCCAGCAATTTGGAGAAAGCTCTCCTAGAACGGAAGTGCTGTGAGCGCATAGTGCAACTTTTGGGCATACCTCGTCTACGGGAACTTAATACAACATGGTTTCTGTCATTTAGACCAATCTGGCAAGATTGCATCTTACCTGTTCTACGCTGCCTGCTTTGCGGTGAAGAATGCATGCTAGACACCTGTCTAACACTCCCATCAGTCATGCCAACGGATATCGATACTCTGCTGGACCCAATAACTGCCCATGCTCTGTGTTGTCCCCAGAGGCTACCAATCCTGATGACGGCATTCCTTGAGATCTCACAGACGCTTCCTGCTGCTGCTGAGGTACGAGATGGATCAACAGGCACACAGGTAACAACTGTCACGAACATTGCTGCGGCATCCTATGCTGAAGGCGATGCTTCACATCTCTGTGCAGTTAACCTTCTAAACGAGGTGTTCCAACTGTCACCGACATCGGTAGACAACTTTTTGTCTACAAGCGTAGATGATTTCATGTTTACACCAGACCCATACACTGA
Organism: Calotriton arnoldi; assembly: GCA_963921515.1. NCBI lineage: Eukaryota > Metazoa > Chordata > Amphibia > Caudata > Salamandridae > Calotriton > Calotriton arnoldi. The sequence goes on along the minus strand of CAWUFW010004342.1, from coordinate 1,207,187 downwards.
CTTTGATTCGGCTCACAGTGTACCAGGGAAGCAATTAAATTTGGCCTCCATATTTTCAAAACAGAACAAAACTTGGAACTCTTCCTAAAAATTGACTTTTTTTTTCCTCTCTATTTTTGAAAATACATGGCAATTCAATCTGCTTATAGTAGAACTATTCATATAGAATGGACTTCTTTGAATACTTCCAGGGACACATTGTCACCTTATTTACCACAATTTCATTTAGTACCATGATATGCAATGGCTTTGATTTTTGAAAACTTGTCAACCATTTCGTCATATGTATATATTTCTGTTTATTCATTCATGATTGCATTTTATTTCCAATATATGCTTAGAATGAAAAAATGCTTTTAAAATGTACAGTACCTATTGCATTACATGTTTAGCAACAGTTTCTTTTAAAAACTTCTTTTAATATGCTTTTAGAAATGTTTTTAGCAACATGTGGTACTCAGTTTAATGTTTAGCATTTAATGTTTAGCATTTAGTACTATCGTTCATTCGAAAGTGGAGTGGGTGTTGTATTCCGCTTTAGGTGTCCGTATATAGGTTTTCCTGAAACATGTCCTTATATAGGCACAATTCGCATTGCCCATATATAGGCATAAAATCCTAGTCCTTATTTAGGCATTAGCCATGCTATCCAAATACAGGCATGGTCACCTACATCCGTCCACCCCAACGTCACAACGAGTTCTTAGAAACCAGACCCTTAAGCTCTTGGGAGGTCCCCTAGCACAGGATTATTGATTTCTCCAAGAACTCATTTATTATGCATGAACCGCTATACCTTAAGGGTTCATTCCTGACGTCTTCCTCTGCCCGACTTTATGTCAATGCTAACATTCCAAGGCACCTACCAGGTATAAATATACCTTCCCTTGCCCAAGCAAGTAGGAGGAGACCTCGACTTTAGAGGAGCCCGTGTCCCGGCCTGACGCACTGACAAGAGACGCTGTCATCCCTGCTCGCAGAAGAATCCAGATTCCAGTGTTCTGACTCCCTTCGCGGGGTGTTAGAGTTCGAGACCCGGAAAGAGATTCCCACCTCTCTCATTCTCAAGGTATGGAGCTGACTAGAACCTAGAGGGACTCTTGGCATACTAGACTTGGCATACTAGACTTGGCATACTAGACTATAGCATACCATACTATAGAATACTCCACCTACTTCTTACCTTGCACTACACTTAGGTTAGGTACACTGGGGTAGAACTAGTTTGAGAAGCATCTTATGAGTACTCGCATTTTTAGCTTATGTTATTTATGTATATGAATATATGTGTCATAGCTAAAAGATAATGCTAGCGCAGTATTATTTCTTTCTACTGCTTACGCTGTACATTATATATCTCGCATACTTTCTTGTGATCATAACAGCTCATATCTCTTACACGAGAAACAAGACTGTTCAATAAATCCTTTTATTGAAACGCCCGTCTATTCTTTCTGTGTAACTCTGAGGAAACTAAGCATGCACGATTAGCTGAGTGAAACTGTTATCTGTTGTTTCCACGATTCTGAGAGTGTTCCGATTCTAAAGGGAAACAAAGTTGTCTTGTTCATGCGGTTGCCAGAAACTACTCCCTTCTTGTTTACAAGGAGTTTCTAGTGGCCTCTGAGTTAGCTGGCACAAAGTAATTAAGTTTAATATACTCGATAGGGACATACTGACCTCAGTCCTATGTCGAATCTATAGGGTATATTATTCCAATGAGCAGAGCCTATTAGGGAAATAGGAACTACACTACAGCCTGAAAGTCTAATCATCATCACATCCAAATCTTAGAGGCCGAGGAAGTAAGGATACCGCAAATGTTATGTACTGCTAGTGCTACTGTGCCACTATAATTTTATGTGTATAGTTTTGTGTTACTGTTTTGCTAAGAGTATTGGTTACAATTGTCTTTTTTCTTTCTTGATATAGCTACTCCTTCCCAACCCACCACCAGGCAGGAGTTAGCAGCCAGGACACGGTAACGGAAGCTGGAGGCCATCCGGGCCGAATATCGCCGGCTGGTTGTCCTGGCGGAGGAAGAGGAGGAGGCGGCACCTGCAGCTTCCTCCAATGCCCCAGGCCCCAACCAAGTCCCTCGTGCCTCCGGTGGTACTGCATCGTGTTCTGGCAGCCGCCCACCGCAACTCATCCTCAACCAGTGCTGCCCACCCCTGTTGTTCCTGCAGGAACTTTTGGCGCCACATGCTCCTTCGGTTGGCACGCATAGAGGCCAGGCTGGAGGAGGTCCTGGAGCGCACTAGCCAACACGCCCGCCGCTAGACCTCAGTCTTCTTGCCCCTTGCCCCTTTTTTAATCTTTTTTTGGTGGGTGGGATGTGTTGGGGAGAGGGTGGGAATGTTGGGAGTTGGGGAAAATTTGGGTGTTGTTCTTTTGTAGACGACATTGACATTCACTCAACATTGGTTGGGGTTAGGGAGAGGGGTGGGTCAGGTGTTGTGGTTTTCTTCTAGTTTATTTGTTAGGGTAATAAAGTATTTATAGTTTTACAATACATATGATGTCAATATTTTCTGGAGAGGTTACTCTTTTACTTCGTCTTGTTTTCTCCTTTGCTGCAGGACCGCAGCCAGTTTTTGAAATCTGCTGATAGTGTAACACACCAACAGATAGATGCGGTACCCTCACTTGTCCTACTACTCTCAGTCTCTCCTCCGAGTCTATGCAGTCTGCAACTAAAACCCCTATCTGCTCAGAAGGATGTGGATGTGCAAATTAGTTAATTTCCATAGTATATACATTATTGCCTCCCCCACACTTCTTCTCTTACCTGTGATTGATGTTTAGGCAAAGTGATGGCTGCATGGTGATGGTTTGGTCTCCCAAGGTGCCATGGTGGTGGTGGTAGCAGTAGTAGACAGTAGCATTTGCAAAAAAAAGAAAATGAGACAGTCAGTCACCTGAGGGAGACTAGGGAACGAGTAGTAGAAGTATGGTACACAAGAAGAAGACTGCCAAACAAGAAACCATGATGATGATAAGCAATGCTGAAGTAAAATAAAACATAATGGTGGCGGCGATAGCCTAGTACAAGTTACAAACTGAAATTGACTCGACCTATGAAGTGGACAAGAGTAACCTTTGTGCTGGAAGGATGATGAATCGATGCAGGCAATTAATTATGATGGATTATGTTCCTCTGGAAGAAAAATTGAATATTGAATACTGTGCATGGGTGGGCAATCTAATCTATATGTTGCCAGTGTGGGCTATATATATATATATATATATATATATATATATATATATATATATATATATATATATATACATATATCCAGATAACTCCAACTCTTCTTCAAAAAAGACAACGGAGCACGGACCTCAAGTAAAGTCAGATTTTTAATAAATTGAGTTCTCCATCAGCACTACCAGCATTACGCGTTTCGGCACAACAAGTGCCTTGATCACATGATGCGCGTTACTGGTCACACCCTGTTTTTATACATCCGTTTTTTTCAAACTTAATTAGTTAGACCCATTTTTTCAATTTTTTTCTCTTTTTTTCTCTGTTTGCCCTTAAAGTGACAGGTGCCTAAAGTGCGTAGTTTGACATAGACATAAACAAAATACTGTTTGGCAGTACTGTTCAGACTTTCAAATGCCATTAGTCTCAATACATTTAAAAAAAATACTGGTTTAAATACCTTAAAATCATGAAACATGGCTAGTAGATATTGATAGTGTGTTTTTCGTTACGTCCAGGTTTAAATACCCTGTCATTACAGATATAATCATTTGACAGATGAGTATCAAAAGTTGCTAGTGCAATTTGCAGTACATTTACATAAAACCCAAATAGTTCAAGCCTTGATTCTGCCAAACTTTCCTTATTTAAAACCCGTGCGAATAATATAAATATGGTGTATAAAAATTAATAAAATCCCTTCTAAAAGACCGAGTAAAAATGTGTATAAAAATATTTTTATCTTAATATATTATCTAAAAGGGCTTTGTAGCAGCATGTTATTCTAATCATCTTAATTACCCACCTAATGGCTGTTCAATGATTATTTACTTGTTCTAGTTCTAAGTCAGATTAACCCATTAACTCTCCTTCATTCTCTTAATTATACAGTTTTTTTAGGTGAATTAGGTAATCTGCTCCATTATATCATTTGGACCATTATTACTAAAGGCAGGTGTAAAGCTCTTCAGTGATATTAAGGCCTCCTGGTTGTTTGCTGTCAAGATCTAAAATATATCTAGTTTCCAACCTTCGGAGTGCCTTTTCCCTATCCCCACCTCGTTTATAAGGTGGGATAGCATCAATTAAAAAATATTTCAGTTCTTTGGGGTCCGCATTATGCTTTTCCCCAAAGTGTCTCGCTACGGGGTACGTTGTATCTTTGTTCTTAATAGCTCTAATATGCTGTAGTATACATTTGTGTCCCTGTAATATGGTACTCCCTACATATTTAAGGGCACAGGGACACTCCAAGATATATACCACGAAGTCGGATTTGCAGGTTAGAGCTTTCTCAATGGGTCTTTCTATATCACTGAAAGGAGTAACGTAAGATGTTTTATTTACTCCGAACTGGCATGCTTTGCACGTCCTGCAGCGAAAGAAGCCTTTTCTCTGTGATAACCAGGTGTTTTTAGTCTGCACAAAGGGGTCGTTTTTGACCAGGACATCCTTCATTGATGTGGCTCTGGTGTAAGTTATGGAGGCTCGCTTGGGGAGAGTATGGCCAATGATTGGATCGTCTAAAATCAATGGCCAATTTCTTCTAATGATCTTCCTGATTTGCTTGTCCGTTTACTGGATTTAAGGATAAATCTGAAAGTGGAAGGTTCTTGGGATTGTTTATCCTTTTTGCTATTCTTTCCTATCAGGTTGCCTCTTGCCTGTTCTCTGCTTTTCTTTATGGCCTGGTCTATGCATTTGTTCGAATAACCCCTGGCTCTGAATCTACTGGCACAAGCTTGTTGTGCCTTATTTAGGTCCTCTTCCTGGCTGCAGATTTTTTTTAAGCGCAACATCTCCCCGTAGGGGATGCTTTGAATTAAATGGTGCGGATGGAAGCTGCTCGCGTGCAGTATCGCATTGCCCGTGGTAGGCTTTCTGTGTAACTTTGTTTCAAGTCTGCCTTCTTTGATGTAGATTTCTATGTCTAGAAAGTTAATGGATGTTGAACTAATGTTAGACATAAAATGTAAATTGAGATTATTTATATTCTGCTCTGCAATGAATTGTTCTGCTTCCTCCACATTACCTTGCCAAATTAAAAACAAATCATCAATAAAACGTAACCAGCATTTGATATTGGTTTTAACTGTTGTAGTGTGTTTCTTCATGAGTACCAGCTCCTCCCACCAGCCCATATGCAAACATGCATAGCTGGGGGAGAAGCTGGCACCCATGGCTACTCCACGTTGCTGTTTATACATTGTGTTCTGAAATAGAAAAATATTATTATGCAAACAGAACTCAACCATATTTAAAAGCATTTTGTTATGTTGTATGAGTTCAGGAGTCCTTTTTCCTAAATAGTATTGGAGAGCACGCAAACCATCCTGATGGTTGATGGATGTATATAACGATGTCACATCCAAGGCTATTAGCAGATAATCTTGCTGCCATTGTATGTCCTGTATCTTTAGGAGGAAATCACTTGTATCCCTGACATATGAGGGCAACATCTGCACAAAGTCCTGTAGATAATAATCTACATATTGCGATGTTTTCTCTAGGAGGCTGTTCCGTGCGGATATTATTGGCCTCCCCGGTGGTTTGTGTGCATTTTTGTGAATTTTTGGGATGAAATATAGGATTGGCGTCACCGGTTTTTCATTCTTTAAGAACGTGAATTCCTCTATGGTTATTAGCCCGCCATTTCTCCATGTGGCCAATTTCATGTTGTATGCCCCGTATGTTGCTTTCAGTTCAAGATGGTCACTCCTTCGGTAGCAAGCCGTGTCTGCCAATTGGTTCATGGCCTCTTCTGTGTAATCCTTCTTGCTCCACAGGACTAGATTCCCTCCCTTGTCCGCATTGCGGATAATGATGTCAGGATTTGATTTTAACTTCTTAATCAATTGATGGTATTGGAGTTCTGTCCGATTGATCTTTTGTTTCTTGGCTCTCTGTGCTTTATAGTTGAGTTGTTTAATACCTTTTACCAGCTGTTCCTGGAAGATGTCAATCGAATCCCTTACTGTAATGGGATTGAATTTGGAAGCTGGTTTAAAGTGAGTGGTGGTTCTGGCCGATTTTGTGTCTAAATCCATTATAGTGTCTGTCCCCGTGTTGTCATCTTGGGTATAATTCTCGTTGGCTAATTCACATAAATCTTCCAGTAGAGATTGCTCCATATCTGTAGGGTTTAAGAGTGAGGGGCTTAGTATTGAAGGATTTGTTTGCGCCGCTATGTCTTTGCCTTTGCTTTTATTTAGCAGATGGTATTTCCTTAATTTTAATTTTCTGATGCTTTTGAAGACATCCAACCTTGTATTGGGGTAGTCAAACGAACTAACTGGGCAGTAGGAAAGTCCCAAAGCTAACAATTGTTCCTCTGCTTTGTTTAGATCAATGTCAGTTAGGTTGATGACTGTTTGACTACTGTGATTTGATTTTTCTATTGTCGTCTCCAATTCCGTCTGGGTCGACGTGTTTGCGGTTTCCTTGTATCTTCTTGATTTAGCTTTTCGCCTTTCACGGCACTTGGTGGATCTGCTTTTTGTTGCCTGCTTTGCTGAGTCCTAGGGCGCAGGGTATTGCGCCTTTCGTACACCAAAAAATCCACCTCCTCCACTAGGGAGATTTTTGCCGGTACTTGCTTGTTCTGTACTCTTGAGTCAACCGTTTCTGCTTCACTACCACATGTAGAACTCCACTCTGAATTAGATGATGTACTGGGTCCTACTTTGTTAGACCCTGCGTTGGTTGTTGCTGTGTCGCCATATTTTGAGACCTTCAGTGCATCATATTTTTTGGTGAATGTGAAGATACGCCCCGTCTCGTAATCTGTGCGATCACGGTGAAATTTATAGGCTTATCTCTCCCGTATCTTATCCTCCTCTTTTTTCAACCTCTTGTTCATTTCCTCCTTTAGTTTAGTGATTTCTTCAACATTGCCCATTGTGGCTAGTTCTTGATTCAGTGTTTCTAGTCGATTCTAAATTTGTCTCTGCCCACTCCTTCATCATCTCTCTATTCGGATTTTCATAACTTGGGGCAGTTAAAATCCTTAACCCTCGGGGTATTCTTCCAACGTCCAGATACCGTTGGAGTGACTTGGCCTCCCACCATTTACTTTGTTCTGATTTGCTTAATTTTTCTAAATATTTGATTTTTTCTTTTATGCTCGTATTTCTTTCCCCCTGTGATGCATGCTGGGAGATTGAGTCCAAATTGTATACTTTATTGTCACTGAACATATCAGCTGCTGCTGCCTCCCTTTCTTTAAGCGCATCCGCTGACATCGCGCTGTTGTGAGAAATGTCTCTGTTTTGTAACTTTATGCGCGCGGTGAGAGGATTACTTATCCTATCTGTAATACTCGCCGCGCGGTTCACTGCACACCTTCTCAACCCAGCCGCCCACTCAATCAGGCTTTTCACCCCGTCGAACAACCTCCGGTCAAGCGCAACACGCGTCCTCCGACTCGAGCTCGCCTACCTTGATGCTGTCCTCGGGAGCAGTCTTTGCAGTTATTTAGGGTGCTGGGGGGCCACGCTGAAAGCAATCCTCCCGAATTAAACTCTTTTCGCCCGGTTACAGGCAGCGGCTCCTTTGATAGCTGTTGGCCATGATTTGGAAGGGGGTCCGTGTTTAGCTGGAGGAGTCCAAAACCAGCTATAAATATCCAGATAACTCCAACTCTTCTTCAAAAAAGACAACGGAGCACGGACGCAAGTAAAGTGCAGATTTTTAATAAATTGAGTTCTCCATCAGCACTAGCAGCATTACGCGTTTCGGCACAACAAGTGCCTTGATCACATGATGCGCGTTACTGGTCACACCCTGTTTTTATACATCCGTTTTTTTCAAACTTAATTAGTTAGACCCATTTTTTCAATTTTTTTCTCTTTTTTTCTCTGTTTGCCCTTAAAGTGACAGGTGCCTAAAGTGCATAGTTTGACATAGACATAAACAAAATACTGTTTGGCAGTACTGTTTAGACTTTCAAATGCCATTAGTCTCAATACATTTAAAAAAAATACTGGTTTAAATACCTTAAAATCGTGAAACATGGCTAGTAGATATTGATAGTGTGTTTTTCGTTACGTCTATATATATATATATCCTCAGAGCAGAAAAAGATCCTCGCCCTGCCTCGAGTTAGTGTTGCTTTCAGCACATCCGCCCCAGCAAGTGTGTGATCAATTATTGGTGTAAATTTAATTTAGTCACACCTCAATATAAATCACACAGCCCGGGGGAAGAGGGTTAGGGTTTGATGAATGGTTGGGAAGGGGGATTTGAGGGAAAGGTTTGACAAAGACAAACACTACACATGGACTACACACTCATCTTGGCTGCTGAGCATCATAAATCTGTTGAGGGAGAAAAAGGAAATGCATGAATGATGAGGAGTCGTACTAGACTAGTACAGGGCAGAATGTTAATTATGCAATTGCCTGTCTGCCCCGGAGACACCCAAGTTACATACATACATTATGTTCTGTTGTACCGGGCTTCCTTTGAAAGATAGCACATAAAGGTAAAATATCTGTAGAAGTAAAATAAAAGCAAACAAACAACACACACAGCCGTAATGATTGAAGAGAAAAAAAAAATGAATCAAATGAAGAAGATACTGTTACTGTATTATATTTTTGCCAAATTTGGAGTTGCATCTCCGCATTCCTCTTGGTCCTTCCTTGGATGTCCGTCCGTCAATTTTAGGTGCCTGGCGGATGCAGTTTGGTAAGGTAAGTGTGAGTTGTTTTTCCCAGTATGACGCATGGTAAAGGGCCTGTAGATGGAAAAACAAAAAGGATATTGAAAAATCAAGGAGAAAAGTTAAACTGCATAATTAAGGAGGAGTGCAACAAGAAGACTTTCAGAGGCGGCATGGCTAAATCATGTCTGTTACCGGCAGTTAGTTACCTCCAACAACAGGAACAGGCCCCCCCACCCAACCTCCACTTAGCTCTGAATTTGAGCTAGACAGCAGTAGCACTGAGCACACACACACACAGAAACATAGCATTTTCCAAATTAAGTAAAAAAATCAATGCACCACTGTCAGTCACACCACCACCACTACACAAACATGTAGATCTGGTCTGGTGTTGTTGTTTACCTTTAGGCCACTTCACGCCCTGAATTATTCGTTCCATCAATCATCTCTGATCCTCTTGACTCTGACTGTGAGTATCGTATGGTGTCCAACTCTGTACCAACAGTGTCCTGACTCCCGAGTGAGTCCTCCAGACTCGTCCTGACTCAAAAATGCAATGGAACGGCCTGCAGTAGTACAATTTTGTTATTGAACAACGAAGGGAAAGATTGACTTGAGTCACTTTTTTTGTGTGTAGATTCAGAATAGTAGACATCATGCACAACAAACAACAATCACTCAGCGTGCAATGCATGCCATCATTTACCTGTTCTTCCGGGGCAGTCCCTCTAGGCTCGGAAAGGATATATATAGTCAGGGCCTAGGTTTGGAGGCAGGCACACATTTCACATTTGTTGTATTATCCATCCAATGTCTGGCGTGAGGGAAATGGCTTTAGGGAGAGACAGGAGTGGACTAGTAGTTACTTCTTCACTGACTGCAGTTGCAACTCCAATTCGGCAATAAAAGAGTAAGACGGTCGGGATGGATTTGTGAACCAGAAAGACAGTGACACACAAAATAATAAAGTAAATGATGTTCCTCAGCTATCTGTTTTTTTTTTGTGCTTCAAAAAGGAAGAAAGAAAGCAACTTGAGTCGACTCTAAAGCCTAGTTGTCAGGAAAGTAGAGCTCGTCCTCAAACTCTGGTGGTTCGCCCAGAAGTAGGTCAATTAACACAGTACTTCCATGACCTGAGTCGCCGTCATCATCTTCCTGCTGTGCTACTTCAGGTATGGTGTAACCCGGTGGTATAAAGTGCTGATTCATTTTTAACATGGTTAACCTTTCCACATTTTGGGGTGAGTGACTAGTCCTTCTCACTGTCAGAACAGCACCTGCAGCACTGAAAACAAGCTCAGAAGAGACACCTGCGACAGGGCAAGCCAGATAGTTTATTGCCAGCCTGCTGAGCACTGGCCATTGGCGTCTTATCCATACCAATACAGGAATGGGTTTTGATCAAAGTAGACCTCTGTTGGGTCATCCAGATAGGCCTGGACCATCCGCTCAATGCTCATGGGTGCTCCGCTTTGCTCGGCCTCTTTTGCCTTTGCCTCAGCACTGGACTTAAGCCCTTTCTGTAGAAACCATTCCTGTGCCGATTCTGGGGCTGATGCTCCTGTTCTTGTTGTTGATGTTGTTCTTGGTGTTATTGGTGGTTTTGGCTGCTGTGAGCCAACCTCACTGCCCTCAGGCTCTGAAGTTAAACTTGAAGCCGGCTGCCCTGCAGTACTTGTTGTGCCCTGGAGGAGCAGGCCTCTAATTCCTGGCCGTTCTTTTTGTAGCTGACTGGCTTCCACAGCTATCCAGGTTTTGTAGTTGGCAACATCCCGGTCTGAAAAAGGAATGAAAGTGTGCAGTAATGGTTTGTACCGTGGATCCAGAATTGTGGCACAAATGTAATGGTTGGATGACACAATGCCTCTTTGCACCCTTTTCAGATAAGCGAAGGGTTAAGCTCTCCACCAACAAATATGCTTCTTTTTTTTCCTCCACACCTGCGTACATTGCAGACACCCCCTTCAGCTGTTCCTGTAGCATGTGCAGCAATGGGATAGCTTGGCCCATAGTACAGTCCTCCTTGCTGACTTCACATGTGAAGACCTTGAAAGGAAGTAGCATCTCTGTCAGGCATTTAACTAGGCCCCATTGGTCCATCTCAATGATCATGCCTTTCACAGTAGAATCCCTTCTTTGCATGACATATTCATTGATTGGTCTGTACTGCTCAAACAGACGTTCAAGCATGTAATAAGTTGAGTTCCAACGTTTTGGCACCTCCTAGATGAGTGCTTTAACTGGCATTCTATTATCACGTTGAATGATCCTCAGCTGCTTCCGGGCTATAAAAGAATGGCTGAAATGTGTGCAGATTCTTCTGCAGGTGGTTAGTAAGTTGCTGACTCAGTCTTCCTTTTTCAGAAAGTTTTGAACAATGATGTTAATGCAGTGCGCCAAACACAGGCCCCTGAAATAGCCACCATCGACCATGGCCTTAACTATATTACTGCCATTGTCCGTGGCAACAAAACCAATGTTAAGCCCTCTTGGTCGCAGCCATTCAAAGACCTTGCTGTCAAAGTCTTCCAAAATGTTTGCAGTAGTATGAGATTTCTCCATGGCGAACATGGCTACACTTGCATGTTTCCGAGAGGCATTAAAAATCTCAGCAGTGTCAACAACACCTGCTGCAGATATCTTTTCTCTAACCCCCACAAAAGAGATCCAGTGGGCAGTGATGCACATGTGATCAGTGGCTTGGCAACTGGTCCACATGTCTGTTGTCAGGTGGATAGTGTGAACAGCACTCTGCTGCCAAGCTTGTCCAAGCAATTCCCAAAACAATAATTGATGGACAGAATGCAGAACAATGTCATACATTCACCCCAGTACAGAGATCTGGGCCTAAATCCATTGTTGTTTTGCTCACCATGCCATTCCAGTTTGAACCCAGCCATATGCAAATCAGTCTTGACCCTGTGCCCAATGGGAACTTTGCCACTGGATTCAAGCTAGCCTGGCTGATGAGGGCTGTTAGCCCGAAACCGGTCCCAGGAAGCTTGTTTCCGGTCCAGAGAAGACATGGCTTGGCAGTTCGGGCTGGACTGTTCCCATGAGGCACAGGGTCAAGACTGCTTTGCATATAGCTGTGTCTGAACTGGGGTGGTGAAGTGAGCTAAAGAACGATGATGGATTCAACCCAGATCTGTGACTGGGGGTGAGTGTCTGAAAAGTTTCAACGCTCCGTCCATCATCTCCTTGTGTAAGCAATTCCAGGACGTCGTGATGTAGTGCTGGAACAGCAATTCTGCCGAAATAGGACTGGCTGGAAACCTTCCATTTCAGGCAGATGGCTGCCACAAATTCAAGAAAACCCGCCCCTTCCACAAAAGAAAAAGGGAGGAGGTCCAGTGCTAACATTTTAGCCAGCTTCACGTTGTACAAACATGCCGTTGGGTGGTTGCGTTTGTACTGCACCTCCGACCTAAACATGCTGAGAATGGTAGCCTGGATAGTTTTCTTTTCTGGTGCCACTGATGCAGGTGACTTCTTGACGCCTGATGTCAGGCTCAATGCACGTTTTTTTATTGCGGTACTCTCTTGCCTTGGACCCCTTGGTGTCTCAGCCTGACTCTTGTACCATTGCGATTTTGCTGATGATGATGTGGGCAGTACCACTGCACTGCTGGTGACAGGGCTGCTTTGTGTAACTGAGAAAATGTCTCCTCTTGTTCACCTTCCACCGTGATCGGTTCTTCTTCTTCATCCCCTCCACCAACAATACATGCAGTTTTTTGGCCGTTAACGTTTGACTCCCACTGTATCAAGTGGTGTTTTCTCGGATGGGATGTTTGGCCTCCGGCACCATAGTTTGTACCAAGCTTACCCCGACTAACACCTTGTCCACAAATGGAGCATTTAGCAATGTTCACCTCCTTCTTGCTAACACAAAAAAAGTCTCAGACTGGGGAGGTCAATTTTCTGGCGCTGCTGGTGCCACTTGCAATGTCGGATGAACTGGTAGGTGGGTGTGACGTTTGACTCTCTGCAGTACCTACTTCTACTGAGGTGATTGTGGTGGATGTAGGTCGCTGCCGGCGAAATATGGAAGCTGGAGGTGGTGTTAATGGTATCATCTGTGTTGGTGGTATCTGTGCCACATCCGTCACAGCAATTTGGGATGGGGTAATGTCGGTCTCCACTGGGGCGGGACTAATGTCCATGATGACTGGCTCGTCATCATCCTCCTCTTCTACATCTACCTTCATAACTCTAAGGCTTTCTGGGACCTTCCTTTTCCCTAGCCTTGTCTCGTGGCGTCTCTCACTCTCAGACTGAGGTGGCTTCCAAGTGGCGTATAGATCATCAGAAGGGGGGCGTTCAGAAGAAGTTGATGGACTAACCCTCCTTTTCCTTGCTGCGGATCTGGAAGACAATGATCTTCTGAAAGAGTGGCTTGCTCTTCTTCTTCCTCTGCAGGAAGCTCGATCTCCTGAACGGCCCCTACTTTGGGAGGAACAACTACTATTGGGGGTGGTTGCGGCTGTTGTTGCCCACTTCTCTGAGTTTCCTGCATTGATTGGGTACTACGTTGCGATAACGATAAGTCAATTTCAACATCACTGCTCATCGGCGTTGGACTTGTGATTAGACTGGCTGCCTCTGCGACAGACATGGGCTTGGGCCTAGGTTGGTGGGGTGGGTCCACTGATGCGGGGGTGCTGCTCCTAGCTCGCTCCCCGGACAACGCTGCTGCAGGCGCAATTTTTGGTCTCCCAAAAAAGGTCTTGGGTGACATACCGGTCTTGTTAAGTGGCAGTGCTTCTTCACACTGGCAACTTTCTTGGTACTGGACCTGGTACCTTTCTTTGGGGCCATCTTGAAGATGTCAGCAGCACGCAGTGGCACAAGTTGAAGAGATGTCTGTGGTCACAAGTCACGTGACGTTGTGCGCAGCAGGACTTCTGTCTGGCAGTACAATGGGTGATGTTGTCTCCTGTTCTTTTGTGCACCTAAAAGCAAAGAAGCAAGAAGAACATCAGTCAAACGTGGCATTCATTGTTGTGGTTCAATTACTACTAGCAGAAACAAACAAATATAATATATAACTTAGTATGTGGTCACACTTGTTAGTGTTATTAATAATATTAAAGTTATTAAAAAAACATAACAATATAGTGTAGCCATTTGTGAGACTTTGACAACAACAAGGGCTTTCATGGTTGGTATACTGTAGTGTATAGTACACTCAGGAAGGATAGGAAAGAAGAAAAACAATAACAAAAATACAAATGTAAGAGACCTGGTTTGGCATTGTGCATCACTTGGGATGCAGCATTCAGGGAGCTGCAGCTGACAATGGATGGAAGCAATTAACCAAGAGGAACAAAGAAAAGATATGCAGGCTTCTGGCAAAAGCACACTAACTGCCACCATAAAATGCCCACCAGTCACATGGTCACTCACAACAACAACAAGCAAGAGGCCTGGAAAACAATGAACTCAAGCAGGCCTATGTGGACACAGACTTTACAAAATGGCCCCAGGCCACATGGGGAGGCTCAGTCAAGGCAAATACTGGCCCACACATTCTTACAAACACAATCACACACTGGCCACACAAAGGAGGCATGCTAAACAGCACAGCTTTAATGCAACAATGCCAAAAATGAAAATCCACAGGGCTAAAACAGGTTTGAAAGTTACAACCACACACATCCAACAAAGGCATATATTTAACACACATGAAAAAAAGTGAAATACCCCAAAAAAAGAATTTTTGCATTTCAATCCAATGCCATCCATGCCCTAAATGATGTTTAAATTCAACAGACACCACAGAAACAGTTGTTTCATGCACCCATGAGTAGCTCTGGGCCTATTGGTTGGAAAACCCATTGGCAGACTAGGCGACACAGTGAATCAATTCAAATCAATAATATTCCAAATTTATTAGAAAATGTAGTGAACTGTGCTACATTTTTTGCTGGATAAAAGAAGAAACAATTGCATGCAAAACAACAACCAGCAAGAAGGCATGGCCACAACAAAGAAGGCTTACAGGCCTAATGCAGAAGCACACTGGCTGCCCCTTCACAAAATGGCCGCCAGCCACATGGCCAGGCCACAACAACAAGAAAGGGAAGACAGACAATGCAGGCCTATGGCAAAAGAACACTGGCTGCCTTTCCAAAATGGCCGCCAGCCACATGGCTAGGCCACAACAACAAGAAAGGGAAGACAGACAATGCAGGCCTATGGCAAAAGCACACTGGCTGCCTTTCTAAAATGGCCACCAGCGAAAGGCCAGGCCACAACAACAAGAAAGGGAAGACAGACAATGCAGGCCTATGGCAAAAGCACACTGGCTGCCTTCACAAAATGGCCACCAGCCACAATGCCAGGCTACCACAACAAGAAGCAATAAGCCAAGAGGAACAAAGGAAAGAAGACACGGAGGCCTATGGCAAAAGCACACTAACTACCACCACAAAATGGCCACCAGCCACATGGTCACTCACAACAACAACAAGCAGGAGGCCTGGAAAACAATGAACTCAAGCAAGCCTATATGGACACAGACTTTACAAAATGACCCCTGGCCACACGGGGAGGCTCAGCCAAGGCAAATGCTGGCCCACTATTACAAACACACTCACACACTGGCCAGACGAAGGAGGCATGCTAAACAACACTGCTTTAATGCAACAATGCCAAAAACAAAAATCCACAGGGCTCAAAATCTGAGCCTACTGGGTGAAAGGCCTATTGGAAGACTACTGGGCTAGCGAATTAAATAAATATTGCAAATTGATTTCAAAAGTTGGAGAATATGTAGTGAACTGTGCAACATGTTTCCTTTATAAAAGAAGAAAAATTACTTACAAAGAAACAACTAGGCTCCTACTGAAACTACAGGCCACCCACCACAATAAATTTTAAAAAAACGATGAAAAGTACAAAAAAATGTAGGTGCAATGCCCCAATCAAACAAACACCAATTTTCAAACTCACTTGTGAAATCTAAAATTTAAAAGTCCTCAAATCCAATGATATACATGATGCAGCAGACACAAAGAGTGATCCTTTCAGCTCCAAATCCAAATGAAAAGTGAACAGGAGATGGACAAAGCACTGGGAGGAGCCTGCTGGACAGGAACAGGAAGTTGGAGACTCTGGGGCATTTCCTTCCTCTTACAAAAAAAAGAAAAAGGACTCCTTGCACAAAAAAGTACAGCCAAATGTCAATCTGAGGAGCTTTTTTAATCCAAATCTTCATTTCGAGAAGGTTTTGATGCTGCTTGGGAGAGAACCTTCTCCAGATTGCAGATTCTGCATGTTTGGGATCGCGTGCTTCAAAAAACTTCCGCCAGAAGTCCGATGGCGCGTCTGAATGACGTGTTCACGATCGCAAACTATCGTGGGACTGTGAGGCCGGCTACCAAATCTCGTGGTGCTCACGAACGGATGGGAAATATCATCGGCGATTGTAGGCACCCGGTAAGTCACTCCTGCGCACGCAAAAACGCATTTTGGGCACGCAAACACCAAAAAATTCTGCTCCGTTGCGTAGTGCGGAGTTATCCGGCAACTCCGTGTTCTACGTGGAACGCGGAGTTGCCAAAAATCCGCAAACTCCGTGAGCGGAGTTTTACGCCCAGGGTTAGTTTCATCCCAGTGGGACTTCATCAGGGCTTGATCAATATCCCAATGTTGTCATCCACCCAGCGTTGGCTCTTGTTGTTATCTCATAAATCCTCATAAATACAATTTTGTACCACTAGATGGCGTGTTGCGCTCCCATCTTATCTTCATCCTGTCTGTTTCCTGGTTCAAATGTCCTACAATCTTCCTCAAAGCACTTTGAGAAAGGGAGAGAGTGAAGGAAGGGGAAGAATACCAAATGGCATTTTCAATGCAGTAGGGAACTAAAAGAACTTGATAGAGACACAGAAAAGGCCAGTTAATCAAACAGTTAGGTTTTGAAGTTCTTTCTACATCTGAAGAAGGTTGGAGAATTGGAGAAAAAAATGAAAAGCATGAACTACTGCATCTCTGTCAGCAGAAACATTGGAATTTACAGGAAGTTGGTACTTGAAGACCTGGGTTATTTGATAATCTTGGACTGGGGGAATAAAGGGTTTTCTTCAATAAAGGAGTTGCAAGTGATACAGAGGAATTTTAATTTTATATGGGCCTCCACAGAAGCAAGCATGGGTTTTTAATGACTCCTCACCTGGGATCATGAGGTTTCAGATTGAAAAGGATCTTACGGCTTTTCTTGATTTGGCTGGCACTTGCTGTTCAAGGCAATTACTCTTTGACTCATCACGTTGCCAATACGGAAGTGGGATATCAGATAGGAACGGTATGATGGTGATCTTTAAATATTTTACCAGATGCTTCTTTCATAAAGTAAGTCGAAGAGTCAACCTACTTTTCGCCTGTTGTATGTTGTTTATGCATCCATGTGTTTTCTCCTCTAGAGTTTGACTATAAGGATAGTTTGTCCTGACTTTAATTATTCTAATTCAGGGGTAAGTTTCAAAAATACTTCAGGCCTATCTGCTATTTTATTGCATATTATTTCACACTGTACAGTGAGAGTCTTATTTTACCAAATCTGCGAGGCCCAATAGTATGGAACAAGAGAAGTTAAACTAGGATTCAAAGAGATGCCTTGATATATGGTTCATAAGTAGGAGGCCTTTCTCTATTGGTTATGATTTCTGTAAATGTAGGAAGAGATATGGCCCTCATAAACACTTCTGTCTTCCCCTTTTAGAAGATATATGTTCAGGGCAATTAACAGACCAAGGTAAAGAACATTGATAAAGTCAAGTCTCAAGGAATGGCACCCATGAATAAGAAAGCTTTGAATGGAAAGACACAAGTTGTACAGGAGCTGGTGGTGCTATCACAAAGTAACCAGATGATTTATATATGCTTGAAAGCAAGGTTATCTCCAAACCATACTCCTAGATTTTAGGCAACCATGACTGTGGAGGTTGCAGTCTAAAAGTGTGAAGTCATAGGAATGACAAATGTGTTGGTGGGAGTAGGCTAAAAAGTATGAATTCTAACTTTTGCTCATAAAACATGAGTTTGATAAGACTTCCAACCTTAGATTTGTTTATGACAGGTGCCTTCCCATAGGTCCTCTGAAAAGACGCGCTGTGTGCTACGCTGCTACGAGCACGAAGAATCCATGGAAATTTATGGTTCCGGGATCTGATGAGCCCACCGTTGCAAGGAGGGGCGAGTGCCCCTGCTGTGTACTACACGAAGGTGACGACCTTTAGCGCTTCATGCGGGAGGATAACTGTGCACGACGTGCCGATTTCCCCTTAATAGAATCATCCATTTAGGAGGCTGAATGCCCCTAACTCTGTCAAAACCTTTTGGTGCCACATAATACATGATCTAAGAGGATCAATGAGCACAAGGTGCTGAATCTCCCATTGATTCTTTGACAACCTTTGTGTGCCAATGCGATTACGACCACAGAGGGTTTGAATTCATGAGCTACAGGAGTTAGCAATAATAAGCATCCCATACGCTACTGGAATCTAAAGTTCAATAGGCTATACACAAGATACCCTTCTCTCTTCATCCTGAAGGAGACCCGTGTCTGATGCTCTTAACTAGCACTTATACCAGGGTTGAAACGTCGACGCATAACTAGAAGCATCACAATCCGAAATGACTAAAACAAAAAGAATGCAATTCTAGGTCACTTTGAGATTTAGTATATGTTCTCACTCTATCCCTGAATGTAATGTTGTAACATAATGTTTTGTATCTATATGTAATTTGTTGTGATATATGTATCTCACACCCCACTTCCCTGCCATCACTTTGACCTTGTGTATATATCCTGTATTCTAAATCTACATGATTTCTTCATATACATTTTGGTTACATTGAAATTAACATAATTGGTTTGTGCTTTTTAAACAAGACATGTGTTTAGACAATTGTGTGCTTTTCACATTAATTGTATAAGAAGTAAAAAAATCTTGATTTTGTTGTGTGTTGTGGCAGAACCACTGTACGTTTAACGCAATAGTCCCCAGGTTCTGCACTGTACTGGGTATCCCCATTGATGAATACTTCCCATAGGTTACAGCATGTAACCAGGTATCTCTTCAGTCATTTGTTAACTGTATCTTCACCTTTGACCCTGTACAAAGCTGTGCTGCCTTTTGGGTTGGTTTGCACTAAACAAATACCATATAAACATGCATAAGCATGCATGATAAAGGCAAGCTTCTTTTAGAATGGCAAACATAGTGGGTTCCTCACCAATCACATCTGAGATATTTAAAGAAAATCTGGGCATAATCTCCAGTATGGACATCTCATTTACTCCACAAGTCAGTGCTGTAGTCAGTGGCAATATCCATGGTTGGGAAGATCATGCCACTATAACAAACCAATCATCAAGCGCAACTGTCAACAGCCCTTGTTATGAATTGGCTAGACTACTGTAATATTATCTATAGAGGACCCAATTAAAAGCTATGTAAAAGGTTACAACGACCTCAAATTAATACAGCCAAACTGTGAATTAACCTCTAAAACCACAGCTTTCAAGATTTTCTTCTGGCTTAAGGTGGAATCCAGGATTAAATTAAAACCCTATGTATCACGCTTAAGGCCTAATAGAATGAACAACCTAGTAATTTTTAATACCAGGGGCCTCATGTACAACATGGTTTAATGGATGCAAACCCTCATATAATAAATGATTTGTAAAAGGATTTCTGAATAAGTTAAATGGATTAAGCAAATGATGAAGAATCGGTATTTGGAAGGGGTGTGTTTAGGGCATCCATTCCAAATTATGGTTCTTTATGTTATGTTTTAATGTTTTGTACCTGAAATCCGGTCAAAATACATTAATATTTTACCATCAGTCCAGGAGGAAGTGTGATGAGCACTACATTAGTGTTTTCTCTCTCTTCTCTTTACATTTTCCCCCTCTATGGGCTGCTGTGGTTTCTGTTACAATTAGAAGTCATAGTCAATCTGTGGAGGTGAATAGTCAGGACTTGCTGCGTGCACTCCTGCAGATTGGCAAATCGAAATCCATGAGCTACGACAGCCTCATCAAAAAGAATCGGTCCTTATGTCCCAGACACCAGCATTTACTCCGCCATCCAAACCCTTGCTCTGTTATACATTGATGGTGGTAATACTGAGCTCACTGGCGTCTGGAGTCCCATCATGACTTGACTGAAGACTGTCTTGCATGAAGCTGTCCACTTGATTATGGGCCAAAGAAAAAAATAGCATATTTGTGGAACCTGGCAAGACCTCTACTGGCTACCCTTTTAGCCAGTATCAGTTCATGACTTCCTCCATACAAAAAAAAATGATTATCGAGTTTAGAAATGATGCTATTTTGTCTTCCCAAATAAAATTATCATGCACTTGCAGCACATTCAAAATGCCAGTATCGGACTACTTTTTAACCTTTAAGGAATGTCACCTTGGGGCATATTAACAAGGTGCGGCGATAATATTATCGCCGCTTTAGAGCCCGTTTTCGGGCAAAAAGCGGCGATAATATTATCGCATTATCAACAAGGACACGCTAGCGCGTGTATCCTTGCATTAGCGCCCCTTGTCAGCACACCTCCCATCGCATCGCTAATGAGATGCAAAGGAGGCGTTCCTGACCAGACTCCCTTGGGTAAATATCGCTAACCCAGCTTCCTCATATTAACAACAAGGGTTAGCGATATTTAAAATCACGTTAAGTATGCCTTAACGCAGAAATTAAGGGGCACATTATCAAGGGCTTTATCGCCGCTTTAGCGGCACTTTTTGCCGCTAAAGCGGCGATAATTTTATCGCCCTATTAGCAAGCTGTCGCTAACAGGCGTTAGCGACAGCTTTCAGGCGTTAGAGGCCGGGATTTACATCGCCTTGCATGTCAGCGATAATTATCGCTAATGACATGCAAGGAAGGCGTTCCCTATTAAAAGCGACTGGAAACAGTCGCTAACACCACTACCCCCTATTAGCAAGGCAGGCGAAGCGATAAAATAATTCGCGCTAAGCGCGTTTATCGCTATATTTTATCACCTGCTAGTGAGGATGACTTACCTGTTTAAAGTATAGGAGGTGGATTCTAATGCTGAATCCACCTTAGCGATAATGCGAGAATATCGCTGCTTTTCCAGCGATATTCTCACATTTTGCCGCTATCGCTGGAAATGTTATCGCTATGGAGATAAACCTTGTTAATAGGGTGTTATCTCAGCGATATTTTCCAGCGATAGGCGGCGTTAACCAAAGTCGCGCTAAGCGCGGTTAGCGATAATTATCGCTATTCCTTGGTAATATGCCCCTTAACGTCTGTTAAATTCCTGACTAAGGCATACCTAACATGGGGGGTGGATTGTGTGGCTAAGACCACAGGCCCTATCACCAAGGATATCGCCGTTTTCCATGGAACATCGCTGGAAAACCAGCGATGTTCCATGGAAAACATCGCTATCACTGGAATAATGATCGCCATTGCGCTATGCGTTGTTAATACAGCGCTAGCATGGCGATAAAAATCTGCGATAGCCGGCGATAAAATTCCTCACGCTAAGAGCGGCCAGCGATAATTATCACTGCCGCTTGTTGATATGCCCCCAAGTCTCTGCTTACAAACAACAACTGCGTTGGCTTGCCATCGCTAAGTGCATCGAGGTTAAGACAGAGTTCACACTTCATAAAAGCTATTATGGCAACGGTCCCCACTTCCTTTCCCTTAAACTGTGCAAACATAATCCATTACGAACGCTAAGGTCCTCCAATAAACCACAGTTTATTTTTCCAAATTGTAGATACGCGAAATGGGGATTTAGTGCCTTTTCCATATCTGATCCTAAATTCTGGATCACACTTTCCCTCACTCTGAGCAAAACGCAGAATCTATTTAGATTAGGAAGCAATTAAACACCTCGCTGTTTATCCAGTAACCACTTAGTAGCTATTAATATGCAGGCATCCGGAAAAATGAGCCTAGAGAGACTTGGACTTTATAAATGCCTATAAATAAAATATTGGAGACTTTATCTCGCACTGATTCCATAACAGTTGAAGCCTTGTGCTAGCTCCACATTATATGAAGAAGCAAGTTGCCCACACTAGAGACCCATAAAATGCGTAAAAAATACAGGGAGACAAGCCTTTCCAGCTACATCCTCAAAATTTTCCAGTAAGTCGCCATTAACCTGAGACTGCCACTACAGTCGAGCTGTTATGAAAAGAGCTAAAGATTCTCCTCTTCAGACCACACCTGCCCCTCCTCAGCTAGCTTCTGTATCTTTATATATAAACCATGTGTAAATATGAAAGACACATGTAAACCTCTTCTTTTATATATGACTCGTGTAAATTACCTTGTGTTCTGTGTGTTACAAACACTACCATGTTCCTAACTGAAGTAGGTGAATACTTGCGACCAGGCCATAACTACTGTTTTGTAGGTGCACAAAAAGATGTCTTTTTATACTTTGCAAATACAGGCTCAACGTTGCACGATGCAAACTGTCATTATAGGGGGCAAATCATCACTGCAGTATGTAAACACAAATTAGAGCCACCTCTGATTCAGACAGCATGAGTCCGAATATATAGGATGCACGAGTCATGTTGATTTTAATCGTGTTTCAATCAAAAGTAATTTCATTCACAGTCAAAATGATGGAGCAACTAATATACAGATATCCACTAGTCCATTTAATGAGATATTAAGTGGGGGTATTGTATCGCACACTGGGCCAGTCTAGTACGCTGACTGGGCGTGGGTGCTAGCCTGTGCAAATGACCCACACAGACGTGATGTACTGGATTATGAGAAGGGGCTTTGAGTGGTCCCAGTTGCATTAATTTATACCATGAGGACGGGTCCCGCCATAGGGTAGTGTGTGGCAGCAATGTGCAAAGATGGGTAATATGAGGTCTTCGGCCTTGTGGCAACGCAGCAGTGTTTCTGTCCCTTCTCTGGCAATGTGGAACTTGGCCGGTGTTTCCTTCTCACCATTCTTCACCACTGAACCTGTCATTCCTGTCAGTGGGAGTGAATGGTGGCTGCCATAGGTGTAGACATTCGTCCTGGTAGGTGACACAACTGGTCGTGACTTTGGATGATGTTATTGTTCCATTCCTATAACGATCATGGATGCTCCTGTGTCAGTCAGCGCCTTGATGGTAATACCTGTCACCACCACTTTGCACACTGGTTGGGGCCACCGGACGCTTTTTGCTGGTGTGGTGTACGATATTAGCAACACATCCTAATCCTCTGAGAGGTCCTCTTCATGGTATGTTTGTGCCCACAAGGAGTGGCCTTTGGAGCTGCATCTGTCTGTGTCCTCAAACATGAGGTTTTGGATCTGCTTTTGACGGCACAGCTTTCCCGCTAGTTCCCTGTTCTCTTTCTTCACTGCTACAACCCTCGCAAAGTGGTTCAGTTTTCCACAGCTGGGGCAGTTCTTTCTTTGGGAGGGGCAACTGTCCAGTGGGTGGTTTTCCCTTCCTCAGTTCCTACACCAGGCTCTGTTGTTGCGACCGGCTGCGCCTGCAAGTTTCGTGTTGAGTCGGCTTTGTATGGCGTCAATAACTTCCCTCTTGATGGTTGTTGATTTCCTAGGCTGTGAGATGGATGGGCTGGCTGCGAGTGCCATCTCCATTTCTGCTGGACGGGATTTGGACAGGGATGTGTACAGGTTATGTGAACATACGAGGATTAGAATATTCTCAAGGGTAATCCCTGGCTGGTGTAGTATGAGGCCCCAGAGCATCACAGATCTGCAGCCCTGTATGAGCTGGGCCTGCACTTCTTTTGAATGATCATCATCGGTGGCCATGCTCGTCTGCTAAAGAAAGTGTGAGTAGAATGCATCAATGGAGTCCCCTTTCCACTGACTTGCTTGTCATAATTTGAACCATTCAAAGGCCGGGTTGAGTTGAGGGTCAAAGAGCGCGTCGCACACCCTGACGGATGCGTCATTGTAATTATTTGCCCCGCTACACGAGAAGTGTTTGAAAAATCTATGGATTTTTTCTCCTATGTAGTGGAGCAATAGGGACCTTTTGATGGTTCCACCTGTTTCTTGGGTCGCCCTGAAGTAGTTGTAGAGGTTATCTATCTTTATCTCCCAATGGGGTGCAGCAGTGGATTAGGTCAGCTAGCTCCCAGAACGGGAGCAGTGCCATGAGTGGGCCGTGCTGCACCTGGTGGGTGGGTATTTGGCACTGGGAGGTTGGCCCCTGCTGGTGTGACATTGGCATTATCTGCCATGCATTCTGTTCAGGCAGTTTGGGTCTGTATTCTCTGTGGCACTGGGAATATGCTGGGCACCCCTCCACAGCCAGGGCTTAGTTCGGAGCTTGAGGTGAGGCCGTAGTTGGTCAGTTGGTTTCACCCCCCTCCACTAACCGGATTATCCACTTTAGTCTCATTTCCTCCTCCAGTAACTCCATGTGGTATCTGCAGGGGCTAGGTGGGGCGTTTTGTGGTAGCAGCTGCAGGGCAGTGTGCACGAAGCCCTCCCCAGGGCAGGGAAAAGAAACAAGAGCAAAGTATCTAGCACTGGGCGCCTGCTAGTCTATCGATTTTGTGCAAGTTGAGTGTAATATGTGCACCTGCTACCTTGTTGAGCAGCACTCCCTTCACAGTGTACTTCCTCGTGGGCCCTTTATAGGTCCCACACTTAAGGACCACCACTGTGCAGAACAGGAGTCGGGCTGTGCACGTCTAGGTGGGATTTCCCAGCATGCAGTCGGTTCACGACCCACCTGAGCCTTGGCTGAAGAGCAGGAGGGGGCAGCAGGGTGTGGCCGTATCTCCAACGTGGCTACTGTGGCCATGAGCAGCTGCGCAGGTATGGTGGGAGCATACTCCACTCATCGTCAGTGTTGTATTGCGTGACAGGCTGGCCTAATACACTGACCAGGCCCAGGTGACAGCCTGTGCAAATAAACCACTGGATGATGAGATGGGGCCTTGAGCGGTTCCAGTTTATACCCTGTGAGGTTTGCAGAATATCAAGGCTGCCTGGTATTTATTGCAAGCAGTGTTTTTCATCCAGCACCATACACTCCCTGCCCCTTCATCTTAATCCTGCAGCTTGTTCTTCATCATTGCTTTCACCCTTTTCCCTGTTTGCCGTCTTTTTTTTAGCTTCCTTTTAATTTTTGAGCCTTTCTCTATGTTGTCCATGGTCCAATTATCATGATAAAAACTAACTCACAGCCCACAAACTTGAAAACAGGTGGTAGGCACTTGAACACCACCAGCAAACATTAAACAAACTCCAATAAAATAATTATTTAAAGTTTAATTACTATTGGAAATGATTGATATTTACCCATGTGATAAAGCAATTTATAACCTTATATTTAAAATAAAAAATGAATCCAAGAAAATATATTAGTCTCAAAAACATTTCTGATATACAATTTGAGGAACTGTAACAAAAATGTTTCATGATCAAACCAGCTCTGGAAAAACAATGTTTAATATGCCAGTCAACCATAATTCTTTTTAATATAGCCCAAGATAATCCTTTAAATCGTATTGTTTAGCTGCACTCTTATTTACCAATAAATTATAGTTAATTATAATTAATATGTTGGGTTGTGTAATGTAATTTTAAAGGATTATTTTGGACCTCAGTTTGGTTCTTGAGTGTTTTTAAGCCAATATTATTTTACAAATAAGAAGAAGACATTGTAAAATATTAGATCTGGCCAGAGGGTTTTCTAACAATTTACTTGAAATCTATATTCATTTTCAAAAAAGTGTTTTTTTTTATACATGTTTATTAATGTTTGTTAGGAAATGTAAACAGTTTAATTTATACAAATATTAAGGAGGGTGTAGAAATTTAAGGATTAGTGTGCTTCATTGCTTACAAAGTGTAATTATGAGATTTTGACTTGTAAAACAATTAATATTTATTTCCATTGTGTGTTTGAATTCAGAGTGCTATTTTACGTATCATCTCATTGGTTGTTGTTAATTGTTTCTTCAACCAAATAATAAAAATTGCAAATGTTTTTGGAAAGGTATGTTATATTAAGTTTCTCATTACTCAATGCTCCATAGGCTCTTGTCAGTTGATATGCTACATGTTACTATCAATTGATAACTGAATCACCTCCAATAACTTATTTTGCAATAAAGATATTTTTAGAAGAATCTCTATTAATAATGTGAATTTTGACATATGTTTGCCTTTTTCGATTTAACTTATTCACAGAGCTAACATTTTATCCCTGATATTTTTCTTTCACTCTTTCAAATAAATGCTCTCTCAGTTCTTGAAATTATATTTGCTTTTATTCTGTAATTAATATACATTTATCAGTTATATATTTCCTTATATTTCATTTGGAATGTGTTTGTTAGGATTACTTTGACATATGTGTTTTAAATTAAAGAAGAAAGTTTTAAAAATAGCCTTTTCATTTGCCAGGGTCAGAGGCAATTCATATTTTATTCAGTATTTATAGTAAAAGAATGCTGGCCTATGAGTGTATATTTAAAATGATGTGCTAGTCTAAACTTCACAAGTATAAATGGTTAACAATAAAATCTATCAGGTGTCTCGCTGCAAATATTATAAACATTAAGGGCCTAATTACGATGCGGTTCAGACTGCAACTGACAGCTTGTCAGTTGCGGTCCGAACCTCATCTACTGCTGCGGTCCGACCGACACATTAGGACTGCGTGCGGTCGGAGGCAGCAGTCGGAGGGACCGACACAAGAGCCCGCCGGTCGGTCGGAAACTCCTCATAATCGCTTAAGGACGGCGTTTCCGCCGTCGGGATTATGATGTCGGTTTCCGACAGCCTTTCCATGTCGGCCTTTTCGACATGGATAGGCTGCCGGAAAGTGACTTTGGGGACCCTTAGCTGGGCTCCCTTTCTTCCTGGACCTCCGCATGTGGTGCTAGGGGGCAACTATGGTGCCCCCCCCCTGAAAATCTCTTCACCGTGTGGCAGGCACCTTGTGGTGCCTTCCACACTGCGCAGGGATTCTCACAAACTCCCATTTCTCTTTGGAGGCTTGTGCTGCAGGCAGTTTCCACCCGCCTCACAAGCTCCCATAAAGAAATAGGAGATTGCAACCGCGCCATGTGCGGTCGCATCGTAATTAGGTGCTAGGAACCACCGACCTATGGTCGGGTGGTTCCCTCACCGAAATGGTGTCAGTCAGAGGCAACTCCGACCAACATCATAATCAGGGCCATAGTTGTATAGGGAAGGAAAATGAACAAGGAGTCACCTAAGTGATTATATATTGGTAATCTTCAGTATGTCCTAATTTTCCATAAGCCATTCCTAGAGTACGTCACTCCTTTCCGCTTCATGCGTGAAAAATGGGGATAAGAAGCTTAGTGTTTGTTGATGATTGTTAAGTGGAGTATATACACATCATTCAACTAGTTGTAGACTGAAAACAAAGAAATATGTATTACATACAGATTTAGTTACCAAAAAATGATTAACAATACAAAATATTGAATCCTTTTAGATTAAAAAATGAAAAAAATTTAATGAATGTTAAATTACTAATGAAATGTATTTTAAAATGTTTATGATTATGAATTGATGAATTGCTCAGAGTTTCAAACTATCAGCAAATATTGATGATAATGTGAATAGAAACAGGACCATAAAGCAACCTCACAACAACAGAATTAAAACTGTGGCTCAATGGCTTCCGCACATGAGGAAAATATTTCTCCCAGCGCAACAGTTCCAGAGACAAAGCTTAGTCACTTCAGCAAACCTGCCATTACCCATGCCAGACGAAGAAATTAAATAGTTCAAAGGTCATGTAACCTAGAAAGACTAGTGGGACATGTTCTTATAAATTTGAAAAAACAACAAATGAAAGCCTATTTGTTTGTGTTCAAAGAACAAGATTTTACTTGTCTTGTTATATGTTTGCGGTTGTTATTGTTAGTTATTTAGGGATTGTTTTGGAGATGTGGGTATTTTTTATGTATGTATTATTTGTATATTTGATTGCAGTGTTATTATAATAAATGTGTTGTTTAGGGGTTGACATATTTTTTTTGAAAACGTTATATTTAAAATAATTAAATTGACTTTCTCCTAATTAATGCAAATATTTTCATGGATAAAATGTTGTGTGATTCAATTGAAATGCCTAATTATAATGTAGCTGTAATGTAAAGTAGAACATAACCTGAGATTTAAATTTAAGAAGCATAGTTATATTAATATGCACTAATGATTTTAAAAAAATAAAAAGACAAAAAATGGTTAATATATTAAAAATCCAATTAAAAAGTCAATTAAAACTAAAATTATAAACATATATTAGTAATCTACTAATAACAAATTTCATACTAAAATGAACTTATCCTTTACACATTTGTTTTATTAATGATCACATTTATTATTTTCATGTTGCGCAACATACATTAATTATTTTTATAAAAATCAAATTAGGATGTATTGAAAAATTAAACAAATTTAACATATGTTTAAGAAAAAATATTATTTGATTTGAAAGTTTTCAGCTCTTCTTCTGTACCCAAACTGTGTGTCAGAATCCAGATGTGAAAAAATTTGGGAACATTCATCCTCAATGTAATTTTTTTACTATTCATTAAGAGGTAATTATCACCCCATGGCAATATTATGTAGATTAGTACAGATAGGAATCATTTTACAAGCTATTTAAGGATTGTGCAATAACTTCCCACTAGAGATTCAAGCACTTAAATCCAGATATGAGTATAGAAAATAATTGTTCAATGATAAATCTGGTTTTCTGATGTGCTGCATATTGTGCTGCAGTTCTTGAATATCCAAATGATGTGATAAGCCAGGGCCAAAGAGGATAGCCCTGCACACCTTTAAGAAGAAAGTGATAAAAAGGTAATTAACAATTAACAATGGAAAACAAATACAAATGGATATTTCTTACAAACTTATTACCATTTGTTTAAAAAACAATTATTATCTAACATACCCTTAGGCCATATTACATAAGCATATATTCTGATATAGACCACAGAAAATTGACTTATATTAAAAACAGAACTCATCTAAAACTGAATTTAGATGTGATTTTTCGAAATAACACATTGACCTATGAGGTAGTAGGTAATCTCCATACTGACCGCCCTCGAATCTTTGAATAATGGTGCATGCGTGAATAACACTCCCTGGATATTTCGCAACTACATTTGTGAAGTTATACTGGTCATGGCATATACCTTGAACATTGATAGAGTATTATAATTCTGATTTCAGCAGAGGTAAAGTACCAACTCATATTGCAGATATTCTCAATGGTGTGCAGGTCCTGAGCAAAAACTCCAAAAAATGATTAAAAAAAAGAAATGTAATTATGAAGAGATGCAATATTAAGATTGGTTGGATGGTATCTTTCCAATTCATAGCTGTAAAACTGTGCTAGGAATGGTGTAAGGATTTTGCCATTTGTCAGCTCAACATGGATGGCACTTGCTAATCCTATGCTTGAAGGCTTTGCTGCAAAAATGGCAAAAGGCTTTGTCACTTTTCATGCACCACATGGATGGCACTGTGCTAATCCTATGCTTAAGAATCTCTGATAGAAAAACTGACATTTGAGGTGAGCATATGAGGTATTGAGATTATCCAACAAGCACAATCACACTTGCCCCCAGGGCTTGCAATATTTCCATGCTAAAGACATGGACACTGATACAAATGACTTTGGTGTTATCAATGATTTCATCATAAATGTTGTCAATTATGTCATTTAGGATACAAGTGAAATGATTAATGATGTCATTTTACATGTCATGGGTTAGTTCAGTAAACTGTTACGTTAGATTTTCTCTTATTTCAACACCTAACTAATAAATCACTTTAACTTTTGTTTCTTTTCAGTGAATTTCAATGTTTTTTAAAAATGTAAGCTAAGATCTTATTATCATACCTAATTATGACATCACTTTAATCTTTGTTTTTTTCTTTGAATGTTTGAGTTTGTTTAGATAAAGGAAGGTCTTATGACCATACCAAACTATTATGCCACTGTAACATTTGTTTTTTCAGTGAATTACTGTTTTTGTTTATTGATCATATAAAGCCAGCCGCTGACATTTTCTGCGGCTCTGAGGGGGCAGAAAGAGCCAATGGGAGAGCTGGTGGGGATTGGGTGGGGTGCAGAGGGTTGCACGAGTGCAGGGCAGGCTTGTGCCTGTCTGGGGGGAGCATACCGGACTGCTGCAAAGTTTGGGTGGAAGCCAGGAAATCCTGCTGCCTGCTGTTCCTGTCAATGCAGCATTGTAAAGTTCCCGTGTCTCCAGGCCTGAAATGATCTGGCCAGGAGTTTGTGGATAATTCTAGGCCCAGAAATAGCACAACTATAGTGATTGTCAAAAGGTGCCATGAGATGCAGACAGTGATTGGTAATCAATGCATGGCTATTTCCTCATTTTGATGGTAGATCTTGTATTTAACATAGCTCACATAAGGATGTTGGATCTGGGTGTAGCAACCATTATTTTAAAGTTCAAATATGTTTATTCAATATCTGCATTTAAGCCAGGAGAATACTGGTATGAAACATTTAACATGCAGGGTTATTTAGCTGGTGATCCAGTACTATAGGCATTTAGCACCCCATGAACCTCATTACAGGACCTTCGCCCCTCCTCAGTGTTGGTTGACTGGTTGGCTCGTGCTTTGGCCCCTGACTATGCTTGGGCATTGGGTAGAGATGTATATTGATTCTGTTGTTGAGTAATGTAGTAGTCAACACTATGGAGGTGCTTTTGTTGTAGGTCCAAGGTGTTCAATTGGAGTAGTCTCAGCATTTTACCTGTATATTTGTGTGAATTGAATAAATGGTTAAAAGCAGCATGTTTACTGTGGTTTGCTAAGATCATGATATTGCGGTGAAGTAGAAATTTGTGCTGAGGATCATATGTTTGGTGACCATCAAAGTGACTGCCTGTATGTGGATGTAAGTAATTGCCTTTGGTAAGGACATCAGAAGACTGTTTGAAGGTCAACTGGAAAAAATGCATTGTCATCTTAAGTAAGAAGTAACACAGCTATTTAGAACCTTGCAGGCAGCCAGCCACCAAAGTGGCAAAGGAGGTAAGTAGATGGAAAAGTGGCCTGATGAGGGACCACCCACAATTATAAGAAATCCCTGCTGTAACCCCGAAATGGGGGATTTTTCTGCAAAACCAAATACTAATGACTCAGTCATACCTGGAGTATTTTCTCTGCATGTGGGGGGCATTGATTATTTTTTATGCCTGTTGTCAAAAGGCACGTGGCAGCTTGAGCAGGAAAAATATTTTTCCCAAAAGGGTGGGCGTTTAATGCATTCACTTGGTGTCCTTGTATTGGATGGGCCACCAAGTCTTTGAACGGTGGAGCCAACAGAGATTCTATCCTCTGTAACTTACAGTTTCTCCAACTCTAAAAGAAGCAGGGGACAAATGATGGCAGAAGCAATTTGTAGTTGCAGAACAGGGCCTTTTGTCTGTCACCTTTCAGGAAGAGATGCTTCCCAGTCCCTTATGTTTCTAACTTGGCCTGTCTGTTCCCCACAACTAGATCCTTCAAAAGCCTGTGTGGAACATGGGTGACACATTTATAGTTACCCTATGTCTATGTAGTGAGATGTGCATGGAGTGTGTAGGCTCCATATGACTGGGATAGCCTGGAATCTATTTTAATTCCCTATGCATGAGTGCTAAATAGGATGGAGAGAACCTTACAGAAAAGAAAAGGAATTATAGGGCTCCTACAAAGCATTCCTAAGGTCCTTGGTAGTCACCAAACATTATGTTGTGGAGAGTAAGAGATAGAGGGTGCCTTTGTAGTATAGAGAAAACCATTGCCCCCTTCCTGCTCCATTCTTACCAGAAATGTTAGCCACATTATGTTGGCAAGTAGTTAAATAGGCAAGCCTCATCCGTGTGGGTGCTTTTTCTTTGGATCCTCCCTGTCAGGAAGCTCTCAATCTTCCTGCTGATACCAGAGGACAAAGATAGTGGTTTGCCCAGACAGGGGTGAATACTTGAACTTTAGAAACTGCCTGAAACTGGTCCTACAGCTGAACTTGTGGAATAGAGAATCTGTCTGCAAATTGAGTATAAGTATGGGGCATAAATCCCAGTCATTTTGCCAAGATTTCTCATAAATTGAGATCCAGATTCCAACAGCAGTGGAGTCAGACAAACTGTTCTGTGCCCCAGGCTGGAATTGCTGACTGCCACCAAACTCCCCCCCCCTGCCCCTTTGCCAGGTTCTTAAACAGGAACCTGGAGGTTTTGCACCTTGCCAGGTAAAGAGCTGTCTTGAATTTCCTTTGAGGGTAGGTACTGATTGACTGCTACGGATAGATGCTGGAGTTACCCTTGCATAAACAAGTGACTTCCTATAAATGGAAAACGTTTACGAGCTGGGACCGTAAGACCTGAAAGCAGCCCACTCCAGCTCATGGAAGGATTTGCACTGCCAGACTACGTGGTGAGGCCCAAGGTGCCCCTTCAGCATATTAATAAACAGAAGACCATGTGAGGCTTGGCATTCATGGAAATTGAAACCACAAAAGAAGATAAAATACCCATGATTATTTGGTGCCTCGAAATTTGAATCTGCATTCCACGGTTTTATCATAAGAAACAAAAGCACCTTGGGATTTTTGGTGATAGACCCAGATCACTCACCTCAATCAGTGGTTGCTTTACCCTCTGCTTTCATTATCGCTGTGACCCAGAATTGGCTGTTTGCTTTAAGTGGTAGGTTTTGGGCCCAGGAAAAACGACCAATGAAGATCCATGAGAACAAGAAAAGGGGTTTCCTCTTGCTCCACCCTCAACTTTTACAAGCAGAAGCATGCACACCAGAAACAGAGGCACAAGAACACGTCAGCATTGGCATTGGCAAGGCAGAGTCAATGCGACCCCTCCCAGTTAGAAGTGTTGGAAGACACCACCAGGATTGGTACAGAGCCCTTCCTCACAATTACTGAAAAACAGAAATTACTTGTGCAAGTTTGAGGCTAGGGAGAAAATTTTACTTTGCACAATTCATACTCTTAACTGACCACAATATTTTGGAACTGGTAGACAAGGGCTTAGAGGGGGGTCATTGCCCAGTATTTCCCAAGAGAGCATTACATGCTACCAAACTAAGGGGAACAGACTAAGGGCCTGATTACGGGTTTGGCGGTGAGGGAGCGCGCCAAACCCGTGTGCGCTCCCCCCACCATATTATGACTTTTTTAGTCACTGCCGGGTTGTTCTTTGGCGATCCCACGGTGCTGCCTATAAAATAGGCACCGCAATGGGCGTCAAAAGCAGTACCTGCACGGCATGGACTGCTGCAGTCCATGCCATGCAGGTACTAGGGTGCATGCACACAGGGGGGCACAACATGTGCCCCACTGCATACACCCCACTGTACAGAGGCAACAGGGGGCCATGTAGGGCCCCATTTGTTTACTATCCACACGGTTTTCATGGAGGAGGAACCACCATGAAAACCGTGGCGGAGAGGAAACTCGTAATGTGCTTGGCGGGACAGCATATTGCGGACTCAAGACCGCCGCACCACTGTCAGGGATCTCTGATGCCTGGCTGTTGCAGCAGTGCAATGGCGGTCCGACCGCCCTAGTTGTAATAGGGCGGTCGGATGACCGACACTGCCACGCCCTCACGAGTCTGGCGCTCTGTGGACCGCCAGACTCGTAATCAGCCCCTAAGTTAGTAGTGGCTGTTCTTCCCTCTTAGTGAATATTAAAAGCTGATAGATAACTGTATTGTTTGATTGCCCTCTGATATCTCTGTAGAATTTTGTGTTGGAAGTGCTTTTTATTTTACATTTAAACAAAAGCATTCCCTGCACCTTTTTTTGACTGATATTATATTCTCATTGAGTTCTGAGTTTTAAACCCACACCACCTCACTCAGTAAGTCTTGGACTGCTCAAATGTTCTACCTTGAGAACCCTGAGGGTCAGATACTAAAGTACTGTTTTTGGCGCTCACTTCTGGGCTCAGTAGTAAGGTAAAAACCCTGAACATCAGCGGTAACAGGCTTTCATTTCTTTAATAACCTCTGGCTACCCTGGTAGCCCTGAAAAAGTTCTCAATTAAATAAACTGTGGGAAGGACTCTGGGGCTGCCAATTTGGGGTCAGGAGACAGGATCAGATGGTGGTGTAGAGCAAGGAGCAGGGTGAACATGGGTGGTAGGCTGCTAAACTGTGAAGCTGATGAGGGTTGGAATTTAGGGCGTGATTATGACTTTGGCACCGTTGCGCCGGCTATCTGCCGATACGGTTGCTCCAAAGCTGTGCGAGGACAGCCCGCCTGATTACGAGTTCAACTCATGCAGGCGGATGGTCCTTTTCCCTTTCCCTCTGCAATGTTCTGAAAAAGAGCACCGCAATGGGAATGGCAAAAAATGTCCCAGCACGGCATGGACGTTGAAGTCCATACCGTGCTGGAACTGGGGGTGCAAGAAGACAGGGCGGCACATGTTGTACCCCTTGAATGCATCCCCAATGTGGGTGGTCATGGGGGGTCTGTAGGTCCCCTTTGTTCCCCACCACCAGCCTTTTCATGGCGGGCGCAACACCATGAAAAGGCTGGTATTGAGAGGAACTCGTAATATTCTCGGCGGGATAGCGCCAGTCCCGCTCAGCATATTGCATTGCCCCACAGCCAGAGAACAGCAGTTTCCTGGTGCAGCCAGCAGTCCACCACCGGAATGACTTCAAGAGTCATAATCCGTCAGACGGAACACTGCCACCGCAAGTCTGGCGGTCCATGGACCACCAGACTCGTAACCAGGGCCTTAGATGGGACAAAACTAGGATTTTGCAGGTGTTCAACCAATTTGTATAGTCGTGAGAGTTAAACCACCAGGAACAGGGCTCCACCTCGTAGATGTACTACATCATTGGGCTATGATGACATGAAGTGACAGAAGTTGGTAAAATGGAAAATGTTAGAATTTACATAAGAGGAAGAGGTGATTACCCTAATGATATATGGAATGTATGGGAATGTAAGTTTTAGGCTCCTAAATCACAGCTGATCCAAATGAATTGTGAGCATGGCTGTGTAGATTCCATTTCATATACATAATGAAAGTAACCTACCTAAGTCCCATCAGATCATGACCTCTTTGCCTTACAACTAGTGGTGTGGGGAATATAGAATTATAGCTCAAGATGAATCTGTTTCATTTAAATTTGTGTATAAATATTAAGCCTGAGCGGTGTACTCCGCTCTGTTCCTGGAGTTTGCGGAGTTTTTCGCACTCCGCGCTCTGTGGAGCTCGGGTGTTCCGAAAAACTCCGCTCCGCGTAGCAAAGCAGAGTTTTTTCCTCTCACGCACTCGCCAATGATAAGTTGGCAAGCGCGAGCGAGGAAATTTCAACGCTAGACCACTTCAACACGTTTCTCAACACGGGCGGTTGCGGATCGTTGCTACAGCTCGCGTTGAGAAAACTTCCATACGCATTGAGGAAGCTGCCGTTGGAGTAGAACTTCTACTTGAGTGGCAGAAAGAAGCAGCGCCCTCTTGCACTGTGTGAGATGCAGTTTGCGCTGATTTTACAGCACAAGACAAACACCCGGCACTAATAATCAGTGCGAAAGGCGCGAGATAACCCACTCCGTCGTTCGCAGAACTCCGCATAGCTTGGCAGAGTTTTTTTGTCACTTACACGAACTCCGCGCAGGCTTAATAAATATTATATTTGAGGCTGTACAATGCAGAACACTATATTAATGAAGAGTTAAAAAAAATGTAAATTATAATCTTTTCAGTTTGGCTTTAGCGCGAGGGGATGCTCTACTTGCTATTCCTGACAGATGCAGTCATGTAAAATATTTGTGCAGGTAAAACAAAGTGGGCCGATTCACAAAGAGTTTGGTGTGAGTGGGTGTGATTATAATCTTTTGTTACAACAGGTTTACTATTCCTGAATTACTCACGGAATTCAGTAGAAAACCAAGAGTACAACATAAATAAATGTTAGCAAAATCTTTGTGAATCGGCCCCAGTGATTTTAGCATGACTAGGTTAAGAGTGAATCTTAATATCTGTTCTAACAGCTTCTGTGCAAAAGAAATTGTCATCAGTACAGCTCGTGAAACTGCCTAAATCATGCATCTTCTCTTTAACTATACACCCATCTGCCTCCTATTTTCAGAATAAGCTATAGACGACAAAAACGAGTTATTCAACATTTATTTCATAACTGATGGCATAAGCATTGACAACACCAACATGATGTTTAATTACAGTGTATTTCTTATTATAGGGTGGCATGGTATTTTACCTAACAATAGACTGAGCATTAAATCTCTCCAAGGAAGGAGACATTTAACAGATATTTTAGTTGCATTCACACTGACACATTTCATGACCTTAATAGAAATTAGGCACGTAGTCTGAACTGTAGCATTCTGAACATTACAGTAATCCCAGATTTATTTCCATCCCAGTTCTCATGTATTTAGGAAAACATTACTGGCAACATGCAATTTAATGGCACTATAGAGAAAATAAAACACATGGTATTAGTTGTGGGGACATTAGAACCAAGTATGCTGGATTAAAATATTTTTTAATGCATTTCATGAAACACATCCTCTCCAGTTTACCGCGCCGCTGTTACATGATGGAGAAAACGATGTACGCCGATATTTCTGATAATGTTTATTTACGTGATGTACTCACCTCCGATGAACCAATGGTGCATTGGTTTTTTAACCTATTTATTGTTAAAGGACAACTATCCATGTTTTATTCCTCAAGAGATGCACAATAACGTAAACACTTTACTCTCTTTTTGCTTCACAAATAATGAAACACCGATGTACTCTTACACTAGCAAAATTCACCATATGCTGGTGATGAAAAATATTCATGAATCACAAAGATGTGCTATAATGGCGATAAGGAGGTGGTTAAAAAGCAACGAGATTGAGGGTTGAACCATCAGGAAAAGGGCTCCACCTTGTAGATGAACTAGACCTCAACAACCGCTCACTCATCAAACATGCTGTAGACATCACTAGATTTCCAATCATCCATCTGTACAGGAAGTGTCATCACTGGACTTCCCATCATCCACAAAGTGACATCTCTGGTTTCCAG
The DNA here is from genome assembly GCA_963921515.1 of Calotriton arnoldi. Taxonomy (NCBI): domain Eukaryota; kingdom Metazoa; phylum Chordata; class Amphibia; order Caudata; family Salamandridae; genus Calotriton; species Calotriton arnoldi. The sequence continues at coordinate 1,170,189 of CAWUFW010004342.1, read as the reverse complement.
CCAAAACCATCTTTGAAAGAAGAAGTCAAGCAAGAGAGCTTCATTTTCCCATCCACACAGGAAGTGACATCACTAGTTTACTCTATGCACATCTCCCCTCACAGGAGCTACTCAATGGCGGCAGCAGTGTGGAGCAAGCTCATCTTCGCCTGGGCCAAGCACAGTACCAGAAACCCTGGTTCTCACTCTACCCACCACTAGCCTTCTCCAGTCTTCAATGCTCTCAATCCTTGCAATCGCTCACCGCACTGCTGCCACACCACACAACACGGAAGGAGTGTTCACGTGTGTCTCCTGCAAGTTCACATGTACTCTCCTACACCGTACACTCACCACTCCCACAACAGCACCCCACTTGCTCACACTCACACAAACCAGCCTCTCGCTCACACTGACACAGACCAAACACCACCCACCCAAAATGCCACACTCGCATGCATGTTCCTCAACACTTGCTCACTCACCAAACACACCACGGAGATATGGGACCTGCTGCATGACCACGCTTCGGACTTGCTCTTCCTCACAGAATCATGGCTGAACCCTACCTATGCACCAGACATCGTTACAATCATCCACACCGGCTACAAGATCACCAGACAAGACTGTCAGCACAAGCCTGGAGATTGAATTGCCATCATATTCTAAGATATCTTCAGCTCCACCTCCCAACAGACACCCCCCATCAGCTACATGGAAAACCTCATGTTCAAGATATATATCACAGCCAACTTCTCTCTGGGAAGAACCCTTGTATACAGACCACCAGGATGCTGCACCAATTTCTCCAGTTGCATTGTGATCTTCGTCGCACTCCTCATCATCAATGTCAGCACCTTCATCCTTCCTCTTTAGAGACCTTAATTTTTACCTAGAAGACCACACTGACCCAACTTCTATGTCCCTTCTGCAAAACCTTGCAAACCTTGGCCTCACATATATCACCTGATTTTCTTCTTAATCAGTAAAATCGCAGTTGACAAGCCAGCAACTGTGGCCTGGACAGACCATGCTCTCATCAGTTTCAGCATATCTATATCACGCCACCTCAGACCTACTACTACTTTTACCCCCCGCAGCAGCTGGAAAAACATTGCAGAAAAGGAGTGGGCTTCTGCCCTCTCCGCTCACTGGCCCGAGCACACCAGCAACTTACCAAAAGGCATCAAGAACCTCAAAAGTTGCATCACCGCATGCATTGACACCCTGGTATAAATCATCCCTAAGATGCTACCACCAGCAGATACAGAACACAAAGAGGACAGCTTTTGCAGACTGCATCTATGTAATTGCTAAGAGCAGCAAGGAATTCTTCGCCATATTCAAAGATTTCTCCGCTCCTCCTGCGCCTCACAAGTCTTTTCCTACAAGCTATAATTATTATTCTGTAAATAAAATGACCTCCATTTATGGCAACATTCACCCTCAACCGGACCCCGTCACTATCACAACTCAACTTCTATAACGGTCAAAAAATGAAATCTGACCTAGTGGCCTACTGTCACCACTATTAAAATCACTACTATCATGAAAATCATGCACTCGGGGTCCCCATCTGACTTTTATCCCCACCATTCCTACTGATCAGTGAAGCACTAACACCCTTCTGAAATGCCTCCATTGACTCAGCCACATTCCCAGACACCTGGAAACATGCCACCACTATGACCCTGCTCAACAAAACACTCACTGACCCAGTCACACTTTCCAATTACAGACCCATCTTCCTTCTACCAATCCCAGCAAAGGTTTTAGACAAACTAATCAACCAATGCCTCATCAACCACCTCAGCAACCACCAGCTCCTCGACACCATGCAGTCCAAGTTCAAGCCTAACCACAGTACAAAACCAGCACTCATCACCGCCACAGACAACATCTGCATAATCCTTGACAGAGGAGAGATGACAGCCCTCATTCTCCTGGACCTCTCTGCAGCATTTGTCATGGTCTCATACACCATCCTCATCATGGCGCCTGCACAAGATTGGCATTTAAGGACCGCTCTCCGCTGCATCTGCTGCTTTATAGAACACAAGAAAGCAGCTGGCACCTTACTCCTCCGAAGCCCTCAAACTCATCTGCGGAGTGCCTCAAGGTTCATCCCTCAGCCCTACACTCTTCAAAGCATACATGATCCCTGTGGCTAGTGTCATCTGCTCACTCAACAGCAGGATCCTCTCCTACGCCAACAACACTTAACTCATACACTCCATCTTAGACAAGACCTCCAATACAAGTAACAAGTTCACTGCCTGGGTGGATGAAGTCACTAACTAGATGAAAGCCAACTGTCTGAAGCTCAACATCAACAAGGCAAAAGTAGTGATACTTTGTCAAGAACACCTCACCATGGGACTCCAACTGGTGGCCAGCCAACCTCGGGCCTGCACCCACACCCAGCACCCACGGCAGGAACCTCGGAAAAATAATTGACGGCAATCTGGACATGACGACACAAGTCAGCGCCTTCACTGCATTCTGCTTCCGGAACCTGAAGATGCTGAGGAAGATCTTCAAATGGCTCCCAAGCAATGCTAGAAAATTGTCACTCATGCCCTAGTCACCTGCAAGTTGGACTACAGGAACACCCTCAATGCCAGGATCACCAAGCAACACATTAAGGATGAATTGGACAACACTTCACCAATCCTAACCAACAACCAGCAACTTCAAAGCACATCAGACAAACGCCTGAGCCTGTGGATGTAGAAGGTCCAGCATTAAACTCTGAAATGTGCATCACAAGAGAGCATTTGTAGAGAAAGGAAGAAAGGGAAGGATACCCTTCTGACACTCTTGAAGGAATCTGCAGATGTTCAAAAAAGCTCAAATAAGAAAATTAACTAAGCCTGGGCGAAATTTACACTATGGGGCTGATTTCGATACAGTCAAAACGGCTCTGACCATTGGTCGGAGTCGTTCTGACCGCACCGAAATGTACCGTTCGGATTCCTTTCTGACCGACCCCTTAAGGGGCCGATTTCGAATCTGGAAGTGGGACTGACCGAGCCCGTCTGAAGCCATTCGGAAAGCCCGTTCGGATTCCTTTCCGACCGACCACATCATAATGGGTCGGTCGGAAAGGAATGTGAACGGGACATTTCGATGCGGTCGGAACGGCTCCAACCGATGGTCAGAGCCGTTTTCAACCGCATCAAAATCAGCCCCAATGATGTGGTCGGTTGGAAAGGAATCCGAACGGGCTTTCCGAATGACTTTTGATGGGCTTGGAGAGCCCGTCTGCCATTCGGAAAGAGGCCAGTAATCCTAAGGGCGGCTCTTTCCGCCTGAGGAATTACGATGGCTGATTCCTACAGCCTTTCTGTGCTGGCCTTTCTGACACAAAAAGGCTGTTGAAATCTGACTTTGGGGGCCCAAAGCAGGGCCCCAATGGGTGCAAGGCCTCCGGATGATGGCTGAGGGCCCCTCTGTTGATCCCTGCACCCCGTGGCAGGCATGTTGAGGTGCCTGCCACGGGGTGCAGGGATGAACTGCACCTCAGCTCTTTACAGTGAGAGCATGCATTCCGGTCGGAATGCATGCACTCATTGTAAAGAATAGGATTGCGACTGAACAGTGTTCGGTCGCATCCTAATTGCTGGTTTGGGACAGCTGACAGGAGGTCGGTCGGTCCCAGTTCCAGAACGATGTCGGACGGACTCAGGTCCATCCGTCATCGAAATAGGCCCCTATGCCGGCATAATTTTGGGAGTTTCACAGTACGCATAGCAAACATACTTCATGTAATTATTCATGTTAGTGGTAACATTTTCCACAAATGGGTCAACCTGTGGTAATTCACAGTAAACATTACCCGCAAATGCAGAGGACCAACAGCTTTTGTTTGCGGATCGTTGCGTGAAAACATTGACATTATGATGCATTTCAAGCTAAAATACATCAGAAAATGACAGATTTGCATTTCACCTAATTAAATGTAGTTTGTTGCTGTAGTTAAGAGGAAGCAAATTAAGTTAAATTGCACACCCTAAATTGAACACACACACACACAAATATATATTTCCATTATACATTTATTATAAAATATTAACAATTGTGTATTAAACTACATATTTCAAATTATTTATTTCTATAAATTAATTTAGATACATTTTTACAAATTTAATTAAGCTAAATATGTGATATTTTATTATGTTCACATTATGTTAAGTAAGATATCAGAAAAAATGTGACACATATAGACCAAATAACGTTTTGTGTTCCATTGCATCAGAAAAAACAAGGAATGTGACACAGCAGGCTATCACATCGGAAAAAACATACAATGGGTGTGCCCGATATTTTAATGGTAGGCACTTTAGAAGTTTGAAGAGCGGTGTTGCTGGTGGTGGAGAGTGACATTATTTTTGGGTTTATATTTTATATGATTCCATAATTTGTTGACATTCAAGTATTACAATGAACTGGAATATCAAAAATGCAGATAGCATAAAAGCAGTGGTTAATTTGTAAAAGATTAAGTTCACAAGACAGATTTTTTTAATGCTGCACCTGACAAGGTCGAATGTGAGGTTTGCAGAATATCAAGGCTATCTAGTATGTATTGCAACTAATGCCTTTCATCTAGCACCATACACCCCCTGCCCCTTTATCTTAATCTTGCAGTTTGTTCTTTGTGATTGATTTAACTTTTTTTCCCTATTTGGCGTCTTTTTATTTTGCTTCCTTTTAATTTTTGAGCCTTTCTATTTGTTGTCCCTGGTTCAATTATGATGATAAAAACTGATTCATAGCCCACAAACCTAAATACAGGTGGTACACGCTTGAACACAACCAGCAAACATTAAACAAACTCCAATAAAATATATCTAGATCTATATATATGTGTGTGTTTATGTGTGCATGTGTGTAAAAGAAATTGTTAATATTCATTGTTCATTCCTTTTTAACAATCCAATCAGATATTTTATGATTGTTATAAAGTAATAAGCTTAAAATCTTACTCATATTTAACATTAATAGTTTTTGTAGGTGGACCACCTCTATTTGAGTGAGATGAAGAAGCATATTTAGAAACTGAAGCCAAGCCCTGAAAGTATATTATTTTTAATATTTTAAATATGAAAAACATTATTTAACAGTTAATTACTATTGGAAATGATTGATATGTGCTCCAACGACAAAGCAATTTATAACCTTATATTTAAAACCAAAAATGAGTCCAAGGAAATATACTAGTCTCAAAAACATTTCTGATATATAATTTGAGGAACTGTAACGAAATTGTTTCATGATCAAACCATTTCTGGAAAAACAATGTTTAATATGTCATTCAACCATAATTATTTTTAATGTACCACAGGATAATTCTTTAAGTCGTATTAGTTTAGCTTCATTCTGATTTACTAATACATTATAATTAATTATAATTAATATGTTGAGTTGTGTAATGCAATTTAAAAGCAATATTTTAGACCTCAGTTTGGTTCTTTAGTGTTTTTAAGACAATATTATTTTATATATAAGAAGCCTTTGTATAATATTAGGCCTGGCTAGAAGGTTTTCTAAAACAGTTACTTGAACTTTATATTTATATTCCAAAAATATTTTTTGTGATACGTTTATTAATTTTTATTACACATGTTTATTAATGTTTGTTAGGAAATGCAAACAGATTTAATTTGTGCAAACATTAAAGAGGGTGTAGAAATTTAAGGACTGATGTGCTTCATTACTTACAAAGTGTAGTTAGACTGCTCTTTGACATAGATCCTCATTGGTTGTTGTTATTTGTTTCTTCAACCAAATAATAAAAATTACAAATGTTTATGGAAAGTTATGTTATGTTATGTTTCTTATTACTCAATATTCCATAGGCTCTTGCCAATTGATATGCTACATGTTATTATCAATTGATAACTGAATCACCTCCATTAACTGATTTTGCAATAAAGATATTTTTTGTAGAGTCTCTATTAATAATGTGGATTATTGACATGTTTGCCTTTTTCAATTTAACTTATTCATAGAGCTAACAGTTATCCCTGCTATTTTTCTTTCATTCTTTCAAATAAATGCTCACTCAGTTTTTGAAATTATATTTACTTTTAGTCTGAATTTAATATACATTTATCAATTATTTATTTTCTTATCTTTCATTTGGAATGTGTTTTTAGGATTAACTATACATATGTGATTTAAATTAAAGAAGAAAGTATTATCAAAAGCCTTTTCATTTGCCAGGGTCAGGGGCAATTCCTATTTTACTTATTGCTTATAGTAAAAGAATGCTGACCTACGAGTGTATAATTAAAATTATGTGCTTGTCAAAACTTCAAAAGCATAAATGTTTAACAATAAAATCTATCTGGTGTCTCTCTGCAAATATTATAATCATTTAGGGCCTCATTACGATGTCGGTCGGAAAGGCACCGAATGGCATTCGGTTTGACCGAACCCGAGTCAGAAGCCATGTTTCCGACCGATTCGGAAACATTTCCGAACGACCGATTATGATACAAGGTAGTCAGTCGGTCATTCAGAATCTGTTGCAACCGGCATTCGGAGAGTCTGAGTCGGTCGGAGCCAAATCAGAGAGCTCTACGGGCCGCATTTCCGACCGACCGATTACGATGTCGGATTCCGACAGCCGTTCCGACTTGGTCTGTCGATACGGATAGGCTGTTGGAAACCGACTTTGGGGTCCCATAGCAGGCCCCCCTTAACCCGGAGGCCTCCGGTTGGGGCCCATGGGGGTACCCATGGGTACCCTCTTTCCAACCATGCAGGGTGTGGCAGGCACCAAGAGTTGCCCGCCACAGGGTGCAAGGTTTTCTGCGACCACCCCTTTTTTCAATGGGAGCCTGTGCTGTCGGTCGGAACACAAGCTCCCATTGAAGTCAATGGGAGTCCGTCCTAACGGTGTGCGAGAACATCGTAATTGGTTGGTCAGACTCCCCGGAGCCGAGTCGGTCAGAAACGCTTCCGACAAGAAGTCGGTCGGAAGTCTTTGCAACCGACATCGTAATGAGGCCCTTAGTTGTATAGGGCAGGAAAATGAACAAGGAGTCACCTGAGTAATTATATTTTGGTAATCTTCAGTACCTCCTAATTTTGCATAAGCCATTCATAGAGTACTTTACTCCTTTCTGCTTCATAAGTGAAGAAAGGGGGCTAAGATGCTTAGAGTTTGTTGTTGGTTGTAAGGTGGAGTATTTACACATCATTCAACTAGTTGTAGACTGCAAACAAAGACATATGTATTAGATACAGATCAAGCTTACCAAAAACAAAAGAATGAATCCTTTAAAATAAAAAATGAAAAAGATTTAATGAATGTTAACTTACTAATGAAATGTATTTTAAAATGTTTATGATTATGAATTGATTTGTCAATGTTTCACACTATCAGCAAATATTGCTGATAATGAGAAAAGAATAAGGACCATAGAGCAACCTCGTAACAGCAGAATTCAAACTGTGGCACAATGGTTTCTGCACATGAGGTAAATATTCCTCCCAACGCAACAGTTCCAGAGTAACCCTGGGCGGAGTTCGCGGTGGAACAAAAACTCCGCCACGCTACGCGGAGCTCCGCAAATGGTGGAGTGCGATAGAAGAATGCCGTTCGCGGTGATTTGTGGTGCCGGATGCTTGTCCGCACTGTGTAATCATCGCGAATGGCACCATACACAGCGCAAGCAGGCGCTGCTTTCCTTTCTGCCGCTCGAGTAGATTTTTACTCGAGCTGCAGCTTTCTCAACGCGAATGGACAGTTTCTCAACGCGAGCGGTCGCGAGCATACTCGACCACTCGCAATGAGAAATCTGACCCCCCCCCCCGCATTGAGAAATCTCACCGGGAGGTTGATTTTCCACGCTCGCGCTCGTCCACCTTGATGTTGACGATCGCGAACGAGGAAAAATCTCGCCGGGAGGTGGATTTTCCTCGCTCGTGCTCGCCAACATGACGTTGACGAACGCGAGTGAGGAAAAAAACTCCGCTCCGCAAAGCGAAGCAGAGTTTTTTGGAACTCCGCGATCTCCGCGTAACGCGGAGTGCGGACAACTCCGCAAACTCTTCGAGCAGAGCGGAGTTAGCGCCCAACGTTATTCCAGAGACAAAGCTGAGTCACTTCATCAAACCTTCCAGTTCCCCTGCCAGAAGAAGGAATTAAATAGTTCTGAGGTTATGTAACCTAGAAAGACTATTGGGACTTGTTCTTATAAATTTTAAAACAACAAATGAATGTCTATTTGTTTGTGTTGAAAGAACAAGATTTTACTTTTATTGTTATATGTTCGAGATTGTTATTGTTAGCTATTTAGGATGAAGAAGGGGCATTGTTTTAGAGATGTGGGTATGTTTTATATATGTATCATTTGTATATTTGATTACAGTGTTATTATAATAAATGTGTTGTTTAGTGGTTGACTTTTTTAAAAATCGGTTAACTTTAAAATAATTAAATTGACTTTCTCCTAATTAATGCAAACTTCTTCATGTGTAATATGTTGTGTGATTAAATTAAAATGCGTAATCATAATGTAGCTGTAATGTAATGTAGAACATAACCTGAGATTTACATTCAAGAAGCCTAGTTATACTAACATACACTAATGATTTAAAAAAAGAAATTAAAAAATGGTTAATATATTAAAAAAGCCAATTAAAAAGGCAATTAAAACAATCATTATAAACATATATTAGTCATCGAATAATAAAGAATTTCATATTAAAATTACATTCTCCATAATACATTTTTTAGTTAATGATGACATTTATTATTTTCATGTAATGCAACATACATTATTTACCTTATGTCATCAAATTATGATGTATTGAGTAATGATACAAATGTAACATATATTTAAGGAAGAAAAAATAATATTTGATTTGAAAAATGTCAGCTCTTCTCCTGTTCCCATCCTGTGTGTCAGGATCCAGATCTGAAGAAATTTGTGAAAATGTATCCTCAATGTAATTTTTACTATCTTTATTAGGAGGTAATGATCACCTTATGGCAATTTTGTGTAAAATAGAACAGATAACAATCATTTTAAAAACTATTTTAGGATTGTATAATAACTTCCCCTAGAGATTAAAGCACTGAAATCCAGAAATGAGTATAGAAAATAATTGTTCAATGATGAATCTGGTTTTCTGATGTGCTGCTTTGTGTGCTGCAGTTGTTGGATAATCAAATGGTGTGATAAGCCATGGTCAAAGAGCATAGCCTTTAAGAAAAAGTGATAAAAAGTTAGTTCACAATTTAACAATGGAAAACAAATACAAATGTATATTTTTTACAAACTTATTACCATTTGTTTAAAAAACAATTATTATCTAACATATCCTTTAGGCCATATTTGATAAGCATATATTCTGATATAGACCACAGAACAATGACTTATATTAGAAACAGAACTGATCTAAAAATGAAATTAGATGTGATTTTTTGAAATGACACATTGACCTACCAGGTAGTACGCCATCTCCATACTGACCATTCTCGAATCTTTGATTAATGGTGGATGCGTGAATCACATGCACTCCCTGCATATTTCACGTAGTCATGGCATATTCCTTGAACACTAATAGAGTATTATGATTCTGATTCCGGCAGAAGTAAAGTACCAACCCATACTACAGATATTCTCAATTGTATGGAGGCCCTGACCAAAAACTCCAAAAAATGACTACAAAATAAATGTAATTACGAAGAGATGCAATATTAAGATTGGTTGGATGGTATTTTTCCATTACATAGCTGTAAAACTGTGTCATGAATGGTATAAGGCTTTTGTCATTTGTCAGCTCAGCATGGATGACACTAGCTAGTCCTATGCTTGAAAGCTTTTCTGCAAAAATTGCAAAAGGCTTTGTCACTTTTCTAGCACCACATGGATGGCACTGTGCTAATCCTATGCCTAAAATCTCTGATAGAAAAACAGACATTTAAGGTGAGCATATGAGGTATTGGGATAATTCAACAAGCACAATCACACGCCCCCAGAGCTTACAATATTTCCATGCTATAGTCATGCAACTGTATGTTGCATATGACTATGGTGTTAACAATAATTTCATCAGTAATATTGTCAATGCTGTCATTTAAGATATTATAAGTGATGTGATTAATGATGTCATTTAACATGTCATGGATGATATAATATGTTGGGTCATAAGCAGTTCATGGCAGGGGCGCAAATTATAGCTAGTTCAGGAAACTATTACGTTAGTTTAGATCTTATTTCAACACCTAACTATAAAATCACTTTAACTTTTCAGTGAATTTCAATGTTTTTTAAAGTTAACCTCTTATTGCCCTACCTAATTATAAGGTCACTGTAACCTTTGTTTTTTCAGTGAATTATATAAAGCCAGCCACTGACATTTTCTGTCGGCTCTGAGCAGGCATAAAGAGCCAACGGTAGAGCCGGCGAGGATTGGGTGGGGTGCAGAGGGTGGCACGAGTGCAGGGCAGGCTTGTGGCTGTCTGGAAGGAGCATTGTCTTCTCTCCCCGGACTGCTGCAGGGGCTGGGTGGACCCAGGAAATCCTGCTGCCTGCAGTTCCTGCCCATGCAGCATTGTAAAAGCTCCTGTGTCTCCAGGCCCGGAATTATCTGGTCAGGAGTTTGTGGATAATTCTATGCCCAGAAACAACACAACTTTAGTGATGGCCAAAGGATCTTATAATTACTCCAGAGGAGCACTAACGTGTCCTTGAACCACATCTCGATGAGGTGCCATGAGATGCAGGCGGTATTTCCTCCATTTTGATGGTAGATCTTGTGTTTAGCATATCTCACATATGGATGTTGGATGTGGGTGAATCAACAACTATTTTAAGGTTCAAATATGTTTGTTCACGAGCTGCAGGAAAAGAGATGTATTGAATTTCCCTTGGAAGGAACTGATTGACTGCTACGGATAGATGCTGGAGTAACCCTCTCATGAATAAGTGACTTCCCATAAATAGAAAACTGTTAACAGCTGGAACAGGAAGAACTGAAAGCAGTGCACTCCAGCACAGGGACAGATTTGCACTGCCAGACCACGTGGTGAGGCCCCAGTGCTTAATTTGAGCCGGTGGGTTCTCGTGCTCGGCACCAGCACTTAATCGTCAGCACCTGTACCTATGACAGTCTGCCACATGGTGGCGCTGTTTTTTTTAATTCAGAGATAAGCACAAAAAATGTTGTTTATTAATTCTATATACATTAAGAATGACTAATGCCTGCTGCCAAAGCCATTCTATTAACTTTGGGGTCCTGAAATTGTCAGAATTGTCCCACTTGTAGTAGTGTGACTTATTAGTTATTCTGTTACTGTAATTGACAGCGGCAATGGGCAGTGCAAGCGGAAGTGGCCTGCGACTAGAGCCCTGGCACTTATTTTTTTTACAAATTAAGCACTATGAGGCCCAAGGTGCCCCTCCAGCATTTTAATAAACAGAAGGGTATGGGAGGCTTGACATTCATGGAAATTGAATTCCACAAAAGAAGATAAAGTACCCATGATTGTTTGGTGCCTCGTAATTTGTATTCAACAGTCTTATCAGAAGAAACAAAAGCTCCTTGGGATTTTTGGAGAAAGACCCAGATCACTCACCAGAATCAGTGGTTACTTCACCCTCTGCTTTCATTATCATTGTGACCCGGAATTGGCTGTTTGCTTTAAGTGGTAGGTTTGTGCTTGGGCCCAGGAAAAATGACCAAAGAAGATCCATGAGAACAAGAACAGGGGTTTCTTCTTGCTCCACCGTCAACCTTTTACAAGCAGAAACACCCACACCAGACACAGAGGCATAAGAAAACATCAGCATTGGCATTGGCAGGGCAGAGTCAATGAGACTTCTCCCATTTAGTAGTGTTGGAAGACACCACCAGGATTGGTACAGTGCCCTCCCTCACAATGACAAGGAAACTCGTAATATACTTGGCTGTGCCGCAGTGGCACCGCCAAGCATATTGCAGACCTCAGACCGCTGCGCCACTGCCGGGAATCTGGGATCCCCAGCCGCTGCAGCGGGTCCTTTGGCGGTCCGACCACCAAACACGTAATAGGGCGGTCGACTGCCAGTGTGGCAGTGCCTGCACAGCCACCATGGCTATGGCGGTCCTTAGGACCGCCATAGTTGTAATCAGCCCCTAAGACGGTAGTGAATATTAAAAGCTGATAGATAACAGTACTGCTTGATTGTCCTCTGATATCTCTGTACCTTTTTGTTTTGGAAGTACTTTTTATTTTACATTTAAACAAAAGCACTCCCTGCACCTTTTTTTGACTGATATTATCTGTCTAATTGAGTTCTGAGTTTTAAACCCACACCACCTCGCTGAGTAAGACTTGCACTGTTCAAATTTGCTATCCTGAGAACCCTGAGGGTCAGATACTAAAGTACTGTTTCTGGTGCTCACGTTTGGGCTCAGTAGTGGGGTAAAAACCCTGAACATCAGCGGTAACAGGCTCTCATTGTTGCAATAACCTCTGGCTACCCTGGTAGTCCTGAAAAATTTCTCAATTGATGAAACTGTGGGAAGGACTCTGGGGCTGCCTATTTGGGGTTAGGTGACTGGATCAGATGGCGGTGGAGAGCAAGGAGCAGGTTGAGCATGGGTGGTAGGCTGCTAAACTGTGATCCTGGTGAGGGTTGGAATTTAGGTGGGACAAAACTAAGATTCTGCAGGTGTTCAACCAATGTGAGGGTTCAACCGTGAGGGTTAAACCATCAGGAAGAGGGCTCCACCTCGTACACGTACTACATCTTTGGGCTATGATGACATGAAATGACAGAGGTTTGTACATTTACATAAGAGGAAGAGGTGATTACCCTAATGATATATGGAATGTATGGGAATGTAAGTTTTAGGCTCCCTGATCCAAATGAATTGTGAGCATGGCTGTGTAGATTCCATTTCATATACCTAATGAAAGTAACCTACTTAAGCCCCATCAGATCAAGACCTCTTTGCCTTACAACTAGTGGTCTGGGGTATATAGAATTATAGCTAAAAATGAATCTGTTTAATTTAAATTTGAGTATAAATGTTATTGTTGAGGCTGTACCATGCAGAACCTAAATTGGAAAATGCAGAACAATATATTTATGACGATTAAAGAAAATTAAAATGATAATATTTTCGGTTTGGCTTTAGCGCGAGGGGATGCTCTATTTGCTATTCCTGACAGATGCAGTCATGTAAAATTTGTGCAGGTAAAACAAAGTGGGCCGGTTCACAAAGACTTTGGTGTGAGTGGGTGTGATTATAATCTTTTGTTACAACAGGTTTACTATTCCTGAATTACTCCCGGAATTCAGTAGTTAACCAAGAGTACAACATCAATAAATAATAGCGAAATCTTTGCGAATCGGCCCCAGTGATTTTAGCATGACTAGGTTAAGAGTAAATCTTAATATCTGTTCTAACAGCTTCTGTGCAAAAGAAATTGTCATCAGTACAGCTCGTGAAACTGCCTAAATCATGCATCTTCTCTTTAACTATACACCCATCTGCCTCCTATTTTCAGAATAAACTATAGACCACAAAAACGAGTTATTCAATATTTATTTCATAACTGATGGCATGAGCATCGACAACACCAACATGATGTTTAATTACAGTATATTTTTTATTAAAGGGTGGCATGGTATTTTTCCTAACAATAGATTGTGCATAAAATCTCTCTAAGGAAGGAGACATTTAACAGGTATTTTAGTCTCATTCCCACGCACACATTTCATGACCTTAATAGAAATTAAGGCCTCGTTCTGAACTGGGGCATTCTGAACATTACTTTAATCAGATTTATCTGCAGCCCAGTTCTCATGTATTTAGGAAAACATTCATGGCAACATTAAAATTAATGACATTATAGAGAAATTTAAAAGCATGGTATTAGTTGTGGGGGCAGTAGAACCAAGTATGCTGGATTAAAATATTTTAAAATGCATGTCATATAACTAATCGTCACTCCAGTTTACCGCGCTGCTGTTAAATGATAGAAAAAATGATGTACGTCGAGATTTCTGGTAATGTTTATTTACGTGATGTACTCATCTCCGATGAACCGATGGTGCATCGGTTTTTGAACTCATTTATTTTTTAACGACAACTATAAATGTTTTTGGGGCATATTATCAAGGGCTCTATCGCCGCTTTAGCTGGACTTTTTCCCGCTAAAGCGGCGATAATTCTAACGCCCTATTAGCAAGCTGTCGCTAACTGCTGTTAGCGACAGCTTCTAGGCGATAGCGACCGGGTTGGGTGCCGCTTTGCATGCCAGCGATATTTATCGCTAATGGCATGCAAAGTAGGCGTTCCCAACCTAAAAGCGACTGGAAACAGTCGCTAAGCTCGCTATCGCCTATTAGCGAGGCAGGGGAGGTGATTAACGAACCAGCGCTAAACACGTTTAGCGCTGGTTTGTTAACGCCTGGTCCAGACCTGACTTAGCCATGTAATCCAATGGGAGGTGGATTACATGGCTAAATCCCCTCGCCCTATCGCCAAGCTAACACTGGTCACAGTGTGAATATCGCTTGTTTTCAAGCGATATTCACACTGTTCTCCAGGGTTTCTATCGCTTTGGAGATAAGCGTTGCTGATAGCACGCTATCTCCGCGATAGAAACCTGCGATAGCCGGCGATAATTATCCTAGCGCTAAGTGCGCTTAGCGATAATTATCGCTGGTTATTGCTAATAGGCCCCTTTATTCTTCAAGAGATGCGCAATAACGTAAACACTTTACTCTGTTTTTGCTCCACAAATAAAGGAACACCGATGTACTCTTAGACTAACAAAATTCACCATATGCTGGTGATGAAAAATATTAGAGTCACAAAGATGTGCTATAATGGCGATAAGGAGGTGGTTAAAAAGCAACAAGAATGAGGGTTGAACCATCAGGAACAGGGCTCCACCTCGTAGATGTACTACACCTCAACACCGACTCACTCAGCAAACTTGCTGTAGACATCACTGGACTTCCCATCATCCAGGAAGTGGCATCTATAGTTCCAGCCAAACCTGTCTTTAAAAGAAGAAGCCAAGCAAGAGAACTTAATTTTCCCATCATCCATCCGTACAGGAGGTGACAACACTAGTTTCCCACCCAGAGCACTGTACGCACATCCCTCCTCCCAGGACCTTCTCAATGGCAGCAGCAGTGTGGATAAAGCCCATCTGTGCACATCTGTGCCTGGACCATGCCCAGTGCCAGGAACTCTGGTTCTCCCCTACCATGGCTATCCTTTCCCACTCCTCTGTGCTCTCAACTGTTGCCGTTGCTCGCACCACTGCTGCCACACCAAACCACACAAAATGGAAGGAGCTTTCACATGTGCCTCCTGCAAGTTCACATGCAATCTCCTACACCGTACACCCAGCACTCCAGCGCCAAACACACCCAGCATCCCACTCACACACACTCACACAAACCAGCCTCTCGTTCCCACAGACCAAACACCACCCCCGCAAAACCCCACATTCGCATACATGTTCCACAACACCTGCTCGCTCACCAAACACGCCAGGAAAATATGGGACCTGCTGTACGGCCATGCTTTGGACCTGCTCTTCCTCACAGAATCATGGCTGAACCCCACCTACCCACTGGCTACAAGACCGCCAGATAAGACGGCCAGTACAAGCTCGGAGGTGTAGTCGCCAGCATATTAAAAGATACCTTCAGCTGCACCTCCTTCACGGACACCCCCATCAGATACATGGAAAACCTCATGTTCAAGATATGCATCACAGCCAGCTTCTTCCTGGGGAGAACCCTTGAAAACAGGCCACCAGGACGCTGCACCAATTTCTCCAGTGGCATCATGGTCTTCATCGCACCCCTCATCATCAACACCAGCACCTTCAACCTTCCTCTTTAAAGACCTTAGCTTTTACCTAGAAAACCACACTGACCCAAACTCCATGGCCCTTCTACAAAACCTTGCAAACTTTGGCCTCACCCAGCACCTTACCGGACACACCCACACCGTTGGACACATTTTGCACCTGATTTTCTCCTTAATCAGCAACATTGCAATCAACAAACCAGTAATAATGACCTGAATAGACCATGCTCTCATCAGTTTCAGCATACCTGTCCCGCACCACCTCAGACCTATCACCACTGGTACCACCCGCAGGAGGGGAAAAAACATCATAGAAGAAGAGTGGGCTTCCACCCTTTCTTCGCACTGGCTCAAGCACACCAGCAACTTACCAAAAGCCATCAAAATCTTTAACAGTTGGATCACTGCATGCAACGATACCATGGCACAAATCAGCCTTAAGATGCTACCACCAGCAGATATGGAACACCAAGCGCACAGCTCTTGCAGATTGAATCTATGCTAGTGCTAAGAGCAGCAAGGAAATCTTCACCATTATAAAAGCTCCCACTGCTCCTCCTGCCCCTCACAAGTTTTTTCCTACAAGCTCTATATATGGCAAATTTCACCCTCAACTGGACCCCATCGCCATCGCAACTCAACTTCCCATCACGGTCAAAAAATGAACCCTGACCTCGTAGCCCATCATTACCAATGGTAAAATCACTGCTAAGATGAAGATCATCCACTCGGGGACCCCATCTGACCCTTACCCCCCACCATTCATACCTATCAGTGAAGCACTATTACCCTTTTTCAATGCCTCCATCAACTCAGCCACATTCCCAGACACCCAGAAACATGCTACCATTATGCCCCTGCTCAAGAAAACATCCACTGACCCAGCCACACTTTCCAACTATAGAGCCATCTCCTTTCTACCATTCCCGGCAAATGTCTTAGAGAAACTAATCAACCAATGCCTCAGCAACCACCAGCTCCTCGACACCACACAGTCCGAGGTCAGGCGCAACCACAGTATAGAATCAGCACTCACTGCCGCCACAGACAGCATCCACATAATCCTTGACAGAGGAGAAATGACTGCCCTCATTCTCTTGGACCTCTCTGCAGCATTTGGCATGGTCTCACTCGCCATCATCATCATGGTGCCTGCAAAAGATTGGAATCCAAGGACCGCTCTCCACTACAGCCGCTCCTTTATACAATACAAGCAATGCACTAGAACAATACAAACCATTCAGAATTTAGCATCCAGTCTCATCCTTACACCTCAGGGAGCTCCACTGGCTCTGGATACACAAACGAGCTCATTTCAAACTCCTCACACACACATTCAAGGCACTACACAACGTATTCCCCACCTACCCAAATAGGGACATCTCCTTGCATCAAACACCCAGACATCTCCTCTCCATAGGACTGCCACTCTCACACATCCCACACATAAACAGAACCAAATCAGGAGGAAGGTGTGGTAATGTGTAGTCTTAGTGATAGGTTTGTACTTTGTTTTGTAATGGTATATTCCCTGTAGTTTTGTTTATTGGTTCTGCCCTAGTGGAGTGTTCCGTTTAGAATGTTTATACTTAATTGGAGAAACTGTGAAAGGCAGTTACCTTGGGAAACCTAGGAAACATGAGGCTAGAGTTTCTTCTTTGTTCCAATAAATCAACTTGAAGACTTTCTCCAGTTGTTGAAATTTCTTTGGATTATCAAGGTCACTTTCACATTGGTCACGAGGGGCTCATCATCTTATCCATGCAGGAAGAAACTTCAACACATCAACTTGACTGGTAATAACGTACTGGATGTGCCTGTTCTTAACCTCTGGCACCAATGTTCTCCATTCAATTATCACACCAAAAACTGCAAGGGATTTCCCTTGACCCTAATTTAAACCCCTAAGCGCAGGCCAGAATGGTGGATACCGTGCCAGATCTGTTCCATCATGAACTTCCTCAGGCATTTTCAGATAATGTCGGATGTGTCAAAGGGTATGTTTATCATATAAGACTGAAAGATGGTACCAACATCTACTGTGTGCAAAGTCAAAAATATTTCCTTGAGTTTGTTGCAGGGATTCTGCTCGGGAACAGAACTATGCTTGGGACCATCGAATGTCAGTAGGCAGGTACTGAGTCACCATACTACCTAAGTACACATGAGCTCGAGTCCAACTAGCTATAGTGTCTCACTTGCCCTCCTACCCACAGCCAGAGAGACAAGTAAATTGATACCCCAGAATACAACACTCCTGATCCTCTCAGCGATCATGGTAACAAGATACCCCCTTTCGCTCTCACACTCGTACTCGTCCACAAAAGGATATAACAGAGCCACAAAGGAAGTTTGAAATGTTTATTTAAATTATCGTGCTCAAGAATTCAGTATTCGTACAGTCAGCATAGTCAGTAAAGTATGAAAAGCCCTGTCATATTATAAGACAGATTAGCCTATCCGCCCTCCCCTTCTACAGAAGTGGAATGATTATATAATAAAGAACTCTGGGATTAGTAGCGGACCCCGTACCTTAGGATACGCAGGTCGACGTTCTACATCTTCAGTTCAGCCGTGATCTGGAGTCATCCGCTTCAACAGAATGCCTTTTGGACATTGTTCAGTGGCATCTGTTTTTCAAAGACTTATGTCAAACTCGCAAAAAGGTATATCTGGGGTAAAGTTATTTCAAGATTACATGCGGATTTTTAGTAATGACTTGCATAAACATATAGACAAAGTCAGAGAGGTGTTAAAAGTGTTTGAACAGAAAGGCATGACTCTCATAATTAGCAAGGGTAGGTTTTGCCAACAAAAGATAACGTACCTAGAACATGTGATATCTGGGGATGGTGTAAAACTCAAAGAGGATTTGATCATGACTATCTTAGACTTACCACCTCCCACTAGAAAAGAAGATATACAATCTTTTTTGGAATGACAGAGTACTATTCTAGGTTTACAACTACATTTGCAAATTGTACTCTTGTTGTTAGGAGTCTTCTTAGGAAAGATATTCAATTTTTGTGGTCAGATGCTTGCCAAAAGGAATTTGATGGCCTCAAAACTGCTCTCTCACCAGCGCAGTGTTTGAAAAGTTTCATTTCTGGACAGCCTTGCTTGATTGTAATGAATGCTAGTGAGAGGGGACTTGGTGCCATTTTAAAACAGACGCAGGAAGGGGACGAAGCTTCTATCGGAAGAAACTAAAAACCTGGCTCTTCCGACACCCTCCGGGTGGCCGGAAGTAGGCCTTCTCTCTTGTACCGGTGGGGCTAGAGGTAGAGAGGGGGCGGTACAATAGGGCAGTTGCTGTGGTACTGATGGTGCTTTAGCGCGGGGACACTCCGTTGGAGTAACCAGGCGCTCTACAAGCTAAATAATAATAATAATATTGCATTTGCATCTAGGTCATTGAGAGGAGCGGAAGTGTGCTACTCCACGATTGAGAAGGAAGCCCTTGCTGTTTATTGGGCAATAAAGACATTTTGGCAGTTTGTGTGGGGTGTCAGGTTTCTTGTGCAAACACATTATAAACTTTTGATTTGATTTGATTTGAACATTTATATAGCGCACAACTGCCCGAAGGCGTCTAGGCGCTCATACCTGCTGGATAGTAAAAAGGTCACCACACAAACTAGGGACTGACAGGTTAATTTATAAAAAGCCAGGTTTTTAGAGCTTTTCTGAAAGCCAAAATCGTAGGGCAATTCTTTATCTCACCGGGGAGCAAGTTCCAGGTTTTAACAGTCCCTAACACAAAGCTTCTTCTCCCCCAGCAGGCTCTCTTGACTCCAGGGGTTTGTAGGAGTTTGCAGTGAGCCAACCTCAGATTTCTAGTTGGTATATACCATTTCAGTTGCTTTTTCAAAAAGTCAGGACCCCGACCTTGGAGAGCCTTGAAGGCTAAACATTGGGATTTGAATATGATTCTTTTATCCACCGGGAGCCAATGCAGGGTCTTTAAATTGTGCGAGACCGGCTGGAATTTCGGGATATCCAGCAGCAACCTGGCCGCTGCGTTTTGAAGCCGTTGCAGCTTTTGAAGGTGCTGCTTTTGGATCCCTACATACAACGCATTTCCATAGTCCAATTTGGACAATGCCAGTGCTGTCACCAAGATTTTTACTGACTCCGATGGAATGAAAGGGCGGATTTTTCTAATCATCTTCAGAATGAAATAGATTGAGGAAGTGAGGGAACTAATCTGATTTTTAAAGGTCAATTTATCGTCCAAGATAACGCCTACATTTTTAGCCTTATTTACCGGAGTTGGAGTGTCTCCCAGGCTGGTCGGCCACCATCTAGGTGTCCAGAAAGAAGTGTCTGAGCCAAATAGGAGGACCTCAGTCTTTCCACCGTTCAGTTTCAAAGAATTCAGACTCATCCACTGCTGTACCTGAGTCATACAAAGATTGAAACGATCTGCTGTCTCTTCCATATTGCTGGAAACTGACACCACAAGTTGGGTGTCGTTAGCGTACGAAATCACTGAGAAACCACATTGCCTGAAGATTTTGGCCAAGGGGCAAGCCCAGAGGCAAGACGTTTTTGGCAGGAAAGGCCTGGGTTGCATCTCGTCTCGGAATTGCAAATGGTTGGTGGTACTACAACACTTTTAGTCTGTAGTGTCCTACTTGCATGGGAAAGATAATGAGGTAGTAGACTGTCTGTCCAGCTTAGCGGTTGGCTCGTGAGACAAGGATGAAGAGATTGATTCTTGGTGGAAAGATGACGAGATCAAAGTTTGTAGCATAACGTTGGGTTGTGTGTCAGAAAATGATTGGTTACTGGAATTGGAGAAGGATGACGTTTTGAAACTTGTGCAGCAGTTTATTCTGACTGGAGACAACAGCTGGAGAAAATACAGAAAGTTTATGGGATTTGCCAAAGGGTTTGATGAACTATCCGTTGTCAACAATAGTGTGCTGAGAGAGAGCAGGTTGGTTCCACCTCTTGGAGTCAGAAAACATCTAATACGTATTGCCCATGAGGGTTTTCAGGGAATATGTAAAACTAAGGAGAGACTTAAGTGTGTTTACTGGTGGCCTAGGATTGATATAACAGTGGAACTGGTGAAGGAGTGCCACAAGCGCAAGATGTGTGATAAGTGCATGAAGGTGAGGACACCTCCCATGATTTGCAGAGAAATGCGGCTGAGATTTGTGGGAAGATAGGATTGGACATTGTTGGCCTATTAATGTGGAAGGTTCTAACAAGTATTTACTGGTGGCCATGGAATTGCTGTCGCGATTGCCGGAGGTGGGTGTTTCTGATTAAATTAACACTACAGCAGTTGATGGAGCAAGCACTCACAAATGAGACTTGCTTGGAGGCAAACTTCTCACAGTATTAATTTATTAATCTTTGTAATGTTCGTACTAACCATTGCACATACAAATACAAGTAGAAGGAAGCCTGCCTATGTGTTTAAACTAACAAGTAATGCTTGTCTATTCTAAAATGGCCGCTAAAGCGCGGGAACCCTATTGCGCATGTCTCAACCATATCACATGGTGTGACGTCTTTCTTTGCTTGGAGGGAAACTCTTGCTTCTGCGCAGTGTGTATTAAAATGGCTGCTTAATGTCTTCATGTGCTACAGCTTGCTCATATGTTGCAAATAAACTGTGGTATCCTAACGCTATTAATGCGGGATAGAATTTTTATAAATAATTGGGAATAGAGTAGAAAGAGTGGGCATACAGTGAAACAATTTATTTGAGATTTTAATATTTTCTTCTTTGGCTTTTATTAGTTCGTAAAGTGGGCCTGGGGTTGGTGAACTGATAACTCGAGAGACAATGGTTCTGCGCATGCGCCCTGAGTGGCTGCCCAGAAGAGCGGATGAAGTCAACCTGGACATCGTCCAAGGCCATGACCTGATGGCCAACATTATTGTACCCACGATGTTCTTACTGAAAAGAAACAATTTATATGGACAATGTATTAAACTTGTCGTGAGACGGGTGGGAAATAAAGCAAATGTATTAATTGTGATGGGCGGTATTTTAAAACAATGGGCTTTAAGAAAATGAATTAAATCAATATGGTGTGAGGATCAACCCCCTGTCCCCGTCTAATCAGAAGTAGTGGGCCCATAATTCTGCAACATTAAGGGGAGGTACATGGGAGTAGAAGGGTATAATAGATATAGAATTAGTTACTTGTTACACCAGAAGGATCAGAAGGCTCAGAATTCATTCAGAAGAGAGGCAGAAGAGAGCAGATCTGATGCAGAGGGGTCCGAAGTTAGAGACCATGACAAGCTGATCGATTGCAGACTGAATCGCTGTCCAGAGAGGTCCTGAGGTGGGGGCGGCGGAATACCTTAGAAGGAAGACACAGGAGAAATCGAGGAGAAGCGAAGTACCAGAGAGGGGAACGACGCAGGCGTCGTTGATAGAGAGATTATCATACTTGCGTATGGATAGAAAATTGGATGGAATATACCAAAAATGATGGAATATTAGCATTCCCCAGAAATGGTACTTTCAATGGGAGAATTCTTCAAAATTTGAGATTGAGGATGAATGATTTAGAACCCAGACCAAGATTAACTCAATACGAAGCCTTAGAAGAATGGGAAACCGAGGCATTTGAACGTGACCGATCCAGAAGTAATAGGGGTTATCGGGGATTTTTCCCTAGATACCAAAATGAGTCAAGGGATGGTCAGATGAAACACTGGAGAAGAGCGATGCTTACAGAGGGTTTATATCCAATATTAATGGCAGAAGAATCGTTAGGGAGCAATTGCACCGAAAAGACAAAACACTTGACTAGATTTGGAGATTCCGAAGATGAATTTATGGAAGAGATATTAAAGAACCCGCCACCATATCAGGAAGGGACAAGTGGATGCACCCCAAGTGCACCACTATTAAGGACACCATTGGTACCACAAGTATTGCATGACTCCCCAGTTAGTAGGGTACTTCATGATAAAGAAAAGGAAGCCATAGATAAAAACAGAGCAGAATTAATTCAGAAAGTAACACAATTGAGTATCCATCCTGACTCACTGACCATACCTGTAACCATTGGTCCAGTGGTTCCCTTGTATGGTGACAAAGTAAATTATCCCAAACCTCTAGTTATGCCTACACCTGTGAATGTTCCTAAACCTGAAGCAGTAGTAATAGTTGATGATCACTTTAGTGATTGTGAATCTATGATTTCATTAATGGACTTGCCCATTCGAGAATCTGCAAATAGTACCCCCAGAAGAGTAACACCTGGTTGCTCCAAAGATGTAAACATAGTAACCTCATCAGGAACCAAAAGTGCCACAGTAGTTACACCAGAAGACTTAGAAAGGTGGGCACAAGGATCAGACAAACAGAGTTCACCCCCAAAGATCATGGACATTTATAAATTAAAGGTTGAGTTAGAAGAAATGATAGCAGGAAATGTGGGGGTAGAGCGCCTAAATACTTACGATGAAGAAGAATTATTGTTCGTGTGCAGAAGTATCACCAGAAATGTAAAGATATTCCATGAGAAATTATCAGATTTAGCTCTGCAGATGGGAATTGAAATAGGGAAGTCAAAAGTGTTACAGAAACTCTATAGAGCAGATTTTTCAGACAAAGATTTAGAAAACATGAATGCCTCTGGAAGAAAATTACAAATAAAGGAATTAATGACAGTCTTGCAGAAATGGGGAGACCTAGATAAATGGAAAGCTATAAAAAGAATTGGACAGTGGACCAATTGCCTACGGAGGGCACCACCTACCGAAAATGACCAAACTTGTATATACTGAAACCAGATTCTATGTGCAAGCTTTAACAGTGCCCCCTGTCCAAAAGCACCACCCTTAACCTCAGGGTAAACAAAAGAACTTTAACCAAATCAAAGCTGCACCAAATGTCCAATTATGATCCGTTAGGTTATTTCACAAGAATATCCAATCCGCTTTGTAAGATATAATTTTGTTTCTTTATTATTTTCATTAAAAGGCCACAGCCAACGCGTTTCGTTCTATACGTAGAACTTCTTCAGGGCAAAATTGTTGTCCATGAAAATATTGCTTAATGGATGCGTCACGCGATATATATTGATTCAAGGTGATCTAGAGATGGTACTCGTGTCTCTCATTTATATATCAATGTCGCTATTTGATTAGAAATAGTGTATGACGCTCAGATACTCCACTGCCATGAGCATATACCAGTTTTTCTTCTTCAAAGGACAAGTATAATGTTATGACATGATAATCAATCAGTAAGGATCCGTGATCATAAATACTGAACACAGTATACACCGAACCTTATGTCGGATCCATTAAGCCTGTGTCGCACTCCGGCGTTCCGGTTCCCGCCCGTGGTTCAAAAAGAATAAATGGAAAGCTAGATGGACAAAGAAAAAGGAAGAGGCATGATATAGTAGAACAACTTCTGAATATTTAATGAAGGAAACAGGGAAAGCAGATAAAATGTACCCGATGCGAGAAGTTCCAGGAGGGGGATATGTACATGTCCCATGGAGCAGACAGGATATTTTGTCATTTACGAATGACTTTCCAAAGTTGAGAGAAAAACCAATAGAATGGTACAAGAGGTTGAGAGGTTTGTGAAGGTGTCAAAGGTATTGTTGAAGGACTTGGATGGTTTGTTTGACATAGTGGTACCTGCCGATTTATGGACAGATTGTAAAATCACAGTTGATTGGCCAAGCGAAGAGTATCCTAGAGATCCAAAGACAGGTGCCCCGTCAAATGATGTAATGAAAAAGTATCAGCAGGTAATAACTTACCTGAAAGGGAAAATACCACCAAAAGAAACAGATTGGGTGAAAATAGACAGAACTACCCAAGAAGCCAGTGAATCGGTACATGCCTATTACGAACGTTTATTGCAGGTATTCAAACAGTATAGTGGATTTGAGGACATTGGAGATAAAAACATGAGTCAGTTTGTCTATGTTTATGGTTTAAAGCCAGAGATTTGTCAGATGATTAAGCAGCACATGTTGTGCTGGCAAGGGAAACCGATCAATGAAATCTTGAAATATGCAAAATATTGTGGAGATGACATTGAGGATAGGCATAAAAAACTGCAAGAGAAAGTGATGTGGGCTCAGGTAAAAATGGCTGAGCGACAGGGAATTAATTTGGATAATCCAAGTGATAATCAGGGAAAAGATTCTGGAACGAATGGTGACACTGGGAATGGAGGAAAAGTGAGAGGACGAATGAGCAGAGAAGAGGCTAAAAAGAAGTTTCCTTGTCACGGGTGCGAAAAATTGGGGCATTGGAAGGATGAATGTAAAAAAATGCGGAATAATAATGGCCCAAATCAAAATTTAAATCCACAGATGCAGAATGACTCACAGCAGGGTGCAAATCCTCAGAGTCAGTTGCCACCTGCACCTATACAGGGTAACATAAGCAGAGCAAAGCACGGTACAGACGTCGGATATCAAGGAGGAAGTGGTAAGAATGATTATGTAACCTCACAGTTTCTTTTACAGGACGACTTCTGTCCCTATAGCCAATGACGGTGCCTAGGAGAGGGGGAGAAGGAGTGCGTACTTGGTGCATCCTTACCGGTAGATCAGTCTGGTCCATATGTTGAAGGGAATGTGAAAGGTAATGATATTACTTTCCTTTTGGACACTGGTGCTACCAGGTCTACTGTAAGAACAGCAGACATCCCAGACCTTCCTCTCTCTGGAGAAGCTATCCAAGTTGTGGGTGTAGCTAATCAAAAGATTAGAACACCTCTTACCGAACCAATGGAAGTAAAAATTGGAAATTTTAGAGAAATGCATCAATTTGTAGTGTGTGATTCCAGTCCAGTGAATTTATTGGGCCGAGATTTGTTGTGTAAAATGAACTGCACAATTTTCTGCACACCGGACGGGGTGGCAGTTCAGACCCCGGATGAAGACCACGTATATAAATTTATGATTGCAAAGCAAGGTACAGAAGTAGATGAGATGTTCTCTTTGATAACAAAAGATGAGTTGCCAGAAGAGTTAAAAACGACAGTAAATTCCATAGTATGGGATTTCACGGGAAAGGAAGTAGGACTTATGGCCAAAATAGACCCAGTTAAAATTACTGTAAAGGAAGGTGCAATTTTCCCAAATACTAGTGTTAGACCTGTCAGCCCTAGGGTGGTCTTGCCCTGTTTTTTTTCCCTTTTGCGCCTCATTTTTGCCACCATATTTTTACTGTACCTAGGTCTCCGGGCGCCTTGCCACTGCTAGCCAGTGCTGAGGTGCAGGTGCTCTCTCACTCAAGATGGCTGCCACAGGCCCCTGCTACTGCAGAGGGGCCTTACACGCATACACACTAGTAGCCAGGGTCAGGCTGGGACATAGGGATACAGTATCCATTCCGTCCCCGCCTCTGGGCCACATAGCCAAACATGTGGGAGGTTCCAGAACCTTCCGGGCTGTGGGAGGAGTTATGTTTTGCCGCCTTTGGGAGGGTCACCTGACCTAGGGGTATAAAAGGCTTGGAGGGAAAACTTTTTAGTCAGTTGAGTTGGGGCACCACTGATCCTGGGAGAACCTCTGCCGGAGTACAGGCTTTAGGGCCTAGGGGGGAGACCTACACTACTGCTGCTGACAGGGCTTAGGCCCGGCTGTAGTAAGTCAGCTGAGGAACGCCCACCACCCACTGACCTTGCCCAGCGTGAGGGGACCCAGGGAACCACCTTCAGCGTGCTGGGAAAAACATCAAGCACTCCCAGAACCACCAACTCATCCCCCACCCTCATAAGAAGAAACTTCTGACAAGAAACTTTTGACAAGAAACTTATAATAAGAAACTTCTGACAAGAAACTCCTGACAAGAAACTCCTAAGAAGCAACCAATCTGAAACAACAGCAAGAAACCTTAATTTGAGGAGGCCTGACCATCCAGCAAGGCCTGAAACCTAAACTGCCAAACTGGGGATCACCAGGTAAAGCGCCGTACCCTGAAGCGCTAGACCTTCACCCCCTACCTATTCCTGCCTGCTGCTGGGCTGCCCCGCCAAGTACTTTTCCAGTCAGCCCTGCCCACAGGCTGCTGGTGCGCCCCGCGCTCTGTCCTCCATGAGGGAGAAACTGCCCCCTCCCCCTCAGGTCACTGACCTCGTGAGGGAATCACCGCCGCGGCCGCCGCCGCGTGAGGGGAAGTGCTGCTGTGAGGAAAAGCCCTCCTCGAGGCCGTGTGGTGAGGTGCGCCGTCCGCGCCCTCACCGAAGGAAGCGCTGTGTTGAGGGAGGCCCCTCGAGTGGATGTGGTGAGGTGCGCCGTCCGCGCCCTCACCGAAGCCTTCAAAATTTCCCCAGTCATCACCGCCGGGTTCGGGGCCCCACCGCCGCCATCGCGGCCGAAGAAATCACCGCCGCAGCCCAAGGGGGCCGCGTGAAGCAGCCGCGGCCTAGCGCGATCCGCGAGGCCTCCAGGCCCCGCCGACGCCGTTGCTGGGCAACCGGGGACGCCGGCCGCGCCCCCGGGAAGGCCGCACAGCGATTGGGCGCCGGCTCCCGCCACGCCCCCCAGCGCCGACGGAGGCCGAGGAAGAGCTCCGGCCGTGCAGAGGGAGACGGGGAGCCGGCCGGAGAGGACTGCCAGCTCCCGCTCCCCTTCCCGAAGTCCCTGAAGCCGCCAAGTCACTCACATGATCCCGGGGGCCGGAGGAGGGTGATACCGGCCCCCGCAACGTGCCTCAAAGTCACTTCCCTGATCCCGGGGGCCGGAAGAGGGTGATACCGGCCCCCGCAACGACCCATAATTCCGGCCAAAAGGGCCGAGGTACCCCGACCGGGCCCCGCCCTCCAGAACACGGGCCGGGCCTGGAGATCGCCAGTCGCTAGGAAGCGCGACCAACGACCATGCACCAGGTGAGCCCAGGAGGCCCCTAGGGCCCACAAAAACGCCACTGGGGGCCGGGGGCCACATTAACCCTTGAAGTAAATCTGTGTCACTTTCCCCATGAGGCGAGGCCCCGGAGAGGAGTGGGCCTAGCCTGGAATTAACCCCAAAGGGACATAGAAGCCCCAGAATACAGGACATGTTGAGGGGTTCCCCACAGTGTTTATTAATTTAATGCTGATGCCTATTGTAATTACTGCCTAGGCCTATGCTGATAACTGCAAAGTCTTTACCTAAGGGGGAAAGTGATTAATTGAATTGAGCTGAAGTGTACACCGCCAAGAGTTGAAGTGTTTTATGTTACAGGTGTACTGGAATTGCGACGCCCACTGTACTGAATGTGGGTGCGCCTAGATTAATGCAGGCCTATTGAAATGTAACGTGAAAAGCCTTCTTTTAAGTAATTGAATATGCTTGAAGTGAACTGCATGTTTAGGCCCATGTTTTATTAATGCATCTTGTGATCATTAGTGGTGCTACGTTTAAGAGATAATTCCTGCGGCCTCTTAGTGGCCTACAATGTTGATGAGCTATGATGCTTTATTAAGAATGTGCACCAGTTGAGTAATGCAATGAATTTAAATGTAGATCTGAATTAATCTGCCTCATCTGATGCTACCTTGATTTATATATAAAAGATCTTGATTTTAAATACACAAGCCTGGTGTGGTGTCATGTTATTGCGTTCGCATTCCTGAGTCAAAGTAAGAGTGTGCTGCACAACTGCCTTACACATTGCCTTCGAGTGCTTTCCCGCCTCGCGCCATGCTACCGTGGCGGACTCGGTAAACCTGGTTCCAACAACTAGACAATACAAAATGAGTGCAGAAGTAAAAGCAGGAGTCATTGAAGAAATTGACAGAATGGTAAAACAAGGCATACTAAAAGAAGTAATGAGTAGCCCTTGTAACTCGCCAATAATGGGTTTAAAGAAACCTACTGGAAAATATAGGATTGTGCAAGACCTGCGAAAAATAAATAAAATAGTTGAACCTTGTTGTCCTATAGTGCCAAATCCTGCAGTGATTCTATACCAAATTCCTTGGAGTGCAGGATGGTTTACCGTTATTGATTTATGTCAAGCATTCTTTTCAATACCGTTGCACCCAGATAGTCAGTATCTTTTTTCATTTAAATTTGAGAACAAAGTCTATGTATGGAATCGTGTTCCTCAGGGGTACACAGAAAGTTCTTCCATCTTTAATCAGATATTGAAAAAGTGTCTATAGAAACTAGTGATGCCAGGAAGCTCAGTCTTAGTACAGTATATAGATGATTTACTGGTGGCATCTAACACCAGAGAGGACTGTGTGGTTGACTCCATTGCATTATTAAATCATTTAGCTGAAGAAGGGCATAAAGTTTCACCTGAAAAGTTGCAGTTTTGTACAACGGCAGTTAAGTATCTAGGACACCAAATCGAGAGGGGAAAAAGAAGGATAACCTCTGAAAGAGTAAAATTAATAAAGAAAATGCAAATGCCCGTATCCCAACGAGAAGTGAGAATGTTCCTTGGAATAGTGGGTTATTGTCGTCAATGGATACTAGGGTTTTCTCTGCTAGCAAAGCCATTAATCCAAATGACGAAAAAGAAGGCAAAGGACCCAGTCGAGTGGGATGATGAGAGCGTAGGAGCTTTTGTAAAATTAAGAAACGCTTTGTGTGCAGCACCTGTCCTAGGCATGCCTGATTATAAAAGAAAATTCGCATTATTCTGCCATGAAAGAGAAAATTGTGCACTTTCAGTCCGAACCCAGAGACATGGTTTGGACAGCGTCCTATAGCATATTTTTCTGCTACTTTGGACCCAGTGGCAGCCGCATTGCCAGGCTGCTTAAAAGCAGTAGCGGCTACATGTCTGAGCATTGAACAAAGTGAATCAATTGTAATGGGACATCCTGTCAAAGTGTTTGTTCCACATTCAGTTGTGATTCTGTTGACAAGAACCCGAACTCAGCATCTTACTCCTAGTCGGCTGACTAAATATGAAAGAATAATACTAGGTGCTGAAAATGTGACTATTGTAAGGTGCACAATAGTAAATCCTGCTACCTTACTACCAGACCCATATCATGAGGAAGTTAAAGATGATGAAGAGGAACATGATTGTTTACAAGTCACAGAGTTGTGCACCAAACCTCGTCCGGACATACAAGAATTACCCCTCAGGAAACCAGACAGGGAGCTGTTTGTTGATGGTTCATGCCAAAGGCATGAAGATGGTAAACTAACTGCAGCATATGCAGTATGTGAATTAACTGGAATAGTCGAAGCATCCTGTTTACCAGGAGTAAAATCTGCACAAGTAGCTGAATTAATTTCTTTGATAAAGGCCTGCAAAATTGGGAGGAACCAGAAAGTAACTATATTTACAGATAGCCAATATAGTTACGGGGTTGTGCATGATTTTGGCCAATTATGGATGCAAAGGGATTTCATGACTTCTTCAGGATCCCCATTAAAAATGGACAGTTCGTAAAAGAACTATTCGAAGCAATACAATCACCAAAAGAATTGGCTGTGGTGAAATGTGCCGCACACCAGTCAGGAGATGACTGGGTGGTAGTCGGTAACAGATATGCAGACTTGGTGGCCCAACACTGTGCCAAAAACAGGTTATCAGTTAATAAAAGGGTTGAAAGAATGGGAATCAGCTGCCAACTTATGCTGTATGCACCTCCTGAAACATGGAATGATGTGAAAAGATTACAAGACGATGCCGATGAGAGTGAAAGAAATGCATGGATTAGAATGGGATGTTCTCAAAGGTCAGATGACGATGTGTGGATTTATGCCGATGGTAGACCAGTCATGCCCGACTGTTTGATTTCACAAATGGCCAGAATGTATCATGGAGACACCCATGTAGGGAGAGATGCAATGATTAGGCTCTTTAGACAAAATTGGTACAATCCAAGGTTTAGGGCAGTAGCAGAGAGTCTTTGCCAGAGATGTCTAACTTGCCAAATGCATAATCCAGGAAGAAAAACAGTAATTGGGTTTGGGAAGATCGGAAAGGCAGAGGGTCCATTTGTGAGATTGCAGTTAGATTTCATTCAGCTACCACCATGTAGGGGACTGAAATATGTACTCGTCATAGGGTGTCTGTTTTCAAAGTGGGTGGAGGCTTACCCTACCAGGAGGAATGACAGTATTACAGTCGCAAAGTTGTTGCTACGAGAACTCATTCCTAGATTTGCTTTTCCAGTAACTTTGGAATCAGATAGAGGAAGACACTTCAACAGTGATGTGATTAGAATAATCTGTGAAGCATTCCAAATTGAGCAAAAATTGCACTGTGCGTATCGTCCAGAGGCTTCTGGAGTGGTTGAACAAATGATTGGCACAATAAAATCCAGACTGGGAAAAATGTGTGCATCAACATCATTAGATTGGCCGGATGCATTGCCACTTGTTTTAATGGGAATCAGAAGCATTCCTGATAGAAATACCGGATTGAGTCCACACGAAATAATGATGGGAAGAGCAATGAGACAAGCACATGTTCCTACAAATAAACTGCTGAATATAACTGATGATATGGTTCTGGATTATTGCAAAGGATTGGCTGACCTAGTGCGTTCTGTCTCTCACCAGGTTGGGGAAGACGCAGTTTCCAGGCAGCCTGAGCAAGAGCATGATCTGAATCCCGGTGACTGGGTGGTAGTGAAGAATCACACCAGAGAAACGTGTCTATCACCCAGGTGGGACAAACCTTGTCAGGTCATACTGGTTACAAACACAGCAGTGAAATGTGCAGGATTTCCTAATTGGATTCATGTAAGCCACACCAAAAGAGTACCAGACCCGGAAGAAGAAAATCCTCAGTCAGCATCGATAACTGAGGAAGCTGAAGGTTGCCCAGCTGAAGAATCTCAGGTCGGAGATTCAAGGGAAGCTGAAGAAGCACAACCGAGCACAAGTCAGGATTGGATACCGGTGGTGGAAATACCTGAAGTCTACAACAGAACAAGAAGTCGAGCAGATTTAGAAGAAATTGAAGAAGATCAGATAGGTGAAGAAGAAGCAGCTCAGGAAGAGGAAGAAGAGACAATAAGAGAACCTGAGCAGGACCAGATAGGGAGAGGAAACTGGGCTCAAAATAACAACAAACCAACAAATTTCGAGCAGGGACAGACAGATTTAGAAGAACGGGGTCAGGCTGCAGAAGTACAAAGTGCAATAAGCCCTGATCAGGACCAGTTAGATCCAGAAAAATACATTCAAGAAGAAGATCATTTACTAGAGACTCACAGTGGAGCAGCTGAAGAGAAACCAATAAGACCTGAAAAAGAACAAATAGCAGAAGAAACTGAAATTGAAGAAAACGAAACTGTGCCACAACCTGAAAATAAAAGAATTTCTGAAGAAGAAATCAAAAGTAAAAAGACAGTGCAAACAAAGAAAACCAGAAAAGGTGATCATTGGCCTAGTGTCATTAAAAGAGTAAAACACCACATAACAACCAGAAGTGAAGATCCAGAACAAGTAAACGAAGTGACAAGTCAAACGGGACAAGAAAGTAAAAGTGAAAAACGAAGAAGCAAAAGACTGAAACTTGTGAACAACAAATTTAAAGGTCCTGATTGGACTTATATCATCCTTGAAGACTACGAGAGCTCAGAATCAAGTGAAAGTGGTGACGAAACTTGCGGAACTGACTTATGAAAAAGAAATAAAACCACCTTGAGAACGTAAAGAGACTTGAAAATATGATAAGAAGAGCAATCTTCCTTGTCAAAAATGCCTGACGATAGAGTTACTGGGAGACCAAAACAGAAAGGTTGTAAAAGATGCTGTGCTATATGCATATGTAATATGGTAGTGGTGCTTATAGTATGGATAGTTGTGATCGTAGCAATTCCTTACCTTATGATAATAGATAAAAAGATTAACAACGAAACAAAGGAAAGGACAGATAACTTGAAAAGTAATAGAGTAGAACTAAAGGCAGAAGATGAACCAGAATTTCATCATGAAGTAACAGATAATGACACTAGTCTGAATGTTTTCACAAAATTATTGTTTCAATATGTAGATACCATGGAAGTTAGTAATTGTTATGTCTGTATGAAACTACCTGAATCAGTAGCAGAAGGATTAACGTATCATCACTTGCCATTAACTTATGGCATATCATGTAGTGTATTGACTAGTTTATTTTATAGAACAGGGCGACTTCAGTATTATTATTCAAATATAGATGTGATATTTTCTGAGGTTCCGATTCGAAAGAATATGAATCCAGTGCTTGGTAGTAAAGATGCACAGTTTATGGGAGAATTTTTCTTAACAATGAAATCAATAGACATAACACATGCACATAGAAGCAATCTAACATGTTCATTACATGAAGAAGAAAAGATATTTTTGAATTTAGTAGAGAATAGAAGACAAGATTTCCAGAAGAAGGCGTCTGAGCATAAGGCTCATCTGCCACCTTGGGCTGAGAAAGAGGGTAGTTACACACCTGGCAAGGCTCAAGCTGCTATGGCTCTAGATTTTGTAAAGACAGGGAAAATTTGTCTACATAGGTTAAAGACTGATTATAACAATATTTTCATCAGTACCAGTGAATGTAAACACAATTTCTTAATTCTTGGAGGTTGGGGACTCAAAGGAGGAACAGATTCAGTTTTTCCTGGAATCTATTATGTGTGTGGGAATAAGGCTTACTTTAGGCTTCCTGCACGGTGGTATGGAAGATGTTATTTTGGAATAGTATTTCCAAAAATATACCACGTAAAAAGAAACACTGGGAACAATGAAAATACTAGTGAATTGACACGTAGAAAAAGAGCTCGTTTTTCAGAAATTTTAGGTGATATATTTGGTGCATTGATACCTTCAGTGGGAATAATTCTGAACTCAAGGAAGATATGTAAATTATCTACAGTGGTTGATCGTTTATCAACTGACACTGCTGGAGGATTTCTAATGATTAATGCGGAAATGGTTGCGATTAGATCTATGGTTATGCAAAATCGACTTGCTCTTGATATACTATTAGCAAAAGAGGGCGGAGTCTGTAAATTATTGAAGACGAAACACTGTTGCACTTACATACCTGATAAAAGTGCAGAAATTGGAACGTATATACAGAATATAACTAAACTTGAGAAGGAACTGAAACCACTGGAAGTTGATAGTGTATGGGAAAGATTGACCAATAGTATTAGGTCAATTGGTACCTGGTTTGCTAATGTAGGGAAAGGACTTATAGGTCAAATATTAGTACCCTTAGCAGGGATGGGAATAATAGTACTATCTATAATAATATGGTGCAAATGTTGTAGAAAGAATGAATCGTATAATGTGACAGGAAAAGGAAAGAAACGAAAGTTTGATGAAATCGAACAAGAAGATTTGAGAAGTAAATTATACAAGAAACTGAAAGGAGATGTGAAAAATAGAAAGTGTAAAAATGAAGCTGAGACAATATTATGTTAAAAGTTGGCATCTGGTTGTGGGTAGTATTTGATGGCTCAGAAACGCCATCAGAGAGGGGACTGATGGAGCAAGCACTCACAAATGAGACTTGCTTGGAGGCAATCTTCTCACAGTATTAATTTATTAATCTTTGTAATGTTCGTACTAACCATTGCACACACGAATACAAGTAGAAGGAAGCTTGCCTATGTGTTTAAACTAACAAGTAACGCTTGTCTATTCTAAAATGTCCGCTAAAGCATGGGAACCCTATTGCGCATGTCTCAACCATATCACATAGTGTGACGTCTTTCTTTGCTTGGAGGGAAACCCTTGCTTCTGCGCAGTGTGTATTAAAATGGCTGCTTAATGTCTTCATGTGCTACAGCTTGCTCATATGTTGCAAATAAACTGTGGTATCCTAACGCTATTAATGCGGGATAGAATTTATAAATAATTGGGAATAGAGTAGAAAGAGTGGGCATACAGTGAAACAATTTATTTAAGATTTTAATATTTTCTTCTTTGGCTTTTATTAGTTTGTAAAGTGGGCTGGGGTTGGTGAACTGAAAACTCGAGAGACAATGGTTCTGCGCATGCGCCCTGAGTGGCTGCCCAGAAGAGCGGATGAAGTCAACCTGGACGGCGTCCAAGGCCATGACCTGATGGCCAACATTATTGTACCCACGATGTTCTTACTGAAAAGAAACAATTTATATGGACAATGTATTAAACTTGTCGTGAGACGGGTGGGAAATAAAGCAAATGTATTAATTGTGATGGGCGGTATTTTAAAACAATGGGCTTTAAGAAAATGAATTAAATCAATTTGGTGTGAGGATCAACCCCCTGTCCCCGTCCAATCA
This sequence comes from Calotriton arnoldi, assembly GCA_963921515.1. Taxonomy (NCBI): domain Eukaryota; kingdom Metazoa; phylum Chordata; class Amphibia; order Caudata; family Salamandridae; genus Calotriton; species Calotriton arnoldi. The sequence goes on along the minus strand of CAWUFW010004342.1, from coordinate 1,135,193 downwards.
GAAGTAGTGGGCCCATAATTCTGCAACATTAAGGGGAGGTACATGGGCATAGAAGGGTATAATAGATATAGAATTAGTTAATTGTTACACCAGAAGGATCAGAAGGCTCAGAATTCATTCAGAAGAGAGCAGATCTGATGCAGAGGGGTCCGAAGTTAGAGATCCATGACAAGCTGATCGATTGCAGACTGAATCGCTGTCCAGAGAGGTCCTGAGGTGGGGGCGGCGGAATACCTTAGAAGGAAGACACGGGAGAAATTGAGGAGAAGCGAAGTACCAGAGAGGGGAACGACGCAGGCGTCGTTGATAGAGAGGTCACCGGTCCTGTCCTGATCCGGAAGGAGGTCTTTGCTCTTCATCCTTCCAGGGTCCTACCTTTCCAACTCCTTTGCCAAGGGGTTTGGTTCTCGCACTTTTAGGTAAATATAAATGCAAACCTTAGTTGCGCTGCTGTCTCTATCTTCTCCTTTTCTGAGGGACCGTCATTGATCGATAATTGATTATTATGCTTCATCCTTGATATACGATTTAAGTATTATGTGGTTCTGTATTTTACTCTGCTAAATCTTTAGATAAACATTTTTAAAACTTCCTGACTCAGTGATTATTTCAGGAAGTATGAATTGTATGGAATGTCACTCATTTTAAACTTCCCAATTAGCAAAGGGTGCATTGGTAAGTCATTACTCTTCAATCAGAAAAGTAATTGGTAGCAGGGATTTTGATAAAGAGTGCCAACTGACCCACCAGCGGAAATTGCTAGCGTAGTATGAATGCATGGGCCCAAGTGAATATTTTGTGTATGAATGCTTGTTGCTAGTAACCCGCTGGATCACAGTCATCAAATTTTTAACTGAGATTTTCTTACTGACAATGGGCTTCATCTAACCTGAAGAGAGATGGAAAGGTTTCTGGGGAACAGGGGCATAACACATAAGAGGTGTGCTCTCTATCATCTCGAAACCAATGGCATGGTGGAGAGGTTTTATAGGACACTTAAGGAAAAAATTCAAATTGCTAAGTACGGTGGCAGTAGTTGGATTCAGGCTGTAAAGAAAAGGGTGGAAGAATATAGGTTCTGGGGTGAGTCCTTTTTTGTTTTTCAGAAAATGCAATCCTACTCTACCATGAGTCCCCCTTGTGTGGGAACATACCCCAAGGACTCTGTGTGCTCCGATAGTCTGAACATGTTTTCTTTTTCATGTTGGTTAAAGGAGGGGGATATGTAAATGTATAGTTTAAGTGATAGGTTTGTGCTTTATTTTGCAATGGAATATTCCCTGTAGTTTCCTTTATTGGTTCTTCTTTAGTGGAGTGTTCTATGTAGAATGTTCATTCTTGATTGAAGAATCTGTGAAAGGCAGTTAACTGGGGAAACTAGGAAAGCTGAACATGGAGTTTTTTCTTTGTTCTAATAAATGAACTTGAAGACTTTCTTCACTTGTTGGGATTTCTTTCGATTATCAAGGTCACTTTCACAGAAGGGCATTCTATTACATCACTCCTAAAGCATGGAACAGCCCTCCACTCCACATAAGAGCCTCCACCTCTCTTCCTGTTTTCTTCAAGAAGCTGAAGACCTGGCTTTTCAATTAACCAACTGACCATAGGCAGGGTTAGGCACACATCCTGCTCAACGCCAGGATACCCCTCAGGGTTATATTGTACTTTACAAATACAAATACACGTAACATAACATCATAAATGCACAACAGCACCCCAGCCCTATTTTTCCAACCCCCAGCTAGAAAATCACCAGGCAAGACAGGCTTTGCAAGCCCAGCGGCAGAACCACAATCATCCTCAAGAACACCATCAGCTGCACCACTTCCATGGACACATCATCCTCCGACATGGAACACCTTTCATTCAAGCTCCACGTCACAGACAAATTTACCCAAAGCAGCACTCTCATCTACAGGCATGGTACTAACCTGTTCTTTAGTTTTCTTCTGACGGAGATTTGATCCCAGAAGCTAGTTAACTATGCTATCCAACCACTAACTCCATCTGAAACCACACTGAGGACTCAAACAGTGCTAGTACTCAGGGGAAAGGAGAAGTGGATGAAAAGAAGAAGAAACAATATTCGCTGCTTCTTTGTTCAATCTGCATGCAGGCGTTTCTAATTGGTCGCTATGGCTTGGGTCTGTGAGATAATAAGTAATGGTATTTTGATAAAAGGTGTCAGAATAACCCTATTTACTCTCCTATATTCTGCTTATCAAAGACTTCCCTCTTTCGTACTTTTCACTTTGTGTTTGGGTGAGTAATTTGTGCATGTGATGAATCGTATGAAAACACAAACAAGACCATTACTAAATATGTATGATGAAAGGTAGTGCCTTATGTAACTTCCTTATTGAATCCTCTTATTAACTATTTAAAACCACATAGGGAGGACCCATACCAGGTTAGTAACATCTAAGGAATTATCACATCATTCCCTTATTTCTTCCTGATAGCTATCAACAATGGAATTTATATTAGAACAACTATATGTCCCATGCAAGACTTTAGAACCACAGTCTAGGCAAAAAAAACATCGAAAATAAGTGCTCTTATATATTGCTTACAGAGAGTCTTTTTCCCTTATTCAGGATCGTCAGAAACTTCGGAAGAGATGCTTCTCAAGCTCAAACATCCATTATGCTAAGTACTTCACCACATCAAATGTATGCATGCACCTTACCAAATTGTGGCACCAATTCCTGTGTTGGTAAATTGTCTTTCTTTTATTTTTATAGGTCCCCAAGTTCCTCCGTTGGAGCAATAAAGCAGCTGGAAAATAGGAGCCAAATCCAGGGCTCCTCAAGGAAAGGACGGAAACAAGATTGAAGACAAGGACTCTAAAACAAATAGCCAGCTACCAGGATGGGCTAACAGCAGGACAAAAAGCCAAGAAGATGAAGATTTTAGCAGGAAGCCATAAACATGTTAAGTAATGCAGGTAAGTATCAGAAATTGCAGGCAAGTTGTTGGCCTCTGGAAGTACCCATCAGCCTGGGACGACTCCTGGTGGCCCTCGTCACTAGGGGCACCACCGACACCAACCGACCACGCACGCAACCTGGTAGTCATCCTCGACTCAACGCTCACCATGACCAAGCAAGTCAACGCAGTCTCCTCCTCCTGCTTCAACACCCTCCGCATGCTCCGCAAGATCTACAGGTGGATCCCGACAGACACGAGAAGAACAGTCACCCAGGCCCTCGTCAGCAGCAGACTCGACTACGGAAACGCCCTCTACGCAGGAGCCCCGACCAAGCTCATCAAACGACTGCAAAGAATCCAAAACGCCTCTGCATGCCTGATCCTCGACATTCCACGCCACAGCCACATCACCCCCACCTAAAAACCTGCACTGGCTCCCCGTCGACAAGAGAATCTCCTTCAAACTCCTGATCCACGCACACAAGGCACTCCACAAAACCGGCCCAGCCTACCTCAACAGTCGACTCTCCTTCTATGTTCCCAACCGTCAACTCCGCTCCGCCGACCTCTCCCTGGCCACCGTCCCGCGCATCCGGAGAACCACCACCGGAGGAAGATCCTTCTCTCACCGCGCCGCCAAGATCTGGAATACCCTTCCCCTCAACCTACGACAGACCCAAGACCTGCTGACCTTCAGGAGACGACTCAAGACCTGGCTATTCGACCAGTAGCGGCAACACCCCCCCTCCTCTCCCTCAGCGCCTTGAGACCCTCGCGGGTAAGTAGTGCGCTTTACAAATCTTGTGATTGATTGATTGATTGATTGTATTCCAGTGTGGGCCTGGCCGCCCAAAGCACAGGACGCAGTCAAAATAAATTGGACCAAGTCCTGCACAAGGACCTCTTTCTGGGTTGCGACTGCATCGGTGCATTTGCAGCAGCCATGATACAGACCACCAGACTACACACCAACTTCACCGACATCATCACAGACTTTGTTGCATCGATTGCCCTCGACTCTAGCAATTACATCCTACTCAGAGACCTCAACTTCTACCTTGAAGACCACACCACCTTTAACTCTAAAGAACTCATCAAAGACCTTGGAGGCTTGGGCCTCACTCAACGATTAAACAGGCCTACCCACGTCACCGGACACCTCCTGGAGCCTATTTTCACCACCTTTGACAACTTCTGAGTTGACGAGCTCACACCAGTCACCTAGACAGACATGCCCTCATCAGGTTCAGCATCCCCGTTCCGGTCCAACTCACATGCACCACTGCCAGACCAGAAAGTTGGAACTAGAACTGCATCAGTGAAAAGGACTCTCCACACCCACCGGCCCGAACAAAGTAACAGCCTACCCAAAGCCATCAAGAATTTCAACAATTGGATCACCTCCTGCGCCGATTACCTGCCCCCCCCAAACACAGCAATACAACAACAAGATCTAGACCCCAGGCCAGTTGGTAGTCAGAGGAACTAAGACTGATGAAGAGCCACTGCAAACAACTGTAGCCCAAATGGAGAAGGAACCAGAACAATGCAGACAAGTGTACAGTAAAACACACTCTGAGATGCTACCATCAAATGATCCAGACCACCAAACACACCACTCTGGTGGACCACATTGAAGCCAGCACCAACAGAAAAAAACAATCTTCACCATTATGAAGGATTTCACCTCTCCAGCGGCCACATCCAGCTTGATCACCCTCTCGCAGGACTCCTGCAAAAATCTTTCTCAATTCTTCAGCTACAAAATCACTGCCATTTACAGTAAATTTGACCCACAACGGGACCCCACAGACCTTACCAAATGCCTCCAGCTCTTATTTAAATACCCAATGCTAGACACATGGCCCATCATCACCACCGAAGAAACAGCTGTGACCATGTGTTCTATCCACTCAGGAGCCCCATCGGACCCCTGCCTCCATCACGCCTACTTTAGAAGATTGCAAACTATTAGCACCACGCTCACACCCATTCTGAATGTCTCCAACTCTTCTGTGAACTTCTCAGACACTTGGAAACATAATACTGTCCTCCCCTTGCTGAAGAAACCCTCTGCGGGCCCTTCAAAGCTCGCCAACTACAGAGTGACCTCCCTGCTACCGTTCCTGACCAAGGTCTTACAGAAAATCATCAACAGACGCCTTATGGACACCTCAATGAGCACCAACTCCTCAACGCCACTCAGACTGGATTCAGACACAACCACAGCATAGAAACAGCCCCCATAACCACCACGGATGACATCCGCATGACCTTGGATGGAGGAAACATGGTGGCCCTTATGCTATTGGATCTTTTTGCATCATTTGACATAATCTTCCACCCCATCCTCATCCAGTGTCTACATGACATTGAATTCCAAGGACACACAGTCCGATGAATCTGCTCCTGCCTGCCACTGTACACCTCGGATGTCCGCTATGTCACCTGCGAAGTTCCGCAAAGATCCTTTCTGAGCACGACCCTCTTCAATGCATACATCACCCCCCCTAGCCAGCATCATCTGCTCTCACAACATCCTAGCCTTGCAAAGACATGCAGCTCATTCTGTCTCTTACGGACAAGATGTCCAGTACCCTGATCAAGTTCACTGCCTGCATGACAGAAATCACCCACTGGATAAAGACTGTTTGAAGCTGAACACCGAAATTGTGATCTTCGGGAAGAGCACTTTACCATGCGACTCCACCTGGTGGCCAACAGAGCTAGGACCGACACCCACCCCCACCACCCAAGCAAAGAACCTCGGGATAGTCATCAACAGCAAACTCGGCATGACTGCCCAAATCAATGCCGCCACCTCCTCATGCTTCCATACCTTGAAGATACTGTGGAAGATTTTCTAATGGCTCCCAATCAGCACCCTGAAAACCGTCGCACGCACCCTCGTCACAAGCAAGCTGGACTACGAGAAAACCGTCTATGCTGGGATCAACTAAAAACTCACCAGTAGGATGCTGACCATTCAAAACTCGGCGGCCAGAATCACTCTCCACCTCCCATGACGCACTCACATCACAGCACACCTGAAAGAGCACCACTGGTTCCCCATACACAAACAAGCATATATCAAACTCCTCGCCCCCACACTTTCAAGGAACTACATAACAGTGGTCCAGCATATCTGAACAATTGCATCTTCTTTCACAAACCTTCCAGACACCCTCACTCATCCGGACTCCTACTTGCACACATCCCATGCATATGGGAAACCAGACCCGGTGATTGAGCCTTCTTCTACATCACTCCTAAAGCATGAGACGACCTGCAGCTACACATCAGAGCCTCCTTCTCCTCACTTCTTTAATTCTGCAAAAAGCTCCCAAGACCTGACTTTTCAAGGAGTCCCATTATGCCCTAGTTTCAGCTGGGCTCAGGCCTGCTTAGAATCAGGATACCTTCCTGGGTGATAGTGCATGCTACAAATCTGCATAACAGATAACATAATATACTGGTGTCATAAGCCACATAGATCCAATCCATTCCAGAAACAGTAACTTGCTATCACTGCACTCAATCCATGGTTGGAGAGTGAAAAAAGATCCATTGCTGCCTTGAAGCAGAATCAGTTTACTAGGACAATCTCAAGAATGCAACCTGCTTAGCAGGAAAGATGCATAATTCTCCATGCACCGAGAGGTTACCCCAACCTTTTACACAATGCTTAGTTTTAAAAGAATAAGTGGCGGAGCCCAAAGTTCTGCTCAGAAGTCGGTGGCCAGCACTATTAATTGTCAGCACACAAAATACTAAGGCTGCACAGTCTTGAATTCACCTCATGCCTCTTTAATCCAGTACCAGAAACTCCCTGCTCGGTTATCTAATTTTTGCAGGTTCCTGCTTTCTCTCTTTGTCGCAGTTTTCTATCTTTCTATCCTCTTTTTCCCCCTTTGTGTGTTTTTCTCTCTCTTGTTCTTGGTAAATATCTGATGAGGAAAAATATGTGCCGTTCCCCAAAAATGAGTGCTGAGGGGCCCCACTAGCAACCACCGACTCAAATTAAGGACTGCTTATACAGTTTTACCGACACGATTTAAGAACACAAAGGAAACACAACAACCACAGCAACTCACAGCACATCCACAGCTGCAAGTTAAACACAAATCCATGAAGCATATACAGGATACAGCAGAAGTTTTACAGGTATACCAATTTACTTACAAGAAAAAGCATGGGCCTCAAACATGAGTAAGTGGCTGACTGCCGATATGTGCGATGACTCCAGTTACCACACATTTAGCAATTCTAATTTCACTGGAAACGCCACACCCTCCACAATGTTCCTCAGATAAAACAGTTCAGCAGAACAAATGTGCTGAAAGTTACTGAGGAGAAATACCTAGTAAATTCTGAAACATGAGAAATTAGACGCACAACAAACCAATCCTGCATGTTATTTCCCATTTTATACATGAAACAGAAAGGAAGGTATGTTGCACACCAGGTAAATGTCTCGTGCTGGGGTAATGATATTTACAAGGTTAGTAGGTACGCCATCCCATTCTGGGACAATTGTTAACAAAGCATAAATGTAGGTATCCAAAAGTGGGTGCCAGGGCTGCTATATGATTTTGTGAATTGTGGCTTGTGATTTGAAGGACTCTGTCTATCAATTGGATCACTACTAGAAAGAAGGGGGCCCCTGGGGTAAATAAGAGGAAGAGATGAGCAGGGGAAATAGACAGTTTAATCTCAACATCGAAATCTCAACCTATTTAGTTTAAAGTGTGCACTGCATCATATATAAATAACAACACCTGAAAAGCTGACCAAATATATATCAAAACATATCAAAATTTATTAGAATTTACATAATGGGCATGATAGATTTCAATAAAAAACAACAAAAAAACAGCAAAGAATGATATACGTCCCATAAAGAAAACAAACAAACATACCTTAACTCTGATTCATACTGGAACTCATTCGTACCTCACACAATCCAAAAAGCACATCATACATACTCTCTCATTAACAAACAACATAAAATGTGGACACAAAATATACCAAATTCATTAATAAAGTGCGTTGTGCATCATAGATACAGTTATATCAATTAAATCAAGCAAAAAATGATGATACATTTTTATATACGATTCAAGTCTATAATACACAAATTGGTTTTGTAAAATGAAAAGAAGCACATCCAGAAGCAAAAATTAGATTTGCCTCACGGAGCCGCGAACAACGCTGGCAGAGAGACGAAAGCGGCCCAAGAGATTGGGGCTCCAGAGATAGATGGATGTCGTTCAGGAGGGAGACGCCGATCAGTCGCCTGCTCCCGGCTCCGTGAGGCGAATCTAATCACACCGGGGACATTCGTTTCCCTGCTTTGAAGGAACTTGATACCGCTCTCCCCTGAATTAAGAGTTTCTTCAACCTTTGAGATTCATCTTCGTCTCTCCTCGGACTATCCTTATGCTCGCCAACTTAGTTGCCGTCTGCTGGCAGGAGTTCCTGCTCTAAACATTTTGTCTTGCTTATCTCAGCGTTCAGATACGTCCCTCTGATATTTGTACTTCAAACCACCGCCCTGAGGAAGGTGAGACCCTATCGGGTCTGTCACCGAAACGCGCGTCGGCGCTGATTCATCCCTGTGGACCTATATTTATGTAGCGAATCCTATATTAACCTGCAATTTTGCTTCTGGATGTGCTTCTTTTCATTTTACAAAACCAATTTGTGTATTATAGACTTGAATCGTATATAAAAATGTATCATCATTTTTTGCTTGATTTAATTGATATAACTGTATCTATGATGCACAACGCACTTTATTAATGAATTTGGTATATTTTGTGTCCACATTTTATGTTGTTTGTTAATGAGAGAGTATGTATGATGTGCTTTTTTGGATTGTGTGAGGTACGAATGAGTTCCAGTATGAATCAGAGTTAAGGTATGTTTGTTTGTTTTCTTTATGGGACGTATATCATTCTTTGCTGTTTTTTGTTGTTTTTTATTGAAATCTATCATGCCCATTATGTAAATTCTAATACATTTTGATATGTTTTGATATATATTTGGTCAGCTTTTCAGGTGTTGTTATTTATATATGATGCAGTGCACACTTTAAACTAAATAGGTTGAGATTTCGATGTTGAGATTAAACTATCAATTGGATCACACCTTGCTTATTCAGAAGGAGCATGTATCAGTTCTTTTGGGCCTGGAAGTGTGCCTGTTTACCCCACATTTTCTTGGAGCCTGATATTCTTCTTGTTTCTAGTACAACTGAAAGATGGTTGAATGAACATATTTATTTCAATGCTACAAGCTGGTTTTCCTAATTTCAAAGGCACTGAGATAGCTATCTGCTTTGATGCAGTGGAAGTCAATCACATAGGCTGATTTTCCTTTACAGAGCCATACCATGATGGGTGATGTATCTGCCACTTACAAATCCCAGTTCATAAGCTATGTTCAATAGAAAAACCTCCACATGTCCTTTTGCGATGAGAGTGTCAGCCCATGCAGAATTGAATAAAGCTTTGAACTTTAACATGCTCTAGCTTGGAAAGAAGTCTCGAGCCAAGACAAGGCCTTCAAAGGAAGCTAATGGAATAAGTAATTGCATCTGATGCAGTGGTGTGAAACATGGCAATCTCATTTTCATATCCTGGCTTTCCTAATTTAGGCTTAAATGCTTTCAAAGCTGTAAGAAAGTGAATTATTAGTTTGGGGTGTATGGTAGTACACCACAATTAATAAAGACACCAACTTGTTAGGTACAGTCCCAGGTTTCAGTACTTTTGAACATGAACTCAATCCCTGGTAGCTATGGCATACAATAGGCAGGCTTAACTTGGAGAAAATATGTAAAGCATTTAAAAGTACTAAAAATTAAAAGTCAAAAACATAGCACAATAAAAGTCCCACTCCAGTTTATAGAAATAGAGTAAACTTTAATGAACAAAATGACACTAAAATGACAAAAGTCCAATAAGGGAAACCGGGGATTTATGAATTTGAAAAGATCCAAACAGTGTAAAACACTTTGGCAGTCAATGGTTGAAGTAGACCAGGACCTATCCAAGATCTGACGCCAGTCGTAATAGAGCGTGGGCTGTATACACCAAGCCAGCAACCTGTATCTGAGGAAAGTCCTTAGAAGTTTTGATAGGCACTGGACAAGGTGCTGCTGAAATCGTTGGTTTTGGAGGGCAAGCTCCGAGTGGGAAGTCTTCTCGCTGCTTGAATACTTTTGCCAACCTAGCCGGGTCAAGATTTTTATCTTCCACAAGCCTATCTTTTTATGTGTGGAGTGCTCCGCCCCAACTGTGGAGTCTGCAGTCATAAAATTGCCATTAGTGAAATTGTACTCATAGTTTCTGAATACCAAAAGAATGGTAAACTTAAACAAAAGTGTAAGTGTACCTTTGTGAATTAGGCCCTGTGTTACTGATTATAAGTAGGGCAGTGCAGGAGGAACCTGAATTACCAGACTGGAATTACTTTTTCTGGTGGTAATTCCACCCATGAACTGGGCAAGTACAAGTTGAGCAGAACAGAATAAAGAATAACAGTGTGGACCTGGTGAAATCACACAAAGGCTTTCCAGATTCTGGCCTGTTTCATGCTGCTATAAGAAGGGGAAAAAACAATCCTGGGTTACTTGTGTTCTGCTTCAGGGAGGACGTGGCTTGGCAGTTCGGACTGGACTATTTCCATTGCAGCAGGGTCAACACTGATTTTCATATATCTGTGTCCAAACTGTGGTGGCATGTGTAGCGTCCTTCCCAACCTGGGTACCCGCCAATGACTACGCCACACACAGAGAATCCCACCGCTGCCACTAATGTTAGAAATGGGGTTCTCTAGTTGGCAGAGGTAGGTACCTTTGTTCAAATAGGGACCCTTGCTTCTAGTCAGGGTAAGGGGGATACACGCTTTAGATAACCCCTGCTCACCCCCTGGGTAGCTTGGCATGAGCAGACAGGCCTATCCTAAAGACAATGTGTAAAGTATTTGTACTCAAAACACACAGTAATACTGTGATAACACCACAAATGGACACCACACCAGTTTAGAAAAATAAAGTATCTTTATCTATACTCAACAAGAGCAAAATGACAAAAGTCCAACATACATGTAATAAGAATATACTTTAAAAGTGTTTCAAACAACTTGGACCATAGAAAACAATGGATGCGTGATTTCTCTCAAAGTACCTGTAGTTGCAACAAAATTCATAATACGAAGCAGCCGCAGAGATGGGAAGCATTGAAAAACAAAGAGATGCGTCAGTTCCTGAGACCCTGGGGAGGCGATGCGACAATTCTGCTGCATGCAGGAGAAGCGATGCGTTGAATCTGGTCTGTAGGGGGAAGTGATGCTTCAATTCCGAGATGGTTCTGGTCCGCGGGTGATGGGTCAGGAAAACTCGCCGTACAGGTACAATGCGTGGAAATCCGGGATGCATCGGCGATCGATGCAGTGGCGTCGAGCGGCGCAGGTATGGTTTCTTCAGCCGCGATCCCTCAATGTGTTGGTTCCTGCAGCAGTGACAGGCGCTGAATCGGTTTTCGGCAGCAGCGCAGGGATGCGTGGAGATTCTTCTCGCACCGCGGTGCTTCATCGGGAAAACTGCCACAAGAAGAGCGATGCGTCAATTTTCTTGTAGTTGCGTTGCTTTTCCAGCTCACAACGCGATACAAAAGGGGATGATGGACGGAACGTTTGAGCCAATCAAACACTCACCCCCAGTCAACTGATCTGGGTTTAATCCATCATCATTCTTTAGCTCACTCCACCACCCCAGTTCAGACATGGCCATATGCAAATCAGTCTGACCCTGTGCCTCATGGGAACAGTCCAGCCCGAACTGCCAAGCCATGTCTTCCCTGGACCGGAAACAAGCATCCTAGGACCGGTTTCTGGCATTTCAGCCGTCATCAGCCAGGCTTGCTTGAATCCAGTGGCAAAGTGAGCAAGGGACCCACGTCTGGGCATACCCCCGCCAACTTAGGGCGAACAAAGCGATACAAAAGGGGATGATGGATCGTTTCCAGCTCACAACAGCAGAAACAACCTCCAGAGGCCCAAGACAGTCACAGGCACCTCCTGGCAGGTCAGAACTCCCCGCAAGGAAGTTCAGGGGAGCTGGGGGTAAAGTCTTTGTGTCCCTGAGACTTCAAAACAGGAGGCAAGCTCTACTCAAGCCCTTGGAGATCTTCTTCAAGCAGGGGACACAGCACACAGCAAATTCCTTCTCCTTTCCTTGGCAGAAACAGCTACTGCAGGCCAACCCCAGACACACAGCAAAGGGGCAGTACTTCTCCTTAGTTTCTCCCGGTTCCTCTTGATTCCAGAAGTAGTCTAAAGTTTAGGGGTTGTAGGTCTAATACTTATACCCCAAAATGTCTTTGTTCTCTTTGTGCAGGGGTCTCTGAGCCCAGTTCAAACCAGTTCTGTCCTCACTGGTGCCGTATGATCACAGGGGGTGGAGACAGCATTGTGCAAGGGAGACAGCCCCTATTCAGCTGCAAAGAAATCTCCTCCCACTGCTCTAAATTCAGCCAAGATCTATTCAGGTCAGCTCTGAGTTATCCAGGAAGGATCAGGCACACCTCAACCCCCCCAGTGGATGTCTACAATGAATGCACATCCCCAGCCCCTGTCACTCCAAAACCAGACAGTCAATACACAAACAGGCAGAAGCACACAGAATGGTTAAACAAGAAAATGCCTATTTTCTAAAAGTGGCATTTTCAAACACACAATTTAAAAACCATCTTTACTAAAATATGTGTTATTAAATTCTGAGTTCAGAGAGCCTAAACTTTATTTTTCTATCTTGTTCCAATGGGAAGTTATATTTATAAGATGTTATAAATAAACTCCCATTCTATCCAATGGGTAAGATAGCCTTTCAATAGTAAAAAACGAAATTGGCAGTATTTCACTATCAGGACATGTCACACACACACCAGTACATGTCCTACCTTTCACATACACTGCACCCTGCCCTGGGGGGTACTTTGGGCCTACCATAGGAGTGCCTTACATGCACAAAAAGGGATGGTTAGGGCCTGGCAAGTGGGTGCACTTGCCAATTCGACATGGCAGTTAACAACTGCGCGCAAACACTGCAGTGGCAGGTCTGAGTTACCTTTTCAAAGCTACTCATGTGGGTGGCACAATCAGTGCTGCAGGTCCACTAGTAGTATTTGATTTACAGGCCCTGGCACACTTCAGTGCACTTTACTAGAGGGTTACCAGTAAATCAAATATGCCAATCAGGGAGAACCAATTGTAACATGCACTTTGACAGTGACACTGATCAGCAGTGGCAAAGTGCCCAAAGCACCTAAGCCAGCAAAAACGAAATCCAGCACAGCATCAAAAATTCAAGAGGTAGAGGCAAAAAGTCAGGGGAAACCACACCAAAGATGCCAAGTCTAGCACACGTCTTTATTCTTCTGTATGTAACTGCGAACTCAACATTCTAAAAAAATAATTCATTGCATGCAGCTCTGACACCTAGGTCACAGCTCTACAGAGTCCATGAGGAGCAAAAGGGTTCCGTCATGAAACTGGCAAGACACTACATCTCCCCCTCTGTTAAATAAAAAATTGCATTTTTTTACAAACACTGATGTCATCAGTGATGTCATTTAAGATGCCGTCAGTGATGTAATCAGTGATGTCACTGACCAGATCATGTGGGATGTAAGGTCATAAACTGTCTATTGCGGGGGCGTAAGTTATAGTTATCTCAGAAAACTATAATTGCTGAATTTCACTGCTTTTGTACAAGGGAAATCTGAGCCTAACTATACCATTCCTGTAAACTTTAGTTTTTTCAGGAAATTTCAAAGGTTTTTTTAAATTCTATTTACTAACTATAATGTCCCTGTAACCATTGGTATTTTCAGTGAATTTCTATGGTATTTTAACTGGTAGTCGCATTTGCAGAGTGGTGCAGAAAAGTGGCGGGGCCTCCGACCAGCTCTCAGGAATCCCCAAGAAAGAGACTTACTGGAGTTAACAGGAGGGCTTCTTGGCCCCCAAGGTCCCTCAGCATCCAAGTGGACTTCATACCCCAACCAGTATTGTGCCAGGAGGCACATTTGCAGAGTGGTGGTGAAAGGGTGGATGGCCTCCGAAGTACTCACAGTAATTGCGCTCTGTTGAACTTACTGGAGGTAACATGAGGGGTAGGTGTCCCCCAAGGACCCTCTGGAGACAAGGGGACTTCATCCCCCTAACAGCAGTGTGCCAGGAGGGCGCGTCTGCAGAGTGATGGAGAAAGGGTGCATGACCTCTGAAGACCTCTCAGCATTCCCACAGTGTGGGACTTACTGGAGGTAACAGGAGGTGTAGTTGGCCCCCAAGGACCCTCTGGAGGAAGGGTACTTTATCCCTCAACCAGCAGTGTGCCAGGAGGCACTTTTGCAGAGTGGTGGCGAAAGGGCGCGTGGCCTCCGAAGACCTCTCAGCAATCCAGCTGTGTGGAACTTACTGGAGGTAAAAGGAGGGCTTGTTGGCCCCCAAGGACCCTCTGCAGACAAGGGGACTTCATCCCCCAACCAGTAGTGGGCCAGGAGGTGCATTTGCAGAGTTTTGGAGAAAGGGAGTGGGGCCTCAGGCTACTTGCCGGTTGTTTAAAAAAAAAAAAAGTAAACATTTTTTAGGGGATAGGGGCCGCGTGACCCCCCCTTTCCTGGGCCAATTTCAGCACCGGGTACCCCATCCCCGGGGCCATGCCTTTTTTAAATGGGGAGGGTAGCTGCGCAGCGCCCCCTCCCCAGGCCAATTTTAACCCAGAGACCCCATCCCCGGGTCCGGCCTTTTGCATTTTGTTATATTTTTTTATAAATGAATAAGGGCAGGGGGCTGCGTGGCCCCCTCACAGGCCAGTTTCAGCCCCGGGAACCCCATACCCCAGGGCCTGGCCTCTAGTGTGGGTGCATTGGTCCCACCCAGGTCACCCACTTGGCAATGTTGGGGACCGAGGGGGAAACTCGAGGCCCCCACAGTCCCTGCCGGCCCCCCACCTCCTGCAGGAGCCAGCATTGCTTTGACAAAGAGGGAGTTGCTAACATGCAGCTCCCTCTCTGTCAAAGTAATTATGCTCTACTTTGAGCAAGCGAGAGCAAAATTCTCTCGCTTGCTCAAAGCGGAGCACAGTTTGCTATGGCTTAGCGTGAGCAGTAAAGCTCCCGCTGAGCCATAGCAAACAGCTATGTCCAGGGAGTGGGCACCCCGGGACATAGAAGGAGCTGGCACTGGGGGGTGGTTGTCCCCAGGGCCATCTTAGGCTCCAGGAGGGGGGCTATGCGGCCCCCCTCCAATCTTTACTTTAGCCCCAGGGAGGTAGTGGTCCCCGAGGCCAGGAGTCCACACCAGATCCCCTCCATTACATTATTTGAGCTCTGGGGAGATGGTGGTCCCCGGGGCTGTGGGGGGCCACATGGGTCCCCCTGCATTTGTATGGTAATTGCCCCGGGGAGGTGGCGGGCCCCAGGGCTACGGGGGGGCACAGGCCCCCCGCATTTCTATGTTAATTGCCCCGGATTGGGGGCGGTCTCTGGGGCTGGGGGTTCCCCTCAACCCAACCCATTAATTAAAGTTAAAGCCCCGGGGAGGTGGTGGTCCCCTGGACTGCGGGGGGCTGTGCAGCCCCCACATTTATTTTGGCTAAAGCCTTGGATAATTATAAAACACTTGCCCCGGGATTTGGCCCACCCGGAGCTTCGTATAAAGATGCGCAGGAGACCGCATGTTTTTTTTCTCCAATTTTGCTATGCCAAAATTGAATTACAATTTTTTGTTGTGGATCTCCGGGTTCACTCGCAATTTGCGGCAAAATTGAATTAATAAAAATACTTTTAACCCCCCGGCGGGATCCCTGTAGGACCCCCCCACCACCATATCTTTTCTTTATTTTTCACTTTTTTTGTGGGACTCAGCTTCAAGTTGAGTCCTAATATGGCTGCCAACACTTCCCGGTTGAAGTGCTGGCAGTCAATCAAATTTCAGTAGGATCCGCAAGTCCACTGCAAGGACTAACGTCCCCAGATATCTATATTTTTTAAACCTAAATATCTCTAAAACTACTGAATAGATTTACACCAAATCACAAAAAGCATGTTTTCTCTTTTCTGAACCAACATCTAGCTTTCTGCCAAATTTGGTGTAATTCCGTTCAGCGATTTTGGCTGTAGTCGTGTTCAAAAAATGAAAAATCCTGATAGACATAACATAGGAAAAATGCGTTTCGGACTCCCCTTTTTTCTTGGACCCCATTTGACGGATCACCCTGAAACTTTCAACACAGCAGCTGAACTAAGAAGGGGATGTTTTTTGAAAATTTCATGAAGATTCGTCGAAGTTATTGGCAAAACAAAAAACGCTTTTGCTACGGAAACTTTGGTCCTAACTATAACTACCTACTAGCTATAGCCATTAGGTAATATATATATATAATATGTATATATATGCAATATACATATATATATATATTATATATATGTACAATTGCATCTCTTCAATCAACCTTCTTGGGGCTTTAATTATTCAACCTGATCTGGTGACTGGAAGCTGAAAGCTGTCATCATCAACGTCAGAGATTTTTAAAGACAGTGAAGAGGTAACAGCAGTCATTGATTGTTCAAGTTCAGTCTTTCCTTCACCATTTCGATCAGAATACAGATGAATCAAATGCTGAATGCAAGAAGAGTCTCTGGTAACATAGCTTCTAGGGCGCTGGGAAGACACCATGGGGCCGATTCCGATCTCGGCCGGTAGGGCACCGAATCGGATTCGGCTTAACCCGATCCGATTCGGAGCCCTATTTCCCGACCGAGTCGTACGTGCGTCCGGGCGAGCGAGTACGATGCGTGCGCTCGCGAAATCTCCGACCGACTCGTTCGCAGGACCCGACCGCTCCGACCGACTCGCACGGGGACGACGCGCACCTCGCAATGGAGACGTTCCCCGGCCGGGTAAGTACGATGCGCACCTCGACCGCTCCGACCGACTCGCGCAGCCCGGCTCCAAGGAGCTGTCGGAGCCGCACTTTGGGGGTCCGTGTCGGACCCCCCTGGGAGCGTAGGCGTGCGAGTCGCACACAGGGGGGACACATGGGTCCCCCCTACACGTGCATGTACGGTGCAACCCGCATCGACGCGAACACGCTGTAGGGGGCGCCCTTGTTCGCGTCGTGCCCATTGAGTCAATGGGAGCCCGTGTACGCGTCGTACGACTGGCTCCCATTGACTTCAATGGGAGTCCGACCGAATCGAGTCCGATGTCATACGTGCGCATCGTACTCGTTCGGTCGGACTGCTAGGGTCCGAATCGGTCGGAAATCTCTCCGGGTCCGGCTCGGTCG
This sequence comes from Calotriton arnoldi, assembly GCA_963921515.1. Lineage (NCBI taxonomy): Eukaryota > Metazoa > Chordata > Amphibia > Caudata > Salamandridae > Calotriton > Calotriton arnoldi. Next base: position 1,117,900 of record CAWUFW010004342.1, on the reverse strand, counting down.
GAGAGATTTCCGGCCCGAATCGGAATCGGCCCCTTTATGTCTCTAGGTGGACACTGCGTGGAAAGGTTCGGCATCATGTGGAGCATCAGATTTTCTCCTTTGCATTTGTCAGGCAATCACCAGATCTCCTCTCAAACTCAATGTTCTTTACATGTCACCTCTTGTCTGCATAGGCTCTCATTTGCTGCCTGTTAACCAAGTCTTTTGTATGACTTGTGCTCTCATTTCCTTCTCTTTTGTTGGTCCATTGAGGTAACTTGGTTGTCATTGCTCTCCCGAACATCAAAGTCGCAGGACTGTGGTCGAGTGAGGTGTTGAACGATTGGCTTGTAGGATAGAATTCCATGCAGTCTTTAAACTAAGCCTATCAATAGGTGCACACTGTGCTGCTTTCTTTAGCGTACTCTTAAAATGCTCAACAAGTCTGTTGGCTTGCGGCCACAATGGGTACTTTTCTGATGCTTTATGTTCAGATGCTCTAGGAAATCCTTGAATTCTCAACTGTTATATGGCAGGCCATTATCAGACTTAAAAATAGCTGGAATGCCCCATGTCACAACGATGCCATCTAGCCTCTCAATAACTCGCTCTTGAGTTGTGGATGAGAAATCTTCTATTAATGAATACCACAATATCCTTCGTGAGCTACTTCAATTATTTTCTGTCGTAGACTCTTCGGAATCAGGATTCTCCACCCTCACAGCATAACTCCTTCCTGAGTTATGGACAGTTCAACTTTAACTTTTTTGTATTTTTGTTATTCACCATCACTGGTGGGAGGTCGAGTGTGTATGTTCCAGGACTGTTGTGTAACTATATTTTGCAACTTCAGCATGTCACTATCATGGCTCGTAGCAGCGCTGGGCTAACGAAATGGCAGCTGGCGTATTTGATTTTACATTGAAAATAATTTAGGCTTCAGCCGTCTTGGATGGAGTACCCTGACCTTGTATAGGCACTCTGGAAAAGTAGTCAGCAGGGTTTTGATCTTTCCCTGGGCGGCGCACAATGGTACAATTGTACATTGTAATCATTGTCCCCCTCGTTCAATGCAAGGAGGCACATTGGCTTTTGGATTGCCAAAGATAGTCAGTGAAACTTGATGATCAGTTACCAGTGTAAAAGGCTTTCTGTACAGAACTACATGGAAATGTTCAGAAGCCTATACAACGGTTAAACTTTCTTTCTCAGGATGTAAGTAAGCACGTTTTGTCTTGAACAAACTTTTACTGGCATATGCCACAATATGCCTTCGAGCATTTGGATGTATACAGTGCTGTGCAAGGAGAGCACCTAACCCGTCTGGGCTAGCCTCAACAACAACCTTTGCATGAAGCTTTGGGTTGAAGTAGGCCATTTCAGCAGCAGTTTCAATGGCTTGATTGATTTTCTTGAAACATGTCTGACATCCGTGTGACCATTTAAATGAAACATTTTTCTTTGTTAACTCTCGCAACGGAGCACTTATAGTAGCAAAGTCTTGTATGTATCTTGAACAGTAACTAGCCATGCCAAAAAATTAATGTATCATAGAAACATCTTGTGGGGGATTAGCATTTGACAGGACTTGTACTTATGCAGGATCAGGTGTCTTACCCCCATCTGAAAAGATAGGACCGAAGAACTTTAACTTTGTCTCACAATTGTCTACACTCAAAGTCAAATCTGCAACAGTAAATAAACTACATACTTGTGTGAGAACCTTATCATGCTCCTTCTGTATAGCTCTGAAAATCAATGTGTCATCGCTATAATTAAATGCATTCAACAGACTGTGTGACATGTCGAATGAACTCTTGGAAAGGTTCTGCAGCCGATGACACACCAAAATTGAGTCTCTTGTATCAGAACAGACCAAAATGTGTAGAATAGGTTATAATATACCTGCAATCTTCTTCAAGTTCCAACTGATGATTATCTTTATTTAAATCAAGGCGAGAGAAGACCTTTTCACCATTTAATTGTGTTATCATGTCAGCAATGTGTGGACCTGGATGTTCTTCTTCAATTGCCTATTTTGCTTGATGCATGTCAACACATTTTGGGCACTACTACTATGGGAGAAACCCATGACCTCAGACCAGTTGAGCGCTCAATAATGTAATGCATAAGTAACAATTCAAATTCTTTTTCAACAGCTTCTTGCAAATAAAAAGCAATTTGTTTATGTCTCTGAGCAACAGGACAGACATCTTCATTAATATGTAACTTTATTTTCATAGTCTTAAGTTTTCCTAAACCATGAAACAACAAAGGGAATTGACTTACTATTTCATGGTGAGCATTCATGTTGTAATTCACAGAAATGAGTCCCATATCAGGAGAGGTAACTGAGCAGACAGGCACTTGACGCTGTCCCTTGAAGCACATAGATGGGTACTTGCACCTTCGTTTTCTTGTATTTCATGGTCACTACAAATGAACCGTGACTTTTTATGGGCGTCGATGCAGCTCATGTGTACACTCTGGTTTTTGTTGGCGTAAGTTGGGGAAATTAAGATAGTTCACTGCATTTCTCTTCAGTCATTATGTTTATCAATGCACCACTGTTTATGAAAGGTACAGTGCAACTATTTATTTTCAATGTAATCTTCAAACAATGTTTGTATAACTTTGGTGCTTTGGCATGTCGACTTTTCTTTGCCTGACATTTTTCCTCAAATGCAGCCAGTCCGACATGCGCACGTTTCTCTGAAGTAAACATCACATGGCACAACCATCTTCCTCACTTTCACTTGATATGAGGCAGAAGATCTGTTTGACGATGATTTAGATGATGATCGACTATGTTCAGTGTCGATTTGCCTCAATTGATGTTGCTGCTTGGCCTTGTGGGTATGCATCAAAAGTTGCTTCTGGAAGTCCATCGTGATTGCAGACCCTGGGGGGACCACCTGATTTCTAAAATGTATAGAGCGTGCATGACCCTAGTCCCCAGCAGAGATGCCAGAATCAGAGAGGAATGGGAGCGTGACTTGGCCACCCGCTCCAGGACTCGCACTGGGCTTTCTGTTGCACACAAATTAAAGAAGTCTCCCTAAATAGTAGACATAAATTATTACATTTCAAGTTTCTGTGGAGAATTTATATGTCCCCAGAGAAAATGCACAAGATTGATCCCGAGAGACCACATACCTGCTTTAAATGCGGGGTGCCGCATGCTGATTTTGCGCACCTTGTCTGGAATTGCGCTAAAATTGGGGCCTATTGGCGAGCGGTGTGCAATGAAATTAGAAAAATGATTAGTCTGGAGGTTGAGACCGTACTGTTGGGGTATGTGGGTGGCTTCCCCAAGGGGGTACGTAGGTTCACGGCGATTGCGCTACTGCTGGCGAAAAGGGAGATAGCACTTAAATGGGGGTGTAGATCCTCTCCCACAGTCAAAGCATGGTTGCACAGCCTTACATACTGTAACACAAACAGTGAACTTTTTGCGCCCACCCAGCCTCTGGCATCCCGTCCAAAAGACATCTGGGGTCCATCTGGGGTCCTCTCAGAAGTTATCTACTTGAAATGAACGCTGCTCCCATCTCGCAACAGCTGGATGGGATCGTACCCTCCGGAGTGAGATAAATATAAATAAGATGGGAAGCAAACACCCGAAATACAAGAGTCCAGATATTGTTAAGTAAATTAAGGTCAGATTGTTGTGAATTTTTATTGGAATGTATTAAATATGTGAGCGATCTGGCTGGATACTATCATAAATGCTTGAGCTGTACGTTGGCAGGGGATTGGGCTGGGCCGGACGTTGGACGGGTATCCCTATGTATGTAAATCAATTTTTCTTGTTAAAGCCATATTTTTTCTTTCACTCTACAAACTAACAGTGAGTAATCATGTACTGTATGTAATATTATGAAAATGGTAAATAAAGATAAAACAAAATAAAAAAAAATAAAACAAAAGTTGGTTCTGGAATGTTCTGGTGGCCATTTTGTCTTCGCGCCGTGATGCACTTGCTTTTACCTTCACATCACAAAATGGTTGTCTTTCCCAGAGCCTTAACATATCTGTCCAATGGTGGGACATTAACCTTCGAGTGGGAATGAAAATCCACATGTAAAACATAACTTCTAACCCTGGGCGTAGTTCGCGTAGTAGCGCTACGCATAGCTACGCAAAGTGCACTTCGCACTACGCGAGCTACGCGTAGCACTACGCGAACTGCGTAGTGCGGTAGGAAATGCTGTTCGCAATGATTGCACAGTGCCGGATGCTTGTCCGCACTGTGCAATCATTGCAAACGGCATCTTGCACAGTGCAAGCGGTCGTTTTCTGCCGCTCGAGTAGATTTGTACTCGAGCGGCAGTTTTCTCAACGCGGACTGGTAGTTTCTCATCGCGAGCATACGCGACCACTCGCAATGAGAAACCTGACCTCCCCGCGTTGAGAATCTCGCCGGGAGGTTTATTTTCCACGCTCGCGATCGGCAACTTGATGTTGCTGATCGCGAACGAGGAAAAAGTCTCGCCGGGATGTCATTTTGCTCGCTCGCGGTCGCCAACTTGACGTTGAGGACCGTGAGCAAGCAAAAAATGCCCGCTACGCTACGCGTTTTTGCACTGTGCTACGTGCAATTCGCGTAGCGCGTAGTTGTGCAAACTACGCAAACTACGCGAGCGTAGCGTAGTTCTCCGCCCAGGCCTAATAACTTCTTTTTACGTGTAGACATCACTTTGTGTCCTTCAGTCTTTTGTTTTGGCTTATTTTTATACTCATGACTGATTCACTCTAGGCACCTTCAGCCTCCATGTCAGCAGCTTGTCTTTCAGCATGCTCCTCAGCTCTGGCAGGCATCAACACTCGCTCCAGACTAAGAGTTTCTCTTAGCATTCGTCGTCTGAATGAATCTGACAGGCATCCATCAATAACTCCAAGATGCATAGCTTCTTCATCATTAAATTCATTGCACGTAGTGTTTGATGAGAGTATCAAGTCTCTCCACAAATTGATCAATGGTTTCACCAATTTTTTGCCATTCTTGACTTAAAATGTATCTTTCATGATCTACGTTGGGTACTGGTTTGAACTTAAAATTCAGCATTTCTTTAATTTGACAGTATGTGACTTCTTCGTCAGTTCGCAGAATTTTCTTTATGACTTCTTTCACACCATCACCACCAAGACTTTTGAGATACTTGATAATCTCAGTCTCTTCAAATGCATCAATGAAATCATCAAATGCCTCTAACCAAGCAGTCCATTTTCGGCAATATTTAGTTTTTTGACAGTATCAAAAGGTGGTGATGGTTTCAGGAAGGTGGCAGCATGGTAACTAGTTATGGGAGTGTCTGACATTGAGGGTGGAGCATTTTCTGCTACTGTCGGCTGTCCATTTAAGCCAACGTCATTTGCTCTATTTCTGAGGCCTTGAGATGGACTGGCCTCAGAGCCATCATGGACAACAGGGGAAGCTGTGACATCCTCCTTGGTGTCCATTGGAGCTTTTGACTTGTTGAAGACCTCTGGAGTTGTTCTGAGCCGTCACTTGACAGCTTTGGTGGTTGGTCACTTTAGGTATCAGACAGCTCAGTAAACGCAACCCTTGTGCCTCTTCTTGGGTCTCCTTGCATGGTGCTGAGGTCATAAAGCTCCGCTTATCGAGGCTCTGGTAAGTGCAATGATAATATACTTCATTTTTTACTTATGCTGTCAGCCAGCCCTTTTTCCTGTATCAATACATAACCGCCTTTTGCAGTATTGATCCGTGTAATGTACAACTTTATCTTGCGTGACAGTGCAGTATCTTTATGTATGGCCTGACCAACAGGTTCTTGACCATCGACATGTAGATTCTTTACATTGCTTCTGTTGTCTTCACCTGCTTTAGAGCGGCTGGAGCAGTTTGCTTGGACCACAGCAAACTTGCTGGGAGAGCACATCATTTTTCAGGTAACTTATCCCCTAACTCGTCGCAAATTGTAGTGTACTCCACAGCCTGGGTACCCGCCAATGACTACAACATACTCAGAGCTTAGTATTACACGTCTTTATTCTTCTGCATGTAACTGTGAGCTCTAATAACGGGTAAGAGTACACCTGGGCATGGTGAATAACAAAAATTGCGGGCATAACAATTTCAGATCAAACACCAAAACAATAACAGTGAGTCCTTGAGAATATATTCAAAATAGATATTTATTTTATAAAGTTTTATATAAAAAAAAGATATACAATGTTTTTATATTAATCAAACAGGATGATCCATTGATTTTTTCTGTATATAATTCATTTTTATAAAACCAATATTGTAATCATTTAGTGTCGTTGTTTGAAGAATTAATAATACATGATATAATACACAGAGGTCTGTGTGACTTAATTATTTACAACAGACAATTTGATAATGAAATCCATGATCACAATATAGCAGTGTGACAGTAAATAAACATGATGTACAGAAACTGGCTGTATGCTGTTGCACTATGCGCGTTTCGGCAATGCCTTCATCAGGGTTCCGTCCCAGAAATCACTGAATGAAATACATAACACAATATTAAATACTGAAATAGAAATGCACGCTATTTACACTAGTTAAAAACATGAAAGAAAGATAAGCACATTGATGCCTATGTGGAGACGTTATGTTTCACTGTTGACGCTTCTAACATTATAGTGATTGTCCTTAAACCGAAAAGTGTGTCAATTGTTCATGCAGACAGTGTGGATATACCATAGTATTTAGATTTTATGATACATCACTATACTTATTCATAATCATTTATACTGCTTTATTCCATTTTTCATCATCAATCGTGGTTCGAAGTTAGACACGTTCATTCGATAATATCCCGGTTACAGCTTGTCCTGCATATTACATCATTTCAACATGGCGCTGTTGATCTGAGTCCGCTCTTGATCTCAGTGCTAACTCGAGTCCGCTTTCTACGCTTATGACAACATGACCCGGAACCGCTTATTCACGCCAAGCAGGGTCCGTGGGTCGGCGACTTGCTATAAAACCGACTCGTTATATGGCGGATTTTGTCATTTTGGAGGGATCCGGACCGCACGAAACATACAGGTAAGCAACCAGGATAGGCCGTTGTTTATAGAAAGAACAGCACATCTCCTTGCCCTATTAATATTTTTCGCACTATTTAAATTAGGTGAGAACAGGCATATACTTCAGAGAAGAAGAGGGAAGCACCTCGTCAGAGGATTCACCCCAAAGTACCCTAACAGTATCTCGAACTTTGAGGTTAGTACTAACGCCAGGAACTTACGCCAGGGGCAATTATGGTAGTAGTTTTGAAACAATAGCAAACTAGATTTTCTTCTTTTTTTAAGAAAATCTTTATGCTGATATACCTTTTGGTCTTTGTAGGTTAAATATCATTACATTGGGACTGAGCAACTGATAAAATGAACTAGATATGATTCACAACGGGAATTTCTATTCTTTATAGATCAGGTAAACCTATGAACTACAGGGACTAGCTGATTTAACTATAATATCTGTTTAGACCTCAGATAGGTCCCAACTAATGCTGTTCTATTTTCTTATTACATAGCGCCACGTGCTCTTGATCGCCTTGCAGATTTCATGATAAAGAAGTCTTCTATTTCCTCTACTCTGCATACCCGATCTGCCAGGTACTTTTGCAGATACACATGATATTGTTGTGTCTTTCTGCATCAGAGCGCATCAATGTGGGCCCAGTGTGCTCATATAGAATATCTTATTTCTTTCAGTTTAACCTTCGAGAAAAACATATGCCAATGTTACCCTCCATTTTTTGATAAAGGACACGGACCCTTTAGTACAGTGCATAGTCATCTTTTATGCTACAGGTATTTCTGAGATTTATGGGGACATTTCATCTATTCCCCCCCTCTTTTCCCCCCTTTTTCTGTAAACTTGTAATTATTCCACCGAACTACACTGATCTCATTTCATTTCTTCTAATTCCTCAATCCTAGGACAAGTGTATTTGAGTAGACTGTGAGCTTTTTTGCCAGTAGGAATCTTGCATACAGTATTCATATCATCCTTACACAGGTATGTAGGGTAGTATTAATCTTAATTTGACTCCGTCTATGCATGACTGAATACTCTGAGTGAGAGAGGTTTATTTGTTTGTTGAATTCAATATGGTTACAGGAATTCACGCTTCATGTTGTATGTTGCAAAACACACAAGATGATGGACGGAATGTTGCACATTGGCAAACATTCACCCCCAGTCACAGATCTGGGGTTAATCCATCGTTATTTTGCTTCACCACGCCACCCCAGTTCAGACATAGCCATATGCAAATCAGTCTTGACCCTGTGCCTCATGGAACAGTCCAGACCGAACTGCCAAGCCATGTCTTCCCTGGACCGGAATCAAGCATCCTAGGACCGGGTTCAGGCTTTCAGCCCTCATCAGCCAGGATAGCTTGACTCCAGTGGCGTAGTGAGCACGGGACCCACGTCTGGGCATACCCTTCCCACTTAGGGCGAAATGCAAAACACACAAGATGATGGACGGAATGTGGCACATTGGCAAACATTCACCCCCAGTCACAGATCTGGGTTTAATCCATCGTTATTTTGCTTCACCACGCCACCCCAGTTCAGACATAGCCATATGCAAATCAGTCTTGACCCTGTGCCTCATGGGAACAGTCCAGACCGAACTGCCAAGCCATGTCTTCCTGGACCGGAATCAAGCATCCTAGGATCGGTTTTGGGCTTTCAGCCCTCATCAGCCAGGATAGCTTGACTCCAGTGGCGTAGTGAGCACGGGACCCACGTCTGGGCATACCCTTCCCACTTAGGGCGAAATGCAAAACACACAAGATGATGGACGGAATGTTGCACATTGGCAAACATTCACCCCCAGTCACAGATCTGGGTTTAATCTATCGTTATTTTGCTTCACCACGCCACCCCAGTTCAGACATAGCCATATGCAAATCAGTCTTGACCCTGTGCCTCATGGGAACAGTCCAGACCGAACTGCCAAGCCATGTCTTCCCTGGACCAGAATCAAGCATCCTAGGACTGGTTTCGGGCTTTCAGCCCTCATCAGCCAGGATAGCTTGACTCCAGTGGCGTAGTGAGCACGGGACCCACGTCTGGGCATACCCTTCCCACTTAGGGCGAAATGCAAAACACACAAGATGATGGACGGAATGTTGCACATTGGCAAACATTCACCCCCAGTCACAGATCTGGGTTTAATCCATCGTTATTTTGCTTCACCACGCCACCCCAGTTCAGACATAGCCATATGCAAATCAGTCTTGACCCTGTGCCTCATGGGAACAGTCCAGACCGAACTGCCAAGCCATGTCTTCCCTGGACCGGAATCAAGCATCCTAGGACCGGTTTTGGGCTTTCAGCCCTCATCAGCCAGGATAGCTTGACTCCAGTGGCGTAGTGAGCACGGGACCCACGTCTGGGCATACCCTTCCCACTTAGGGCGAAACGCAAAACACACAAGATGATGGACGGAATGTTGCACATTGGCAAACATTCACCCCCAGTCACAGATCTGGGTTTAATCCATCGTTATTTTGCTTCACCACGCCACCCCAGTTCAGACATAGCCATATGCAAATCAGTCTTGACCCTGTGCCTCATGGGAACAGTCCAGACAAAACTGCCAAGCCATGTCTTCCCTGGACCGGAATCAAGCATCCTAGGACCGGTTTCGGGCTTTCAGCCATCATCAGCCAGGATAGCTTGACTCCAGTGGCGTAGTGAGCACGGGACCCACGTCTGGGCATACCCTTCCCACTTAGGGCGAAATGCAAAACACACAAGATGATGGACGAAATGTTGCACATTGGCAAACATTCACCCCCAGTCACAGATCTGGGTTTAATCCATCGTTATTTTGCTTCACCACGCCACACCAGTTCAGACATAGCCATATGCAAATCAGTCTTGACCCTGTGCCTCATGGGAACAGTCCAGACCGAACTGCCACGGCATGTCTTCCCTGGACCGGAATCAAGCATCCTAGGACCGGTTTCGGGCTTTCAGCCCTCATCAGCCAGGATAGCTTGACTCCAGTGGCGTAGTGAGCACGGGACCCACGTCTGGGCATACCCTTCCCACTTAGGGCGAAATGCAAAAAACACACAAGATGATGGTCGGAATGTTGCACATTGGCAAACATTCACCCCCAGTCACAGATCTGGGTTTAATCCATCGTTATTTTGCTTCACCACGCCACCCCAGTTCAGACATAGCCATATGCAAATCAGTCTTGACCCTGTGCCTCATGGGAACAGTCCAGACCGAACTGCCAAGCCATGTCTTCCCTGGACCGGAATCAAGCATCCTAGGACCGGTTTCGGGCTTTCAGCCCTCATCAGCCAGGATAGCTTGACTCCAGTGGCGTAGTGAGCACGGGACCCACGTCTGGGAATACCCTTCCCACTTAGGGCGAAATGCAAAAAACACACAAGATGATGGACGGAATGTTGCACATTGGCAAACATTCACCCCCAGTCACAGATCTGGGTTTAATCCATCGTTATTTTTGCTTCACCACGCCACCCCAGTTCAGACATAGCCATATGCAAATCAGTCTTGACCCTGTGCCTCATGGGAACAGTCCAGACCGAACTGCCAAGCCATGTCTTCCCTGGACCGGAATCAAGCATCCTAGGACCAGTTTCGGGCTTTTAGCCCTCATCAGCCAGGATAGCTTGACTCCAGTGGCGTAGTGAGCACGGGACCCACGTCTGGGCATACCCTTCCCACTTAGGGCGAAATGCAAAACACACAAGATGATGGACGGAATGTTGCACATTGGCAAACATTCACCCCCAGTCACAGATCTGGGTTTAATCCATCGTTATTTTGCTTCACCACGCCACCCCAGTTCAGACATAGCCATATGCAAATCAGTCTTGACCCTGTGCCTCATGGGAACAGTCCAGACCGAACTGCCAAGCCATGTCTTCCCTGGACCGGAATCAAGCATCCTAGGACCGGTTTTGGGCTTTCAGCCCTCATCAGCCAGGATAGCTTGACTCCAGTGGCGCAGTGAGCACGGGACCCATGTCTGGGCATACCCTTCCCACTTAGGGCGAAATGCAAAACACACAAGATGATGGACGGAATGTTGCACATTGGCAAACATTCACCCCCAGTCACAGATCTGGGTTTAATCCATCGTTATTTTGCTTCACCACGCCACCCCAGTTCAGACATAGCCATATGCAAATCAGTCTTGACCCTGTGCCTCATGGGAACAGTCCAGACCGAACTGCCAAGCCATGTCTTCCCTGGACCGGAATCAAGCATCCTTGGACCGGTTTCGGGCTTTCAGCCCTCATCAGCCAGGATAGCTTGACTCCAGTGGCGTAGTGAGCACAGGACCCACGTCTGGGCATACCCTTCCCACTTAGGGCGAAATGCAAAACACACAAGATGATGGACGGAATGTTGCACATTGGCAAACATTCACCCCCAGTCACAGATCTGGGTTTAATCCATTGTTATTTTGCTTCACCACGCCACCCAAGTTCAGACATAGCCATATGCAAATCAGTCTTGACCCTGTGCCTCATGGGAACAGTCCAGACCGAACTGCCAAGCCATGTCTTCCCTGGACCGGAATCAAGCATCCTAGGACCGGTTTCGGGCTTTCAGCCCTCATCAGCCAGGATAGCTTGACTCCAGTGGCGTAGTGAGCACAGGACCCACGTCTGATCATACCCTTCCCACTTAGGGCGAAATGCAAAACACACAAGATGATGGACGGAATGTTGCACATTGGCAAACATTCACCCAGAGTCACAGATCTGGGTTTAATCCATCGTTATTTTGCTTCACCACGCCACCCCAGTTCAGACATAGCCATATGCAAATCAGTCTTGACCCTGTGCGTCATGGGAACAGTCCAGACCGAACTGCCAAGCCATGTCTTCCCTGGACCGGAATCAAGCATCCTAGGACCGGTTTCGGGCTTTCAGCCCTCATCAGCCAGGATAGCTTGACTCCAGTGGCGTAGTGAGCACGGGACCCACGTCTGGGCATACCCTTCCCACTTAGGGCGAAATGCAAAACACACAAGATGATGGACGGAATGTTGCACATTGGCAAACATTCACCCCCAGTCACAGATCTGGGTTTAATCCATCGTTATTTTGCTTCACCACGCCACCCCAGTTCAGACATAGCCATATGCAAATCAGTCTTGACCCTGTGCCTCATGGGAACAGTCCAGACCGAACTGCCAAGCCATGTCTTCCCTGGACCGGAATCAAGCATCCTTGGACCGGTTTCGGGCTTTCAGCCCTCATCAGCCAGGATAGCTTGACTCCAGTGGCGTAGTGAGCACAGGACCCACGTCTGGGCATACCCTTCCCACTTAGGGGCGAAATGAAAAACACACAAGATGATGGACGGAATGTTGCACATTGGCAAACATTCACCCCCAGTCACAGATCTGGGTTTAATCCATTGTTATTTTGCTTCACCACGCCACCCCAGTTCAGACATAGCCATATGCAAATCAGTCTTGACCCTGTGCCTCATGGGAACAGTCCAGACCGAACTGCCAAGCCATGTCTTCCCTGGACCGGAATCAAGCATCCTAGGACCGGTTTCGGGCTTTCAGCCCTCATCAGCCAGGATAGCTTGACTCCAGTGGCGTAGTGAGCACAGGACCCACGTCTGGGCATACCCTTCCCACTTAGGGTGAAATGCAAAACACACAAGATGATGGACGGAATGTTGCACATTGGCAAACATTCACCCCGAGTCACAGATCTGGGTTTAATACATCGTTATTTTGCTTCACCACGCCACCCCAGTTCAGACATAGCCATATGCAAATAGGTCTTGACCCTGTGCATCATGGGAACAGTCCAGACCGAACTGCCAAGCCATGTCTTCCCTGGACCGGAATCAAGCATCCTAGGACCGGTTTCGGGCTTTCAGCCCTCATCAGCCAGGATAGCTTGACTCCAGTGGCGTAGTGAGCACGGGACCCACGTCTGGGCATACCCTTCCCACTTAGGGCGAAATGAAAAACACACAAGATGATGGACGGAATGTTGCACATTGGCAAACATTCACCCCCAGTCACAGATCTGGGTTTAATCCATCGTTATTTTGCTTCACCACGCCACCCCAGTTCAGACATAGCCATATGCAAATCAGTCTTGACCCTGTGCCTCATGGGAACAGTCCAGACCGAACTGCCAAGCCATGTCTTCCCTGGACCGGAATCAAGCATCCTAGGACCGGTTTCGGGCTTTCAGTCCTCATCAGCCAGGATAGCTTGACTCCAGTGGCGTAGTGAGCACGGGACCCACGTCTGGGCATACGCTTCCCATTTAGGGCGAAATGCAAAACACACAAGATGATGGACGGAATGTTGCACATTGGCAAACATTCACCCCCAGTCACAGATGTGGGTTTAATCCATCGTTATTTTGCTTCACCACGCCACCCCAGTTCAGACATAGCCATATGCAAATCAGTCTTGACCCTGTGCCTCATGAGAACAGTCCAGACCGAACTGCCAAGCCATGTCTTCCCTGGACCGGAATCAAGCATCCTAGGACCGGTTTTGGGCTTTCAGCCCTCATCAGCCAGGATAGCTTGACTCCAGTGGCGTAGTGAGCACGGGACCCACGTCTGGGCAAAGCCTTCCCACCTAGGGCGAAATGCAAAACACACAAGATGATGGACGGAATGTTGCACATTGGCAAACATTCACCCCCAGTCACAGATCTGGGTTTAATCCATCGTTATTTTGCTTCACCACGCCACCCCAGTTCAGACATAGCCATATGCAAATCAGTCTTGACCCTGTGCCTCATGGGAACAGTCCAGACCAAACTGCCAAGCCATGTCTTCCCTGGACCGGAATCAAGCATCCTAGGACCAGTTTCGGGCTTTCAGCCCTCATCAGCCAGGATAGCTTGACTCCAGTGGCGTAGTGAGCACGGGACCCACGTCTGGGCATACCCTTCCACTTAGGGCTGAAATGCAAAACACACAAGATGATGGACGGAATGTTGCACATTGGCAAACATTCACCCCCAGTCACAGATCTGGGTTTAATCCATCGTTATTTTGCTTCACCACGCCACCCCAGTTCAGACATAGCCATATGCAAATCAGTCTTGACCCTGTGCCTCATGGGAACAGTCCAGACTGAACTGCCAAGCCATGTCTTCCCTGGGATGGGTATGCCCAGACGTGGGTCCCTTGCTCACTGTGCCACTAGATTCAAGCTAGCCTGGCTGAAGAAGGGTGACATACCCTGAAACCGGTCCCAGGATGCTTGTTTCCGGTCCAGGGAGGACATGGCCTGGCAGTTCGGTCTGGACTGTTCCCATGGGGCACAGGGTCAAGACTGATTTGCATATGGCTGGGTCCAAACTGGGGTGGCGTAGTGGGCAAAAGAACGATGGATTTAACCCAGATCTTTTGACTGGGGGAGAATGTTTGCATTGTCAGCATTCCGTCCATCATTTGTTTGCTGTAACACCTTTCGCCCTAAGTAAGATGGGTATGCCCAGACGTGGGTCCCTTACTCACTGTGCCACTAGATTCAAGCTTGCCTGGCTGAAGAAGGGTGACATACCCTGAAACCGGTCCCAGGATGCTTGTTTCCGGTCCAGGGAGGACCTGGCCTGGCAGTTCGGTCTGGACTGTTCCCATGGGGCACAGGGTCAAGACTGATTTGCATATGGCTGGGTCCAAACTTGGGTGGTGTAGTGGGCAAAAGAACGATGGATTTAACCCAGATCTTTTGACTGGGGGAGAATGTTTGCATTGTCAGCATTCTGTCCATCATTTGTTTGCTGTAACACTTTTCGCCCTAAGTGGGATGGGTATGCCCAGACGTGGGTCCCTTGCTCACTGTGCCACTAGATTCAAGCTAGCCTGGCTGTAGAAGGGTGACATACCCTGAAACCGGTCCCAGGATGCTTGTTTCCGGTCCAGGGAGGACCTGGCCTGGCAGTTCGGTCTGGACTGTTCCCATGGGGCACAGGGTCAAGACTGATTTGCATATGGCTGGGTCCAAACTGGGGTGGCGTAGTGGGCAAAAGAACGATGGATTTAACCCAGATCTTTTGACTGGGGGAGAATGTTTGCATTGTCAGCATTCCGTCCATCATTTGTTTGCTGTAACACTTTTCGCCCTAAGTGGGATGGGTATGCCCAGACGTGGGTCCCTTGCTCACTGTGCCACTAGATTCAAGCTAGCCTGGCTGAAGAAGGGTGACATACCCTGAAACCGGTCCCAGGATGCTTGTTTCCGGTCCAGGGAGGACCTGGCCTGGCAGTTCGGTCTGGACTGTTCCCATGGGGCACAGGGTCAAGACTGATTTGCATATGGCTGGGTCCAGACTGGGGTGGCGTAGTGGGCAAAAGAACAATGGATTTAACCCAGATCTTTTGACTGGGGAGAATGTTTGCATTGTCAGCATTCCGTCCATCATTTGTTTGCTGTAACACTTTTCGCCCTAAGTGGGATGGGTATGCCCAGACGTGGGTCCCTTGCTCACTGTGCCACTAGATTCAAGCTAGCCTGGCTGAAGAAGGGTGACATACCCTGAAACCGATCCCAGGATGCTTGTTTCCGGTCCAGGGAGGACCTGGCCTGGCAGTTCGGTCTGGACTGTTCCCATGGGGCACAGGGTCAAGACTGATTTGCATATGGCTGGGTCCAAACTGGGGTGGCGTAGTGGGCAAAAGAACGATGGATTTAACCCAGATCTTTTGACTGGGGGAGAATGTTTGCATTGTCAGCATTCCGTCCATCATTTGTTTGCTGTAACACTTTTCGCCCTAAGTGGGATGGGTATGCCCAGACGTGGGTCCCTTGCTCACTGTGCCACTAGATTCAAGCTAGCCTGGCTGAAGAAGGGTGACATACCCTGAAACCGGTCCCAGGATGCTTGTTTCCGGTCCAGGGAGGACCTGGCCTGGCAGTTCGGTCTGGACTGTTCCCATGGGGCACAGGGTCAAGACTGATTTGCATATGGCTGGGTCCAAACTGGGGTGGCGTAGTGGGCAAAAGAACGATGGATTTAACCCAGATCTTTTGACTGGGGGAGAATGTTTGCATTGTCAGCATTCCGTCCATCATTTGTTTGCTGTAACACTTTTCGCCCTAAGTGGGATGGGTATGCCCAGACGTGGGTCCCTTGCTCACTGTGCCACTAGATTCAAGCTAGCCTGGCTGAAGAAGGGTGACATACCCTGAAACCGGTCCCAGGATGCTTGTTTCCGGTCCAGGGAGGACCTGGCCTGGCAGTTCGGTCTGGACTGTTCCCATGGGGCACAGGGTCAAGACTGATTTGCATATGGCTGGGTCCAAACTGGGGTGGCGTAGTGGGCAAAAGAACAATGGATTTAACCCAGATCTTTTGACTGGGGAGAATGTTTGCATTGTCAGCATTCCGTCCATCATTTGTTTGCTGTAACACTTTTCGCCCTAAGTGGGATGGGTATGCCCAGACGTGGGTCCCTTGCTCACTGTGCCACTAGATTCAAGCTAGCCTGGCTGAAGAAGGGTGGCATACCCTGAAACCGATCCCAGGATGCTTGTTTCAGGTCCAGGGAGGACCTGGCCTGGCAGTTCGGTCTGGACTGTTCCCATGGGGCACAGGGTCAAGACTGATTTGCATATGGCTGGGTCCAAACTGGGGTGGCGTAGTGGGCAAAAGAACGATGGATTTAACCCAGATCTTTTGACTGGGGGAGAATGTTTGCATTGTCAGCATTCCGTCCATCATTTGTTTGCTGTAACACTTTTTGCCCTAAGTGGGATGGGTATGCCCAGACGTGGGTCCCTTGCTCACTGTGCCACTAGATTCAAGCTAGCCTGGCTGAAGAAGGGTGACATACCCTGAAACCGGTCCCAGGATGCTTGTTTCCGGTCCAGGGAGGACCTGGCCTGGCAGTTCGGTCTGGACTGTTCCCATGGGGCACAGGGTCAAGTCTGATTTGCATATGGCTGGGTCCAAACTGGGGTGGCGTAGTGGGCAAAAGAACGATGGATTTAACCCAGATCTTTTGACTGGGGGAGAATGTTTGCATTGTCAGCATTCCGTCCATCATTTGTTTGCTGTAACACTTTTTGCCCTAAGTGGGATGGGTATGCCCAGACGTGGGTCCCTTGCTCACTGTGCCACTAGATTCAAGCTAGCCTGGCTGAAGAAGGGTGACATACCCTGAAACCATTCCCAGGATGCTTGCTTCCGGTCCAGGGAGGACCTGGCCTGGCAGTTCGGTCTGGACTGTTCCCATGGGGCACAGGGTCAAGACTGATTTGCATATGGCTGGGTCCAAACTGGGGTGGCATAGTGGGCAAAAGAACGATGGATTTAACCCAGATCTTTTGACTGGGGGAGAATGTTTGCATTGTCAGCATTCCGTCCATCATTTGTTTGCTGTAACACTTTTCGCCCTAAGTGGGATGGGTATGCCCAGACGTGGGTCCCTTGCTCACTGTGCCACTAGATTCAAGCTAGCCTGGCTGAAGAAGGGTGACATACCCTGAAACCGGTCCCAGAATGCTTGTTTCCGGTCCAGGGAGGACCTGGCCTGGCAGTTCGTTCTGGACTGTTCCCATGGGGCACAGGGTCAAGACTGATGTGCATATGGCTGGGTCCAAACTGGGGTGGCGTAGTGGGCAAAAGAACGATGGATTTAACCCAGATCTTTTGACTGGGGGAGAATGTTTGCATTGTCAGCATTCCGTCCATCATTTGTTTGCTGTAACCCTCATGTTGTATGTTGAGCACAAGATCTTTATCCTTTACGGTACATCCACACTGTCTGCATGAGCAATTGACACACTTTTCGGTTTAAGGACTATCACTATAATATTATAAGCGTCAACAGTGAAACATAACGTCTTCACATAGGCATCAATGTGGTTATCTTTCTTTCATGTTTTTAACTAGTGTAAATAGCGGGCATTTCTATTTCAGTATTTAATATTGTGTTATGTATTTCATTCAGTGATTTCTGGGACGGAACCCTGATGAAGGCATTTCCGAAACGCACGTAGTGCAACACCATACCGCCAGTTTCTGTACATCGTGTTTATTTACTGTCACACTGTTATATTGTGATTATGGATTTCATTATCAAATTGTCTGTTGTAAATAATTAAGACACACAGACCTCTGTGTATTATATCATGTATTATTCATTCTTCAAACAACGACACTGAATGATTACAATATTGGTTTTATAAAAATGAATTATATACAGAAAAAATCAATGGATCATCCTGTTTGATTAATATAAAAGCATTTTATATCTTTTTTTATATAAAACTTTATAAAATAAATATCTATTTTGAATATATTCTCAAGGACTCACTGTTATTGTTTTGGTGTTTGATCTGAAATTGTTATGCCCGCAATTTTTGTTATTCACCTTGCCCAGGTGTACTCTTACCCGTTATTGTTTATTCCCTGTCAGGGCACAGTTATCCTGCATACAGGGGCCCCAGTTCTTTTCCAAATTTTGTAACTGTGAGCTCAAAATTCTAATAAAAGCTCTCATTGCATTGAGTCAGTTAGGAGCCAAACAGGTTCAGTCATAACATTCACAAGACACTGCAGCATGGTGTGCAAAATAACGATGGATTGGGATGTGGCCCCAAGTAATTACCAGTGGCTAAGATTAATTCAAGCATTCCATCCATCACCTTTTGTAGAACAAGGGCAAAACCGGTCCTGGGTTGCTTGCATTTTGATTCAGGGAGGACCTGACTTTGTAGTTCGAGCTGGACTGTTCCCATTTTAGTAGGGTCAAGATTGATTTGCATTGCATACGGCTGGGGCCAAACTGAGGTTGCATGATGAACTAAAGAACAACACGTTGGAGTGCTACTCTGAGGTATTGCCAGTAGTTAGACTCATTACAAGCGGCCTCCCATCACCTTTTGTGTGTTTCATATACCACCTTGAGAGGCATGGGTATGTCCAGACATGGGTCCCGTGTTCACTGTGTCACTGGATTCAATTTGTACCCAGCTAATAAGCCCATAACTAGGGCGAAACATGTCCTGGATTGCTTGTGTCCCAGTTCAGGGAGAACCTGTCTTGGCAGTTCGGGCTGGTCTGTTCCCATGAGGAGCAGAGTCAAGACTTATTTGCATATGGCTGTGTCCAAACTAAGGCGGCATGGCGAGCAAAAGAACGATGGGTTGGAGTGCCACTCCTAGTAATGCCAGTGGTTAGTCTTATTGCAAGCAGCCTCCCATCACCTTTTGTGTGTTTCATGTACCGCCATAAGTGGCACGGGTATGCCCAGACATGGGTACCGTGCTCACTGTGTCACTGGAACCAAGCTGTACCCAGCTGATGAGCCAATAACTAGGGCAAAACCAGACCAGGATTGCTTGTGCTTGGTTCAGGGAGGACCCGGCTTGACAGATTGGGCTGGACTGGTCCCATTGGAGCAGGGTCAAGACTGATTTGCATATAGGTGGGTCCAAACTGAGGTGGCATGGTAAGCAAAAGAACAATGAATTGGAGTAGCCAGTGGTTAGACTTATTGCAAGCTGCCTTCCATCAATTTTGTGCTTTCGATGAAGAGCAAGCAGTACTGATTTATTAGCAGAAAGAAATACAGTTTTTCAGTTGACAAACTTGAAAATCTGGCCTAGAAGCTCTATCCTTATTTGTGATTATGTGCATTACAAGCATCAAACATTAATCATAATAAAATGTATGTGTCTGATGCAGTAAGTGCAGATGGTAAAAAGTGTTTAGGCTTAACAAGGGCAAATCATCCAAATGAGTGAGCGAAGAGGACATTTGCCATTTGATTTTTATTGAATATAAGATCTTGTAGGTTAGAATATTTCAAGAACACTGGAACATCTGGAAGAACCTCACTTGATACAGTGGTTTAATGTAAGGGTTCAAAAATAGTAGAAACCAGTATAACAACAGCGCTCACTTTATGATTCAAGAACTAACCTTGCTTTGTGATCATTGGATGTAATCAAATAAACCCTAATTCTGCTGCGACGGAGTATGTTTGGTGCCAATATAAAAATCAGGCCTATATCTGAAATTTAGCCTTCTATCAAGACTAATAGAGGCCTGTCATTGATCAGAAAAGGCATATTAATTAAAAAAGGACAATGATCATCCCTAATATTTGAGGTCTCCATGCCTTAGCCTGAATCTTGCCAAATTTTCAAAGGTTAGTTAATGTTTTTTCAGGGTGGAAAGGTGGCATGTATTCAATGGATAAAACAGAGGCCCTCCGTCTTGAAAGGTTGGTTTTGTCCGACTTGAAGTTATATGTTTGGCTATTCAACTGATGAGGGTTAAGAATTCTTGAATACTAATGTCTAAGAAGAGCTAATGGAGATGCTAGATGCTTTTACTTCTCTGCAGTCCAGGAATAAAGACCCATGCAAGTTTTTGCAGCCAACTTAAAATAATCAAGATTCTCTATTGTATATCAAGAATATGGTTTAGAAACTGTCAGTATTGTTCTTCATATCAAGGTTTATGATCATCGCCTGTAACTTCCTGTACCCTCTGAGTGACAGACTGCTCGATTTTCCAAGCTTCTGTTAATTTTACCTTACATTTCTTTTCAGACTGCATCAAATTTAGAAAGATTTACAAAGGTCTGTGAATTTATTTTGGACCTTTCTAAAGTTTCTTCAGGTTTTAGAACTTAAATGTACCCCATAGAAGGACATCAAAGGAAAATCAGTAATGGAATATTAAAAAGAAAAATCCAGACTGATTGCTGCTCAGTTAGATGAATGTTTGCTGATGCAACAATCTGTGAACGGCGGGCTATAAGTTCTCATCCCAGCAAGGCCTTCCATCCTCTGGAAGCTCAGTAAATTGAGTACCATGAGTGGAAAACATAAACATCAGTTATCTCCAGCACTTAGAAACTGTCAAAGTGTAGCATGAAGTGCTTCACAACACATTATTATTATTATTATTATTATTATTATTATTATTATTATTACTAAGGTTTTACCTATGCACATTTTGTAATCTGGGCACTACATGACTAGGTCACCAAACCAGTTGCATATAGTACTTGAAAACACTATTTTCATATTGTATAAGTAATGGCCATAAAATGATTTCTTGTGTGGTACCTCAATTTTAATGAAAAGAAAATCTATTTCTACTTCATGTGTGGAGTGAACATGCTTATATAATCCTGTTGGTCATTATTTTTGTTATCCTCCTTCCATAATGCTCTCTCTAAACAAGCAGTGGAGGGATGGTTGCATTACCATCTGGTAAAACCTGTTAGAATACAGATTTGTCACATGTGGGAAGACAAGATTGCCCACTCCATCTTGCACAGGCACACTTTGGAGATTAGGGCATGTAACCTTAATTTTACCACACTATTTTTGGATACACTATTTTTGGATTACCTTGGTAATATGATAATAATAATTTTTGTTGAAGCAAATAGGAAGATCAGTTTTCATTACTTTTATATTAAGAATGGAATATTGCGTAATCACCTCTATGATTATCCTTACGTATCAAAGATCATGCGTTAATTGATTTTAGAAATAATGTTACTATTTCATCATTGGATAAATGTATTAACTATAGAATATAGTGATGCCTGGGCTACCTGGACATTTGTTAGAGACAGGTCTGATGGAGTTACGCTCTCTTGTGCTGTGAAAAGGTGTGGGCTGGAAGTTTAGTCAATGTACATTCATCCTGTGTTAAAGGTATTGTATTTAAACATGACAGGTTTTTGCTTTCTGCTGAAACAGAAAGTACAAAAGAATTTACCTGATCCATCAGAAGAAAAATGAGCATTGACTGGAGTGAGATTTTCAATGACTCATGTCATCAAGAGGTGAAAGTTGGGCATGCGTTGTGTAGATTAGACGAAATTGAGTTGCATTTCAGGGCACTATCATTTTGTACCTTTGAGCTGTACATGCAAGAAACATTTTTTGTTGAAATTGATAGGCTATGCTGCAGCAGATGGAATATTATGGGTTTTTTGCAACAACTTCAACATTATACAATTTTTATGTTCCTTGACTACAAGCACATATATTATCAAAGTTTTTGTATAGGTAGCTTTATACTTCAATTTCAAATAAACTTTTATGGAAAGTTGCACATCAAATGTATTTCTTTTTTTATGTACCTTTTAAAGGAAGGCTCATTTCCTTTTTTACTATCACCATAGAAGAGACGATGTACCACTGGGTTTGTATGTAGGTTTGGCTGAGTATACCGCTGATGCCTACCTTATGTGATCAATAGGTAAATGAAGCACTACTGAGAGAGGGGTTTTGGCTCTCTCACATGTTGATATTACTCCCTACTGGACAGAAGCTGAATTAGGTATTTAATTGTGTGCGTACGTGTTAAAGTGCTCTCCCTAATTGAAGGAAAAACACTGACAGTACATTGGTTTATCGAATGATAATGTTGTCCCTTGCTGTGTTTTGAGTTTCTAGCAGACAAACCCTTCCTGATCAGCCCTGAACTGCTCTGCCTCATTACCCTTAGAGACAAGTGCTTAACAGTGCATTTAGTCCCTAATTAGAGAATTTGGGGTACAGAGTAAAGAACATCAGATGAAAAAGACCCCAAATGACACCATTGGGGCTAGTAACTTCCAACTTCTTTGGGACCTCCTGAACTGTATTTCTCAAATACAGCAGGAAGGCGTTTCATGTTGTGAATTCTCTGACAAATAAAATGGAAAGATGTTTTACACTATGATCGACTTGCAAACACCACGGGAAGGGGATTTACATGTTGAACTATTTGAACTGTTTCACAAATACAATAGGAATGGGCTTTACGTTGTAAGTTCTCTGACAAATGCAAAAGAAAAGGATTTAGTACAGAGATCCATTTTTAAGTCTGGTACCAATAAATAATTGGTGCTTTGAGCGGTAGACTTATTAATGTTCATGCCAATGTATACTTTGTATTTTGCTAAAAAAAATTGAGTCACTAGGCTTAATGTATTGATTTTAAATATGGTAACAAAGGCAATAGGCCTCTCATTTTACATTGTAGACAACCTGATAAAGTCTGTAAGCTTAGCCTTTTTATTATGAAAAGCCTCATATTTTCCAATAGGTACATACAGGACCACTGGTGTTTTTTTACTATTGAAGCCTTCTGGGGCCGTATTATGCAATGCTGTGCATTTTCCATGTCAGTGCCGGGCGCACCTTTCAAAAGGTGCGCCCTGCACTAACAAGGAAAGTGCACCGTATTACATTGAATGCGCTGCTCCCAGGGCGGCCGCAAACGTGTGCTGCCCTGGAAGCAGAGCATTTAAGTGAAATACATAGCGGATTTGAAGCAGCTGCTCATGTTTCACTGTGCAGGCGGCAACCCGCCTGCACTTTAAAGGAGGAATAGAGATCCCCTTGTAGGCGGGTGCAGTGAGTGACTGCACTCTCCTGCAAGGGGATGTCTGGGGGGTCCATAGAAGAGGGCTGCTATCAGGGTGTGCACTGACAGTGCACCACCTTTTAGGTAGTGCACTGACAGTGCGCCTCACAACAGCTTCTTTGCCTCTGCACCCACGTCGGTAATATGGCGCTGGCCCACAGGCAAAGGGATTTCCTAATTTAGATGGGGCCACGCCCCAATGTAAATGAGAGTACACCCTTTGGTGATAGTGCTGGCACTATATGTGCCCCCAGGCTATCTGTATTACACAAGCATCTGTGGCCCCTCCTGTAATACGAAAGTGCCCCGTGGGTGCGCAAAGTGGGTGCACATGCCCGGTGTGCCCCCAGGGTACTTTCTATAATACAGCCCCTGGTGTGCAAGTTGAAACACCTCAAATATAATGGTACCTCAAATATAATGGAAGCAGACTACATTACACTAGGTTAGTTCTTGATTTGCATCCTAGTTAATCTGCAAGGCCCCTGTTTGTGGTTCTTCAATTTGTAATCCCACCTCAAATCCTGTAAATATTTGTCAGTTGGTCTATAGTATTTTGTTGTTTGTGCATTAAAGAACTTTGTCTTATAAACTGCTAGCTGAACATTGGTTTATTGAGTATTACTGGTGTGGTTTATTGAGTAATAATTCTGTGGGTTTGTGTGAGACAGGTTTCCACCCCACAGCCCTTCCCTGAGTCAGACTTGGACTCCTCTGTATAGTTACAGTTAGGGCCTGAATTACAAAAGGACTTATGACTTGTAAAGTTTTGAGTGCGGAGTCTCCGCACTTGGGCGGAATCTCTGCAACTGCATTGCTCAGTTTTGGAGGTTCCGCCCCGATTGCGAAGATTCCGGCAAAAGTGAAAAACTCTGCACTTGTAATGTTAAAAGTCCCTTTGTGAATCAGGCCCTTAGAGACAAGCGTTAAAAGGGACACTTGGGGCCAGATGTATTAACATTAGTAATAGCGATTTACTAATTGTGAATATCTCTAAATCTCAATTAAGAAATCGCTGTTTCTAATGTACAAAACTTCTAATTCTAAATTAGTGATTTCTAGTGGGTTACACATCGGCTTACCTCATGAATGTTAATGCTTGTGAGCCGCTAGGAATGATAGCCATCACAGACATGGTGGCCTGATGGACCACCATGTCTGTGACTGCTTTTTAATACAGCAATCTTTTTTTAATGCAGCACATTTTCCTTAAAAGAAAACTGGATATGTTTAAAAAAAGAAAATGAAATGTTTAAGTTTCATTTTTTAAGAGTAGGCCGTGGTCTGTTGGACGACTGCCTGCTCTTAAAAAATATTTTGTTTAACATTCTCAAAGAGGAAGGAGTCCCACAGGGACCCCTTCCCATTTGCAAATGGGTCACCACGACTTTTCAGTAGGTGGTAAATTATTAATGTTTTGCGACTGGTACTTGGAAAATATTCCAAATACCGAATTGCCAATGCAAATTGGGATTCAGTAACAAGTTACCGAATCACATTTTGCATTTTGTACATTTAACTAGGCTTTTTGCGGTCGTCAAAGGCCCGATTCTATGAATCATGCCATTTGCAGCCTCAAAAAACCTTTGTACATCTGACCATTGGTCCACAAATTGAGGGTCTGGTGTATGGAGGTTCCAGGACACCAGAGGTGAAACTCCTCAACACAATTGGGTATTGCGATTATTACCTCTGTGCCTTTACTTTGAAGCACACTTACCAAGGTGTTTTTACATCATGTGAGTGTTACATCAGGAGTTGTAACATCGGGACTCATTACATCAAGAGTTATCACTTTGTGTGAATTAAGTTGCATGTCAAAATATGTACTATAAAATATGATTTTAAAAAGGGAATGCTTGGTTATCTTATAATATCCCCTTTACATTTCAAACTAAAAGTAATAATCTTAAACAAATAATGAAAACTAATTGCATTGTTTCAAAACACATTTGATTGTGTTGGAAATAGACACAGAAATATACGTGTATTTATTGTATTTTAAATGTATTGAAATGCTTTTTTTTAATGCAACACAAAATATAATGAATACATTGTACATTTTTAAAAAGTACAGAATAATGTGTTTAAAAATTTTATTATTAAAAACAGTGTTTGTTTTAATTTTATGATAAAATTTTGTAGTACTGAATCATATTTTTAACACTTTTTGTATTTTAACACGTTTTCTTTTTGGTAAAAAATGTTTCTTTTTTTCTTTTTGCTGCCATGTTTTTTACAGATTCGGTTGCTGCACCTGTTTCTTAGGGCCTAATATGACTTTTGGCAGTGCAGGGGTGGGCCGCATGCCACTGCTGTGCCCCCGTACTACCAAGAGTCGCTGCCACCCACCTGCCACATCACAACTTAAAGGTGGTGTGGCAGGCGGGTGGCGTGGCAGTACCACAGTGGTGCCTCTTTCAAAGTCAACAGCCCCTTTGAAAAAGGCACTGCAATGGGAACGTCACACAAGGTTCCAGCACTGCATGGACTATTAAGTCCATGCCGCGCAGGAACTGGTGTGCATGAACACAGGGGAGGTCCTTTTGTGACCCCCTGTGGGCATCGACATGGCGTGAGGCACCAGAATGCCATGTAGGGCCCTCTTTGTTTCCTCTCTGCCATGGGTTTCAAGGCGATGGAAGTGCCATGAAAACTGTCGCAGAAAGGAAACTTATAATGTGCTTGGCGGGACCTCGGGGTCCCGTCAAGCGTATTGCGGCCTCAGGACCACCGTGCCACTTCCAGGGAGCGGCAGTTCCCAGTCTGCGTTGGCGGTCCCATGGTGGTCTGACTGCCCAAGTCGTATTAGAGTCGTTCAGCTCACCGGTGCGGCAGTGGCTGGACCGCCACCGCCGCGCCACAACGAGTCTGGCAGTCCTCGGACCACCAGACTCATAGTTGGGCCCTTAGTCAGTTGAGCGTCACGGTCATGATCAAGCAGGTGCTTCTGCTGTAAAAAGCAGTATTAGTACTAATTCAGGTATGTTTATTGCAGGGATCGGTATTTGGTGGTTAGGTAAGGGGTTAGATTGGGGTATTATAGAATGTTTTTGTGTTTTCATATGTTTTTGGTTCAACAGATTACCGGACTAAGAGCCGATAGATGCTGTTTTAATATATATATATATATATATATATATATATATATATATATATATATATATATATATATATATATATATATATATATATATATATATATATATTCACTGAAAAACCATAGGTTTTAGGGACAGTTATAGTTAGTTGGACATTGCACTCGTACAAAACCCGTGAAATTCCCCGTTATAGTTAGTTCAGCTAACTATAACTCGCGCCCCGCAATGCACTGCTGATGACGTCACATATTACATCACTCATGACATGGTCAGTGACATCACTGATGACATCACTGATGACATCTCAATGTCCAACTAACTATAACTGTCCCTAAAACCTATGGTTTTTTCAGTGAATTTCAAAGGTTTTTTAAATGCTAATTTCTAACTATAACTTATCTGAAACCTATGGTTTTTTCAGTGAATTTCAAAGGTTTTTTAAATGCTAATTCCTAACTATAACATGTCTGAAACCTACGGTTTTTTCAGTGAATTTCAAAGGTTTTGTAAATGACAATTTTTAAATGTATTAATTGTTATATTCATTTTTTTCATACTTATTTATTACATTTTTTGATTTTTTTTTTTTACATATTTTATTTTTTAAATTACATTGTAATTACATTATACATTACATTACAAAAAATACTTTCTCAGAATGAATTACTTTAGTTTAAATACTTTGCACATAGGCAATAGACTTTTAAGTACAGCAGTTACAGTTGTTGCAATGGGCACCACATTTTCAAACACAATGCAACATTCAGCTCAATGTGAATTTCTAGTTAAATGCAATTAGTTACTTTATGGATTACTTTTCTAACCACAGGACTGGATCCTAGATTCAGTCCTGGTACATCTCCTGTAAACAGTTGAGTAAAAGCGTTTTGGTTACAGTCGTGATTTTTAAGGAATATTATTGTATTTTAAAAGTTGACACTTAGAAACTTTTTCTCATAGAATCACCAATGTTATCCTATGGAAGGAAATTCACTTAGCAGGTAAAAACTGTTATCGTTACTTTTTCTTACTCAGTGTTGGATCCTGGATCCAGCACTGGTGCATCTCCTGTAAACAGTTGAAAGAATGCGTTTAAGTCATACAGGCGATTTTTAAGGAATATTTGTAGTTTGTGAAAATCGACACTTTGAAACTTTTCTGCTGAAAACCAGACAATGAATTCCTATGGAAGAAAATATAAGTTACTGGTAAGTACGGTTAAAATTACTTTTCAGGACCAGTACTGGGCTGAAAGATGCAGCACTGAGGTCTCTCCTGATAACAGGTGAGTAAATCGAAATTCGTATTTCGGCTGATTTTAGAGGAATATTTGTATGTTTAAAAAATCAACACTTAGAAACTTTTTCAGCAAAAAGCAGGCAATGATATCCTATGGAAGGAAATTCAAGTTACTGGTAAGTACGGTTAAAATTACTTTTGAGGATCAGTACTGGGCTGAAAGATGCAGCACTGAGGTCTCTCCTGATAACAGGTGAGTAAATCGGAATTCGTATTTCGGCTGATTTTAGAGGAATATTTTAAAGTTCCAAAACTCCACACTTAGAAGAATTTCCAAGTGAAACCAGTCAATGTTAGCCTATGGAAGGAAATTCAAGTTACTGGTAAGTACGGTTAAAATTACTTTTCAGGACCAGTACTGGGCTGAAAGATACAGCACTGAGGTCTCTCCTGATAACAGGTGAGTAAATCGGAATTCGTATTTCGGCTGATTTTAGAGGAATATTTTAAAGTTCCAAAACTCCACACTTAGAAGAATTTCCAAGTGAAACCAGTCAATGTTAGCCTATGGAAGGAAATTCAAGTTACTGGTAAGTACGGTTAAAATTACTTTTCAGGATTAGTACTGGGCTGAAAGATGCAGCACTGAGGTCTCTCCTGATAACAGGTGAGTAAATCAGAATTCGTATTTCGGCTGATTTTAGAGGAATATGTGCACAATGGTGAAGGGAGGGGGCGGGGCCTGAGGTGACATCTGTGCAAACGCGCCCCGTGGCGCGTTTTAAGTTGGGGGATTAAGTCCCCTTGAATCATGAGGGTCCCTACGGGCCAACTAGCCCACCAGGAACCTCCAATAAGCGCCATGGGGTCCCCGGGGCCATAAGTGGCCACGGAGGGGGGCCACGCAGCCCCCCTCCCCAAAGGTAAAAAAAAGTTTAAAAAAAAAAAACGGACCCCCATTGTAATTTTTCTTAGTGCCCCGGGGAGGTGGTGGTCCCCGGGGCGTGTGGGGGGGCTGGAGCCCCCCCACACAGGTTTTTCAAAAATAAAAAAAGAAGCCCCGGGGAGGTGGCGGTCCCCGGGGCTGCGGGAGGGCTCAGAGCCCTCCCGCACCATTATACATAAAGCCCCGGGGGTGGTGGTCCCCGGAGCTTGGGGGGCCCTTAGAGGCCCCCACACATAAAATTAACCCCCCCCAGCATGCCCCCGGGACTTGGCCCACCCGGGGGCCAATTAACATCGAAGCGCGGCAGACCGCGCTTCGATTTTTTTTTTTTCGGCAGGATTCGCGCACCCTGAGCGCATCCTGCCGATTTTTTTTTGCCCAGGGGGTCCTTGTGGGACCCCCTGAGCAGACCTAGGGGGTCAGGGTGTTTCTACCCTGCCCCCTTTGTGCGCTTTGCACACTTGTTTCTGTCCCTCGGTTCTACCGAGGGACAAAATGGCTGCCAACACTTCCTGATTTGGAGTGTTGACAGCCAATTAGCATGCAGCTCGTGATCGGGAGGGTGCGCGAATCCAACGCGGCCATAGATATATATGTACTTTTACTTTTGATTTTCTCAGCAACTACTGAACGGATTTACACCATTTAACAAAAAGGGTTCTTTCTGAACCAAGACTTACCTCTTTGCCAAATTTGGTGTAATTCCGTTCAGCAGTTCGGGCTGTAGCCGTGTCTAAAGTTTCCTATGGAAAATTGCATGGGGAAAACGCGTTTTGGGACCCCCCTTTTTTCTCGGCCCCCGCTTGACGAATCCCCCCGAGACTTTCAGGGTAGGAGCGGACCGGAGCGCCCCACAAAGTTTGAAAATTTTGCGAAGATACGTAAACCGGCAAGAGAGTTATTTCAAATAGAATGTCACGGATTTCCTATGGATAATAGGTTGTAACTATAACTATCTACTGGCGACCGCCAGTAGATAATATATATATATATATATATATATATATATATATATATATATATATATATATATTCCAGAGACAGTCGATAGACAGTACTGTGCACTCACGGGCTTAGTAGATTCAATGAGACTTGAGCTCATTTGTGCAAGATACCACTGATTTTATACGTTTGATTCAGGATATACAATGGGAAGAAGATCTTCTTTTAATAACATTGGACATAACAAGCCTATATACTTGTATTATGCAACGTGAAGCCACAGCCTGTTTTTTATCGGACCCTGAGCCCGGACTTGCACTCCCGCACTTTAGCCTTGGCCCCTGAAGGTGGGCTATTTAATTCCAGAGCAGGTCCCACAGCGCGGGAGACCGCTCTGCAACGTGAAGTCACAGCCTGTTTTTTATCGGACCCTGAGCCCGGACTTGCACTCCCGCACTTTAGCCTCGGCCCCTGGACGTGGGCTATTTAATTCCAGAGCAGGTCCCGCAGTGCGGGAGACCGCTCTGCAACGTGAAGCCACAGTCTGTTTTTTATCGGACCCTGAGCCCGGACTTTCACTCCCGCACTTTAGCCTCGGCCCCTGGAGGTGGGCTATTTAATTCAAGAGCAGGTCCCGCAGCGCGGGAGACCGCTCTGCAACGTGAAGTCACAGCCTGTTTTTTATCGGACCCTGAGCCCGGACTTGCACTCCCGCACTTTAGCCTCGGCCCCTGGAGGTGGGCTATTTAATTCCAGAGCAGGTCCGGCAGCGCGGGTCGCGCGCGGGGGCGCGCCCGGGCTCGGCCTGGGCAAAGACCGGGCCAAGACGGGCCTGTCTTAGCCCGTCATAGACCGGAAGAGGCCGGGCTGGGCCACGGCTCTTCGACTTTATGCAGGAGGTATTGTGATCCAGTGCTAAGTTCCGTGCCATCTGAGTGGGAGAACCTTGTCACTGACTTTAAACCTTTCTCAACTATTTCAAAGAATAATATGAACTATAAGAATTTTTGTTACTTTGTTAAGTACTGTTAAGGACCGAGAATTTAGACAAAGTATCCAAGGACTATATTAGTTTTGGCTGTTTGAGTATAAATTGCTAAATTGTGACATAATGGGGAAGAGAAAAGCACCTAGTGCCCAGAACAAAAAGCAAACCAAATCGGGGGAGGGCCCCCGTTTGACTTTATTAAACTATTTAACGGGAGCTATGGGTGCTATCGAACAGCAAATTATATCAGTGGAAGCCATGAACCCAGAAAAAATAGGTTTGGGAGGGGGTCCCTCATCAGATAAGGCCAAAGAAGGGTCACCTGCCCCGCTTACAGAGGCGCCTAGGAGCGTGATAAGTTCAAACAGCTGTATTTTGAACATATCGGACCATATTTCAGTAAGCGACCAGGAATGTGACACTCAACCACCTACTAAGCACTCAAGAAATCCCGATACCCCCCCCAGCACTGCAGGGGAACCCATGTTAAAGGCTAGGGTGACCCCCCTCAAAGCACGAAATAAGGCACCCAAGAAGGATAAGCCCCTGTCAACACACAAGTTAGATAACAGGGAAAAATCTATATCCAGCCTTAACTCGCGTACGCAGAGCGACGTCGCGAAGTTAAAAACTAAATTGGATGCACTGGATACCTATCTTAGAGAAACTCTAAATAGCCTAACTAGCAGATTAGGAGTAATGGAAGAGGCGTTATCCAAATGCTTGGATAAATGCCAGCCAAACGTGTCAGAATCGGTTAATAATCATACCAGCGGTCCGGACCTTTCAGATGGCAGCACGCGGCTAAATACTCAAATCACAAACTCCGCTCCTGTCAATCAAGTGAAATCGATGGGGGTTTCACATAATAGAGATCGACAAACCCTCATTACTAAGCCAGCGACTCTTTATCCGGCAACTTCTCTAGTCCCGGCCGGGTCTATGCATATTTCAGGTGCTAATAGCAGTAATATATCCAGACCCCCGAGTGATCATGAGTTAGAACCTTCAACAACATATTTGGATTTACCTCTAGCCGTAACACCGTATACGGTTGTACTAGCAAATGTTCAAAAGATTACGCCGTGGGGTGGTTGAGTCTTGGGATATTTTAAGAAACAAGTCTCTATTTTGGTTGGACGCCAGGACGGGCCTAACCGAGAGGCTTTTCGCTGAGTTCAAAATGGCTAGAAGAGTGAGTTGGATAGGGAGAGGGCGTAAGAACTTGTCTGGAGACTGTGTGGTATTAACTTTCAAAACCCCGCAACTCGTACAAATGATTTTGAGTAGAGCCGGAAATCACACTATCTCAGTGCAAAGTATTAACTTAGTTCCTTTAGGATACTTTTACCAACCTACCCACAATAATAACACTAATATAAATAAGGAACCCCAAGCAGTGAATCGTAGCCCCTGGTTTAGTGTCCCAACCTATAACCGTTTTGACATACTGCCTAACCTTGAAGAAGTTGACTGACTATGTTCAGTAGCTACTAGCTCGGCTGAGCCTAGAGGTAGGCAACGGATTTCCTTATTTGACGGACGCCTGGAAAATCAGCCTAGTGAAACAAAAATTTTTTTTCTTAGTAGTGACCTATTTTCCCCAGTAATATCAACAACTAAGACTCTTGGGGCTCAGGATCTCCATTCCACGTTAGAAGCGACTAAGGTAGTTAATACTAACTCCATATGTCTTAATACACAAATCGCCCCCACATTATCCCCTACCCTACATGTTGACTTTATGGCACTAAATGTAGATAAAGTTAACGCTACATGTCCTAACATTCCTGATGCCCCCACATCATCCTCCACCTCACAAGCCGATCTCATAGCATCTAATACTGGCGAAAAGACGGAAGTAAATGAGGGAAACAAGAGGAAAGATAAGTGTCAGTTTATGTTTTGGAATGTAGCTGGTCTAAAAACCAAGGTGACCAATCAGGTATGGACTGACTTTGTGAGGAAATTTGATATAGCCAGTCTTCAGGAAACCTGGGTGGAGGACCCCATTTACATTAATGGCTTTAAAACCTTTCACACACCAGTTGTCACATCGTCCCATGGAAGACAAAGAGGGGCCTCTGTACATATATTTCAAACTTCTTGAATATTGAGAAAACTGTACTAAATGCTGCTGATCGGTATTATCAAATTATTAGCCTTTATGTTGATAAATGGTTTTGTATGGTTTTAGTTAACTTCTATAATAACGTTCCAAATGAGTCGATGGAGGGGATATTGAGGTCTATAAGCTGTTATTTACAAAATTTGCAGGCCTCCATAACCAAAGATTTGCTTATTATTTGGGGAGGGGGAAATTTTAATTCTACTTTATGTCAACATGCGGAAAAAGGGGTCTGTGGTATTTCGTATGATAAAGATACTAGTTTTTCTCACTTTCCACATACAATGTATGGTGATCTTTTAAATGATATGTTTCTAACTGAATTAGGTTTTGCTAACAATTTATGCTCTCCGTTGGTTTCTTTTTGCCCTACTTTTAATGGCCGAGGTACATTTTCTACTATAGATTTTATATTAACTTCGTGTAGACATTCTTCACGGGTTAAGGATTTTTTCACCCACGAGATCTCCTTGAGTGATCATTTTCCTTTGAGTGTGGGTGTTCTGGTGCACAATCACGAGGTAATCACGAGAGATAACTCTACCCACTCTGTTGGCAACATCACTCTGACTAGGCAAAATGGGTATGCGCTTCGCTGGGATAAATTGGACTCTGATGAGTTCACGAGAAAGGTCGTGTCAAATTGTAATGACATTTTGTTTATCCTGCTTGGACGAAATGACCCTGCATAAGGATATTATTGAATGTTTCTCCGTTATATCTGATTACATCAGGAAAGCCCTTTTCGTGAAAACTAATAAAAAAGCCACCCAAAAACAAGGGTGGTTTGATTCCAAATGTACGAACGCCTATTCTAAGCTTAAACATAGCTTACATAAGGCAGTGAAAAACCAGGACGATATTAGAGAGGCAAGAAAGGAGTACAAGCGGGCATTAAAAGAAAGGAGAAATGCTTTAAAAGAAGAAGCCTGGTGTGCCTTACATGAAGCCTCTGTAATCAGAGACTCTTCTGCCTTTTGGAAGGCAGTTAATGCTCCCTTCCTGGTTCATATAGATAAGGCAACAATAGAGATTGCTATTAGTGAGGCAGAGTGGGTTGAGCATTATTCGATGTTGTATAATAAACCACTGCCAGAGGCCCAAGGAGATCCGCCCATAGTGAATGAGACCGATCAATTGTTAATAAACCAACAAAAATATTTACATTTTGACCTCAGTGAGGTTAATTAGGCCATAACCGCAAGTATGGGTGGCAAGGCTCCAGGGCCTGATGGTATCCCCGTGGACCTTTTTAAATCTAACGTGGCACTATGGGGCCCACTTTTAACACAAGTATTTAATGCATGCAGTTCGAACGGATTCTTACCAACTTGGTTTGAATCAATACTGGTCTCCATTTTTAAAAAAGGGGACAGGGAAAATCCAGCATGTTATAGGCCAGTTTCGCTGCTGGATTCCACAGTTAAAGTCATTGGGCGAGTTTTGTTAAATAGACTGCAGGATTGGGCGGAGGATCAGTCGATCATAAGCGATTTACAATATGGCTTTCGTAAGGGTCTGGGCACAGTAGAACAGGGCTTTAATCTAACTATCCTGCTAGGTAAATATACTAAGGCAAAAAGGGGAAGGTTATTCCTAGCATTTGTTGATTTAACGGCGGCGTTCGATTGCGTTATCCATGACAAGCTGTGGAAGATTTTAGAGGGGATGGGGGTGGACGTTTTATTAATTTCCTTCCTGAGGCAGCTCTATTCAGGGGCAAAGGCAAGGGTCCGTTATGGGGTTGGGGGGGAGTGCACAAATCTTTTTAGAGTAATGAAAGGCGTGAGACAAGGCTGTGTCCTTGCACCCTTCCTTTTTACGTTCTATACAAATGATTTAGGGAACACATTGGTCCAAGAGTGCAAGGACCTACCGTGAGTAGGTAATTGTCCTATTCCCGCACTTTTGTACGTGGATGACGTGGTCCTTATGGCCCGCACGCCGCTGGGACTTCAAAGGGTAGTCACCAGTTTTACTAATTTTATGTCAAATTTTGGTCTTACCATTAATTCTTCTAAGACGTTTGTAATGAAGTGTGGGGCAGGCTGTAATAAGACTAGAGCTCTTTTTATTGATGTGAACCGGATTGAATGTACAAAAACTTTTTCTTATCTAGGGATTTTATTCGATCGTACAGGGACCTGGACTCAGGCAGTTAAGGCTAGGAGGTTGTTGTTTATTAAGGTATTGACTGCCTTATCAAATTTTAGCAGAAAACTGGGTAGACGGCCCCCATGTAGAATTGCTTCATATATATAAGGCAAAATGTGTAGCAATTGCCTCTTATGGTGCGGGTATCTGGGGTTATGCCGACGTGAATTCCTTACATATTGCTGAAAACATGTTTTTTAGGTTCCTGTTGGCAGTTCCAGACAGCACCTCTACTTATATATGCCACATGGAACTGGGCATGCCATATTACAGGACACGATAAAAATCCAGCCAGTCCTCTTGTGGCACAGGATCTGGACCTCCGACAAGACGGTACTTAATCGCAAAATATTGAATGATGGCCTAGGGCTAGATGGGGCTAAGCATATTAGATGGCTAGAGTACGTTAAAACCTTTCTATCTAACCTAGGCCATCAAGAATATTACAATGACCCCAATACCATGTGTAACGTGTCCAGGAAATATCTTAACGATAGCTGCCTGCGCTTATTGGGTGAAATTAGAACTACAACCGAAATGACAAAATCAACGGTTCAAGCCCATCATCTCACACTGACGACTTTAACAATACAGCCATATATAAGGATGATTATAGGCGACAATGATAGATTTTTGTTAATGCGTTTTAGACTGGGTATTTTACATAGATCTATAAGTTTCCCAGAATTAAACGACTGGATGAGAGTGTTAAGCAAATGTCCGTGTGACGACGTATCTGTACAGTCGACCCTGCATGTATTATTCTTTTGTAAATTTTACTCTGCCCCGAGAAGGAGGTGGATCATTCCTGTATTAAGGTCATTCGGGTTGAGACAATGTCGCCCAGCACTCCTGGTCCTACAATCTTTAGAAAAATAATTTGTCATCGCTTCTGTGATTGCTTTTTAAAAAAATGTATTTTAATGTAGAAAATCTATAATGCTGTGATTTCATTATGAGTATGATTATGTGCTCGGTCTTATTTCTTTTTGTAATTATGTTATGATTGCATTCTAATAATTTTTTATGTAATATTAATCATGCAGACATTTTAATGTGCTTTTATGGTTATCTTAAATAAGTAGCCGAATAAAGTGTAATTGAATTGAATTGAATTGTATTATGCATTCAAAGAGATTGACAGCTCTAGAATTTTTTCCAAAAACAAGGCAACTGAAATTTCAGGAACATAATAAGATGCTGTTACAAATTGCTGCATTCTGTCTCAACAACAATATCTTTTTGTTCTCAGGCCAGCTGTACCTACAAACACAGGGGAATGCCATGGGCTCGTGCTTCGCCCACAGTTATGCAAATCTTTTTGTAGGCTGTTGGGAGAAACACTTGGCCTGGGCAGGGGAGAAGGAACATTGGGTGGATCAGATAGCCTTGTGGGCCGGATACATTGACGAACTCTTTATTGTTTGGAGGGGACACAAGCATAAACAGAGGACTACATCAAGGCTCTCAATGATAACGAGTTGAATTTAAGATCTACTAGTAACAACAGTAAAACAGAGGTTGCATTTTTAGACCTTCTTGTATTCGTTGCTGATAACAAGTTATGCACCTAGCTATATAGAAAACCAACTGCGGGGAACACAGTTTTAAACACACAGAGCCAACACCCACGTAATCTGATTAACAGCATCCCCTATGGTGAGCTACTCAGACTCAAGCGCCATTGTTCCCGCCCAGAGGATTACTCTGCTGCGGAGAAGGACTCTTTTAAAAGATTCAGCAAAAGAGGCTATATTACAAAAAAAATTTGCATGGAGCCACTGAGAAAGTGCAGCTGAGAGAGAGAAGGGAATTGTTGACTCTCAAAGAGAAAATGCAGAACAAGAGCACAGAGAATCCAAGGTCAGATTGATACTTGTCTCTCTGCTGAGTCGCAATAGATACGGGCATTAATCCAAAAGAACTGGGGCATTCTCCAAATGGATGGGGTTGTTGGGAAACATTACCAAATAGACCCGACATCACGTATAGGAACAGTGCCTCATTAAAAGATATTCTGGTTCAGAGTCATTTTGTAGACAAACCTTTGCATAAGACTGAAATAACAGGTTTCTTTCCATGCACTAGGTGTAAAGCCTGCAAGAAAAGCACTAAAGTAAAAGATTATCAGGTTCCAGGCAAGAAAGAAAAAAGAAACATCAATAAGTTGTTAAACTGTAATTCCAATTTTGTCATCTATTGCCTGGTGTGTCCTTGCGGCCTCCAATAAGGCAGCACAATACACCAGGCAAAAAAACAAGTGTTGGAACACACACAAGCCATCATCAATCATGACACCGCATATCTGGTTGCCAGGCATTATGCAGAGGCACATGAAGGTAGAAGTGACAGGTTACGTTATTTCTGCATTGATCAAGTTGTCAATAAAGAAAGAGGCGCTGACCGTGTTAGACTTCTGAGGCAATTGGAGTCTAGATATATAGTGGATCTCAGAACACGTGCACCATTTGGGCTCAATAGTGAAGAGTTGTGGTTGCACATCGGCTGAAAACGATATGTTCCCATAGAGTCCATCAGAATTGGTCCCTCTGACAGAGCATTTATATATTTTTTGCTTATCTGGCAGGAAATGTGGGTTTATTTCATGGGTTGTCTAACTTAATCTGAAGACTAGGGCGGTCTTAGGTAACACAGGTGATGAATTAAGGTACATATGAGATGCCTGCCCATTGAGGGCATGTTTAGTTTCGTGATTGTCATTTATGTGTTTACAATGAAGTATGAATATTGACATACATCCTTTTGAAATGAATTTTGTTAAACTGTAAAGACCTTGTATGTGGGTATCTAAGATAAATACACCAGCGAAGGCCTATTCAGGGCGTGATCACAATACTCTCAGGAGATGCAATACGACTACCTCAGATAAGATGCTTGAGATATAAGGAGGAAATGTGAAATATATTTTTAGAATTTTTTAAATCCTAGAGATAGTGGTTGTCTGGATGCAACATCTCACATTTATCATTAATTTGGGCACCAAGTTTGTAAATATAATGACTTCATTATTTAATAAAATTTTAACCATAATTGCATATTATAAGATGGCTGCCGAAAGTACTTTACACCAAATAATCTTTTTCCAGTTCGACTTTCATCTCTTTGAATGAATTACTGCACCTTAGTTATAATTGCCTATCATAAGATGGCCGCCAAAGTTACCTTGTATCTTGAACAAAACAATGTGTCTTTTTTTAGTCCATTTTCTATTTCCTTGAATGAATTACTGCCCAATCAATCATGATTTTGTTATAAGGTGTTTCTTCACATAGGGTTACTGACATTGACGAAGGCCAGGAGGCCGAAATGCGTTTGTCAGTTACATTTTCAGTTGCACGCAGTAGCGGCTCCTCGTGGGAGTGCTGCGGGGGTGGGGGTAGTAAACTCCGGCTTACGGCCAAAGGGAGTTAAGTAAATAAATAAAGAAAGAAAACGAATTACATTGCGGCGCTGCAACGCCAAATTGGCGATGCAGCGCGCGCAATGTAATTCGTTTTCGTTATTTATTTATTTACTTAACTCCCTTCGGCCGTAAGCCGGAGTTTACTACCCCCCACCCTGCCCCTCCTCCGCCCTGCCCCACCGCCCTGCACCACTCCCACGAGGAGCCGCTACTGGTTGCACAATATGAAGTAAAATAATCATTGAATCTACTAAGCCCGTGAGTGCGCAGTACTAACTATCGAGTGTCTCTGGATTGTGAAGTGCGAGTCCGTCCTTGCGAACTGCTGAACCTGATGCAATTTCTGTCGGAGAACGCTGTAGAAATATATATATATATATATATATACATATATATATATATATATATATATATATATATTCCAGCGAAATCCCAAAGTATTAACATCCACAGCGGCGCAACACCAGGGCACAGACTCCAAAAGCCAGTATGCAGGTAAATAGTTGTTTATTCAATCATCAAGGTCCAAATGACGCGTTTCGGCTGCCAGACATGCAGCCTTGATCACGAAGGTGACTCCAAGGTATTGGATATCTCCGTGACCGCCGCATCCAATGAATGCAATAAACCGCTGTGAAGGCACAGTTTGTGACTGCACGGAGAGATGGATATCACTGTATTTCTGTCTCCGGTTCAGCAAGACTTGGGTTGTTGTGGCTGGACGTATGGGGGCCAAGAAAGAGGAATATTGCGGAAGCATCGGACTCGCATCTACATGCGCACCAACAAAGCTTTCAACATACCACACTTCAGCACTCACTATGAGAAACTTGGTGTCCGTTGAGAGATACTTACAGAGTAAGCCGACATGGTGCTTGCTGGGAGATGTAGTTCACCGATGTGGGCTGCACCATTGCTCCAATGAAAACATGGCCCAGCTGACCTGCCACCAATGGGGAAAGAGCTAAACTGTTAAAACTGAGTTGGGAGCCATAGCCCGGTGTGAAGGCATTTGAAAAAGGCACACCTGCCGAAACGCGTCATGCCATGCAATAAAGAATCTTTCTGAAGCCCCTGGTCCCCCCGATTGCTTCCTGGTGGAGGGGTCGGTTGTGGTGATATTTTGCGTACTAGCCCCTGGTGCGCTGAGGTGACCCGTCCATAAAGTGTCCGGAGTTTCATGGGCAAAAAATGAAGGCGACTCCAAGGTATTGGATATCTCTGTGACCGCCGCATCCAATGAATGCAATAAACCGCTGTGAAGGCACAGTTCGTGACTGCACGGGGAGATGGATATCACTGTATTTCTGTCTCCGGTTCAGCAAGACTTGGGTTGTTGTGGCTGGACGTATGGGGGCCAAGAAAGAGGAATATTGCGGAAGCATCAGACTCGCATCTACATGCGCACCAACAAAGCTTTCAACATACCACACTTCAGCACTCACTAAGAGAAACTTGGTGTCCGTGGAGAGATACTTACTGAGTAAGCCGACATGGTGCTTGCTGGAAGATGTAGTTCACCGATGTGGGCTGCACCATTGATCCAATGAAAACACGGCCCAGCTGACCTGCCACCAATGGGGAAAGAGCTAAACTGTTAAAACTGAGTTGGGAGCCATAGCCCGATGTGAAGGCATTTGAAAAAGGCACACCTGCCGAAACGCGTCATGCCATGCAATAAAGAATCTTTCTGAAGCCCCTGGTCCCTCCGATTGCTTCCTGGTGGAGGGGTCGATTGTGGTGATATTTTGCGTACTAGCCCCTGGTGCGCTGAGGTGACTCGTCCATAAAGTGTCCGGAGTTTCATGGGCAAAAAACGAAGGCGAATCCAAGGTATTGGATATCTCCGTGACCGCCGCATCCAAAGAATGCAATAAACCGCTGTGAAGGCACAGTTCGTGACTGCACGGAGAGATGGATATCACTGTATTTCTGTCTCCGGTTCAGCAAGACTTGGGTTGTTGTGGCTAGACGTATGGGGGCCAAGAAAGAGGAATATTGCGGAAGCATCGGACTCGCATCTACATGTGCACCAACAAAGCTTTCAACATACCACACTTCAGCACTCACTATGAGAAACTTGGTGTCCGTGGAGAGATACTTACCGAGTAAGCCGACATGGTGCTTGCTGGGAGATGTAGTTCACCGATGTGGGCTGCACCATTGCTCCAATGAAAACACGGCCCAGCTGACCTGCCACCAATGGGGAAAGAGCTAAACTGTTAAAACTGAGTTGGGAGCCATAGCCCGGTGTGAAGGCATTTGAAAAAGGCACACCTGCCGAAACGCGTCATGCCATGCAATAAAGAATCTTTCTGAAGCCCCTGGTCCCTCCGATTGCTTCCTGGTGGAGGGGTCGATTGTGGTGATATTTTGCGTACTAGCCCCTGGTGCGCTGAGGTGACCCGTCCATAAAGTGTCCGGAGTTTCATGGGCAAAAAACGAAGGCGACTCCAAGGTATTGGATATCTCTGTGACCGCCGCATCCAATGAATGCAATAAACCGCTGTGAAGGCACAGTTCGTGACTGCACGGAGAGATGGATATCACTGTATTTGTGTCTCCGGTTCAGCAAGACTTGGGTTGTTGTGGCTGGACATATGGGGGGCCAAGAAAGAGGAATATTGCGGAAGCATCGGACTCGCATCTACATGCGCACCAACAAAGCTTTCAACATACCACAATTCAGCACTCACTATGAGAAACTTGGTGTCCGTGGAGAGATACTTACCGACTAAGCCGACATGGTGCTTGCTGGGAGATGTAGTTCACAGATGTGGGCTGCACCATTGCTCCAATGAAAACACGGCCCAGCTGACCTGCCACCAATGGGGAAAGAGCTAAACTGTTAAAACTGAGTTGGGAGCCATAGCCCGGTGTGAAGGCATTTGAAAAAGGCACATTGTGGTGATATATATATATATATATATATATATTAGAGGGTGTGGGTACTTCTCCAACATATGCTGCCCCCTCAATTTATTGCTTAGTTTTCTTGGAGTGATTTTTGACTTTTTAGTGTGTTTGGGGTCTTGGATGGTTTGGTCATGGATAGAGGCGCATGATGGATTCAATGTGCTTAGATTTCAGAGGTAGGTGGGTGTTAGGAGTCTCCCCAGAAAGAGAACCCCCATCTTCATTTTTCTACTCCAAGGAGCGTTTGTTTTTACTTTTTAATATTGTTTTTCGATTTGGCAGGTTTCATATTCTCGATTGAGGACTTTATTTTTCAGGAAGGGAGTCTAGGGGATTCCTTTTAACAAAAACTCTTTCACTCATGGTTTTTTCAGTTTTCCAGGAGTTTTTTTTTCATTTTTAAAGTGTTTTGGGGTTTGGGATGTTTGGACACTTAAGTTGTGGAGCTGGATTAAGTTGACATGATTTCTTTTAAAAGGAGGGGTGTTAAGGATCAACTCTGATAAAAAAAATACACCGCACTATCTCCATATTTCAGTTTTCCTCCATGGTATCTTTGGTTGTTTTATGTATATTCAGGATTTCACAAGGTTTGGGCTCTTGAATGAGTAGCAGGATACAGTCAAGCCACTTTGATTTTCATGGATGTGAGGGTAATGGTGGTCTTGCCCCACAAACGTACTCCCATCTCTTTGAAGATTGAAATGTAAATTTCAAAAAGGTTTTCTATTTTTGGGTTGGTATTTTGAATTTTGTCATGTATTGTGGGGATGTTTAGGGTTTTAAGCTGTGGTCGTGGATATCTTGTTTTGGTATTGTTTTCAGCAACATGAGCACAGAATTATTTTCGTTAGTCAAGCTGTTTCTTTTTTAAGGTATTAGTGCAGAATGTAGGCAATTAGTTCAAGGTAGCATACCCCTGAAAATGCTCAAAGTGTTGAAATTTGGAAAGCAATTATGCTTTTATTTCCCTTTTAAAAATAAATTTTCACTACAGGCAATCAGAGGAAGAGTGGATTTCATTATTTCCAGGAAATGTTGTTCTTTTTAAAGTTTCCATAAAATGATAGAATGAGGAATGGGGTTTGCTGACCATACATGCAAATGAGTTATGCCAACCCACTACCCCATTGTTTGTCTTTGCAACACCCTCTAAACAGGTTGTGTAACAGTGCTCCTATTCAATATTGTATTATGGAAATCCTTGGCAACAAGATCTGCAGGATGGCCAAAGCATTGTTCCTCAAAGTAACTTTGAAAACGAGGCAATGTTTCCTTATTGCTCGTAAAGGTGTCACTTAGGATTATAGCAGTGAAATGTTTGTTTACTTGATCAGGTTGTACAAAGGCTAATATCTTTTTTAGTTCAAATTGAAATTTACTGTTAGACAGGTAACTTTATGGAAGACTTTTTTAATTTTATGCCAGATTACTTTGGAGAACTGAAACAAATTCCCTGAATTTGGGTTTTCAGGAACAATTTCTTAATAACATAAATCATTGCCAATTCAAAAATACTCTTTTATTTTCTCAAGGACTATGTTTTTAGTTTTCTCATTTATTACTGTTAAAAATTCAGTATATTTAGAAGAATGCTTGTCCGGCAGTAATCCATACAAATAGGTATACTAATTTAGTTAATTTTGCTGTGTACAGTATTTATTTGGCTGAATGATAGGAGCATGTATTGAATGTTTCGGCCATCATCCAAATGTTACTTCTCTTGAGGTTATCAGGCTACATTGAGTACAGAATATTAATAAACATTTTTGGGCATTATGATTATCATGCCGTTTGAAGAGTTGATGAGAAAATGTTATTTTAAAGTGTTCAGGGAGGTTAATGTCAGTGAAAGGTTTAGGCTGAGTTGAAATAACCCTACTCACTTGTCTTTTTCTATTAATTATTTGGGCATTTGTCTGGAAACATGTGGAGGGTTATTCTGTGAGGCTTCTTTTGTGATTGAAGACAAAATCACTGGAAGTGGTAGCCGTGGTTTTGATTTTTTCAACTGTTTATCCAATCACAATTGTAAGAAATTGGTTGTTGGTTGAGTGGGGTGTTAACAGCCACAATCCTTGTCAGGGTGAACCACAAAAGCAACTAAATTAACCTGTACTTAATCCTTTGGTGGGTTGGCACAAAAGCTGTCAAGCTTAACTTAGTGTAAAGTATTCATGCACCACAGAGACAGTAATAAAGTAAAAAAACAACACAAATATCCCACATCAATTTAGAAAAATAGAGTTCACTTTCATAAATTATTTGACACCAAAACAATAAAAATCCAACCAATGGAACCGGAGTTATGAATTTTTAAAGGTTAAGGTGAAACCTAGCACTTAAAAGATCAAAGCACCAACCACGGAGTCACATGAGACCGGATAAAAGCAGAAGAATATGTCTGACCACGAAAGAGCATGAATCGGATGCAAAAAGCGGATTGGACCTGGTCGGCACTAACCTTCGGAAGGCCCGTCGGGGAGCCACTGGACAAAGTTGCGGTGAACATTTCTTCATTGGGACTTTTTTGGAAGTCGAAAATCTCTAGCGGGACTAGCCGGGAGGCTGTAGTAGATGAGAGTTCTATGAGGCCGGA
Source organism: Calotriton arnoldi (assembly GCA_963921515.1). Classification (NCBI taxonomy): domain Eukaryota; kingdom Metazoa; phylum Chordata; class Amphibia; order Caudata; family Salamandridae; genus Calotriton; species Calotriton arnoldi. The sequence goes on along the minus strand of CAWUFW010004342.1, from coordinate 1,074,085 downwards.
TACCGCTTTGACGAAGGACCACTGAACGGAATTTGCTGCTGTGGAGAAGAATAGAGCAGCCGCGAAGTCAGGCCAACCGTTGATGCACCTTGGGGGATATATGAGCAGGGTGGTCCTGGTCTTCTCAGGGTTCTTAGATCAGTTTTTAGACAAAAGTTTTTCTAAGTCCCAAGTTTTGAATTTTGGCTGTCTGGGCACCTTTAACATGACCACCAAGTGTCCAAGACTGCAGGGGCACCACTTGGAGGTTTAGGACTGACTCAGGCTGGGTCCATGCATGGGTTCAAGATGATGGGAGCCTTTTTTGTCCCTGATGCTCTGCTCAGGAGGCCAGCTAACTAGCCCTTGGAGTCACTCTCTGATAGTCCTTCCAGTAGCAGCTGCTACCAATACAAAGTGATGGGACAGCGTGGGGGGTAAATAATAAAAAAAATTACTTACCTGCCGCTACCACTGTCGCTGCAGCTGCCACGTGCTCCTCTGCTTCCGGAAGTCCATGGGCCAGCACAGGCTCCCAGACTCCCCACCCAATCCAGACACTGCTCTCATGCTATTACCCAGCATGAGAGCAGCACCAGAATAGGTCTGAGCTGCCTGGTTAGGCGCTCACTAAGGGACTGAGAGCCTGTGCCCAATTTCCATCTGTCTGTGCAACACTGCTGGGTTGGAGAAATATAAGTGCGCATGTCGGTTTGGCCGTCCTAAGGCAGCCGGCCAAACCGACATATGCACTTACAGTGCCCACCACCACTCCACCTACCAGTCCCTGCCACTAGTAATAGAGGACTGCCTGGCCCCACACCGCCCTGCCCTTCCCCACCCTAGACTTGGATCGGCTCACCCAATGAAAAAGAAAATGATAATAAAATGTTTTATTATCATTTTATTTTTCAATTGCTGTCGCAGTGGAGCAACGCTCCTCCGCCATTACGGAGGAGCCATCGTTGAGTCCTTGGTTCAAGCAGTAGAGCTGGCCTCAGAGGGTTCAAGGTGGGTTCCAGGCAACAAAGTAGTCTTTCCAGGTGCAGCAAAGTAGACTTGTTCAGTACACAGCAGGCAACAGTACCAGGCAGTCCTCTGAGACTCCTTCCGCAGGTCCAGAAAGTGAACTGAAGAGTGGGTCTGAGGTCTATTTTTTTAGGTCAAAGCCTACCAGGAAGCGCAGACATATTGTGGGCATTCTGAACGCTTCCCTGGGATTGCATTCCACCCATTGCTTACCATTGGCTTTGTGGTTTGTAACTCAAATTTTCTAGCTTTTTTTTTTAGGCTGTCTGGCATGTCTTCCATGCTCCTGTGGAGCCAAGCTTATTCACCATCTCTCCTTGTATTCTACCACAAGTCCTCACTTTCTGTACAAAAGGCCTTTACATTTTTTTCTTACCTTGTCACATTTGCTGTGCATTTAAAGACAAAGGTCAAATGTCAGGCTCGGTCTTCCTAGGGAACTGGGTGTTTAGTTTTCTATCTCTCATTTAACAGTGAGAGGATATATGTGACAATCTTGCTGGGTACTGGGAAAGAAAAGTTTTTTTCTAGCACACAACAAAATGCAAATGTTTGTAAATGAACTGTATACATTTTTTGGAATATATCAGATTTAGGCAAGCACAAATGAAGCACATTTTTTTTGTAATTTGGAAGGAACAAATATTTTAATACAATCAAAACAAATCAGTACACTGGGTGATGCCATTTCCACATATTATCATTTGTACGCTGTGTGGTTTATCAGAAAAACTGTGGGCCATGCTTATAATATGTTGACGTAGGGCAGAGTCGCAAGCATTCTAGCTGTGCCGTCCTACGTCAAAAGAAAAGGGCAGGAAGGTGCCGTATCTAAAAGATACGGCACATTACTGTCCTTTCTGCCAGTGCCAGCGCACAAACTACAGCCATACGCCAAAGCAGGCACCCTTCACCATGGTGCAAGGGTGTCTGCGTTGTTGGCATGATTGTTTTTGTGCAGGAAGGTACACCTTCCTGCAAAAAACAACAAAAGGAGGCATTTTCCTCATTCTATGTGTGCTGCAGAATACAACACACGTGGAAAGAGGAAAAACAAGGAGAAATGTAAACATTCCCTCACATGCTCGAAATAATGAATCAGTCTATGGCTATCGGTTCATTCCCGGCACCCTGGAAGCATGCCACGGTGAAGGCCCTACTAAAAAAAAAAAACTGGACCCAGACGATCTGGGTAACTGTCGCCCAATATCCCCGCTCCCAGTGATCATTAAGGCCCTAGAAAAGCATGTGAACTCAACCATCTCAGAATTCCTGGAAACCCACAACCTTTTAGATTCCACACAAACAAGCTTCCGGCCTCTACACGGCACAGAAACTGCCTTGCTCGCTGTAGTGGAGGAATCTAAATTGATCCTCGATCAAGGGGGAGCAGTGGCCATCATCCTCCTAGATCTGAGTTCAGCCTTCGATACTGTGAACTTTAATATCCTATTGGAGAGATTCCTGAGGAGAGGTGTCTCAGGTGAGGCACTTAAATGGATCCAATCCTAATTAGAGAATAGAACCTTCCAGGTCTTCTCAGGGGAATCTACCTCTAGAGCCCTGGCGATCAGCTGCGGAGTCCCTCAGGGATCCTCCTTGAGCCCCACATTATTTAATGTATATATACAGCCACTGGCTGATATCATCCTGCCTTACAGGATAAAAATTGTCACCTACGCAGATGATACCCAGCTGGTAATCACCCTCAATGGCCCACATAACCACCACTCTGACTTGGAAACCTGCCTGAGGGAAGTGGCTTTGTGGATGGCACACTCCTGCCTTAAGCTGAATGGTGGAAAGACAGAGATAATGCTTCTGGGTAACACCTCCGGCTTAGACTTCAAACAGATCTGGCCTAACTGCTTGGGGACTGCCCCCTCTCCAAAGGCCAAGATAAAAAGCCTGGGCATCTGGTTGGACAGCTCTTTTAAGTTTGAGGACCAAGCAGTGAGTAACTGGAGCATGCTTCGGTGCCATTAGAGTACTTCGCAAGATCCTCTCCCTCCTTGCAATGAGTGCTAGGAGGACCCTGAAACAGGCCCTGGTCCTATCACGCTTGGACTATGGAAACTCTCTATACCTTGGAGCACCCATTGAAACTTTAAGAAAACTCCAAATTGCACAGAATTGTGCGGCTAGACTACTGCTGGGGGTACCTAAAAATTAGTCAGCCTAAACGGCCCTAAAGACGCTTCACTGGCTACCTGTCTCCGACAGAGTCAAATTTAAGGCCCTATGCATAGCCCATAGGACCTACTGTGGTATCGGCCCAGCTATCAATAGACCTCTCATTACCCCATACCACCCCTGAAAATGCCTCTGCTCTACTAATCTTCATCTGGCAGTCACACCGAAAATAAAAAGGGCAAGAAGCGGAGGCAGATCATTCGCTTACAATGTGGCCAGACTCTGGAACACAATGCCCCCACACATCCGTGCTGAATCCCGTCATCTTCCCTTCCAGAAACTTCTCAAGACCTGGCTATTCCAGCAATCAGCTTCATAAACCTTTGCCGTAACCTATGCCTAGACGCCAGCGCTGGGATGCCCTCGGGTAGCTATGCGCTCTACAAAAGCTAATAATGATAATAATAATAATTGTTTTTGTGCAGGAAGGTATGCCTTCCTGCACAAAAACAACAAAAGGAGGCATTTTCCTCATTCTATGCGTGCTGCAGAATACAACACACATGGAAAGAGGAAACACAAGGAGAAATGTAAACATTTCTCCTTGTTATGCCTGCTTTGGGAAAGCTTTAGTTTTGGCACATCCGCAGATTTACGCTATGTTGTAAATCTGGGGCAGTGTCAAAAACTATGGGTGTTGTGTGGGAACAACCACAGCAACATCCATGAAACGCCCCTTCCACGCATAGTAAGGCATTGCCCTCCTCCATATTTACAAGGCCATGAAAAGCCACGCAGGGTGGCTTTGCGTGGCCTTGCAAATATGGGCCGGCACACTGCGCCTCCGGAGCGTAAAAAAACTAATGCTCCTGAGGCGTAAAAGTGCCGCAGGGGCATTGTAAGTATGCCCCCATATGTGCAAATGCAAAGGGCATTTCAATTGAAAATGTGTCTTTAATGGCAGTGCAACAAAGACACCATGCATACTCCACTCTAAGCCACTCCACTTTACGCCACTCCACTTTACTGCACTCTACAACACTCTACTCTACGATACTCCACTCCACCACACTTCACTCCACTGTACGCCACTCTATGCCACTTCACTCTAGGCCACTCTACTCCACTCCATTCTACTACAGTCTACTCTACTCCACTCCACTCTACTCTACGACACTCCACAACACTCTATGCCACTCTACTTCAATCTGTGGCACTCCATGGCACTTTATTCCACTTTACGCCACTCCACTCTATGACACTTTACTCCACGCTATGCTACGCCACTCCACTCTACACCAGTCCACTCTACTTTACTCAGCTCTACACTATTCCACTCTAAGACACTTTACTCTATGACACTCCACTCTACGACACTCTACTCAACTCTACTACACTCCACTCTATGGCACTCTACTTCACTCTATGCAACTATATGCACTCCACTCCACACCACATCACTACACTCTACGACACTCCACTCTATGCTACTCCATTCCACTCTACCGCTCTACTCAACAACTGTACTCCGCTCCACTCTATGCCACTCCAGGACACTCTACAACACTCCACTCTATGACGCTCCACTCTACAACACTTTATTCCACTCAATGCCCTCCACTCTATGCTCCTACAAGATACTCCACTCCATGACACTCCAGTTCATGACACTCAACGACACTCTACTCCATTCTAAGGGTGGGCATAGTTGCCGGAGTACCACTACACAGAATTCTGCAGAATTGAACATAAACTCTGTGAACTGCAACTCCGTTCCATCTCATCCCAATTAATAAAACAGAAGCCTCACAAACCCTTGATAAAATAAGAAGTAACTCTATCTTTACATGCTAAAATGCATATAGTCATCTCACAAAAGTGAAAATGAAAATACAGCAAGCAGTGAGAGAGGTGATGATTTTGGGGTCCTCCCTAACCTAGTCACCATCAGCAGAAAAATACTGAAGGGAGAGGTGATGGCTCATTTAGAAAAACTTAGGGGCATATTATCAAGAACGGCGTTAAAATTATCGCCGGTTTAGCGGCAGAAAACTGCCGCTAAAGCGGCGATAATGGGCTTGATAATATGCCCTGGAGAATTCCAATAGAAGCCCATGTTGACACCAGAACATGGGCTTCTATTGGAATTCTCCAGGGCATATTATCAAGCCCATTATCGCCGCTTTAGCGGCAGTTTTCTGCCGCTAAACCGGCGATAATGTTAACGCCGTTTCTTGATAATATGCCCCTTAGTCTGATAACCGAACTTCCGAAATCTTCCGTTTTACATAATCAACTGATTTTAACTACTTATAACATGCAGCCTTATCTTAGGACTGTTTTAAATTCATGGCACAGGTTTGTTCTCACACGCCTAGGACTGGATATCTTTCACAGATTATGCTCATTCCCTACTATGAACGACTGGTCAACAGATTTGGTAAACTTTCCCTGTAATGAGAGGATGTCTCAGAATACTATGCATGCAAGCAGATGCCTTGAATTTTTCTGGTTGTCCTCCCGTTCAGGTTCCTCAACAGCACCGAGATGCCCCTGGGTGATACGTGCGCTATAAAAATAGCATTAACATAACATAACATAGCACAACACAAAGAGCACATCATGCTGAACGATTCGGTGGTGGTCCCATCCTCCTAGGACCACCCCAAGCACAGTTATGGGCAAAAATACAATCCCAACCAAAGGCCCCTGCAAAGCATTATGGGACGAGATTCTAGAGGGCAGTGAATATTATAGTATCCAATATCAAAACATTCCTCAAGGGGCAGGCTCTCCGGGCTCAGCTGAGAGCTAATACTATAATATTCACTGCACTCTAGAATCTCGCCCCATAATGCTTTGCTGGGCCTTTGGTTGGCATTGTATTTTTGCTCATAACTTTGCTTGGGGTGGTCCTAGGAGGATGGGACCACCACCGAATCGTTCAGCATGATATGCTCTTTGTGTTCAAGGCATCTGCTTGCCCTCCCCCTAGGTTAGGGGTGACCCCAAAATCATCACCTCTCTCATTGCCTAATATTTATCAAAGTTCACTTTTGTGAATTGGTTATATGCTTTTTAGTATGTAAAGGTAATGTTGATTTATCAAAGGGTTGTGGGTGCAATAGCTAACTCCGCGTGGTAGAGTTCATGTTTTTAATGTAATGCGTAGTTAACAAATCTCTGCAAACTTGCTTCGCCACTCCACGGCACTCCACTCCACACCTCTCTGCTCTATACCACTAACTGTTAGCCATGCTGAACAGCAGTCTCACTGATGTACAACATGGCTAAAACACATTGGCAAAGCCAATAGTTCTTGCGTGGGCGAGACCTATTGGCTTTGCTAGTGCTTGTTAAACCTGGTGCATTCTTTGTAGTAGGAGAAGTTTCTATAGAATTCCTTTTGAAGTGCTTTAAGTTTTCTGCCTCCCCTGCCCTGGCTCTAAGCTGGATGCATGGACAAAAATGAGTGACAAGCCCTTTGTGTGAAGGCAGGGCACAGCCTACTCAGTTGCAAGTGGGGCCGTGCCCAGCTCTGCCCCCCATCGTCCCAGTGATGGCCCATCCAGGCACACCTACTCTCTCTACTCTATTGTGTGGTTGTCTTGGAGGAATAAACAAAGTCCAACTGCCAACTACACCGAGTCATGTGACCCAGGAGAGGCTGCAGGCGCCAAATAGTTATGGCAGAAAAATGGCAACTTTCTAAAAGCGTGTTTATCAAGACAGGGAGTGATCCATTTGAGGTAATAAGGGGCAGGGATCAAACTAATGTATTGAAAATGTATGTACCCCTACACCATAGATTCTTTTGTAACTTGTCACAGATTTCATCAATTAATCCGGATTTGTAATAGCCAATGTCCACTCAGCTCACACACATTTGTATTTTGTACGAATCAATGCACCATCGCCTTATACGAAAAAGGACATGGGTATGTATAGAAATGCTTTTCACTTCATCTTTACTCCAGACACCACCCTTAATGCATTCTCTACTGTGCGACAAACAAATAATACTCGCTGGTGACAACTTTATATAGACATCACATTGCAAAAAATATGTAAACAACATACAACATTACTTCATAATGAAACGTAATACTTTTACATTTATAAGTGTCCAACATATATATTCACATTTTGTATTCATTGCGAAGAAGCGTCCAACAATAATAACCATCAAAGGTTACACATTTCCATCAAATGGGACATTTTATTTCCCTCATAATTAAGGTCACAAAAATACCACGCGTCCTTTAGTGGTCGGAGTTCATTCTAATGGTCATAGAGGTGCCAATACTCTCTTTCCCGTCACCTGTATGTTACTTGTCTCCTTTTGCCAGGGAATGACTGTCTCCTGGCCACATTTATATATAAAACACACAAGATGATGGACGGAATGCTGCACATTGGCAAACATTCACCCCCAGTCACAGATCTGGGTTTAATCCATCGTTATTTTGCTTCACCACGCCACCCCAGTTCAGACATAGCCATATGCAAATCAGTCTTGACCCTGTGCCTCATGGGAACAGTCCAGACCGAACTGCCAAGCCATGTCTTCCCTGGACCGGAAACAAGCATCCTAGAACCGGTTTCTGGCTTACAGCCGTCATCAGCCAGGCTATCTTGAATCCAGTGGCAAAGTGAGCAAGGGACCCACGTCTGGGCATACCCTGCCAACTTAGGGCGAACATAGCAACACCAAAGGGGATGATGGACGGAGTGTTGAACATTGCAAGCACTCACCCCCAGTCAACTGATCTGGGTTTAATCCATCATCATTTTTAGCTCACTCCGCCACCCCAGTTCAGACATGGCCATATGCAAATCAGTCTGACCCTGTGCCTCATGGGAACAGTCCAGACCGAACTGCCAAGCCATGTCTTCCCTGGACCCGGAAACAAGCATCCTGGGACCGGTTTCTGGCTTACAGTCATCATCAGCCAGGCTATCTTGAATCCAGTGGCAAAGTGAGCAAGGGACCCACGTCTGGGCATACCCTGCCAACTTAGGGCGAACATAGCAAAACCAAAGGGGATGATGGACGGAGTGTTGAACATTGCAAGCACTCACCCCCAGTCACAGATCTGGGTTTAATCCATCGTTATTTTGCTTCACCACGCCACCCCAGTTCAGACATAGCCATATGCAAATCAGTCTTGACCCTGTGCCTCATGGGAACAGTCCAGCCCGAACTGCCAAGCCATGTCTTCTCTGGACCAGAAACAAGCATCCTAGGACCGGTTTCAGGCTATCAGCCTTCATCAGCCAGGATAGCTTGACTCCAGTGGCGTAGTGAGCACGGGACCCACGTCTGGGCATACCCTTCCCACTTAGGGCGAAATGCAAAACACACAAGATGATGGACGGAATGCTGCACATTGGCAAACATTCACCCCCAGTCACAGATCTGGGTTTAATCCATCGTTATTTTGCTTCACCACGCCACCCCAGTTCAGACATAGCCATATGCAAATCAGTCTTGACCCTGTGCCTCATGGGAACAGTCCAGACCGAACTGCCAAGCCATGTCTTCCCTGGACCGGAATCAAGCATCCTAGGACCGGTTTCAGGCTTACAGCCTTCATCAGCCAGGCTATCTTGAATCCAGTGGCAAAGTGAGCAAGGGACCCACGTCTGGGCATACCCTGCCAACTTAGGGCGAACATAGAAAAACCAAAGGGGATGATGGACGGAGTGTTGAACATTGCAAGCACTCACCCCCAGTCAACTGATCTGGGTTTAATCCATCATCATTTTTTAACTCACTCCGCCACCCCAGTTCAGACATGGCCATATGCAAATCAGTCTGACCCTGTGCCTCATGGGAACAGTCCAGCCCGAACTGCCAATCCATGTCTTCCCTGGACCGGAAACAAGCATCCTGGGACCAGTTTCTGGCTTACAGCCGTCATCAGCCAGGCTATCTTGAATCCAGTGGCAAAGTGAGCAAGGGACCCATGTCTGGGCATACCCTGCCAACTTAGGGCGAACATAGCAAAACCAAAGGGGATGATGGACGGAGTGTTGAACATTGCAAGCACTCACCCCCAGTCAACTGATCTGGGTTTAATCCATCATCATTTTTAGCTCACTCCGCCACCCCAGTTCATGACATGGCCATATGCAAATCAGTCTGACCCTGTGCCTCATGGGAACAGTCCAGCCCGAACTGCCAAGCCATGTCTTCCCTGGACCGGAAACAAGCATCCTGGGACCGGTTTCTGGCTTACACCCGTCTTCAGCCAGGCTATCTTGAATCCAGTGGCAAAGTGAGCAAGGGACCCACGTCTGGGCATACCCTGACAACTTAGGGCGAACATAGCAAAACCAAAGGGGATGATGGACGGAGTGTTGAACATTGCAAGCACTCACCCCCAGTCAACTGATCTGGGTTTAATCCATCATCATTTTTTAGCTCACTCCGCCACCCCAGTTCAGACATGGCCATATGCAAATCAGTCTGACCCTGTGCCTCATGGGAACAGTCCTGCCCGAACTGCCAAGCCATGTCTTCCCTGGACCGGAAACAAGCATCCTGGGACCGGTTTCTGGCGTACAGCCGTCATCAGCCTGGCTAACTTTCTAAAAGCAGCATTTTTAAAATGGTAATTTAAAATACTTCTTTACTATTAGGTTTTAAATTACAATTGCTCAGACACCCATCATGAAATGTTTACCTGTTTCCAATCCAATCAAAAGTTAGCATTTACTAAATGTAATAAGGCAACCCAATGTTATTCTAAGGGACAGGTAGTCCTCACAGTAATGAAAAAGGGATTTAGGAGCTTTTCACTACCAGGACAAGTAAAACTTAAAAGTATATGTCTAACCATTTAATTAAAATGCACCCTGCCCAATGAGCTACATTGGGCCTACTTTAGGGGTGACTTATATGTAATAAAAGGGGTGTTTAAAGCTTGGCAAGGGGTTTAATTGCCAAGTCAAATTGACAGTTTACAACTATATCCAGGCTGCTATGGCAGATCTGGGACACGTGTAAAGGTACTACTTTAAGTGGGCGGCTCAATACGTGCTGCAGGCCTACTAGTAGCATATCATTTACAGGCCCTGGGTGTATGGTACACAACTTTACTAGGGATTTATAAGCAAATTAAATATGCCAATCAGGTGCAAACCAATTTTATCACATGTTAGGGAGTGAGTATAAGCACTTCAGCACTGGTTAACAGTGGTAAAGTGAACAGAGTCCTAAGGTCAACACAAATTAATTCAGCAAAAATAGGAGGGATGAAGGCCAAAGATTTGGGGGTGACCCTGCAGAGAGGGCCAAGTCCAACAACAATATTCAAGCCAGAGAGGTTATGTTCTGCTGTTCCACAAAGTCCTCCAGAGTACCTGCTCTGCCCATGCAAGGGCTAGAGTAATAGTTGATAAACTTCCAGTGAGACTGGGGTTCAGGATATTTTCCTTGCAATAAACATAGCCAATATAACTGAGTTAAGCCTTTTAGAAAGTGTAAATTTTTTAGAGAGTATATTCTTCATTTTCATTAGTACTGTTGATGTAGAAAACAAGAGAATAAAATGTGCAATAAATATTTCTGTAAAATGTTATTGTTTTCAATGTGATTCTTATATGCTTTCTGCCTTTTATCTTGATTTTTTCTCATGTGTTTCTTTTTGTTCTTTCAAATTCTTTGTTTGGTTTCAGCAAATTAAACCATAAAAAACATCAAGCACATTGTAATGTTTTCCTTAATCTAACAGCTCCTGATCAAAAAAGCCATATAAAAACAAATATGTGCATCAGACAATACCTGTAAATAAAACAACACAGGTTGTACTTGTTTACAATGGTTGCCAGCCAACAAAGGAAAAATGAGAGACCTCATCAAACTTTTATGAAAAGAGCAAAACATTATAAAGTGTGTAGTTTCCTTTTTGCAGGGATTCTGCTTAGAAACCGAACTATTCCTGGGACCACAGAACATTAGTATGTAGGAACCACATCAGTACCTATTGACCCAAAAACAGACTAGCTCATAGTGCCTTACTTGATCTCCTAACCTTTCCAGAGAAACAAATAAATAGGCACCCCAGAACACAACACTCTAGACCAGAGGTCTTCAATCTGTGGGGCGCGACCCCCAGGGGGGCCCTGGAGTCATGGAAAGGGGGTCGCACATTTCCAGGCCTCACTTCTGCCTGGAATCCAAAATGTGCTTTTTTTGGGGGGGGGCAAAGACAACCGTCTGGGACGCTTCATTCTGATCGGTAAAATGCTTCTGCTGAAGTTAATTGCTGAAGCTAATTGAGTCTCCTGTGCTGTGAAAAAAAAGAGGCCTGGCAGACAGGTAAAACAGTCCTTCACACCGGCTGGCTTGGCTGCTTGGCTGAATGAGTTAATCTGCAAATGTAAAGGGTGCTCGGGAGCGGTAATAACTCCCAAGCATTGTGATTGCAAAAATTTGGTTTATTTTCAGTGGTAGTAGGAAGAGTTAATACCTGGGCTGTGAAGTGCGTGCTTTTAATTGTAGCTGTATTTACACAGCGCTTAGTACCCCTGAGGAGGGTTGAAGGGACAGTTATGCATTACTTATGTACTGGTATTACTAAAATCTACATTTTGGAAGCTCCATTTTATCCTAAACCTATTTGCACAGTTTGTAGCAGTCTATCTTATTATGTGTGTTATGCAAGTATAAAATAATGACTTACGCATTCACAGTGCTTTCTGTCACAGGCTGTGACCTCGTAGCACAACAAATTACACAAGTCACTATTCTCCACTGCACCAACCAAATGTAATTCTGTGGCTCTCTGGTTACAGACACAGACCTCTGCAGTGCATTAACTAATAGAGGTTTCATAATGTACTACAGTGCATTTCCCACTGAGTAACATCTTTTTAAAATGTATTTTTCATTTAAGCTACCCATTATTTTATTTATAGCTACCGAATTGTGAAAGGTCTAAAAAACTAACAAAATATTTTGGGGCTTATTTATGAGACGCTTGTGTTGCTGGAGCGTCACTTTTTTGAAGCTCCGGCAGCGCAGAGGTCTCAATCATATCTATGTGGTGACGCAAAGTCACCCAGCGTGGCTTTGCATGGCCTCATAGATATGGAGTAAGACAAAGCAGTGCAAGTTGCTGCGTTGCCTTACTTTGTGTCACGTAGGTGTTCCATGGGCATTGCGGTAGGTGTTCCCACGCAACGCCCATGGATTTTGATGCTGCCTCAGATTTACAAAACCATGTAAACCTGGGGCAGCGCCAATACCTTACACCTCCACACAGCAGGCATAACGGGGAGAAATGTTCTCCTCATTATTTCCACTTTCCATGTGTGCTGCAGAATGCAGCACACATAGAAAGAGGAAAACCCCTCACTGGATTGTTTTGTGCAGGAAGGTGCCCTTCCTGCACAGTGACTAATACTGCCTATGTTGGCGCTAGGCAGCAATTTGTGCGTCCAACATAGGGGAAAAGGACAGGAATGTACCTTATTTCATAAATAAGGTGCATTCCTGCCCTTTCACGATGGCGTAGAGCAAGCGTAGCAAGAAGACTTGCGGCGCTGCCCTATGCTAATTCCTCATAAATGAGGCCCTTTGTTTTTAGCCATACCTTTGACCACACCCCCACGATCACTGATCTTTGCTTTGCTAAACACTGTTTAATATTATTTCCCCACTGTAAAAATGATTTGTTGTGTGAATTGGGGGCGTTTATGGTTGTAGATAGTTGGCAATGAAGAGGAGTACCAAGTTCTAGAAATTTTTGTCAGGAGGGGGTCCTTACGCCTAAAAGATTTTGTCAGAGGGGTCTCGGCATCAAAAAGTTCGAAGACCTCTGCTCTAGACTCTATCAGGGATCGCAGTAGCAGGCCATCACCTTTCGTTCTCTCACTCATAAGTATCCACAATAAACTGAAAAAAGACAAAAAAAGCTTACAATATTTATTGAAACTATTGTGCTCTATTTTGTAATAACTTCACTGCAATTAAAAGACATGTGATCCCGGATATCTACTACAGTTCAGCACGAGGTGGCTGCAAAATTGACCTCATCTTCTACACAAAAAAAACCTGCCAAATGGAGAGAGAACTTCCTTCAAAACCTTCACGTAACTAAGGCAACAAACATCCCCCATGGACTCAAGCTCACTATATCCCCACCTCGGACTTTAGGGGAGAACTGACCATGTTGGTGGTGCAAGATGGGTGCCAGGTGTTAGAGCCTGTGAGTGGCTCCCATGCTTGGGATCACTTTTTGTTTAAATCCATGCACTAGCCTGTATCAGCCAGCCCATTGGTAAATGACTGGGAGAGAGAAGCTGTGACTCATCTTACCTCTGCGACGCCGTGGCTCCGGACCTGTCCCTCGCGTCGCACACACTGGTCCCATCGTTCTGGTACAGGGAGAGTGCCTGGGGTCTGCGGAGGCTGTTGTGGCTCCCATGAGGTGACTAGTTTGGGACGCGAGGTTGGGGTGTTCTATGAGCCTGCCTGGGAAGGCTGGAATGGGCACCTACCCACCAAAGTGCCCCTATACCCTGGGAGGTTCAGCACCAGGAAAGGGTGTTTGGAACTCTGCTCCAGTGGATGTAGCCCAAATCCTACCAAACCCAACCAAAAGGCACCCCAGCAACGAACTACAGCGTTTCCTCTGGCCACTGACCTAACTACTATCCTGAGCCACTGGGGACACTGTGGAATTCTTCTGGGTAAGCCAAGAGCTGCTCCTATCATCTGCTTGCCCCATCTGTACGGAAATGTGCAGCTGCTGGACCGGGAGCTGAGGACACCTCTGGGGTAGTACAAAATCTGGAGTCGCCCAAACAATCAACCATAATTGCTCCAACCTGCCTCCGTGTGATACTTACTTCCCAAGCCCACTGGGGATCTTGCTAAATCCTTGTGGGGAGGCTGGCAGTAGCACCTATCCTTGGCTGGCCCCCATCTGTAACTGGATATGCTGCTGCTGGAGCAGGAGCTGAAGACACCGACATCCTAAGAGTAGCCCAAATCCCACCAAAGTTACTGTGTAGCCAGCCAAAAAGAGTTGCGGTTCTTGCTGTACGTAAATTAGAAGCGGAAGAGGCTTGAAGGGGAGGGAGTTGGGTTGCATGATGGTCAAGTTGTGAGTTGTGAGAGGTAATGGGACCTTCACGGCAAGACTGTGTATGAGTGTACCCCACTAAGAGAGTTATGTGGTGAAACCTATGCAACATATTTCCCAACAATTAAGGTACTCATTTTTTCGCATGCCGAAGTGCTTTACAACATATTAAAGACTAGTGGAGTCAACTAGTCTTATCCTTCATGATATGTTTCGGGTTTTCCTGGGCTATATTTTCTTTTATTTAGCCTTTCTTTTTTCTTTCTCTCTGAAGAACAGGGATTCTTAAAGGAAGAGTAGGTCTGCTAAAATCTAGGGGAGGGAAAACAGACCTCCTCATCTAACTTGCCTCTCGCTCACAAACCACCTTTGACTGGCTAAGCCTCACAACTTTTTCATATCACCGGGGTGTGGTGAAGGAGACTATTCTATATTTATAGCTTATCATATCTGTATATATACTTACTGCACTCTTCTAACTTTCCCAAGTCTCCGGGGTGGAACCTTCCAAGAAGAAGAGGAAGAAGATGAAGAAGCTAGCCTTCGCCCCCGCCCCAGGCTCTCAACCAGCCACGGCCGCTGCAGGCAAGAGCGGTGGGGCCGGCTGGGGGAGATTTCGAGAGACGACCATGAGGGAAAACAAATTATTTATTTAATTTTCCCTCGTGGTCGTCTCTCGAAATACCCCCCCAGCCGGCCCCACCGCCCCATCGCTCTTACCTGCAACTGCTGCGGCTGCTCTCAACCCAGCCTAAGTTACACCCCACTCCTTTTACCCCGCACTCCTCCACCCCCATTAGGATGGCTCCTTCCTTAGCCCCCACCCATGGCTTCGACCTGCCCCAGCACACCCCCTTCCCTTCCACTGTCCCAGGTGTCTTGCAACTGCTTCCTATAATAGCCTGACTAGAAATAAAAATCATCACTATTTCGGATGAAATTGCATCACTTCGCATAGAAGCAAAGAATATCCACACCCTGCCCAAACCCCTAACACCTCTGATAAACTCTGACCCTGTCACTAACATTCTGCACTGTTCCAAACCCAAACGCTCCATGACTGGGATGTCTCAGCAGGAGGCTGAATTGATGGAAAACTCCCATGGCAATACTCCCAGCCAATCCTCTCTCCTCAAGATCCCGGTTGTCCTTAGCTCGAACAAGAGCTTGAACACTTCTCACCTTCCTAGGCCTCCCTCTCAACTAACCATTATCCAACCCAAGCATCCTGAAAAGAGACCTACACCCACGTCCCGCTGCATGCTTATAAACTGCAGATCAGAATTCAAGCATGCCACTGATATAGTGGATACAATCCTACAGCATAACACAGACATCTGCTTTCTAACTGAAACCTGGTTAAACGACTACTCATCACCTTACATCAACCTCATCTCCCCCCTGGTTTTTTAATCATTCACAGTGACAGCAAAGGTGGCAGGGGTGGCGGAGTAGCCATTATACACAAAAGTGATCTTTGTTTAACTCCCTTCAACACTCCCAAACACCCTACCTTTTAAATATCTAGGAGCTCAGCTCTCCACAAATGGACCCAACCCCACCAAATTCCATGTCACCTATCTCCCTCCTGGCAAAAATTCACAATTCCTTGAAGACCTGGCCGGCCTTATATCGCAAAGCTCACTAAAAGATAGCACCAACATTATATTAGGAGACCTAAACTTTCACCTGAACAAAACTAAAGACCCCACAGTTCAAGCCCTCTCTATCCTCTTAGAAGTGTACGATCTCACCCAACATTGCAACATGCAAATGCACAACAAGGGCTCCACACTTGATGCACTCATCTCCAAGCACAACACACTATCTCTGCGCTCTACCCTACCATGCGACTGGTCAGATCACTATCAAATTCTCTTAGATCTAAATTCTATCCATCACTGTACTCTCCAATACAGCCGTACAAAGCGCTGGGTAGGAAACATCCAACAAATCTCCCAAGAGGAGCTAGAAGTATTAATCAGTACCCAAATCCTACCTCCTCCCGAGCTATCATCCGCCAAGGACCTCACCGCCCACAACAAAACTAAAATTACAGATCTCATGGAAACAAATGCACCTCTGAAACTCAAGAAATCAAGGAAGATTCCCTCCAGAGCCTCGTTCAACAAATACTTGAACAACTCCATTTAGCTGAAAGAAACTGGAAACAACAATCGTAGGAATCCAATCTCTCGCTCCTCGGGGCTTAATGCCAAAACAAAAAACACATCTTGAAAGAAAAATCTGCCTTCTTCCAAGATCAACTAGACTGGTCTAGGAACAGACCTAAAGACCTATTCACCATCATCAAACAACAAACCTCCTTCCCTCAGCATTCAAGTAACACTAACAACTCTCCAGAGCGCTGTGAAGAATTTGCCACATTCTACGCGGAAAAAATATTCAACATTGAACTATCTCTCGAGTCATCCACCTCCCCATCCTGCACTATAGATGCCCCCGGCGGAAAGGGCTCACCCACAGCCCTACTGTCAATTAAGTTTAATGTTAATGAATATTTGGTGTAGCGCACGACTCGTCCCCGAAGTTCTTCCCTTCTCCCAACTCAGCTCGCCAACCTCATTCCTGTGCAACTGAAAAACAATGCAACCTGATCTAAATTCAACTATATCCCTGAAGAAGAAGTGCTCAAGTTACACTCCAGCATGAAGCCGACATCTCACATTTCTGACCCCCTCCTTGCTGTGATGGTGAAAAATCTCAGGCACATCATCTCATCAATTTGGACCAAAATCATCAACTCCTCTCTATCAAGCGGCTCTATGCTGGCTCCCCTCAAACTCGGCCAAGTCACCCCCCTCATCAAAAAACTGGACGCCGACCAGAATGACCTTAACAACTACAGACCTATCCCCTCCTCGCCAAAACCATGGAAAAATGTGTGCTTGTCCAACTCAAATACCATATCGAAAGATACAACCTGCTTGACACTTTCCAATTCGTGTTCACGAAAGGTTGCAGTACAGAGACTTCTATACTAAACATCATGAACGACCTACACAGATCTTTGGATAATGGCCAGGCCTGCCTCCAAGTCCTCCTAGACCTCTTGGCCGCCTTTGACACTGTCAACCGCAGCATCCTCCTAAACACACTCTTTCAACATGCAGGCATCAACAAGACTGTCCTTCAGTGGTTATCCTCCTTTCTAAGCCAATGCTTGCAGCTAATCAAGCTAACAACTCAAACTCAAAAACAACACCAGTCTCCCAAGGAGTCCCTCAAGGGTCAATCCTGTCTCTGACACTATTCAACCTCTACATAGAACCCCTTGCAATGATCCTAATGCAAGGTAGAATAGACTACTATCTATATGGAGATGACACCCAAATCTACATGAAAATGTTGTCAGTCAAAGACGTCCAGCACCTAAATAATACTCTTCTCACAGTTCAAGCCTGGTTGACTAGCAACCACCTCAAACTCAACACAAGCAAAACTGAACTCCTTCTCATCCATCCCAAAGAAAAATCCTTTCCCGTAGAATGCAGGCTCGACAACCTCACGGCTTTAAACTGTAAACTGTCCAATTCCAACTCAGTTAAATCAGTGGGGATTACACTCGACTCACACCTAAGCATGAAAAACCATATCAATGCCTCTGTAAAAAGCGCATTCTACACGCTGAAAAATGTTTAAAAAGTCAAACCCTTCATCCCCAGCAAAGACCTAAAGATGGTGATGCAATCCTTAGCCTTACCCAAGCTAGACTATGGCAACGCAATGGTTACGGGTACCCAAAAATCTTACCTAGCACCACTGAGAGCCACTCTCCACGCTGTGGCTAGCCTTGTATCAGGGAAAGACTCTTTGATCACATCGCTCACTCCTACCCTCACACAACTCAATTGGCTACCAATCGAGGCAAAGGCCACACTAAAAACTGCCTGCACTACCCACAAAGCACTCTATAGTGAAAAGCCAATCTACCTCACGAATAAACTATCAAAAACCGGCCAGAAGAGACCACTACAAAGATCAAACAGGCTACTCTTGATCCCTCCAAAATTTAAGAGAGAAATCGCGCACCCGCTCCTTTTCTTGGAATGCTCCAAAAATCTGGAACACCCTGCCCCCGGACCTGAATATGAAGCTTCTCTTCAACAAATACCTAAACTCACCTTAAAGATCCTGCCTAGCCTGCGGGCTCCCTCCCCGCTTCCGAGAAATAAATCTGTGCATCATTAACGCAGGAAACTCTGTGCCTCTAGTTATCCCCATCCACAAGAGGCCTTACCCCAGCTACCTCACACCTACAACGCCAGTCATGACTTCTGTTCAGCCAGTTTTGCTGTATTTATTGCTACTATGTGTTTTGCTGTTATTATTTTACTCCACTGGTAATTTTGTACAATTTCAGCTGTGCTCTGCAAAGCCATATGTATTTTGTATACCGTAACTAACCCAAATTGTATCGGCAATCGTCCCACAATGTAATTGTAAACCTCGTCACATAATGCCACCACGTATCTATTGGTACCCCAAATGTATCTTACGTATTTCGGGTTATGCAATTTCATATCTCGTATACCTCATCATTTTCTGTCACTATTTATCTGCATTTACTTCAAATGTATCTCAAAGACATGCTGCTAATTCTGTGAAGCGCTCTGACGCCCTTGGGTCAAGTTAGCACTATATAAAACTGAATAAATAAATAAATTAAACAAATAAAAATAAGGTCAAAAATGTGATTATCGTAATCAACAGACTGTAAACAATAAAAAGCCCTGCCATATTGAAAGACATATCTTCCTAATCCTACCCTTCTTATAGAAACACAGTTTTATATTATAGATCTCTGGGATTAGTGGGGGACCCCATACCTGGCAGTTATTCTACATCTCAGGTAGTGGAGCTCTCTCGTCTTGGGACCTTTCCTCTGCAAGAATGTGTCCTCTCCATTTTCAAAACAGCAAATCTCAGCTTATATGATAAAAATTTCATGTTCAAAACAGCAGCTGTATTTTTCTATTATGTCTAGGTGTTAGTGTCCGACCACATAGAAAACAGAGCACAGTGTATTTATTATTTATTTTTTTTGTCCTCATTTGCCTCATTAATGGGAAGAAAAACAAAACGCTCTTCCACTTGCACATTTAGATGGGTGGGATGACCTGGCCTCATGTGCTGGTAACAGGAGAGAAGAAATTGGAGATCACAATCTGTACCACCCTCGGGTTTGGCCTCCTTCTTCCATATTTTACTTTTTGTCTCTCTCCGCCCTCTCTCTAGCCAACAGAGAGACAAAATACCAGTTGAGGCAGAGAAGGCTTAATCATCGGACCCCTGATTTTATCTGCTAGCACTTAAATTATCACACCATTCAAACAACGGGAGCCAAAAATCGTGGTTTGTAAAGCCCATCATGTCCAGAGCGGCTATATGTTTGACAGAGCGCACCCAATCGTCAAAGCTAGGAGGGGCTACTGCCACCCATTGTTTACATATCTCTCTACGCGCCAGTAGCACACAATAAAAGATAAACCTTGCCTGGTTTTTTGTAGTTTTGACCACTGATTCCACATGTCCAAAAATAACAAGCATAACGCTTACCTCAATATTAATCTCCAACATTTCAGACAAAGCCCTACTCACGTCTCTCCAGAATATCTGTATTTCTGGGCAAGCCACAAACATATGGACATCGTCCTTTTTCATACTACCGCACTTCGGGCAGGTGACTTCACCTCCTCTCCCGAACTTTGATAATCTCTGGGGGGGACCAGTAAGCTCTGTTAATGGAAAAGAGATGATTTCTTCTCAGGTATGCAGGCTTTACTATTTTTAATAGCATGGTCATAGATACTTGCCATTGATGTTCCAGCGATGTCTCAGGCAAGTATCTTCCCCACAGTCCCATTGGCAAGGTGAAACCTCCGTCTTCCAGATCAATCATCAGCCAATAGATAGCCTCCAGCTCCTTCTTGTGTACTGTCTCTTGAATCAGTCTGGCTTCCAGGTCATTTTGTTCCCCAATTTTTGTTTCCGGGTCTTGATACCAGCTCCACATTTGAAGATATTTAAATCTGGATAACTGGCAGTCAGCTTGTTGGTTACACATTTCCCATGAAATGAACTTGCCATCTACAATTATGTGCTTCCATCGTGTAAAACCCGCCTTTAACAGTGGTTTCGCAAGAGTGTCTTTCATCCATTCCGGAGAACCAGGTGAGTCCCAGATAGGAGCCATTAGGCTATGATATGGGATTTTTAACATTTTTCTGACCTTGTACCACGTCTCAGCTAGCCCCCTCAGTATCTTTAACCTAACTTTTTTAAAGTACTTTGGGTCCGCATATTTGAACAGAAACCCCTGTTTGCCACCTAACTCCAGACTTGACATCGTAGCCCACATGCCCCCCATCTTAGTTTGACTTGGTGTGCTGAACAAACACCTCACATTCTTCAGTAAAAAAGCCCAAGAGTAGAAAAGTAGATCTGGCAGTGCTAAGCCTTCTTTCTCCACCCTCCTTCTCAGTTTTTTCCATGCTATTCTTGGGCCTTTACTTGACCAAATAAAAGTGCTGATCTCGCTTTGCAACTTCTTTAGCCATTCCTTCCCGAAAGGCAGGGGTATAGTGTCAAATAGAAAAGTGAGCTTTGGGAGGACTATCATTTTAACTAAATTGACTCGTCCGAGAAGAGATAGCTGAAGATGGGACCACATTTTTAGGAGTCTACTGATCTCCTTCATAGCTTTCTCAAAATTAACTTTAGTTATTTTATTGATATCCTGTGATATCATAACTCCCAAATATCTCATTTCTCCTTTGACGCCTTCTGCCTCAATGTTCGAGGTCATGATCTCCGTCTTGCCCCTATTGATTTCGTAGTCCGAGATCTTTCCAAAGTTGGTTGTCAAAATCGTGATGCGGGACAGGGTGTCTTGTAGATTTGTAGTATAAATCAGAATGTCGTCCGCATATAGACCCAGTTTTTTATTCCAGTCGCTGTATTTAAAAGATAGAATTTCAGAATCCTCTCTGATTTTCCTGGCTAAGGGCTCTATATAGAGATTGAAAAGAAGCAGCGACAGAGGGCAACCCTGCCTCGTGCCCCTAGATATACGTACGGGATCAGTTAGGGAGCCGTTGACCAACACTCTAGTTTCTGGAGCTTCGTAAAAACCTGCTAAGGCCTTACAAAAATTTAACCCCAAGTTCAAAGATTTTGCCACGGCTTTTAAATAGACCCAGTTCACCCGATCGAAAGCCTTTGTGGCATCCAAGGCCACTACGGCCAGAGGCAGTCTGTAAGAGGTTGCCAGGTCTATTGAGCCAATTAGTGCAAAAGTCAGATCTTTCAAGGACCTTCCCCGTATGAAGCCCTTCTGGTCATCATGCACCATCTCAGCCATTAACCGGTTCAACCTATCGGCCAGGATTTTAGCATAGATCTTATAGTCGCTATTTAATAGCGAAATTGGCTGATAGGAGTCACATTTCTTAGGGCATTTTCCTGGCTTTAAGATTAGTGAGATAGTAGCTTTCTTCCAGGAGGCTGGCATGCCAGACCCTCCAATAAAAAGGTCATTGAAGAGCTTCACTGAAATGGGAGTTAAAGTACCTACCAAAGCTTTATAGACCTCTTGAGGCAAACCATCGGGCCCTGGAGCCTTCCCCTTCTTAAGCTGTCTAATTACCAACTCTACCTCACTGATGTCAATTTCTCTATTCAACTGTCCAGTTTTTTCTGATGAAAGGGGGTTAACGGGATCGAGCACAGTGTATTTTGATCTTGTATGAAATGTTCTTTCTGAATCACAGCAAATGAACTAAATAATAAAACATGCACAGCCTATTTGAAAATATAAATGTGTAACACAAAACAAGCGTGCTCTTCTAGGAAATACACGACACCCTCCCTTCGGTCGGGACAGAACTGCAATTATTAACTTAATAATAACAAAAATACAAAATAAGCAAATTCAAAGTGTTGCAAATAAGCATATTATTTGAGAGGATTGTAATTTCAAAACAATCGAACAAAAAATAATAGAGAAAATGTTAATTTTGTAAAGGTTGCCGAATTTAAGGTGTGTCGGAAGTATACATGATGTCACTCACAAATTCAAAGGCTATCGAATTCATGACGGATCCAGTCTCCGCAGATGACAATTGGTTTACAGCCCAGTTCATAAGTTCCAGAGAACAGACATGATCATTGGTCTCAGCCGATGGTGAGAAAGTTGCCGAGCAACTTACATCTGTGTTAGTAGAGGCAGTATTTAATGATCCATGTGCCGATGCACACATCTCCTCTGGTAGAAATGGCTCATCGCATGATGAAGATGTCGTAGGCATAAGGGACAACTCTGAAAATGGGTCGCTAATGGACTCATCAGCAGGTCAATGTCCACGAGAGCCAGCATCTGTAAGCCAAGCAAATATCCAGTGCCTATTTGAAGGGGCACCAGAGGCAGTGAAACACGGGTCGCACGCAAGTAAACCAGACAAGGTTGGAATGACAATGATCAAACAAGGTCCAGTTTCTGGAGCAATAAGGTTCAGAAGAATTGAAGCATGTGCTCATGACACAGCTGGAGAGATGGTAGTTCCAGTGGGCTTGCAAACGGAACATCCATTGCGGAGGAGCAAAAATAGAACCAAAATGCCTCAAATGAGGAATAACAACAGAGGGAATCCGCTGAACACACTGGCAAAAACAGAATGAATAAAAGCTGGTATTACTCCAAAGATTGTTTGGAACGAACTAAGCCAGAGCCCACAATCTTAAAAAAGTGTGCAAGGCCGGCGGAATTAGATGCATTAACAATACGCCAAAATGTAATGGGAAGTTTCTCATAGGATGTCCTTGCCACCTGCAATTTGAACATTTCTCGAGCAGATGTGAGAGCTACTTTTTTTTTAACCAATAGTGCTTTGAGTCTGCTTAGCTTGTTAAAATCTGCTTTCAAAGTTTGAATTGAGGGCCATAACGGACTATCCATAACTCCTTGCGTGGGAGGGAGGATGTTATTGCAGCAGGTGATGAGCTTGGAGACAGACAAAATGTAGGGGATCTCAGCTCGCATTCCGCAGCAGTCTTGGTCACTAAGCATTAAATAACTTCCATTTGAAAGGACATGATAAGTGGGCGTATTGCGGGGGTGGTATTCCTTTTAGATAGCAGGCCAAATATGCTACTGAAGCATTACATGCACCATGAATATTCACGTGTTTGCAAACAAGTGAATGTCCGACAGAAGAGTCACATTCTTCTCCAGAAAGGAAGACTTCCCTATTGGCACGTTCATAACAATAGGAAAATGGAAGTGACCATAATTCATAATGGAAGCTGCCTCCTAAGGATTCATATCTACCAACTTGAAAATGTTTCATGCAAGCTGTGAATTGAAATGTTGAAATCAGTAAAGTTATTACACTGTGCATTAAGCAGACAGCTGAAGGTGTTTCAGCTATGGTAAATAGGAGCTGTTCTAACTTATCTAAGTGAAACATTGTATAGGTGGCATCTTTCTTAGCCATGAGTTGTTGTTTACGTGTCATATTAAAAGTCAAGAAGACTAGCATTTAAAATAGCGCCAGGGTACGAGCCAATTTTTAGGAGTTTGCATGATAGATCTAAGCTGATTTTGCCTATGATACAATGTTGCCATACCACTTTGCATAATAACAATAACAGATGACACAATGTTATTCAGATTATAAATATGAGAAGACAGCGTATTAACTCTATTATCAACAACAGCAAGCCCTTTATCCAAATGATCTTGATCAGTTTGTTTTAAGCTTATGGCAGCTACCATTTGTGACAATCTCCAAATTGTATTATATGTAGCATAAATAAATCTTTTAGAATGTGGAGATTTAGGGCCCATTAAAAAATCTGATAAATCTATATATTCAAACAGGAGAGAAAGATGTTGTTTCACTGAAGACAGTGTGGAATGTTCCAACCATTGTTGACACAACTTCCCCACAGAATAGGTGGTAACAATACCTGAATGTTGTGAGTGTGAATATTGGAGGTCGGGCCTGCTTGCCCTGAACCCCGGTGTGGAAGTCAAAAAACGAGCATGGCAGCCATTTGTGTCCACTGGCCACAATAATCACCCCTGAGGAAATGAAAGTATGGAATTAAATATACCATTTTGCAACACACTGTTGAGGTGCTCTTCAGTGTAATTTGCCAAATTTTGCAAATTTTCAAAGTGTGCAATTGAGGGAATAATCGGCCCATTCATTTCTATTATTTTAGCTAGTCCCAGACATGCATTCAGGAAGATCATTTGTGATGGGATTGAACGTGCCCAAAACAAAGTTTCTGTCCCCTGAACTTGCCACGGTTTGGTACCCTAAATCGATTTTATTTTGATTGTGTCCTTCCAATAGTCATAGCCTTTAACTGCCAATTCAATAACAAAGGAAGCTGTATATATGAGCTTAGTTTGTGTAAGCATATATTTTTTGGGTGGTATAGGGACTACTTTGAAATAATATGATACTGGGTTCTATGTATCATATCCAGAAAAAAATATATGAATATGTGAATTTTTCTTTATCTGTTATAGAACTCCCTTGCGGGGGAGTCTGCCAATGTTCCCATTGCGTATAATTAAAAATGGTGCAGTGGACAGTGGCTCGATGTAGAAAATGATGGCCAAAATAATGATAACAGAACATTTCTCCATTTTTTTGTTTAAATTTGTTTTTATTGATTTTCATATTTGTATTGCATATCAGGTCATGCATCTACATCACGATTCAATTTGTACACAGGGTTGCTCCTGAGCAGATTTACAACATAGTTTGTCTCAATGGTGAACGCCAGAGTCACGCTCAGCGTATTAACAGTAGCTGCGATATCCTAGTGGTTTACATTTAAATAATTTTCAACATAACATTGGCATAACAAGGAAAACAGCACATTTACCCTTACTCTCAGATTTGAGTCATTAAATTGGTGGACCACATTAGCCCTCATATATATCGATTACTTATTGCCTTCCCACCCTCTTGCTCGCAGCACTTTATTGTAATTTAACCTGGACATATGCCCTCGTCGAGACCCACATCACTTAAGCAGTACATTTTGTTTGCTGTGTTGTTTTTTTTTAAGTTTCAAAAACCTTTATTGTAAGTAAGAATCGTTGATCACAGCGTGATGCCTACATCCCTATGTGGGCCGGCAAAGCAAAGTTCTGATATGTATAGCAGTGCAGTTGATAGTGGGGTACACAGCAAGCCGCCTACAACCACATCGGGCCGGCCACGTCAGGTAGGGCATAAGTATTAACTGCTTTATGTTTCATAACCGGTGTTACAGCAAGATGATATATAAAGGTATAAATGATCTAAATCGTAGACACCATTGCTGCACATGAAATATATTTACCTGCAACAAACCAAAAACAAAATCCCCCCTCCTCTATTTTGCATATCTGCATAAGTCTAATTGATCATACTCCAAGCTACCTAACCCGCTGGTACAATAAACGGCATATACACTGCAGACCATGACCATCAGTCGGGGACTGGAGCGCCATATGGGCCATCAGCCTGAGAGCACCAAAGTAGTATCAGGAGAGCCAATCTTCTCGAGGGGCTCCGCGAGGTGTGGTGGCAACTAAACCTCTTGTCCCAGAGCATGCAAAAGTGGTGGTGCCTCCCCATCTATCCCACCCGTGGGGACAGCCGAGGCCGCCGGGCCAACTGATATGTCTGAGGGATCAGTGGTATCGTTCGTCTGTGAGAGGAGATATGATTTGAGGGGGCCCCATATGTCCCACAGCCTAGAAGAGCGTGGGAGCAGTTCAACATATGTGAGCGAGTGCTCCTGCCATGTTGTAAGGTCATGTACCCATTCCTTAAACTTTGGGGCCCTGCCCCTACCCCACCGACAGGCCAACCTGCGTTTTGCTATTAGGAGGCTTAGGGCTAAATATTTTTTGCATCTGGTGTCTATATGTTGCGTATAGCCTAGCAATGCCACTTCTGGCAAAGCCTGAAGGGTCAAATCTAACATGGAGGACAGGCCCGCAAACACTTGTTGCCAGTATTGATGTATAGCTGGACACAACCAGGCAAGATGGAGGAAGTCCGCTCCCTCACTTCCACACCTGGCGCATCGGTCATCCTCCCGAAGCTTGTATTTGTGCAGCTTAGTCGGGGTGTAATAGAGCCTATGTAGGAATTTGTAGTGTATTACTCTCAAACGACTGCTGGACGTCATGGCCGCGGTCTGCTTACAGCAAAACTCCCATTGATCATCTGCTATAGGGTTCTCGAGGTCTGCTTCATATTCCCGCCTAGCCCTGGAGGTCGGGGAGACAGGCACATTCTGTGCGTGGCGATATAGGAGCGATGTGACGTGTCGGGGGGGCACCGACTGTAACAGAGTGTGAAGGGGTGGCAGTGTAGGTGGTTCTAAGGGGAACGTAGGCGTGGCAGCTTTGACGCTCTGCCGGAGTCTAATAAACATGAATACATCCATGATCGTGGGTGCGTGTGCTTCAAAGAATTGATCCCTGGAGCGGAATGTGCCATTAATGTACATGTCTCCCCATGTAGTGTAGCGTAGTTTCTCAAGCATCGTGCGACACTGTTTGTCATATGTGACCTGAGGGAAGGATGATACACAAGGGGCATTTGGGGAGAGTAAAGCATGGGTGCGTCCAGCCTGGCAGCAATTTTCTTCCAGGCTACCACGGTGCAATTGACAGTGGTGGGATCCCGTTCCCGCTCCCGGCATGAGGTGTATAGGAAACCCGAAAGGGGAGTAGGGGTCATACATCCCTCCTCCACCGCTAGGTGGGGCATAAAGGGCGGGGGGTGGAGCCAATATACAGCGAAGTGGGCCTGGGCACAGTAATAATACAGTTCAAAATTTGGGACTTCGTATCCTCCGTGTGAGAATGGCAGCGTGAGTGTGTCCAGCGCGAGGCGGGCATGTTTGCCACCCCAGATGAGGCGTGTGATTTGCGTTTTGAGCGCTGTGAAAAAGTGCTTGCCAGGGTGATATGGTATATTAGTAAATAAATAAAGGAATTTAGGCAAGAGTACCATTTTAACCAACGACACCCTCCCAGCCATGGAAAGGGGCATTGATAACCATCTTGTGATGGAGTCTGTCGCTTTGTCTAGGGCTACGCCGTAATTTGCTCTTATTAGTTCGTCTCTATTTCTGGTAACTTTAATTCCTAGGTATTTGATTTCCTCTGCTTGCCACGTGAGGGGATAATCCAAGGGATACTCCAGTGTGGAGGGGGTAACTGGCAACACTGCTGATTTAGCCCAATTAATGTTAATACCCGAAATGGTCCCGAACTTCGTGACCTCTCAATACAGGGTTGAGGTTCTCCTTTGAGTTTTTAATATATAGGGTAACACCATCCACATAGAGCGATATTATTAGCTGTCTGGAGGGGAAGATCAGTGCTCTTTCCTTGTGATGTTGCCGGATTTTTGCCGCCAGGGGCTCTATCGCCAGGGCAAATAGGATAGGGGATAAGGGGCACCCCTGTCTAGTACCTCTAGTGATGCCAAAGCTAGGGGATCGTGAACCATTTAGGAGGACTGTAGCAGTAGGTTGTTGGTACAGCAACTCTACCCACTCAAGGAACGCCGGGGGCATACCTATATAGCGCAAGGTGCCTATGAGGTAGTCCCATTCTACAGAATCAAACGCCTTTGTGGCATCCAGGAACACCGCGATCGCTGGGCTGTCAGGGTCAATATTCTGCAGAACCGATAGGAGGGTCCTGAGGTTATGGGACGTCGCTCTGTTAGGGACGAATCCGGACTGATCCGGTAGGACCAGCCACTCCATTAACAAGGCCAGTCGGTTAGCGAGGACTTTTGCTAAAATTTTTGTGTCACAGTTCATGAGGGAAAGGGGGCGGTAGGAGTCGCATTGGGTAGGAGGCTTGTCAGGTTTAAGCATTGATATGATCAAAGCTTCCCGCTTAGTGGGGGGAAGGCGGCCTTCCTCAAGGGCTTCATAAAAAACTTCCTTAAGAACAGGAGCTAATTGCACCTGGAAGGTTTTATAAAATTCTATGGGGAGTCCATCCGAACCTGGAGTGCGCCCTGATGACATTTGCATAATTGCTGCGGTAATTTCATCTAGCTCCAGTTCGGCGCTGAGGAATTCACGTTGATTATCCCCCAGCCATGCGAGCGCAGTGTCCTCAAAGTATGAGGGGAGGTCAAGTGGTGCTCCTCTATGCGTAGTGTACAGGGATTTATAGTGTGTCAGGAATGTGTGTAGTTGCCCCGGCGTGTGATAGTGTATCTCACCCTCCGGATCGCGGATTTCCGTGACATGTGTTGAGAACCGGGGATGCCTGGTCAGGTTCGCGAGCATCTTTCCCGGGCGATCACCCTCCCCGTATGCCCTAGCAATGTGATACTTACTGCGAAATTTACATTCCCGTTCAGCAGTGCTAGTGTATTCTGTAATCTTATCCCGCAGTTGTGACCTGACTGCGTCCCCCCCAGTGCTGTCATTTATGCGGTGCTCCAGTGCTTTAATATCTGTCTCCAGCCTGTTGAGTTCCCTCCGGATATCTTTAAGGATGCCCCCTCCTTTAGTCATGCAATAACGCCGAACCATCACTTTAAAAGCCTCCCAGACCATGGACATGCTCGGGACAGAGTCCACGTTGCGCTCAAAATAGTCGCCAATTTCTTGCTCAAGCTCAGCATGGAAGGCCGTGCCTAAGAGGTGCAGTGGATTAAGTCGCCAGCCAATGTAGGGGGATGGATCTATGGGGAAGTTCAGCACCAATACCACCGGGGAGTGATCAGAATATGTCCTGGCCATATGGGTGACCTCATCTATCCAGCTCGACATACCCAGCGACACAAACCAATAGTCCAACCTAGACCAGGAGGAATGGACAGCGGAATAGTGTGTGCCCTCCCTGAGTGAGGGGTGCATATGTCGCCATGCATCGAGAAGACCCTGGTCCGCCACAACGTCCGCGAGCTGTTTTTGCATGGCCGTGTAATGTATTGCAGCAGGATTAGAGTGATCCATCGCTGGGGATATAGCTGTGTTAAAGTCCCCACCCCAAAGGAGATAGGTGTAGCCTATGGAAAGAATTTTGCCCCAAAGGGACGTAAGAAAGACTGGGTCATCCACATTAGGCCCATAACAATTTACCATGGTGATATCACGGGAGGCCAGTCGTCCCCACATAATGCAGTACCGACCATGCTGGCCCGAGAAGGTGGCACCTAATACAAAGGGGGTGGAGCATTTGACCAGGATCAGGACCCCGCGTGAATAGGTGGAATAAGATGAGAAACAGCGGTAGGAGGCCCACCGAGCAGCGAAGGTAGGGGCCGCTGATGGGTCGAGGTGGGTCTCCTGGAGGAAAGCTATTTGGACGTGGTGTCTCTCCAAATATCCTAATACATTACGTTTTTTGCGCGGGTCATTTAGTCCCCGAACATTCCAGGTCACACTGCGTATAGTGGTCTGCATATTAGTGGGTTTTGGCATTGCATAGCTAATTGGACTCTAAGGACGGGTCTGACACAGGAGTTCGTGGAGTACGGACTAGTGTATACATAGCAGAACAGAGTGCAATTCTAACGACCCTCCCCCCCGCCCACTCCGACGTCCCCAACTTGTCGGGCATTAGTTCCCACCCAATAGTAACTATGGAAAATAAACCAATAAGAAAAAGGAACTGTAAATATTCCAGCTAACTTGGGGTATTCCCTCGTGGGTGCAGCTAGGGGCCCAGGACCCGCCTATGTCCTCCCATGATCTCACCCGTCAGACACCAGGCCCAGCCGGGCTGGCTCTATTTCCGGGGGGAGGATGACGGCCAGGCGATACAACACAACAAGTTAGTGTCCAAACAATCTGAGTTGTAAAAAAGACATGAGCGGCAGGAATCCCTGAAAGACCTAGCAAGTGGCTCCCAGCAGTTGGCATACTATATCAAACTATGAGGAGCAAGCTCAATCCTGTGTTGACATTGGAGACAAGGATCTAGAGTAGCGGCCGTCAGACGCCGGTGCCGGAGATGTCTTTCGACTAGTTTTTAGGTAGTCTTCAGCCTGCTGCGGGTTTTGGAAGACATGGTGCTGGCCCAGATGTGTGATGCTGAGACGTGCTGGGTAAAGCATAGCGTAGGGAATGTTCTGAGCTATTAGTTTCTTTTTAACATTGAGGAATTTACGTCTAGCATCTTGCACATTTTGTGTAAAGTCCGGGTAAAATGACAGAATCGTATTTTTATATTCCACTTTTTGTTTCTCCCGTGCAAGGCGGAGCGCTGCATCCCTGTCCCTATAGTTAAGAAACCGGATAATAACTGGGCGTGGGGGTGCTCCTGGGGGGGGGGGGCACCCAGGGACCTGTGGGCTCTTTCCACTACGAGGTGCCTGGAGAAGGCCTCAGCTCCGAATAGTTTAGGGAGCAGTGTCTCTATAAAGTCCTCCATCCGCCCAGTGTTGGTCGATTCAGCAAGGCCCACAAGGCGGACATTATTCCTCTGCGACCTAGCCTCCAAATCTTCATTCTTCTCCGCTATAACTTTAAGCAGTCTGTCCATCTGCGTTATTTGTTTCCGGTCACTCGCGGAGCTATCCTCTAGTTCAGAAATTCTGTTTTCCGCCTCCTCGAGGCGATGATCATGTTGCTCGAGTCTATGCACCACAGAGTCCAAGCGTACATTCATGGCGTCTATTTTGGCATCAATGGATGTGAGGCTGTGTTTCATAGTCACCAGCAAGGCTTTCACGTCGTCTTCCGAGCCTGTTGCTGGTGCTGTCGCGGAATGTTCCTCTGATTGTGACCGGGAGGGCCTACGAGCCTCAAAGGGAATTTTTGTTTGCTTTCCCTCTGTTCTGCCCATCATGAAAGGTCCAGGGGGTGGCGGCGTCCCAGTCCAGACACTCCGGCGGTGAGGAGGTCGACAGATGGGGTGTTCCGCCCACCTATTCCCGGGGTAGTAATGCAGAGGCCCGCTTCAAAGAGTCGTGATCCAGGTCACAATGGAGTACTGCTGGGCAGAAGCACCACCTCTGAAAAGGGGCCAACAGATGGGGACCAACAGATCTGCCTCAGCCCCCTGTCTCACGAAGAACCGTTATTGCAATGTCTGGTGTGTCTCCACTTGTATGTCAGGGCAGTGATTATGCCGGCCCTGTGGACATGCCAAGCCCCACGCAATCCTGCGCTGCCGACAGAGGCCTGGTCCCTAAAGCGCAATCTCGCCACAGCGAACAGGGGCCTTCCGTAGTTCAGTGAATCCAACTGAGCACCCTATGGGGTTTCCTGCTCAGCAGCGTTGCCTCCGGTATGGGCAGGGGCACCGCGTGCAGATAATGGAGCGACAGTGTCCATGAGAGGGCAGGCACAACGCCAGGCAGGTCCGGCAGGCTATTTCAGGCCTTCCCGCCCTCTGACCCACACCGCCTCCTCACCTTTCTATATCTGGGCTCCACAGGAGGCAGGCAGTCCACCGTTTGAGGGGCTCACCCCCACAGCTTTCAGTCGGCAGGGCGGGCAGGGCTCCGCGACAAGGCCGCCGTCCACAGGGCCGACCCGCAACGCCCAGTCCGCCGCCTTGTTTCTTCAAGATGGCGGCGTCACGGCCTGTCCGGCCCCGCAGAGCCGCGGGCTCCAGTGTAGAGTGCCCCCGATCCGCGTAATCGCCGCAGCAGCAGAGTCCGCCGGTCAGGTCTTCATCCGGCAGCGCTCCACTCCCCGGCGACGCTGGGTCACGGAGAAGAGTTGCGGCAAACCTTCGAGTCGTTCATGGAGCGATTCCGCCTCGTGCAGTCAGGATTGCAGGACTTAGGATGGTGTTATCAAATATTTTATCGCCCGGCTGGCGAGAGCCTCACTAGCGCGCGGCCATCTTAGTCCCGCGCCACCTAGCGCCCCGGTTTTTGCTGTGTTGTTTAACATGGCTGAGTGTCAGGGGGTGTGCCATGCATGTCGCTCTACGCATGCTGCTGATCAATTATCGCATATGTTGCCATGCCTCTTGCACTTTGCCTATTCTGGTAGATTCTGTCCCTCATCTCGTTCAGGCGCGCTAACTAACGCTTCAAAATAGCTCTGCCAGGAAGTGCAAAAATTAGTCAAGATCGCATCCCATTCTGCCGCCAGTGGTCGCTTCCGCATCCCCATCGCGTCTTCGCGGCGAAGCGCTATACTTTCCGCCTGTGCCCAACAAAGCAGCGACTGAAACCAGGCCTTTGTCGCTGGGGGTTCAGGGGATTTCCAACGCTGCGTGAGCAGTCGCTTGGCCACTATAAGCCCCAAGTCTATATAACGGGACGTCACTTTGTATTTTCTTGGCCTCTGGTATAATCTCAGTATGCACACCTCCCACGACCAGTCTAGCGTGCGTTCTGTGTATTGGGTTAGGCTTATGGTGACCATTTCCCAGTATGACTTTATAGCTGTGCAGGACTACAGCATGTGAAGTAGGTTGCCACCTATCTCGTCACATCTTGGGCATTTGGCATCCGTGCGGTCGAAGTACATATTTATTTTGGCTGGTGTCAGATAGGCCCTATGCGCTATATAGTATTGGATGAGGCGGAATCAGGCATTTCGGGGGATGCATGTAGGGTTCCTAAGGATTACTTCCCATTCACGCTCTGTGCTGGGCCGCTGCAGATCTGCATCCCAGTGGGTGTGAAGGGAGAGTAGCTGTGGCACCGTATGTATCCTCAACAAGTCCGCAAACCATCTGGTGAGATGGCAGCCCATGCCTAATTCATGCAAATATTGTACGGTTAGATGTGTGACTGGCTCCTGCACTATGTTTCCCCATGCCGCCTGTAACATGTGAATCAACGCAGCGTGTAGCAAGAACTGGCCCTGTGGTAAGCCCGAATCTTCGGTGAGCACCACAAACGGCAGCAGCTGCCCGTCATTGTATAAGTCCCCTAGTGTCTGTATGCCCACTTCTTCCCCTGAGAAAGCTCTGCACTAGTAATAGCCCGGTGTCTCCTGGGCGTGCCAAGTATAGGGAGAGACGGTGCATATGGGGTTACTCGCCGCGTGATGCGCAGGCTGCGGCGGAAGCAGTAGTAGGCCACCTCTACCAATAACTGGGTGGGTAGTTTGCCCTTTCTGTTGGGATGGAATATCTCCACCATCTGGAGTTGGGTGAGTCCTGGCCTCCGGGTTTCAGAGTCCTCCAAATGGCGCATGCTCAGCCATCTTGCCACCCACTGGAGCTGCGCTGCAAGGTAGTATTGCTCCATATTGGGCAGCGAGAGGCTCCCACGATCAGTCGGGGGATACATTTTGGACAGGGCTACTCTGCTCGTGACCCACTCCAGATGAATTTCCGCATATCTAGTTCTAGGCCTTTAAACAGTGATGGTTTAAGATGTAATGGTAGGTTAGCGAAATGGTATAAGAGACGTGGGTGTACCACCATCTTCAGCAGTGCAATCCGCCCCAAAAAGTAATCTGCGCCCGCACCGCAGTGATGACTCGCACCAGGTTGCCTTCAAGCAAATCTGCTGGGTCCCTATATATAAGTATCCCGAGGTACTGGAACGCTGACAGCTGCCAGTGCACTGGCTTGTCATTAATGATCAGTTGCGGGTCTAAAGTGGGGTACAGGCATGATTTATCCCAATTCATGTGAAGCACTGATACAGAAGCAAACTCAAGCAATATTTTTTCTATTGTCGCGCAGGGTAACCTGATGACTCTGAGATATATTAGCAGGTCGTCTGCATATAGTGAGACCGCATGCATACCGTCGCCTAAGGGGATTCTCCACTCGTCTTGTGTTTTATGCAATGACTCAGCCAGTGGCTTGATGGCCAGCGTGCACAATAGCGGGGAGAGTGGGCAGCACTGCAGTGTGCCACGCTTGATTGGGATCTGGTCTGATAAGTACGGGCCAGTCTTGATCCTGGCCACCAGCTGAGTGTAGAGCAGTTGAACGAGGCCTAGGAATTCGTCTCCCAGGTCGTACATACGCAATGTGGTGAATAAGAAACCCCATTCCAGGGTGTTGAACGCTTTGTATAAATCTAATACTAAACACCCCGAGTGCTCCCAATCACCCCTGGAATAGTGTGCCACCCTGAAAAAGCGACGCAGATTTAGTTACGTGCTGCAAGAAGGTACAAATCCATTTTGATCTGTGTGTATTAGCTTCGGAACCAATGGGGCTAACCTGCATGCCAGTATTTTGGCTAGCACTTTGCAATCTGTGTTTAGGAGTGCCAGCGGACTATACGAGCCCAGCAGTTCCACATTCCTGTTTGATTTCGGCAACAACACCAATAAGGACTCACGAAGTGTGCCTGGCAGGATCCCTGTCTCTTGCACGTTCCAGTACATTGAAAGGAGCTGCGGCGCCAGGGCCTGCTGATAGGCTTTGTAATATTCAGCCGGTAACCCATCGGGTCCTGGCGCTTTGCCTGTGGCTAGTGATCGTATCGCTGCGTGTATCTCCGGGAATGTGATTGCTTCGCTTAATTCATCTCTTTGTTCTGCAGTGATTTGCGTCAGGGCCAGGGGAGAGAGGAAGGAGTCTAGTTCTGTTGCTTCGGCACGCAGCAATGACTTGTATACTTTGGTGTAGTGTGCGGTGAATTTGTTGTGAATATCGTGCTGTTTGGTGAGCTACTGCCCCGTGGTGGACTGTAGCCATAGTATAGGTAGCTGCGCGTGCTCTTGTCTAATCATTCTTGCGAGTATCCTGCTGGCCCTGTCGCTGCTGCATGTATGCATGCAGCGTGCGAAGCATAATTTAAACAGCGCAGCCTCTCCAGTACCTCCGCATGCTTTTTCTTTTCTGTGTCTAGACCTTGCTGCGTGGCTCTGCCATGCACCAGATCAGCCTCTAACTTGGTCAGGGTATCCTCGATGTGTCTTACTTCATGGTCAAGCTGCCTTCTAATACACCAGCTCAAGCCCAAGCACTGCCCCCGAACCACTGCCTTGCCTCCATCCCACAGCACCCCTGCATCTGCCACAGAGCCTATGTTCTCTTCAAAGAATGTATCTATCATCATGCCTACTGCCTCTCTGAATGGGGGATCTACTAGTGCCAAAGGTTGTAGCCTCCAGAGGTGGGTGGTGTATCCCTCATCTTCCCCCTGCATTCTTAGTATAAGGGGGTTGTGGTCTGAGTGTGTTTTATCGAGGTAATCCGTACTGGAGCATTGCGTTAGCACTGACTGGCACGCAATGAAGCGGTCAATGCAAACATGCAGGCCATGTGGGTGGGAGTAATGGGAGTACAAGCATGCCTGCGGGTCGTGGACTCTCCATACATCTTTTGGGCCCCAGCAACGCAGCCACTCTCCTAGCCCCCGGGCGTTAGATGTTGCAACTGTTTGTGACAGCGGAGGGAAAGATCTATCTAGGGCGGTGTCGAGAACTGAATTAAAGTCCCCCCCAATAACCAGGGAATGTCGCACCAGTGCAAGAGCAGGCCAGTCAGCGTGCGCCAAAATGTGTTCTGATCTGTATTCGGGGCATATATGGAACCCAACACCATGAGTTTCTCATTGAGGCGCCCCCTCAACAGTACATATCTGCCATACGTATCTACTTCAGTCTCCTCTGGTGTAAACAGTGTCCCCGGCCTGATCCAAATCAAGGCCCCCCTGGCAAATGATGAGTAGCCTATGGCAAGTATCTGACCTTTCTACCTTTGCTGGAGCTTGCGAATCTCTGGTTGTGCTATGTGCATCTCTTGTAGGACCGCCAAATGAGTCTCATGCTGCTTGAGGTATGCATAAATTTCATATCTGCGGGCTGGTGTGTGTAGCCCCCTAACATTCCGGGTGACTATGTTTGTGGGTGGCATGTAGTAGGGGCATAAGACAGTGCTGCGTGCACGTGACTTAGTGCGCCGAGGTTTGGGCGACAGTATGGTAAGCGGCCAATGGGTGTGAGTTGCATCCATGGTTTTTTGAGGCTCGTGAACATGTCACCACAGAGAGTTACCAAGGAAGGGAACCATGTGGGGCTTAACTGGGGTAGAGCAGAGGGACAACATGTATCTGCCCAAACGAGGAACAATGCCATGTGGCAACATACGGCTGTGTTCGCCGCATTGGTCATGACAGGGGGGGAGGGGTGGGGTAAAGCTTGCGATAGGTGGGTTGGCTTTGTGGACCCGTATTGTGCATGTGTACGCGCTTGCTGTGCCACAGCCTATACAGTGTGTCGGTCGCCTAGCGGCTGGTATGCATATGAAGGAGCCGGACCTGTCTATCGCACCCCACCTATTGACTTCCAGGATACCATACAAGATGTACGCATAACATAGGAGGGCCCCTGCACAGTCTGGTGTGAATGTATACTTGCGTGTCTACTGGCTGCGGCGAACCGCTACATTGTCATCTGCAGTCTGGCGTGTTAAACGGGAAGTGGCTGCGACCCCTCGCTCACTGGCCATACGGCCAGGGAGCTGTCCTCACTCAAGGAACGTTCCGAAGAAGCATCAGTGTCTCTGCTAGGCTTCCGCCTTCTCATGTCCGCCACCGCTCTCAAGGCGCTCTTTCTCTCCTGTAGCACTTGCTCTAGGTTGGGAACAGTCTTTAGTTGTCTTGGCGGTCCCTCAGTTCATAGTCTATTCCTTCTGCGGCGGCCTCTGCGAGCTCCCGTGTTCGGCTCTGTGCTGTTGCGCCTCTGGCTTGGTGAGGTATGGTGGCCTATAAATTCGAACCAGTCCCATACGTATTTCGCTTTCTTAAAAAAGTGAGTGGACCCATCCGCGACCACTCGCAGGCGGGCCGGGAATATGAGGGAGTATTTTATGTTCAGGTCTCGCATATGCCTCTTGACTGGTAGGAATGTGCTCCGCTGTCTCTGCACCCCCAAGGCATAGTAGGGAAAGAAGAGGACCTGGGAGTTGTCCACTTTGATCGCCTAAATTTTTCTGGTTTCATGAAGTATCACATCTCTGTCTTTGAAGTTTAAGAGCCAGAATAGGAAGGGTGGGAGCCTAGCGCCTGGCAGTGGTCAGTCTAAAGGCACCCTGTGTGCCCGTTCTACTGCGAAGTAAGAGGAAAGTGAATCTGCTGGCATCAGGGACTTCAGCCAGGCCTCAGTGTATGAAGGTGCGTCCCTGCCCTCCACGCCTTCCGGTAGCCCAACCACGCGGACGTTGTTCCTGCGGGAACGGCCCTCAGCATCATCCACTCTATGTTCCAGCTAGTGCAGCCGTGCTGTGAGTTCTCTTACTTCAGCGGACAGTGCCTTAGTGACCGGAGCGGCCTCCTCGACTTCTGCTGCCAGTTCATTAACCTTCCCAGCCAGCTTCTTGTGGTCCGCATGGAGGAGCGTGAAGTCTGATGTGACTTTATCTATGCAGCCTTCTAGAAACACTCGGGTCTGCGTCAGCGTTTCGCTAATGTTCGCCACTGCCTGGAGCACTGAGTCTATTTTTGACTCCAACATGGAGGTTCTGGAGGTTCCCAGCACTTTAGGTTCTTGGTCTGACTGTGGTGGGCCTAATTTTGGCTGCATATGCGTTGCACCCGTACCTGCCCGTTGTCTGCCCATCTTGTGGTATTTGTTGTATACGTGTGAGATGGCAGGGTAGTTGGCAGTGCCTCTCAGTTCTTGTCAGCGCCCGAAGGGGCTCCCTGTATGTGGTTCAGTAGTTATTTGCGCACAGCGTTGTGGGTTGCTGCACGGGGCTAACCGGTGCCAACAGGCGCCTGCTGCTCAGTTCCGGACTACTATGCCTCCCTGCCGCATCTGCAATGGTGCCCTCTCTGGTGGTTTGGCGCCTCACCGCTCCAGTGGACCCGTTCCCAGGGCTGGCCCGGGTTGCTTCATGTAATTGGCCTTATCCGCCTATCCCGCTGTATAATCTATCCCTGCGGTGAGCAGTTGGTATGCCGCGGGATTGTCGCAGGTCGTGTCAGGCGGGGCTTTCTGTTCGTGGCTCCAGGCCGCGCTCGACTCATGGTTGTGTCGCAGTGAGGGCACAGTGGCTCCCCGCTTCCCCTGTGCTGCACTCTGGCATCGTTGATCACAGCGTCACTCGGTACATGCCGTTTGCGCTCGATAGGCCCACCGCTGCAGCCCCACCTGAGTCGGATCCGGCAACGGTCTTCACCTCAGTCGGCCGGCCGATTCAATCTGTCACACCTCTGGTGCCTTGTGCAAGCTCCGACACGGTATCGTCCGAGGATCGGGCCGCGGCTTCTCAGGCCGGGTCGGTGTGTTGTTGATAGCAGCTAGGGCCGTACTGTGGCTCCCTGGCTTGTGTCCTGGTGCCGCAGTGGCAGCTCGTTTCCAGCCACTCCGTTCTCCGGCTGTCCACCGGCCGCCCGTCGGTCCCCCGGGGTGCCTCGTCCAACTGCGTGCGGTCAGGCCGGCTCCAGCTCGCTGCCTATGGCCGCCCCACCACCAGCTTCACAATCGCACCGTGGCTTACTTGGGACGGCGACAGTTCACGGTCTCAGGTGTGGTGGCCTGCCGCACCTCCGCTGCGCCCGGCTCAACATGATCACAGCTGCGGGAGTCTGCCTCGGCGATCCGCCCGGAGTCGTAACGCGGCTCCGGCCCTCACTCGTTCCACCGCTGCATCATGGGTGACTGCCTCATGGCCAGGACGCCGTCCTACGCCTTTAAAATCGTTGTGTTGGCTCCCACCGGCGCTTGGTGCTCAGCAGGCTAGCTGAGGCGATCTGATGACAATGGTTAGCGCAAGATAAATAAAGGATTATCGGGCCACGAGACGGAGCCTCTTTAGAGTGCGTCCGCCATCTTGGCTGGCTGGCCACGCCCCTCATAACAGAACATTTCTCCATAATTAGCAGAATTCATGTACAGGTCCTCTGACTCAAAAACAGTATAATACTCCAGCTCTGACAGCATGGAGATAATAGTTTCAACATACTAATCATCTGAATGTAACCCAGGTACTATGATTTCACCCATAGAAACCTGAAACAGATATGGTATCTGCAGGATCTCCGCAGGACTGAATATATCGAAAGGAACGTTATCCCAAACAATTCCATCAGTTACTGGAACAGCAGAAATGTTCATGAGGGACAAGTCTCTTTTTAACTTATGAGAAGGAGAGTGTGCGGCCAACACCCCATCAACCAGTTCAGTAGCAGAACATTCTGAAAGATAGTGGCCATTAATCAACAAGAAGAAAACAGTCACAAATCAAATCCACAGGAATAAAAAAAAATCAAGGAAATCGTTATCCAAACATATATCCATGGTAGGACCAGATAAGTCATGTCATGTCAAATAGCTTTATTTCGATATGAATATCATAAAAGCATCACGATTCAACAATATCAAAAAAGAAAATGCAATTCATTATATTAAGATTGTTAAAATTTGGCAATACAATATCTCCAGACAAATAAAATGTAAAGCTATTTCCTGCATATAAAATGATTTCATTTTGATTTATACAATTTAAAACAATAAAACGTAATTAAAAAGAAGTGTATAATATTCCTTGTCGGGGACAAGATATGACGTTACAAATTACGATTGTCCAATATACATGCTCGTAGGTATTCTAAGTCAGTTTTGGGTCGCCCTTCGAACAGCCCTATGCCTGATTAGCCAGGCTCGGCCCAGAAACTTAGCAACTCCGCAAACATAAAGGGTTCTCGGATCAGTTCTCAATATACGTAAGGCAACTCGATGGTCGTGTGTGCCTAATTGTTTACA
Organism: Calotriton arnoldi; assembly: GCA_963921515.1. Lineage (NCBI taxonomy): Eukaryota > Metazoa > Chordata > Amphibia > Caudata > Salamandridae > Calotriton > Calotriton arnoldi. The sequence continues at coordinate 1,034,186 of CAWUFW010004342.1, read as the reverse complement.
GACTGGGACAAGCCAAGAGGACCTAGCACTTGCATATGCAGGGCAAGCGAACATGAGATGTGCAGTACTCTCTTTAGAGGTCCCACAGGATGGGCATACTTCAGTAGTCTGATGGGGAGGCGCCACTTTGCAGTGAATGCATGGACTGGGAGTGAGCCAAGTCTGAATTGGGTATATAATGCCCTATTCCTAAGGATCTGAATTATGTCCAGGTAGGGTTCGAGACCTCTAGATTGCTTGTGTTGGAAGAATTCTTCCGTAAGCCTTCCTAAGTTTGGATTGCTGAGGTCTCTAGCATCTATCCAGTCCCAATAGATGCGTTTGAGTTCTGCCTTAGTCGGTGGGCTTTGAGTGTCCCATGATTCTTCAAGACCAGATAAGTGCATTTCAATCATGAAATGAAAACACAGATCCTTAATGGAGAAGTGTAAAAAGACGAAGAACTGTTAGAGGAAAAATCATCTTGATCCATAAAATACCCAGAAGCCATTAGTTGAAAAACTGGTGGTTCTGGTTCTGCAGTAGGAGTAGAAAAATTCAAAAGAGGTAGATCGACTGATGGTGGATCTGCATAAATGACATCAATTGCAGAAGACGCAGTAGTAACAGCAGTACACACTTCAGTTGTGTTGCTGGCTGAGGATGCAGGGGCTAGTTGAAGTGCAGTCTCCGTCTCCTCCCCCCCAGGTGGGGGAAAACAGCTTTGGTGGTGCTTGCCAGCTGCAGAGGGATTTTCTGTATGGTAGTGAGGGGACTAGGAAACTACCAAGGACTCCTTGTGGTCTACTGTTATGAGTTGGCTACATGGTGTAATTTGACATGATCAATGGAGTCAAAATGATTGTCTTTAGAACCAAGGACTGGTGGCAAGATAACTGTTCTTGTACCATGGATGCCAAGGACTGGCAGTAGTGCTCAATGCGATGGGCCAAACTACTTCTTAACTGCCACTTTTTCGCTAACGAGATCCGCTATATTTGGAATCCAGCCAGAAGGTTCTAGTTTCTCCTCAATTCTTGCAGAGGGAGATGTCTTCAACTTTTCGTTGGATTGGTTTTCACTGAACTTTTGTAGATCCTGTAAGACAGCATAATGATTACCTACGTCAAAGGGCGTGGCAGCCACCACAATGTCTGGACTGTCAAGGTCTGGAACATACATGTCAATGCCAAAAATGACTTTGCATGGGGTCTGCCCACCCAGAGATCTTTTTGGGAGGTTATTAAGAGCCCTCTGAACCCTATGCAATATGCAATATGTCCCTAGCACCACACACTCAGTAGGGTATCTTTTAGACCCTGTATTCTCTAACTTACCCACATTGAAGGTCCAATCCCCCTCCCCGTGGCCTGGTCGGACCACTTTTTACTTTCTATGATGCTGGGGGGCCAAGGCCCACCTTCGTGCATCCGATCTAATCCAATTTTGAAATGGCCGTGCCATAAGCTAGATGCAGGTCTCTTTCGTGACATCCTTTTAACTCGCCGCAACTACCCCCTAATATTGAGGTAGCAAACAGCCTTTTTCATGCATGGCTCATGCATGCTCTTGATAGCTGCATCCCCACCAAACTTACATATAGTAAAAGAACTCAGACTAGTCCTTGGCTTAACAAGACATTGACCCATGCAAGGAAAGATTGCAAGGTACTGGAACGCACCTGGAGACGCTCCTACGACCCAGCCCTAAAAGCTCAATACCGATCTGCCATTAAAGCCTATCACAAACTTATTCGGAAGTACAGGGCCGATTACTTTGCACTTAGAATTAAAAGTAGCAGTAACCCGGCGAAAATGATCTTCTCTCTTCTCAATGATCTGAGGAAACCCATCACGGTAGCAGAATCTACCATCATTTCGAACACTCAGTGCGATCATCTGGCAAACTACATTATTAGTAAGGTAGAGAATATCTACAAAAACATCTCTGCCACTACTAGCTGTGTGAGCCGAAAGCCACTGATGAATCCGCTAGGCTCCTCTCTTCTTTCCTTCCCTCCACTTTCTTACACAGAGCTGTGTACCATTAGCAGTAAAATTAAATCGGGCTCACCAGCTGATCCACTTAAGCTAGACCAGTTCCAGACATTTCAAGAACATCTTCTACCGGTCTGCTGTGAGCTGTTAAATCTGTCACTGTCGACGGCACTGATACATGCCCCATGGAAACATGCCAAAGTTATCCCTCTGTTAAAAAAACCTTCTCTGGATAGATCTAAACAAGAAAGCTTCTGCCCCATTTCCCTGCTTCCCTTACTGGCTTAAACTACGGAATCTTACATCAACTCTATTCTAACCAAATTTGTGGAGTCCAATGATATCCTGGACTCTTCACAGAATGGCTTTAGATCCCATCATAGTACCGAATCTGCTTTGTTGGCGGTCACTGAACATCTGCAAGGCTCTTTAGATTTCGATCTAAGTGCCGCATTTGACACAGTATCTCATGAGATCCTGTTGCAGCGCTTACAGGAGATAGATGTTGGTGGCGCTGCCTTAAACTGGTTCAGTTAATGGGGAAACATTGGCTCCTGTGGAATAATAATACAGTATTTCTAATGCAATTCTGCACAATGGCAATATACAGGGTTAGTAGGATGTCAAAAAGATAGCTGGCCACTGACACTGAGGGTATAGTCAATGTGAAAAAAAAAATTTGTTTATATAATAAATAAATGAAATAAACAATATATACATAGGGCTTGAGAATCACAATATGATTATACAACAAACAATGATTACAAATAGTGAACGGTGTCCCAGTGAAAGAAACATTGGAACCTAAACTAATAGTGACATAATACGTGACATATGTACAAGGTTTCACTTGAAAACATTTTGGCGACCATTAAATAAATCAAAATCAGTTGGACAACACTTTATACAATCATAAGTGTTTGATAATAGTTCGCCTTTGTTAATTGTCGACGACGTTTCGACCCTATCTGAAGTACAGGGTCTCTTCAGGACCTAAAGGATGTAGGGACACCTGAGGGGAGGCCTTCACTGCCTAATGTGAAAAGCAGTGTCACCGTGAAATAAGTGAAGAAAAAACTCACAGGGACCCGGCCGGGCACCCTTGTGAGGGTAGTGTTAGGCAGAAAGGATGGCAGGGCCTGGATATCTCAGCGTTACTCGGGGCACTTGATATTCTCAAGGTACAAGAACCATGTGGGTTTCTCTGGCTGATCAGCAGAATAGCCGATCTAAGCTGCAGGCGATTGCTTCGTATATGGGCAATGAACGCCAAGGAAATAACAGGTGGAGCTCTTGGATAAGCTGAATTAGCCGGTGTATTTCCCCCGAGTGCTGCTGGAACAGTGGAGCGTCCGTCTCCAAACTCAGTCTTAAATTTCAGTGGTTTCCGGTTGACAAGAGAATCCACTTTAAGACACTGTGTATTGCTCACAGAATCCTTACCTCTCAAGCGCCCCCTATCTTTTCTAGTCTACTATTGCGGTACGTCCCACGACATGAGTTGCGCTCTGTGGACTTTCACCTGGCCTGTGCTCCCCGAGTCAGAAGAGCAGGAGCTGGAGGGTGCTTGTTCCGTGTGAAGGCAGCGGCCCTCTGGAACGCTCTCCCGGTGACTATCAGGAGCATGCAGGATCACTGGGCTTTCAGAAAAGCTGTGAAGACTTGGCTTTTCCCAGCCTAATCCCCTATTCTATCTCTCCTCCGCAATCTGATCTGGAACTAGCGCTGGGACACCCCGTTGCTGGGGCAGCCATGCGCTCTATAAATCCATTAACATAACATAACATAACATGGAGGTAATGGCTCCAACTACACCCAGTGCCCAGTACTTTAGCTGTTAAGGACTGCTTTAAGTCATGGTTCATTCTTTCAACAACAGATTTTCCCTTGGGCCGGTATGGAGAAGAATAATGCACCTGTACACCCAGGGATGCCATAGTATCCCGGTACGCTTTTGAAGTGAAAGCCGGGCCCTGGTCCGAGTGGATTGGACTGCATGCAGGTATTTAAACCAGTTTGAGCAGGGGGCGTGGCCTGTCGAGCAGCAAGATAGCCGCTCGTTGAGAGGGCTCTGCCGGCTGCAAAATAATCCTACATCATCCTATAGCTACAAGAGCCCGCAACCTGCTGAAATAGTGCAGCAGATCAGTGCCACGGAGGCAGGAACTGGCTGCGGTGCTGAAAACCGTGCAGCACCTGGGGATTCCGACGGAAGATTTCGGGAGTGAGCGTGGCGTCCCTGGCCCGGCTGCAGGGTCAGGGTGTGCTGGCCTGCCGCGTGTGGACACAGTGAGGCGGTGGAGTGCACACGAGCCTGCGGGAAGTAGGCGCGCGACCTGCATGAAGGAGATACCGATGGCTGGCTACACCTATCCTTGAGGTGGGCTGAAGCGCTGTGGCTGGGTACTGATCGCTGCCCGGTTGGGGCATGCGGCCTACCTGGGGTCGGGGGAAGATCCCTGCGGCAGAGAGTGGAGGTAACCACGTTGGACTGGCGGTAATTGTAGCGAAACTGGGGCCTGCCTGGGGTGAACTGCGCCTGCTGCAAACTGAGCCCTTTGCCCGGTGAGGAGTCACGTTAGCGTGCCCGAGTGCTCCCAGGTGGGCGGCTCATGCGTCTCCCGGGGCCTCCGCTGCTTCTGGTGCTGGCGGACGTGTAGTGACATCTGCCCCGTGCTACCGTTGCCCTGTATGCGCTGTGAGGCCCGGAGCAGAGACTGGGTTTGCCACTGCAGAGACACGGCTGCGGCCTCTCCCAAGTTCAATCACCCCAATCGTGGAGCAAATTGCCACTAGAGAAGGCGGGCGTCCCAGGCTTGGCGTCCCCCTCATAGGACGCGAGGGTGGGCTGTGACGTGTGGAGCAGCTGGAATTTTGGCACAGAAGTGGATGGCCCGGCAGGATTGAACACTAGGCGAGGCGAACGCATATAAGAAAGTCGGGGTGTCTGTGGGGCCCCAGGTTGGATGTTGGGGCCCAGACTGATCGTACTAGGCCCGACGGCGCATCGTCATTGCAGGCTGGGTTGGAGTTGGGCTGATCAGTGTTGCCCGGTTGAGGCACTGCATGAATAAATTACTCTGGGGAAAAGCAGAGACGGGGCCTGAGACAGCGGCTGGGTGCTCTGAGGGCGTTGTGATACTGCCACCCAAGTGGATTTAACTGCATTGTGATCCTGGGGCTGTCAAGGGTCACGTACAGGAGTGAGCACAAAAAAGGGTACAGCCACAACATTCGGGGAGACGTGTGGTCCCAAAAGATTACTATATAGCATGAGGGCTGCCCTCTTTATCTCATTGTTCCCAATCAGACATTGTAGACGCTATGGGGAAACACGAAGGCTAAACAAATGAAGCTCTCCTTCGAAAATAAAAGACTTACCCGCCAGATGGACGCAGAGCGGATGCTGACCCAGAGCTGAGCACGCAGGATGGGGCCGAGGGCGGCAGCGACGACCTCCGCTCCCTGTTACTAGATATGAAGACCAGCCTAAAAACCATAGACAATAAACTAGACTTACTCACCTCTCAGAGGGATCAGGTCAAGAAACAAGTAGAGACCCATGAAAACCGATTAGACCTGCTAGACAATCGAGCAACCGAAGCGCACAAATTTCAAATTGAAACTGAAGAATAGCTGCTTCACATGGACAAACTACTCAACATAATTAGGGCCAAGAACGAAGATTTGGAAGCCAGATCACGCAGAAACAATCTGCGCATAACTGGCATTCCAGAAACCACAGCGATTTTCAAGATGGAAACATTCGTTGAAGATCTGCTGCGCGATCTGTTTGGCCCGGAGCTATCTGCTATATTCATAGCTGAGAGGGCTCATAGAGCGTTGGGACCTAAGCCAGCGGTCGGGGCCATGCCTAGACCAATTCTAGCGCATCTGCTGAACTACCAGGATCGGGACACTATTCTGCCCCTGGCCAGAGAACGAGGTAGCATCAACTACAAAGGGAACAACATCTCCATGTATCCAGACTTTACTCCAGCAGTCCAGGCAGCCAGACGGGAATTTGTGCCTATTAAACGTATCCTGAGACAAGCAGAAATACCCTATACATTATTATACCCGGCCAAACTAAAGATAACTCATGAGGGATCAGTACACCACTTTACAGATGCTAAATCGGCCATGAAATTTGCAAAGCACATAGGGGGCCAGAGGCGCACTGTCAAGTCTGCCGTGGATGCCTCCTCAGAGGCCAGACTCAGTGACAATGATTGAACTGAGGTGTCCTGCACCGCCAGGTATTGCTAAGAAGATACCAATTTGATAGTTTTTTGTCACTCTTTTATTTCTTAGCCGGTAGAAACTCAGTTACTCAAGAATAATGTTCACATGGCCATAAGCCGTTGCTGTCTCTAAAGCACTGTTTATGATGTGTTGCAGGTTCAGCTCTCACATATCCGTGCGGCCACCCCGCCGGATGGCTGGGCTGTACACCGGTGTAGTCATGCCCCCAGGGAGATCTCCCACAAATGGTCCCAGTTCCAATGGCTGGGGCATATCACGGAGTTTGTTAGCTGGGGAGGGTTTTTATGCTCAACCTAATTGGTGGTGGGTGTGGGAGGGGGAAGGCGTGGGAATGTTAATGTTGTTAGACAGGACAGTAAGAACCTATGTTAACCTTCAGCAGGTAGAAACTGGATCACGTTAATTATGCGCCTAGCCCTTTGTTCACCATACCATACGCTGTTAGGTCGTACAAGCAAGTACTTTCATTGCATCAACCTAGCGACACAGTGTATGTCATCAGCTACTCTGACATGACGACCTATAATCGCCTTACATGGAACATCAGGGGACTTAACAACTATCGTAAGACCAGACTCGTCCACGATATCATAAATACCCAGGTTCTGAGGGACACAGGGTTACCCCATTATTACTAATGGTCCACATCTACATCACATGTAGATCCGGAGGGTAGATTTGTGATTCTGGGTGGCAAGCTGGGCGTGGTGAATGTAACTTTGGCGGCGATATATGGCCCGAATGTGGACACGCCTGATTTTTTCCACACAGTATGGGCTAAAATTAATATGGTGGACACGACACTATCATATGGGGCAGAGACTTCAATGCTCTGGTAGATGACGACATGGATAGGAAAGGAGGGGCTCGCAAGCTACACCCAAGATCTAACACAGCACTTAATGCCATAATTGTAGATGGATGTTTGTCAGACATTTGGCGATATAGTCATCCTGATACGACTGAAGGCACATGTATCAAAGCTCACCCCAATGCCTGGTCGAGGTAAGGCTATTGGTTAGTGTCAGCTGACATAGCGGCTTGGACAACAGAAGGTAAACACCTGCCTCGGACTCTGTCGGACCATACTCCTGTCTTACTGCAGTTGTCCATACCCGAGGGACCCCCAAAGTTAACACCTGGAGACTTCCCCATAAGCCCTCACAGATACTGTTTTCAGGGAAGAATACAGAGGTGATATAGAAGAATATTTTTCTACCAACACAGGCTCGGTGCAATCTCAGGCTACTCTGTGGGAGGCCTTTAAGGCTGTTATTCGCAGGAAATGCATATCCAGACAGGCAGGGGTACTGAAATCAATCAGGCAAGCCCTCATGAAATTGGAATCCAATATTAGAGCCCTGGAACAACAGTATTTCAGCACCGGGGATACGAAAGTACTGGGAGAAATAAGGGACCAAATTTGAGAATATAAGGAGGAGGCACTGAGGGAGGTAACATTTTTGGGGAAATGTATTCAAGCCAGACGGTACGGCGAGGGGGATAGACCAAGTAGAACCCTAGCTCACATGTTACGTTCACCCAGCAATGCAACATTTATATCGGAGATCCTAGATGATAATCGAGTTGCGGTCAGTGGGTCTCAGGAAATATTAGACCAATTCACAAGATTCTACACCACACTTTATACTTCATCTTCGTGCACAATTCCTGCTGATGTGCAGACCTACCTAGATTCCATTGAACTGCTGTGGCTGGGCAGGGGGCACAGGGCCTATTTAGAAGAGCCGTACACTGTAGAAGACATTAAACAAGTAATAAACAGCTTACTCTCGGATAAAGCCCCTGGTTCAGACGGACTCACAGCTGCATTTTACAAATGTTACGCAGATTTGATAATGCCCCAACTAACTCCTGACACTGTATGGAGAGGCTCAAGAAACCGGGATCCTACCTCCTACAATGAGAGAAGCTATTATATTGTCATTGCTCAAGCAAGGGAAACCACCCAACGAGAGAGACTCGTATCGCCCCCTATCATTGATCAATACTGATACGAAAATGTATGCCAAATTATTGGCAAATAGAATGCAGCCCCTGCTCCCCTTAATCGCTAGACCCGACCAATCCAGCTTCATTCTGGGCAGGTCTACTGCACACACCCTACGCACCTTCTCTGCGGTGCTGCTTTATCTAGACCCTCACTCACAGGCCTTGGCAGCACTCTAGACACCACCAAGGCATTTGATTCACTAGAGTGGCAATAACTTTTTACAATATTAGCAAGATTGGGATTTAGTCCGATTTACATTAATCAGATAAAATTGCTGTACACATGTCCCACTGCCAAACTTAGACTAAACGGTTTGATCTCCCCGCAGCTGCCAATTACTCGTGGCACAAGACAGGGGTGTCCCCTATCCCCCCTGATGTTTGCTATTGATATGGAGCCTTTGGCCGCGTGACTTCGGGTGCGCCAGGGTTGTATCCTGGCCCCCCTCTTATTTACATTATATATAAATAAGCTAGGAGATTTTTTACAAGCTAGCTGCAAAGACATCCCGAGATTTGGTGAGGTAATGGTCCCGGCACTTTTATATGCGGATGACACCGTTTTATTAGCTAGAACCGCAGTGGGACTTCAATCACTTTTAGATAGTTTTATAATTTTTATGGATTCCTTAGACCTCTCTACAAATTTTAAGAAATCTCATACCATGTCGATTGGCCCTGGAAAACCCCAAAAGATACGTAAATGTTATTGTAAAGGGGTGGAACTAACAAGAGTCCCGACCTTCCCTTATCTGGGGGTTCTTTTTGATGATAGGGGAACGTGGTGCCCACAACTGACACAAAAAAAGAACACTCTCATTAGGGCAACGAGGGCCACACTAAATTTCGCCAAGAGAGTAGGGACTAAACCAATTCCCGCCCTGTTGAAGATATATAAAGAGAAATGTATCCCCATGGCAACATATGGCAGTGATATTTGGGGGTATAAGGAAGGTAGGGACATGCAGCGTGAGGAAGATAAGTTTTTACGCAAGATCTTGGCTGTTCCGCATTCCACCCCCGCTTACATTTTACATGAAGAGCTGGGAGTGGGATATATATCTGATCAAATTGCTGTAGCTCCTCTCCTTCGCTGGTTAAGAGTTTGGGCTAACCCTACTATTAATCTGAATCAGAAAATAATCACTGACTGTTTGGCACTGGATAAAGGTTACAGTATTTTGTGGCTAAAATATATAAAGGAGACGGTAAAATGGTTAGGAAGACCTGAGTTATTTACTAGCCTTAATTCGCTGGGTGAAACCGAAATCAGAAAGGTAAAATATCAATTTCTGTACAAACGCCAGGGACTCAGAGAAGAGAAGGAGCTGGCAAAATTTACAGTGAGAAGTTACATAACGTTATCCTCGGATAACCAAATTCAGCCGTATCTTCACATTGTTAGCAACTCCTTCCATCGATATGTTTTAACTAGATTTCGTTTGCATATGATTCCCTGGCTTTTGGCGGTTCCCCAAGGTTTTTCAAAACCAGGATCTCTAAAACCTTGTCCTTGTGACAATTTCTCTGATCAAGATACTCTTCATTTTATCTTTTTTGTGATTATTATGTGCTTTTACGAAAAAGGTTCATATTGCCATTAATCAGAGACTGTCACTTTACCCAAGTTAGGCCAGCTTTACTGTACCTCCAAATGTTATCCTCGCCTATGGTTTGTTTTGGGGTTGCGAGCTTCCTAACAGGAGCCATTAGACACAGAAAAAAATTGGTCTTTTAATTTCTTAATTTTTATAGGATTTTTATACTTAGGATTTTTGTCCTTTTTAGCTGTTATGAAGCCCCGCTGTACGGATATCATTTTTGTTTTCTAGCATATTGCATTTGCATTTTATATGATGTATTTGTTCTAATTGTATTTTAGAATGATAGTATAGAGGTCATTTCTTTTTAAATTGTGAGCCTTATTCCCAGGGTCTCTCAATCTTTTCATTGTTTCTATCTGTATATTGTATTTTGCACTTTATAAGATGTATTTGCACTAAAATGCACATTGCACTTTATCAGGGCTCTGATGTATTTGCATCATAAGTATTCTAGAAACTTGGCCGCTGATTGTTATTATGGATGTGTTGTTCGATTTTCATTTTAATTATAAGGCTTCCTCCTAAGGAAAAGGCAAATGAAATGTAAATGTATTTTCCTTGTCTTATATGTGCACTTTTATGGCTTTAAGTTTCCGAATAAAGTTTTCTGACTGACTGACTTTGGCAATACCATGCAGCCAGGGGACTGGGTTTTTCTACCAGAGGGCTCATCATATCGCTATATGCAGATGACATAACCTTATATATCAGTAACCCTGCAGACACCCTGAACGCAGTGCTGCAGGAAATTCTAAAATTCGGTGGGCTATCAGGTATACAAATTAATTGGGCAAAGTCAGTCTTATTTCTGGCTAACAGCAGACACTGTACCCTTCCAACTGGAATACCTTCTGAAATGAGCTGATGGCCCAGAGCGATACTTGGGAATATGGCTGAGCAGAAATATACAAGAGTTGTGGGACATGAACTATGGCAAGGCAGTGACGTGGCTGGAGGGTAAAGTAGAGACTTGGTCTAGACTACCACTGTCCATAGCAGGACGAATTGCTATAGCCAAAATGGTGGTTCTGCCCAAATTTTCATACCTGTTCATAATGGGCGGGGAAGTAAGCCTGTGTTTCATGGGAGCTACTGACACTTCCTTTATCACAAGGCGGGCTGGGCGCGCCAGACATTCCGTTGTATGCACAATGTGCACAAGCTCAATTCCTACATTACTGGGTCCACCCTGTTCCATTTCAGCCTCATGTTGCGGTGGAGATTGACAAAGTTGCGCCCACGCCACTTCAAGTTGCACTATATCAACCATATAAACGGCCTCGAAATGAGATTGACCTGGTAGAGACACTGCAATGGAGTTGAGAGGGTTTGAGAAAAAGAGCCAAACTAGAGGTCCTGTATGCGCCTTCTGTGCCGCTGGCGCACAACCCGCATATCCCCCCACTGGAGGACAAGGGAATCGTGGCACTGGCACGAGGGCTGGGAATGAACACATTTGCTGATCTGTATCCCGAGAACAACTTTCGTCCCCCTCCAACAGAGCAAGAAGGGGTAGCGCCTACGTTCTCAGAGTTGTTCTTATTCCATCGAGTACGAGCGGCATGTCGACAAGCACACACTACATTCCCCAGCACTCCGCCCACATTGCACGCTCTTGAACACACACATAGGGGCCGATTCCGATCTCGGCCGGTAGGGCACCGAATCGGATTCGGCTGAACCGGATCCGATTCGGAGCCCTTATTCCTGACCGATTTGTACGTGCATCCGGGCGAATGAGTACGATGCGAGCGCGTGCAAATTCGCCGACCGACTCGTACGCCCGTCCCAACCGCACCGACCGACTCGCACGGATGCGCAGCGCACCTCGCAATGGAGACGTTCCCCGGCCGGGCAAGTACGATGCGCGCCGCGAGCAGTCCGACCGACTCGCGCCGTCCGGCTCGAAGAAGCAGTCGGAGCCGTACTTTGGGGGTCCGTGTCGGACCCCCCTGTACGCGTAGCCGCGCGAGTCGCACACAGGGGCGTGTACGGCGCGAGTCGCTTCGCCGCGTACACGCTGTAGGGGGCGCCCTTGTCCGCCTCGCACCCATTGAGTCAATGGGAGCCCGCGTACGCGTTGTACGACAGGCTCCCATTGACTTCAATGGGAGTCCGACCGACTCGAGTCCGATGGCATACGTGCGCATCGTACTCGTTCGGTCGGGCTGCTAGGGTCCGATTCGGTCGGAAATCTCTCCGGGTCCGGCTCGGTCGGAGAGATTTCCGACCCGAATCGGAATCGGCCCCATAGTGTCTGGCCCATCACCGCGCAGACTCATCACACGATTATACAGTACAATGCAAAACACGTTCCCGGTGATGATACCCAAAGCACTACACGATTGGCACACCGAAATAAACCCTCCAATCTCTGAAGAGCAATGGAAGCTCTGTTGCGGCCAATTACGGATGCTCTTTCCCAACTATAAGTTAAAACTAACACATTTCAAATTCCTGCATAGATTCTACAGAACCCCTGCCCAGTTACACCGCATAGGACTTAGATCTGATGCTAGTTGCTGAAGATGTAGGGCGGCGTCAGCAACATTCTTACACCTAGCTTGGAGTTGCCCTCCTGTTGCGGAATACTGGGTAGACATATTCAGCATAATTGGGGAAGCCCTGGGGACACCAGGTGACCCCACACCGCTGGTGGGCATACTGGGGTACGTGAAGGAGACCCCAGTGGGTATACGGAACCTACACGCCATGCTACTACTTCTGGCAAAGAGGAGAGTAGCTATGCATTGGGGGAAACCAAACGCGCTGTCAGTCAAGACCTGGTTACAAGATGTCACTTACTGCCAAACCCAGCTCTCCACATACTGGGAACAAATGCCCTCTGCCTCCAGGCCAAAAGACATTTGGCGTCCGATACTAGAATGGATACGCACAAATCACACCAGGGACGCTGGGGCGCCTAGCGCTGAAGTGGCAGAATCACGCATATAGACCCACAAAACTATGCATAGAGGTCTTGTGCAATGTGCTGCACAAGTGAAGCTTGTGTCTCGCTAGTCGAATGGTAAGTGTGTAAAGTAATACTATAGGCAAAAGCACATTGGCAATGCACATAAGTTTTGCAGCTACTATGTAATCCTGTATGACTTGCTGTCCAGAGATTTAATTGTTAAGTTTGTTATAAAGTTGTAACCATAAGATACGTCATTCACGGGAGTCGAGCAAATATGCAAATTGATATTGTATATGAAAATGTCAATAAACAAATTTTAAAAAAATAAAAAAGAACAGTTTGAGCATCAACCGGGCACTGTGGGCAAACCCAGAGGAACCTGGAGCAAGAATCAACTGCAACTAGGATAAATGTAAATGCTGTATCCAAAATAAGAGGACCACAGTAGTCCAAATAAATGCAGCTTAAAAGTTTATTAGAAATAAACAGATGTGTCAGCGGTGGACGGGCCATGATGGCAGCTTTAATTTGTTGAGAAATGTCACAACAAAGGACATATTTTTTGTCCTGTTGATGTAAGCCTTGCCACCAATGATGTTTTTGTAGCAGCTAAATTGTGGCCACCACACCTGCATGCAGAAGCAACACCTTCATGCGCAGCTATCACTAAAGCTAGTCTGCGGTCTTGGTTGGGTATCAAGCGATCACCAATACCTGGAATAGTTACGAATGGAATGTTTTGTTCACTGAAGTGGTAGGTATATTTGGATGGGAATAACTTAGTTAAGGTGGTGCCGTCCTTATTTGTCTTAAAAGCAGCCAAAATATCAGTTTATTCTTGTTTTAGAATGAGTAATGACAGCAACAGTAGCAGTCAGAACTGCAGATTTGGCTGCTTCATCAGCCAGTGAATTTCCTAGGTGTGTTCCCACACACTGATGACTCAAAGTATGAGTAACATGAGCCCGTGGCGAACTATCTTTGTGGACTGCCATCTTAACCCAGTGTTTTATGCCTGATTGCTTTGCCTTTAGAATCTTTGAATCTATTCAGTCTCCAATAGTGTAAATTATCATTAAAGGATTGTACACAGCTATACGAATCATGCACTGTAAGTGTGGGGAATGCAAGATCCGTATGATGGAGTGAAAGTAATAAAGCCTTCAGTTCAGCCAATTGCACAGTGCAGTCCCCAAGGGATTGTGTGCGAGTTTTTTGTGGTTGGAATTTTCCGTCCACCATCACACCAATAACAGTGGCACATGCCACTAAATAATGTTGTTTAGAACTTTAGCAGGTTGAGGTGAACCATCAGTGTAATTCATATATACTGATCAAGAGGCAGGACAGAACTCGGCAGTGGATAAACATGTTCATACTGCAAGAATTCTTGTGTCTGTAAAGATGGGTCAAAGATGAAGGCTACATCAGCAGCTGATAAGGATGTTGCCGATTGTATCCATCTAAGATGGAGGGCTTTAACATTAGGAATGCTAGGTTTGTGACAGCCTCTAAGGCCGACACAGGAGTAATTACAATGATGCATTTCCCTTGTCAAGTGGCCTTTCTTAAAAGATAGCCATCTGCACTGCAGTCAGTATTTTTTCAGTGCATTCCCGCATTGGAATATAAATGTGATTTATTTGCAATGTGCAGTGTTTCACCTTAATTAAAAGTGATATAAGTAAATCCAATTGCACCCGGTAGAACCTAGATGACCAGGTTTGTGGCATTGACACATGTATGTAAGGGTCATGTAGCAAGTAAATCAGATTATAGTAATCTGAGTGTATTTTTCTGTTCTGATGTCCAGCAGTAGCAGAAAAATCAGGATGAATTAATTCATAAAGAGATGTAATGCATTTTGCATAATCTGTTATGTATGTTCTTCCAAAATTTAAAAATTCTAGCAGGGATTGTAATTCCTTTAACGTATTTGGAAGTTGTAATTGTGCACGCTTCTCCAAAAAATGAGGCACAAGACTCTTCCCCTCATATGTAAGTTCATATTCTAAAAATAGAACTGTTGTGTCGACCTAACTCTATTCTTGTCGTCACAGGGAATGCCACCATCATTCCAGCACCTGATGTCCGTGTTGTTCCAATCTTTACGTTTGGGAATTCAGTTTGTGCCTGGACTTCATGGTGCAGGGATGCTGGCTGTTGGGTTTACATGGCAACTTATATAAATATTTGTTAACTTGCCAGTTGAAAAAAGTACAAGAACATCTATTGTGTTGTAGTAATCCTACACTTGAAGAAACGATCAAAATAGCTAAGGTTATAGAAAGATCTGTGGAGTCTGTGAAAATGCTCACTGGTACTATAACATGTCAGAAAATGCTAGTACTGGTGCCACATCAGAAAATATGAATGTGGGTGCTGTTAAATAAACTCTAGTCGCAGGTGCTCGGAACACTAGGTCAGGTTCTAGAAGCAGCAATTGTTATAGGTGTGGGTTAAATCATCATTTAGGAAATAGTACTAGTTGTCCTGCACAAGGAAAAAAATGCGCTAAGTGTAAAAAGATAGGACACTTTATGAAGGTCTGTAAAAGTATTGATAATGTGAAAATCAACTATACGTCTGATGTGCCAAGCATCATGGAACAAGATGTTACTAATGTGGTTTCTATTTTACAGGGAACCACCATCTTGCCTGTTGAGATGGATGAAAGTTTGGATGATGTAAACAGGAATGCTGGTGATGTGCAAAATGAGCAGTCTCCCAAATTAGCATGCAAAAAAGGTCCTTTTTGCAAAGTTCGTATAGGAGAGGTTGATCTGCATATTATGGCAGATTCCGGATCACCAGTAACTATGGTGTCAGAGGTTACTTTCAAAGCCTTCTGGAGTGACATCATGTTAAAAAAAGTCTGAAATTCGAGCTTTTACTTATGGGGACACTGACATTTTAACGTTGGGATATTCAAATGTACCTTATGTTTCTCTGGCAGAAGTATATTTACAGAACTTTGCGTTGCAGTCAACGGTTGTGAAATCATGGGTTGGGTAGACCATGGTGGGCTTGATATTGTTTTGAGACCTGGCACAGGCACTCCCGTTATGTTGGTTAATCAAAGTGGGGAGATAAAAGAAATTTAGCAAAAATACCCGCAGGTATTTTCCAACAAAGTAGGCAGAGTAAAAGGGTATGAGCATTTAATCATTTTATAGAAGAATGCTATGCAAGGTACACCTAAAGTGGGTGATGTACCTCTGTCCATCTGAGAGGAACTCAAGAAGCATTTAGACCAGTTATGCAAGGACAAAATCATCGAACCTGTAAATGCTGCTGAATGGGTGAGTGTGGTAGTCATTGCTAAGAAGAAAAATGGACCAATCAGATTGTGTGCTGATTTAAGGTCTTTGAACAATAATATAGTAGCTGATTGCTATCCGCTGCTAAAGATTCAGGAACTATTAACCCCCCTAGGTGGGGGATTTTTTTTGTGCAATATTGATCTTAGGGCAGCATATCACCAAGTGCCGTTAGTCAAAGAATCACAAATTCTCACCACTTTTATAGCTCCATTCGGTGCTTTTAAATACCTGAGATTGCCCTTCGGTCTTGCCTCCTCGGCTAGTGTTTTTCAAAAATTCATGTATTGCCTGTTTAAAGATGTCCCCAGAGTACAGGCATTCCAGGACGACCTACTTATTTTTGCTAGCACTGTGGAAGGGCATAATTGTATTTTAGATGGGGTCCTGGGTATATTGAACAAACAGGATATGACAGTTGCTAGGGTCAAGTGCAAGTTTTTGGCTGACTCTGTAGAGTATCTGGGTTACATGATTACGTCTGAGGGGATCAAACCTAAATATGACTTGCTAGAGGCTTTGAAGGAAGTGAGTAGTCAAAAAACGAAGATGCATTAAGGTCTTTTATTGAACGTTGTGATTATTATTCTAGAATTGTCCAAAAGTATGCCACTAATATGGAACCATTAAAAAAGTTGTTGAGGAAAAAAAAATTGTATGGGAAGCTGAGCAACAGGAAGTTTTTCAGGAGATTAAAAATATTCTTGTTCAAGTACCAGCTTTGAAAACGTTTATTTCTGGTCATGAATGTATTAGTACGGCTAACACCAGCGCAGTGGCGTTAGGTGCTGTACTGTGCCAGAACGTCAAAGGAGTTGAGAACATTTGTAGCTTTTGCTTCTCATGTTTTGACTGAAGTTGAGAAGAAGTGAAGTACCATAAAAAGGGATGGCTTGGCTTGTGCATGGTCTATAGAAAAGTTTAAGACATATGCTTGGGACACGCATTTTAGCCTCCGCACAGATGGTAAGCCTTTGTTGTAGTTGTTGGGACAAAAAGGGTCTTCAGCAGCATCTTCCAGATTAATAAGCATATTATCAAACTGCGGGAGTGTAATTTTGTCATAAAGTATATCCCTGGGAGGTCCAACGTCAGAGCTAATTGCTTTTCCAGACTTCCAGTATCTAGTGAAGCAGAGTTCAGCAATGATGACATATTTGGATCGGAGTGTGTAGTTGCAGGGATTTACATTGCAGAAACATGTCAGGGGATTATCACAGAGGATGAATGGAGATCTCCTATGGTTAACAATGTGTGCATGTCAAAGGTGGTGTGTTATATGAATAATTGATGGCCTTTACAGAAGAATATGAGTGGGGAATTACTTTCTTTTTACCATATTTTGGCCCAATTGTCTCTGGAGTCTGGCATTTTGTGGAGAGCTGTAAAATGTGTGGCTCCAACGGAGCTTGAACCTAAGATTGTAGGTCTTGCTCACCAGGGTCATTTAGGGTCAACAGAAACCAAGAAGACCTTTAGAAAATCCTTCTGGTGGCCACACATGGATTCAGATATAGAGAATTTTGGGAAAAGGTATGAAGAATATCTATTAACGAAATAACATTGGAAAGTAAAAGAACCATCATTGTCACCTTTTCCCGACACAGCATGGAGTAAAGTAGCTTTAGATTTTGCAGGTCTTACAGTTACACTACCGTATGATTCCAAGTATCTTATTGTAGTTGTAGACTATTTTTCGAAGTGGATTCATTATGACCTTGTTTCAGAAATGAGCACTGATGTTACCATTAAGCTTTTAGACAACTTTTCATTGGAAGGTTATCCCTGGGAAATTGTCACCGACAATGGTTTACAGCTTGTGTAAGAAAGAATTAATGTTTTTTTGAAAAACAAGGGGATTGTTTATTATACTGTGTCTGATGCTCATAAGGAAAATATTCACGAGGATTTATCTAACAGTCAACTTGATTGCAATGTACAACAACTGCATCATGATTTTATAGATTCTCAACAGAATGCTATTCCGAAAAGTGGCCTTATAACAAAAAAAAACTAGTTATTTGCAAGAATAGTGTACATGATGTTAATGTTGTATATAAGTAACCTAATTATGTTGTTCTTGTCAATCGGTCAGTGTTTTTACTTTTACAGAGTTTTATATAGCGCGAACTTGACCCGAATAGGGTATCAGAGCGCTTTACATAGCTCCAGTTGCATTACATGAGGACACATTCATTTTTGTTAGGCAGGGGGAGATTAAGTGATTTGCCCAGAATCACAGGATGTTCAGCGTTATTGCCGAGACTCGAACCCACTTCCCCAGATTCGAGGTCGACAGCCCTAGCCGTTAGGCCAACTCCTCTCCCCAATATATAATATGATACTATAAAGTTGAATAGAATTGAGGAGGACATGCAGGAAAAGATATGTTTTTTCTGACGTATATACTCCATGTCTTTCGACCAGTCTTGGGTGTTGCTTTTTTTACCGCAGATAGGTAGGAATACTCACAATTAACAAGGTTTGATCAAGGAGCCGATATGCTTACCAATGCAAAGCCACAACTTGATAAGAGTATGCTGGACAATGGTCTATGGAAGTTCACCACTTTTAGAAATGTGTAATGTGGTGAAAGAAATCTACTGCTTACATCAGACATTATTAATCTGAATTAATGCAGAAGGTGTGATGGTTTACTAAAGATCTACACCAGTGCATCCGTAAGCATACCAGAGGTCTATTCCCTTAAAATCAAAAGCTTATTTAAGTACAAAAGCTTGCATGAAGTTTTATAAGCAGGGCACTTTTAACTTTATGAAGGGCTTTTCTTTTGGTGAAATAGATTCTTGGTGAGACAATGAGGAGGGAATTCAGGGAAAAATTGACTGCAATTCCCGCTTTAGTGAATAATCTCAAGTGTGTTAAAACTATGTTTCCAGCTAACAAACACTAGTTAAAATGAACAGCACAACCACAATTAGCCTTTCAAAATTCTCTGCAAAATGAACATGCAGATTTGTGCATTTGTGAATGAATCATGAGAGCAGGTGCTTGTTGGTAAACTATGTTCCATCCACGATTCAATAACAGAATGAGGTGTAAATATAATTTTCCTTTCTTCCTGCATGCAGCCAACTTGTCCAACAGAATATGATCAGTAATTTTAAAGCGCAAGTCCACTACATTTTGTGTTCAGTCTCTCCAAATGTGTTAAAAACATTTCCAAACATGTATGAGCAATGTGATTCCCACTGTATGGATTTCATCCTACATGAAAAAGAAACCGGGAGCATCTACACCCCTGAAGAAAACTAATGAACCATACAGGTAGGTACATGCATTGTTCTTTTATGTTTGAGGGATAGCAGTGCAACAGTATACTCTTCTCCTTTGGGTGAGTCCTCTGCTTGATTATACAAGTTGGCCAAAATCCCAAATTTGCACCATTTGAGTAGACACCTTTTTAGTAATTTTTTAAATATTTCAGTTATACAGATGCTTAAAACTGCAAATAACTTTTTATCATTTTTACACAAACATGTACTTGCGATTACAGAGAGTTCACTAGCACCATTGAAATAATTAAATGATAAATAGCAAGGATATGAATAGCAACTGCTAGTGTTTTACCTTGACAGTTCCGTTTAATGGGGGCCAAAGTGTATCCTGTAAGAGGGCACGAGCACTGAAAACTTCCTGGAACATTGTTGCAGCGAAATGAGCATATGTGTCCCCCGGTAGGTAAAGCACATTCATCAATATCTTTGGGGGAAAAATGATAAACTTATAAATCACCTGTGTAATGATACAGAGACTTTACATCCACAAGCAGCATGTCAAAAAAATGAGTTGCTTATTTGTTCCCTGGACGCACTTATCTGCGCTGTGAAATTCAATGTATATCACAATTTGACACAAAGTAGACAGAAAGTCTTTAATTTCTTCCCATTCTCCCCTTAACTACTGTTATATTCTTTTTTATACACACAAATCAGCCATAATAGGCCTGAAAACCTTTAGCACAGTTAAGTGTTGCACTGGTCATTGGTTTAAAAGGGACACCTCTGACACGGTAATCATAAACTCGGGTTATTGCTCTTAAAGCTGTAAGAAAGCTTTATAGAAGGATCAAACTAAAATACTTATCCAATACTGATGGATCAATGAGCCTCAATGAGGCCATCATCTTTGAACTATTGTACCAAAGTGGCAACGCACTTCTTATAAACTGTACACTACTAAAGAAACGCTCTAAGAGGAAAAGCCTAGGTCAAGATTCAGTGAATCACAACAACTCATTTTTAAAGCTTTCTCATCAAAGCCAAAATGGCCAGTCAAGCCTAGACCCCATTTCATGGGGGTAGGGATTCAGCCAGTCACATGCTGTGAACACAACGAATAGTTTACCTGTCGGTGTAGTTTTGCAGCTCGAAGAATTTTCTGGATTCACTATGCTGTGCATTATTCCACCATCTAGTGGTTGGGTCCGGAATTGTAGTATTTCTCCTCTTTTTTTTTTTTTCTTTTTTGTTGGTGGGCGTCGACGTAGTACCATTTGGTGCCCTTCTGTGACGTCGACGGGCTTCCTCCGGTTTTATTTTGTATATTAATATTGAGAGTGTTTGTAGACAGTATTTCTATTCTTACCTTTGGTTTTTGTTTTAATACTTATTTTATATGATTATTCTTTTGTTTTATTGTTTGTAAAAGGGGAGCTGTTATGTCAACTCAACTCTATTCTTGTTGTCATGGGGAATGTCACTAGCTTTCTAGCACCTGATGTCCATGGTGTTCCAATCTTCACGGTTAGGAATTCAGTTTGTGCCCGGACTTCACGGTGCAGGGATGCTGGCTGTTGGGTTTACATGGCAACTTGCAATTTGGCAATAAACGTACCTTTCATTATTACTCTTGGTGTCTTCGCATGTGGTTCATCTTGAGACACTGAACTTATAGCCATGTTCAGACAACCCCTATATTATGTGCTCTACTCTGGCTAGGTGTGGGTTTAGTTCATCGTCCGTAAGGTAGATATCATCTACATAGGACAACGCGTCTGGGTTAATAGCGTATAGAATTGACATAATGTGTGCTGCAAATAGTCCTGAGCTGTTCTTATAGCCCATTGGGGCCTTGTTTATTTCATAAGATAAGCAAGAGCGTAAAACGGTGTCCAATCTCTGCTTTCAAGCACTAGATTGAGTCTAAAAAAAACTGTTGGGGATATGCAAGGTTGCTTTGCATTTTTTATGAACTATATTGTTTATGAGTGACGTACTGTGTGTATTTTGTATTGCAAAAGTGCGTTTATGACTACTTAAATGTCTACAGTCTAAGACTATTCAATTGGAATGATCCAGTTTAAAAATAGGAAAAAGAGGATAATTCATCTGAGAAACACAGGGTTTGATTACTCCCTGGTACTTCAATTGCTAGAGTATTTCTTTAACAAGTGCTTTAGCAATCCCTTTAATAGGATATTGTGGTTACACTTGTGGCCTGGACCGTAAAGGTATTACATGATAAGGAGAGTCCCTATCCCAGCCAACATGATTGTGATATAGTGCAGGGACTAGTGTAAAAGCCCAATCTTCCGCATAAGCTTGTTTAACTTGGTCAAGGACAAAAACAGAAAGGGAAGGAAGTATTAGATCCACACCCTGTGGGGATGTTTCTACGAACTGTGGAGGCTAATCAACCTCTGCCAGAAGAATGGCATAAGAAAAAGTTACATTTTGACAAAATATTGTTTTAATGGTGTGCTGTTTGTCACCCTCAATTTGAATCTGTAGATCGGGTACTGGACAGGACCCCTGCTGATCTGGAGTCAGTAGTCATGCGCTACATGGGCAAGACGATTCTTCAACTCGCTCCTGTCATTGATGAGCACTGCATGCACACCATGAATGTGTCCAAAAGTGGAACTGGCTGTGGTAAGTGTGGGTTTGCTTTTGTGAATCCAACTTGCTATGGTCCTATGGGAAGTAAAATAGGTTCTACCCCGAACACTGCACAATGCAATCTATTGAACTGCCGTTCACTTCTGAAGCAGAAATTAGAGATCTATGACTTCCTGTCAAAACACCAACCAAAGGCGCTCTTTCTAGTGGAAACCTGGCTTATGGTGTCTTTGGCCCCTGATATACTTGAGACTGTTCCTCTGGACTATGCTATTTTGATGCGGGACAGACCTACCCAAAAAGAAGGGAGGATTGAGGTGATTTTTAAATGGCATATCCTGTGTACCTTCCCTGAAGTGGAGATTGCCAGCTGTGAGGCAGCTTTTTTCCACTTACTTTATCTAGCCACTGCAGTGTAGCAGGCTTTCTGATTTATCGTCCGCCTGGATTAGCCACACCTTTTGCCACTGCCTTAGCAGATACTTTACCTGCCTATGCCTTACGTTATTCAAATTTTGTAATTCTGGGTGATCTCAATTTACATTTTGAATATCCCACATGTCGTATGGTTGTGTCTCTTGTTGAGAACCTAGATATGTTACAATTTACTCAACTGGTTCAGGCCCCTACTCACAGATATGGCCATACCTTAGATCCCATATTTGTTGACCCCACTTGTGTTAGTATGGCCCCTCCGGGGCCTGTGGCATTGTCAGACTATTTTGTTCTCCCCTTTCAGATCTCCATATCTGTCTTGGTCTGTACTCCACCTGTGAACTGTCACTATAAAACTCGGGAATGGGCCAAGGTGACTTCCAGCACTTTTACGGTGACTTTGAATACTAATCGCCCCCTGCTTGGCGATGGTATTTATTTAGCAAACTCCCAGGTTGAAACCTGGATCTGCGAGGCCTTGGATGGCATTGCCCCCATGAAAAGCTGAAGTGTTGTTCGCTCTTAGCCTTCTGCAGAGTGGTTCAGTGATGAACTTCTGTCTATGAAGAAGTCCTGTAAACACCTTGAATGTCTATGGTGCAAGAACGACAAAGCTTTAGCTAAACAAACAAATAAGGTACACGTGAAGTCAGTATTTTGCTCAGAAGATTGAGCTTGCTAGGAACTCTTCATGAGAGATTTTTCAGACAGTAAAATCTCTATCATCTTTGGAAAGCGTCTCTGCCGTGACCACTCCTTTGGTAGAAAACTGCAATCAGATTGCGCAGTTTTTTTCTGAGAAGATCACTAAGATGTATGTCCCCTTCCCCCAAAAAATTAGAGAGACTCCGATTCCAGCTACCCGGCCTCTACCATCGCCTCTACAAGTGATCTTCTTAGCATAAATACCCTGGGACTCATTTATGAAAACTATCGCATCGCTGTGATAAAACAGTGATGCAACAGTTTTCACTGCGCCCTCCTTGCGACACGATGGATGAGCCGTATTTAATGTACAGCGCTCCATGTCGCAAGGAATGACAGATACATCAGGAATCCTGAGGTATCTGTCGGCGCAAAAGTCACACATTGCTGGAGTTGTGTTGCAAGCATTACGCAACTCCAGCAATGCCTGGGGTAGGCCTGTGCTTCTGGCACTGCAGCACCATTACGTCTGCCTTGAGGCAGGCGTAGGATTTTGACGCAGTGGCGTCCTAGAAGTGTCTCAGCGAAATCTCATAGATTTCACTGCGACACTTCTACAACCGTTTTTTATGTGGGAACGCCCACCCTGCCTACATTATACTTGATGCAGGTATAATGTGGCGCATCGCTTTACAAGGTGATGCATCTGCCTAGATACGTCACCTTGTAAATATGTTGCAACATGGCGCATTGTTTACGCCACCGCTGCGTCACAAAAAGTGACGCAACGGCGGCGCAAAAGTGTTGCAAGGCCTTCATAAATAAAGCCCCCTGTCTTTAATAGAACCTTGTGTTCTGGTTCGTAAAGTAAAATCTGGCTCTCCTCTGAACCCTGCTCCACCTATGAGGCTGGAACGTGGTATGGAGGTCGTCCTACTTGTACTATGTGAATTGCTCAACCAACCTTTTACAACTAGCCAGATTCCTTCTAAATGGAAACATGCCGCAGTTGTACCTCTCTTAAACAAACCATCATTGGATCTGGCCAAAGTTTAAAATTTTAGGCCCATCTCACTACTCCTGTTCGTTGCTTAAGTAGCGGAAAAACATGTCAACCAACAGCTGATTAAAGTCATTTAGGAGGAAGAGCTCTTGCACAAGACCCAATTTGGGTTATGCACCCAATACAGCAACAAATCTGCACTGTTGTTTGCCTCTGAGTCTTTGAGACTCACTGTTGATGGGGGCAAGACAGCCGCGCTGGTCTTGCTGGACTTGAGTGCGGCCTTCAACAGCGTATCCCATGGCCTTCTTCTTGAACGGCTCTGGCGATTCGGAGTTGGGGACCTAGCTCTGAGATGTCTGGAAGAATTCCTTCAGAACTGTACCTTTCAGGTGATTCAACAGCCTTGTATTTCTGAGGTCTTCTCACTGCAGCAGGCAGTACCGCAAGGCTCAGCTCTTAGCCCGACTTTATTCAATCTATACAGGTGCCCCCTTGCTCACGTGGTTAAGTGTTATGGCGTTAAAATCTTGTCATACGCTGATGACACTCAGCTAATTATCACCTTGGAGCAGGATGAAGGTTCTTCTTTAGCCAATTTCAGAGCTTTTCTCCTAGGTTTAGTAGAATGGATGGACCACAATTGGCTCAAATTAAATGTTGAAAAAACTGAGGTGTTGGTTCTGGGGAAACTATCTTCAATCTGGTCCACTACCTGGTGGCCAGATGCCTTAGGATCGATTCCAACCCCTAAGTGGAAAGTTAAGAACCTTGGAATATGGTGTGACAATAATCTCTCCTTTGACAACCAGATTGCTAATCTTGCCAGGGTCTGTTTTGGCATCCTAAAGATGCCACAAAAGATCCTGCGCTTTCTTCCCGACTCAGCCAGGAAGACAGTAGACCAAGCTCTTTTGGTCTCGAGACTAGACTATTGTAATGTGCTCTATCTTCGAACCACCATAGGTAGATTAAGAATGTTTCAAAGAGTACAGATGCTGCAGCACGGATGTTATTGAACATTCCTAGATACTCTTCTCTGGGCACAGCTCCCAGCAAACTTCACTGGCTTCCGATTAGGTAAGAGTAAAAGCGTTATGCTTTTGTCATAAAATCTTGAACCTCAAAGGTCCTCGATATCTTCAGCCTTTGATTAAGACTATCACCCTAGTTGTTGTCTCAGGTCTACAGGTGCAGCGCTCACTGTAATCCCCAGGGTTGCTAGAGCGTGAATGGGAGGTCGTTCTTACAGCAACCTGGCTGCCAAACTGTGGAACACTCTCCCAGCAGTTTTGAGACAGGACGATCTGAACTGGTATTTTGGAAGAAGCTAAAGACCTGGCTTTTTAGACAGTCAATAAACAGGTTTTTAGTCATGTGTATTTAGGCTACTGTGAGGTGTGGAATTTTAGCGTGGGGACACTCTGAAGGGAGTAACCAGGTGCTTTATAAATGTTTTAACATATCATAACATTCCGGCACACCATGGTGACATCAGCTGCGCTGTAGAGGAGAGTCACTGCCCAATTTCTGTTCAGGAGTAGGGTTCTCAGTGTCTGTGGCATATTTAGCGTTTATAGCCGCTACTTTCTTTTTCTGAAAAGGGGCTTTATATTAAGGAGGTCTTTCCTCGTTCTTTATCTTCACGTCAGACAAGCATTGTGTCTCCTTTTTCGGTTTTACATACTTTTCTTGTCTGTGTTCAGATCACCCTCCTCTGTCATACTGCTTGTCAGATGAGTCCTGAAAGGAATGAGGAGAATGTGTATCAGGAACCTGATACCTGTCTAGAGTCTTGATTTTGGTGTGATAAGGAAAATCATACCGCCTCCCAGAGGACTGCGGGGGTGGAGAACCTCCTCAAGGATTACCTTTCTGTGGTTGTTTATTTCCATCCGTGCACCTTCCCATCGCCCTCATTCAAAATGGCCACTGCCCTTCACACACGCGGACCGGTCGCGCTCTAATGTGTATGAGCATTCTTGCACGCACGCCCTAACCACTTCGTGGTCTCACGTTGGGCTGAGCCTATCCCAACATACTTAATCCGGCTCCGCACACAACCCCTCACTCTTCCGACCTGGCGGAGCGAGGAGTAGGTTCCGGCACTGTTTTCCGAGAGAACTGTAAGTACATTTACTCCCCTGAGGGGCTTGACTCCACGCCTGTACGGCGTACGCCCTTCTTTACCTTTTACCACCATTTTTCTATACTTGGGTACATCTACTTGTTTGACTTCGAACCAGCAGGACGTTAACTATTCACAACGTGCATTCCTCTGCCTGCTAGTCGAGGGAGCCAGACCAATACCCAAATTGGGTGAGTTCCTGACCAGTACTTAATGGTGGTTGGTTAGCACCACCCGCACCTCAGTGCCTTGTGTTTGTCACGTTTGTCACATGTTTTGCTTCGTGTTATCCTGGCCAAACACCTTTTATTTGCACTAACCACCCATGCATGTGAGTGTTACATGCTTTTACTTTGGAAGCTGCCTTGTCCATCATGTATGTTTTACTTATGAGTTTTGTTTTTCTGTTTTGTAACTTTTATTTTTATAGGTTGGTCAATTCTAAATATATTGAAAAGGTACCTCATCGCCAGGTTTTAGTGTGCTTGGTTCACCTTGAGTAACCAACCACTGTGTAGGTAGTGTAGTATCCCCGGTCTTGACGAATCACCACGTGATTTCCTACACTTCAGGCGAGAAACATGTTGACCATTCATACTTAGCCACCTCTGACCTTTACATCAGCGGTGCCACTTAATATATTTTTAATTGAGACCAGTGGGCTCAGAGAATAAATTGGTTTTGGAGCACCACCAGCCTTCCACACACCACCTCACTACGTACTTTTCCCACACCTACACCACGAGGCCCCACACCTGCACTTCAACCAACGGTTTGGGAAAAAGATCTCTGCCAAGGAGCTCCTCATAGGGTGCTCATCAGGCATTGCAGCGCAGGCTTGACAAGGAGCAAGCCCTATGACATAGCATGACACCTAACCGGGTGTGTGAGGGCCCCACTTCCCAATTTGGGAGACACCCTGTCTCCACATTAGGGTAGGGGTGTTGACCAACTCAGCCTCCTCCTCCTCCTTCCCCCACAGGAACGGCATACTCTTTCTCCTATACGTTGTTTAGATTTATCCCATGTTTTTTTTAACAGACTCACAGGAGGGCTTGCCTTCCTTGTCAGTGCTAGGCTTGCCAAGAGGTGCTTAAGGTCTGGTTCCCAAATTATTGCGTCATTAAGAGGTATACACATCAGAAATAATTATAGGCAACTTGCGTTCATGGTTGGCGACTGCAACTGCTGTGAGCCGCTGGCGTATAGCCAGAGATGCTGCTTCACCTTTAATGTTTGACAGAATCATTGCGGACATTACAGGAACATTTCCCATTAGGTTCATCCTCAAATCCTGGGCAGCAGCTGCCCCGTATTCATTCTGTATGTGTTTTAAGACGTCCAGTAAGACGGACATTGAGGGAGTGCCGTGACTGATCATATAGACAGCTGGGAACACTGCTCCCCAGGTGTTACAGTCTCCAATAGCGGGAAACATTCCATGGGGTAAGCACATAGTCAAGATTCTGTGCTTGTCTTGTGGTCCCATAAGGGGAAACACAGCTTCAAGTTGGTCTACATTTTGGGCGATCCAATTAGTGAGTATTTTACCCATAACTGAATGAACAATTACAGGACTTATTTTAGGCACTGCAGGCAACTGGACTCGCCCCGGCAGGCCAACCCTTGCTGGCTGTGTTAGCAAGGTGCGTGAAACAAATTGAGTTAAACATCTATATAAGACAACCAGAGCTTTGTAAAAAGCCCATGCTTACAAAAGGTTAAGAGCCGCCATATTAGGATAAGGTGTTTATCCAGCTGGAGCCGGCCAGGTTGCCCCATCACTACTGAGGGGACACATGCATACAGTTGTAGCTACATGTGGGAGAGCACCAAGGGACTAAGTAAGACAGCCTTGCTCGTGGTCACTGACCATATTAAATGCTCTCTTGACGCTAATGTCCCTACCATACTGGTTTTGTTAGATTTGTCAGCAGCATTTGATATGGTGTATCATCCTCGACTTCTTGACAGAATCTGGGAGTTAGGGTTTCAAGGAATGGCCCTCAAATGGTTAGCGGATTACCTGTCCCAGAGATCCCAAACGCTCATCCTTGGCACCTACAAGTGTAGAACTATGTTACTTGACTATGGAGTACCCCAGGGCTCCTGTCTGAGCCCTACGCTCTAATATTTATATGGCCCCTCTTGCTAAGCTTGTCAGAGGATTTGGGTTTGAGATTATCTAATACGCTGACGACACTCAGCTACTTTTCTCCTTTGGTTCCAACCTGTCCAAATCTAAAGCCTTATTCTCCTTCGGGATGAAGGCCAAAGCTACCTGGATGTTGGAAAACCGACTGCAGCTCGCCCCTACAAAAACATACATTTTGCTATTTGGACAAGCCCAACTTCTTTGGGCTCCTGATTGGTGGCCAGCTGAGCTGGGCCCCGAACCTTTACCCAAACTGGTAGTAAAAAACCTTGGGAGTCCGCTTGGACCAATCCCTTTCTATGAAAGAACACACATCGGCCACCACCGGGTCTTGTTTCCATATGCTACGTCTATTGAGAAGAGTTTTCCCTCTCTTACCACTCTCCTCAAGGAAAACCTTGGTTCAAGCCTTGTTAATCAGTCCTCTTGATTACGCAACTCACTCCTGGCCTCACCACTGAGAATTTACTCTCTAAACTTCAGGTTGTCCAGAACACTGCTGCTCACCTTGTATGTAACCTCCCCCCGGGCTCGGCCACAGCCCCACTTTTGCAGTCTCTACACTGGCTTCCGGTGAGAAAGAGAATCTTTTTTAAACTATGTTGTCTAAGCCACCGTGCTCTCCACGGTCAAGGGCCCTCTTTCCTAGCATCCAAGCTTCTGCCCTACACTCCTTTGAGACTTCTTAGATCACGCGATAAAGCCTTGCTCAAAGTCCCTAGGTTAAAGAAGGCTAGGGCAGGCTGCAGATCTTTCTCTTTCCTTGCCACTCATCTCTGGAATAATCTGCCTACGCAACTTCGTCGCTGTGAAAATCATCTCCTTTTTAGGAAGGCACTTGAGACCCACCTATTTTAGGTTAATTTTCAGCCTGTCCTTACTGTCCTGGTTCTGCGCCGAGATATCCCTTCGGGGTTGATTCGAGCGCGTAATAAATTAAAATAACATAACATAACATGGTGTTCCCAGTAACACAGTGGTGTTTCCAAGAGCGTATATAGATTCACCGCTTCTGAATCCCAGCAGAAGAACCAAATAATAAAACATGCGCAGCCTATTTGAAACTAAATGGGTAACACCAAACAAGCATGTTATTGTGTAACGTGTGCAAAGCAAATGCTGGCTATTGCGTGTAGTCAGGCTAATATAAACACAGTGGGCCTCTAGGAAATACAGGACATCCTGTGTCGAAATGCAATCTATCTACATGGTACAGAAATAGGATCAATCGAACTCACCCTAGGTATACCTAACTGATGATGAATCATATTGAGTCTGAAGCGGGTCAATAAAAAACTATGGTGGGTAATATCAATCGATAAATAAGGCTCTAATGTTGCGGAGGGTTGCAACAGAACATAAGCTCTTACTAAGGACTTGTTCATTTCAATCCAGTCTCTATCTTTTGATTTCAAGTCCCTAAAGGCCTCCTTGGTCCAGGCAACATCGCTACCAACAATGGCATCTGGGCAGTTAAAAAATCTCAGGGCGTCCTAATTTGTCACAGCATGTTCTAACAAAAGTTAACCATGCAATTCTAGAGGCTTGATCGAGGACAGTGCTTCAAAATTAATTAATTAATGCCCTTTTCTGGTCTTAACCAGACAAACAGACAGCCACAGTAACAAAGGCCGCAACTGCAAGATATCTGTCAAAAAGCCTCGCCCAAGTTCCTGGTGAATAATAAATTAAGGGGAAGGCATAGGTGTCTCTTTAAAAACTTGTTCTCAGTTACAGATAACACTGAAAGATTGGTATAGCCCCAAATGCTGCTGCCATAGAGGCAAAAGAAGCACATTTAGCTTTATAGATTTCAACATCACCTTGATGGATTTGCAAACCAGCCTGTTAGAAAAATCAAAATCAGGGGCTATGCTCCAGGCAAAAATATTCCATATAGAAGAAACTAGAGGGGACCAGGTCACAGCTGAATCAAACAGCTCTCCCAGATATAGAAAAGTGGCTACTCAACTGACAGTGTTGCCCAGGGCCGGACTGGGAACAGAAACAGGCCCTGGCAAACTGCTCAGCCGGCCCCCCCTGGGGTGAGGGGGAGTGCAGCCGAGCAGTTTGCGAGGGCCGGTTTCTGTTCCCAGTCCGGCCCTGGGCAACACTGTCAGGGCCGGTTTCGGCCGATTTTGTTACAGGGGGCCTATATTGCCGACCCCCGGTAACAAAAATGGCCCCCCAGAGGCCCAAAACCGGCCCCCACCCTAGCGGCCTACCGGGGAAACGCCCGGTGCCCGCTATGGCCAGTCCGGCCCTGGTGTTGCCTTTAACATGGAAGCCTCTAGTTTTAGTAGACCTGGGGCCAACCACCTTAACATGAGATTTAATTAAATTGTTGCTCAGATCTAAACTATCCATAAAGTGCACAAAATAATTTAACAAATGCTCTAGCTCCAACATTGTCCTGGATATGAGGACAGCATCGTCAGCATACAGCAGCACTGGTATTGATCACAGGCCAATTCGGGGCATGTCCCCATCACCCACAACAAGTGCTTTCTCCAAATGGTTTATATAATAGCACCAAGATACAACCGTTGCGCACCCCCCAGTTAAAAGTAAAGTGCTTGGTGCCTTCCTTATTGGGCCTATACCTGCCTGACACAGACAGGTAAAAGTACAATTTCTGCAACAAGTTAACTAGATTGACCTCAACTCCCAAGAAAAACATAAAATCCCAGAGTTTCTCTCTGTTGACCCTGTCAAATGAAGAGCTTAGATCTATGAAAACTAAATGTATGGCTCCTTGCTTGGCAATGGTTTATTTATTTACAAGAAGGTACACACTGAGATATTGATCCATTGTCCCAAGGCCAGGCCGAAAGTCATTCTGGAAATCAGGTAATATATTACAATCCTTGGCCCAGGTCATTAACCTATTAAAGGCCAACGATCCTATGATCTTCACCACTGAACTAATTCCAAAGTAATGGGGCGGTAACAACCGGGATCAGCTCTGTTCCCTTTCTTAGATTCAGGCACTGTCACAGAAGTGGGCCAAATCTTGGGTATAGGCTGCCTAACAGCCGCATTGATGTATAAGCTAATCAGGGGAGCCCAGAGTGCTATTTTAGATTTAAAAACGTCCAAGTACATTCCATCAGGACCGGGGGCCTTGCTCTTGAGAAGCTCTTGGATAGCATCTCTGACCTCTTCCCAGGAAAAGTTAATACATGAAGAACCGTCATTCAAGATGAAATCACAGTACTCAGAGACAATGTGAGGTGCATCATAGATGGCTTTCAAATGACTGTGCATTTTTATCAGGAGAGAGTGTCTGTCTTCTCATAGAGGCCAATCATACCCACAGAGGCTACATTACCTTTTGGTAGAAACATATTCTCTCACCTTGGAACTCTGTCACTGAATGTGACCATAGAGGCTATGAGTACCCGCATAGACTTCTGTGCGTTTGCTTCTGGTTTCTATTATAACATTTTCCCTCGCCTCGGCACTTTATTCCTGAACGTGACCTTTGAGGCTATATGCACCCACATGGGCCTTATGACCTTTTGCGTCTGCTTTTGGTTCAAACATATTCTCTCGCCACAGAACGCTGTTCCTGTTTGGGGCCGCTAATGCATTGTTGGGGCTGTAGTGTCCCCCGGCGGGGTAGCGGTGCAGTCTACCCGCGCTCGGAGGCTTCACGCTAGCGCGTGTCGTCACGCGCTAGATATAAATAAAGGGGCGTGGCCCGGCTCTGGCAGTCGGGACCACGCGGCAAACTTAATGAGCCGTGTCCAGTATTCATTGCGGCCGCAGCGCTAATTAAATGCACGCGCGCGCCCCCTATCACACTGGCGACGAGGCGGTAACGAGCCCAAGTGCCTCAAATTGATGTGCTTTGTCCCCTGGAGTGGTTTGGAGCCTTTGATCTGGGCCATACAACCACGGGGGAGCCAACTGCTCTGCAGAGGCCTGCTGTGTGCGCCTGGCAGGTCTGCTACTTCCAGTGAAGACCCCACAGCCCCTGAGAGTGCCTGGAGAGAAGAGGGACTTTTCCCTGCACACCCTGCCAGAGCCCACGCACGTGGGTGTGCCCCAACACCCAGGGAAGGAGGACATCACAGTGAGGCCAGCACCCACAGGCTACCAAAGGAGGACCTGACTGCGCCTTCGTCACCCTCGGCCAGGCGGCTACTACCAAGCCCAGGAGGTAGGCAGTGCACGTGCCGCGAGGAGTGACTGCGACTGCGCTAAGATGGCGTCAATCCCGGCCATTGAGCCCTTTGTAGTAGATGGCGCTCCCTCATCCCTCGCCCCGCGGTGGAGGGACTGGACTGACCGTCTCCAAATTTACTTTGAAGGGGCGGGAATAGCCCGGCACAGGCGCAGAGTCCTACTCCTCCATCTGGGAGGCAAAGATATCCACCGCATTTACAAAACCCTGGTGGAGGCCACACCCAAAATGTATGTGACGCTGCTCAACGCCCTAAATGCGCATTTTGAGCCGCTGGCGAACAGGGACTATGAAAGATTCATCTTTCGCCAGGCCAAGCAAGAAGCGGAGGAGTCGTTAGACGCGTTCCACGGGCGTTTGAAAGAACTGGCCAGCACGTGCGGATTTCGAGACGAACAGGAAGAAATCCGAGGTCAGATAATACAAGGGTGCTACTCGTCCAAACTCAGAGTGAACATCCTTCAGGAGGATGGCAAGTCTCTAGCGGACATCCTCACCCTGGGCCGGTCAAAAGAGCTGTCGCAAGCCAGGGCATCCCACATGGAGGCGGCCCTCCACCGACCCATCAAGACGGAACAAGTCAACGCGGTGGAAAAGGCGAACGTGGTGAGGCCCAAAGCGCGCCAACAATCAGGGAAAAGACAGCAAGACAAGAAAAGGGAATGCGGCTACTGTGGAGGCACGCCCCATCGCATGCAAGAATGCCCAGCGAGAGGGAAGAAATGCAGTGCTTGCGGGTGGATGAACCACTTTGCGGCGGTATGCCGGTCTGCAAAATCACGGAAAGAAGCAGCACAGACAGTGGCTGAAGCACACGACAGTGAGGACATGGACGATGACGCGGGAGACTACCCGGTCCAATATGTATTCGCAGCAGACCAACCATGACGGAAGAGACGTCGACTTCCAAGGTGCCGAATCAAGATCCATCACCAGGATGTGAGAGCCACCATAGACACTGGGGCCTCGATCGAACTAATGGCTGCCAATGTGTACAATCAACTAAGTCCACGCCCGCCGTTACGTGAAGCAAGGATCAGGGTATTTGCATACGGGCAGAAAACACCCATCCCACTCCTGGGATGTTTCAAGACTGAGCTGAGACACCGGGACCTCAAGATCCCCACCACAGTGTACGTGACCAAGGAAGGAAGCGGAATGATAATAAGCGGACAATCCGCAGAAGAGCTGAAGCTAATCTCATTCGCCATGGTGGTACAAGAGGAGGAACTGGAGGCCATCATGGAGGAGTTCGAAGACGTCTTCAAAGGCATTGGATGCCTGAAAGGGAAAGAAGTCTCTCTCCACATTGACCCGTCAGTCCAACCGGTGGCGCTGAGGCACAGGCCCATTGCATTCCACTTGCGGAAGAAGGTCGAAGAAGAGCTAGAAGCACTGGAGAAGCAAGGGATTATAGAGAAGGTCAGTGGACCCACCCCATGGGTGTCCCCGATCGTAGTGGCACGGAAACCGAAACAGCCAGGGCAGGTCCGCATCTGCGTTGACATGCGCCTTCCAAACGCTGCGGTGAAAAGGGAACGTCACCTAACCCCCACCATCGACGACATCTTAGAAGAACTGAATGGCGCAAAGTGGTTTTCGAAGATGGACCTACGGTCCGGCTATCACCAACTGCCACTACACCCGGACTCTCGATACATCACCA
Source organism: Calotriton arnoldi (assembly GCA_963921515.1). Taxonomy (NCBI): domain Eukaryota; kingdom Metazoa; phylum Chordata; class Amphibia; order Caudata; family Salamandridae; genus Calotriton; species Calotriton arnoldi. The sequence continues at coordinate 1,000,008 of CAWUFW010004342.1, read as the reverse complement.
CCTTCTCTACGCACGTCGGTCTCAGGAGATACCGACGCCTCAATTTCGGGATCTCGAGTGCCGCGGAGGTGTTCCAAAACACCATCCGGGAAGTCCTCAGCGGGCTCCCGGGAGTCTTGTACGTAAGCGACGACCTACTAATATACGCATCGTCGATGGAAGATCACCACCATAGACTTCGCGGTGTTCTCCAGAGGATCAAAGAGTCCAGACTGACCCTACACAAAGAAAAGTGCCAGTTCTTAAAGAACAAGATCAGCTTCTTTGGCTACACGTTCTCCGACAAAGGAGTGGCCCCGGACCCCAACAAGGTGCGGGACGTCCAGGAAGCCCCAGCACCCTCCAACATCTCGGAAATAAGGAGTTTCCTAGGGATGGTGAACTTCTGCGGGCGGTTCGTCCCGGACCTATCCAACCTCACAAAGCCCCTCAGGGAACTGACGAAATCCACCACCACGTGGCAGTGGGGCCCCGACCAGGAACAAGCCTTTAAGGACACCAAAGCAGCCCTGTCGGCAGACACCACACTGTCGTACTTCAACCCGGCCCGATCCACCAACGTTGCTGTTGACGCCAGCCTATATGGGCTAGGAGCCGTGCTCACGCAGTTACAAGGAAATGGAGGGTGGGCCCCGATCGCATACGCGAGCCGCTCCCTGACAGACACGGAACAGAGATACTCGCAGATAGAACGAGAAGCGATCGCCATCCACTGGGCCTGTCGGCACTTCCACGTCTACGTGTACGGCCATCCATTCACAGTGTCCACCAACCATAAACCCCTCATCCCCCTGTTTCAAGCGTCAGCATCCAAGCCTCCCCCGAGGATCGAAAAATGGATCCTTCAGCTGCAGGGGTATGACTATCGAGTAGAATACAAGCCAGGCTCATCCAATCCGGCGGAGTACCTTTCGAGACATCCGAGGGCCGTCACCAGAGCGGAAGAAGAGGATGCCGAAGACACTGAAGAATATGTCCGGCTCGTATCGGAAAGATCCCGACCACTTCCCATGAGTCTTGAAACCATCGTAGAAGCCACCCGGGTCGATGAATGCCTGCAACTGGCCATACTAGCGGTCCATTCGAATGACTGGCGCCCCATTCAGTCCACCATGACCAGACGGACGCCGCAAGCAAAGACCGTCCTGGAGTCAATTGTGCGGGTCAAGAATGAACTTTCGGTCGACAGCAGCGGCTGTCTACTCAGAGGCCCGCGACTGGTGATCCCATCAAGCCTTGCTCAACAAGCCGTGGATCTCGCACACAGGGGACATCAAGGTATGGTAAAACAAAGAGTCGGCTGAGGGCCAAGGTGTGGTTCCCAGGGATGGACCCACTGGTTGAACAAGCGGTCAGAACATGCTCATGGTGCCAGGTATCAGGCCAACCAGATCGCCCTCACCCCGTCATCACTGAAGAAAACCCCCAACGGCCATGGGAGTGCGTGAGTGTTGACTTCGGACACCTCCCAGATGGACGCTATGCCATGGTGATCATCGATGACTACACGAAATACCGCAAAATCGAGATTGTAGGAAGTCAGACAGCCACAGAAGTGATTACAAAAATCGAGAAAACCATTGCAACCCATGGAATATTCGAAGTGGTGAAGACAGACAACGGCCCACCTTTCCATGGACAGGAATTTGCAGATTATCTCAAGGCCTGGGGAATGCAACACCGGAAAGTGACCCCGTGCTGGCCCCAAGCAAATGGGGAAGTAGAGAGGTTCATGCGCACTCTCAACAAAGTAATACGCATCGCGCATGCGGATGGATCACCACTCGAGAGAGCTATATACAGCTTCCTGAGGGAATACCATTTGACGCCCCATCTCATGACCGAGGCAGCTCCGGGGCCGGCAAGCATGGGCCAAGTAGTGCGAGACACCATCCCACATCACCCAAGCTGGACCCCGTCTCCCATTGACGCCGCAAAGGTCCTAGCCAACAGGACCAGCACCAATGACCACACCAGCACTGACCGACGAGCCAGAAGGTCGGTCATTCATGTAAGGGACCGAGTTTACGTCAAGGACAGGTACCCCGGGAGCAAGTTCCGGCTTCCGTTTGAACATCAGCCATGGACAGTCATTCGCCGAACCGGCACGATGATAACAGCCAGGAGAGGAACCGAAGAGATCACACGCAACATATCCTTTTTCAAAAGGGTACACGCCGGAACCCTTGACCCGCCGCTATCGGACGACCTGGAAGCCAGACTACGCCAACAGCCAGGGGAGGAAGGAATGGATGGTGACCAAGGAACGATCCCCATGGAAGAGTTGGACCGATCTGACCATGGTACCACTTCACTGTTTGGAACGCCAGACGGAGCACTGCTAAGTTCCCCTGCAAGACCTCCTGAGGGTGAAGTCTCGCAGGAACTGACCCCGTCATTGCCATCCTCACGGGGAGAACACTCCAGATATGACCTGAGAAGCAATCCAGCTCCATCCTCCCGCCTAGCAGGGTTCATGGTGTGATGAACCAAGGACTGGAATCCTAGTGACTGGTAACAGATCTACGTATTCAAAGTTTTGTTTGTTGTTTAATAAAGGTTGGAAGGAATGTAGTGTCGTCACGCGCTAGATATAAATAAAGGGGCGTGGCCCGGCTCCGGAAGTCGGGACCACGCAGCGAACTTAATGAGCCGTGTCCAGTATTCATTGCGGCCGCAGCGCTAATTAAATGCACGCGCGCGGCCCCTATCACAGGGGCCACAGAGGCTTTGTCAATTATTGCCTTTGTTTTCTTTGTGTCTTTGTAAAACCACATCACCACGCCTCTGGACTTTGTTTCTGAAAGGGACAGTGCCGAAACAATACATTTTGACAAACTGATGAATCCAGTATAAACAGGAAAAGTTCCCTACAACTACAATTCCCATGGACACGCGGATGCCACGTGTACCACGTGATCCACACGCGGACGCCCGTACCACAATTTGGGGGCATACCCCGCCCACTGCTTTGATTTATGGCAGTCGGCACTGATCGAGTTTACCCTCGCCGGGACTCCAGAGAGAACCTTAGCACCCTGTGACCGGTAAAATAAGATTTGCGGAACATTACGTGTATGCAAAATCAGCGTAGCACTTGCATGGCACATTTGTTTCTTCCCCCACTTAGAGGAGCAGGGACTTCACTCGTGAGGGTTTCTCCCGATAGCTCCTTTTCAGTGTGGGTCCCGGGGGAAGCGAAGGCGCAGCCCAGTCTTCCCCTGGGAGGCTTCGCGAGGTTAAGTGGCACGGCACGGCAGGACAGGATTGGCGGATTGCGGGAAGGGTGGAGTTTGGGGGGTCAAAATATAAGGAGTCAGGAGAGGGGGTGCCAGCCTCTTTCTGACTCCTCACACTACAGAGAAAAAGTTTGTGCTTGAGGTCGGAAGGTGAAGGCCTAGCAGGCGCGTGTGGGGAGGAAAAAGTGTCCCAGGGACAGAACAGGTGATACTGAACGGAATCTCCTGTTACACCCTCCGATGAGCTGGCCCTCAGTGCATCGCATCTGGTAATGGTGTTAGGCTGCCGGGGGATTTTTCAGCTCGTTTTTCACGTCGGGGCTTTCGCACTGTACTTTGTTTTGTACTTACCTTCTGCCTCTTTACCCGCGCTGCTCCCTGGTCCACCACGGGTTTTACCTGATTGTTGTGGAGGGAGTAGCCGGTATCTTTCTCTCCCCCCTCCCCTTTCCGGACACGTGACCGGAGGGGGCGGAGCCCTAGGGGATACTTAGGCGATGTCAGTTTCTTCGCGCAGTGGACGCGCGCTACACTGACAGATAAAGCTGAGCGTACTTGTGTGCATGAACAGTGATTTTTAACTTGTCACAGCTGTTTTTAAAGCGCACCGCTTTCGCACTGTACTTTGTTTTGTACTTACCTTCTGCCTCTTCACCCGCGCTGCTCCCCGGTCCACCACAGGTTTTAACCGATTGTTGTGGAGGGAGTAGCCGGCATCTTTCTCTCCCCCTTTCCGGGCAGGTGACCGGAGGGGGCGGAGCCCTAGGGGATACTTAGGCGATGTCAGTTTCTTCGTGCAGCGGACGCGCGCAGCGGGCGTGCCGAAGGCAAGCCCACCTGCGCCCGATCGGGCCCAGGGGCCACAACCCCTGCATGTTTTTCTGGAACTATTAGATCCTACAGTTTCCAAGCGCTACATATGCTGAGAAAGAACTGTAACGCGAACTGCTCGCACTCTCTTAACGTGGCAAATAAAGTCTTCCACTGCCCTCACTGTGAATTCTCCTTCCAGCCTTGCTTCAAAGCTGAGAAGCACGCTGTTACCTCACCTCTGTTGAGGATGTTCCTCCTAAACTGTAGATCGTTTTCTAAATACTCCACTGAACTTGCCATCCTACTGGAAGAATTAAAACCTGATGCTCTCTTTCTAACAGAGACTTGGCTCTACACAGAGGCGGACCATGTCCTTATTCAAACCCTCCCTCCCGGGTATTTAACACTCAGGGCCGATCGTAAGATGGGTAGAGCTGGGGGCATAGCCATTGTTTTTAAGGACATTTTCAATTGCCGCATCACAACAGACCCTCTACAGGACTGCGAAAGCCTGGCCTTTTCAATTGATTCCTCTCCGACTAACACCTTCTCTGGTCTGCTGATATACCGCCCCCCAGGCCCACTAGGGCAATTCCTTACTGCCCTGCCTACCACTGTTTCCACCTTAGCCTGTACACCTTCTAATTTCACGGTGCTTGGGGATCTTAATCTCCACTTAGATGATCCCTCTGACCACTCACCCAATGAACTGATATCTAATCTTTCGGCACTTCAGCTCACTCAGAGAGTTCTTAAACCTACACATATCAAAGGTCATCTACTCGATCCTGTTTTTAGTAATTTACGAGAACTTACTGTAGGCACCCCCACTCCACTTCCCTGGTCGGACCACTTTTTAATCCCCTTAATCTGGGAAACCCATGGACCCACGTTCTCCCCTAACATGATCTCGGCTCTGGAACGGAACTGGTCAAAGCTCCCCACTGAGCACTGGATTTCTGTTCTTGAAGCCACTAAACCAGCCAGTGATCTGAACCCCATTGTGGCCAATGAAAAGTTCAATAAGTGTATACAAAGCTCCCTTGATGTAGTTCTCCCTAAGATATCCACTCACAAACAAGCCAGGCTGAAGACTGCTCCCTGGTTTTCTCCTAGGGTGAGAGAACTAAAACAATCGTGTAGAAGACTTGAATGTTCCTGGAGACAAAACTATTCTGATTCCAGGAAACTTAAATATAGAGAGGCAATCAGATCATACAAAGCTGGAATTAAAGCTGCCCAAGCTGCCTTTTATGAGGAGAAAATCATCCTAGCGGCAAACTCCCCCAAATACATTTTTTGAATTGCCAAAACCCTCTCCAATCTGCCTCAGAAGCAGCCAACATCAGAGGGGGCACTCACAAGGTGTAATAACTTGGCGGAGTTTTTCCAACAGAAAATTCACAACATTTACATGTCCCTTCTGGCCTTTCAGAATCAACAATTTATGACACCGACTTTGGAGCCACTTGCCGGAACTCAAATCACATTAGTGCAATTCCCCCTTTTGGATCCTGCCTCATTGTACTTAATCATGGCAAAAATAAAGTCGGGCTCCCCTACTGATCCTGCCCCTCCTTTGCCCCTGATTTTAGCTGCCGAGACCATTCGTCCTGTAATCCTTGATCTGGTCAACTCCTCCATCTCTTCCGGAACGGTTCCCCCCGCCTGGAAGTGCGCACTGGTAAAGGCCCTTTTAAAGAAACCCAACCTCGACCAGTCCAACTTAACCAACTTCCGTCCCATTTCGCTCCTTCCCTGGACGAGTAAGATTCTGGAAAAACATATAAATTCTACCTTAGTAGATTTTCTAGAATCCAACGATCTCCTTCATCATTCCCAAACTGGCTTTCGCCCTCAACTAAGGACCGAAACTGCCCTTTTAGCAGGCGGATACTGGATAAGGGAGGCAAGGCAGCGATCATCCTACTTGACCTCAGTGCCGCTTTCGACACTGTTAACCATAGCACTTTGATCCACCGGCTAAAGAGTGTGGGAGTGACCGGGACGGCTATAACATGGCTACAATCCTTTCTTAGTGATCGGTTCTTTCAGGTCTTTGAGGGTGATGTCTCCAACCGGCTGTCTCTCAGCTGTGGGGTTCCCCAGGGCTCCTCCCTGAGCCCCACGCTGTTTAACATCTATATGAGACCCTTGGCAGAGATTTCCAACCATTTGGCATTAAAATCATCACATATGCAGATGACACGCAGCTCGTGGTGGCATTGAACCACCCCGAGAGGTCATCTAGCACCCTAGGCCCGTGCCTAGAGGAAATTGCCAGGTGGATGGAACTCTCTTGCCTTAAGCTGAACGGGGACAAGACCGAGCTTATGCTCCTGGGCAACTCACCCTCATTCGATCCTGTTTTGCTCTGGCCTAACTGCCTTGGTCCTGCACCAGATCCGAAGTCTCAGATTAAGAGCCTTGGTGTGTGGCTTGATCACTCGCTCAGCTTTAATCACCAGGCCAGTCAAAATCTCAGCCACATGCTACGGCCTCCTGAGGATGCTCCAAAAGATCCTTCCCCCTTTTCTGGCGAGAAGGATCATGGTCCAGGCCCTCATCCTCTCTCGCGTGGACTATGGGAATTCCCTCTACTTGGGAGCCCCCCAATACACCATCCATAAGCTCCAGATCATTCAGAACTGTGCTGCTCGCATGCTTCTTCAGGTCCCCCGTCGACAATCTGCGAAACCTGCACTAAGAAGCCTCCATTGGCTACCAATCAAGGCAAGGATCCAGTTTAAGGCCATGTGCCTGATTCACAGGGCCTTGGAAGAAGGGCCCAGTGTCAATCCAATCCATGATCACTCCCTATCAACCTCCAAGAGATCTCCGCTCTGTCTTCCTTCCTAGTCACCACACATAGAATAAGGAAGGCTAGATGGGGCGGGCGCTCCTTCTCCCATAATGCTGCTAACTCATGGAACTCCCTCCCACTCTACCTGCGGAAGGAGCGCAACCTGCTCTCTTTTCGAAAGCTTCTAAAAACCGTTCTCTTCAATGAATGCAACTAATCCGCTCCTCCCCTGTCATCTGCGTCAGTCCACAGCGCTGGGAGGCCTTAGGGTAGCCATTGCGCTATATAAATTCTATCTCATATCAAATTCTATCCTATTGTGCCACTAAGCCGGGGGAGGAGGACTGCAGTCAGTTCGGAGCCAGTGGCGAGGGCAGTGGGCCGTACACTACGCTTCTGGGTTCTGATGGCATGGGTTTTATGGAGGCATCGGGCATGGGTAGGACACTCTCTCCGGCCTTTGCGGGACATAAGTGACAGTTATCCCTCTTGCTTTGGCGGCAGATGGACAGGTACGTCACCTCAGGAATCTGAGGGGGGGGGGCGGCCCGGCTGCATGGTGTGATTTTTCAGTTGGATTGCGACAGTGTTTTTGCCTGTACACGTCATTGGTACTGCGCCTATGACAATCTGCCACTAGGTGGCGGTGTTGGTAAATGTTGTGTACCACCCAATATGTGCAGTTTTTCTGTGTGTATTAATTTTAGTGAGTTCCGAGCAGTTTGTCATCCTCTGCTACGGGGCAGACATAAATTAGTTTAGCAGTTGGGGAAGATCCTGTACCTCTGAGTTAGGCCTATGTGAAACGTGGATTAGGTGGATATTTCACGTAATTTCGGCTTTAGGATAGGTTTGGTACACATTATATAGGCATTAGCAGATTACGCACGGGCACCTCAAACGCTGTCGGTAGTGGCTAGCATTTTAGCGTGCACCCTGTGGTTTGGATCTTCACCATTGTTCAGGGAAAAGCAGATAGCAGAAATACATTTTCCAAATGGATGGCTCCTAAGCAGAGTAAAATGCGAAGAGTCAATTACATGTTTTTGCTATTCTCTCAAGCGCCACTGGGGCGGGGGCAGAGAGAGCTACAGGGAGTGGAGTGCAACTAATTGAAAGGATCACACTTAAATATCACTATTTTATGCACAATTCAGGTGCTGGGATAATGGTCACTAGCTTCTTTCCTAGCCTACACATAAGGTAGTATGCCAAGGGACGTATGAGGCAAGTATCTTGAACGTGGGGCACTACTCCATAAGGCCTGCACTGGTATAATAGTGGTAATTTCTTGACATAATGGAGGCACTGGTGGAGGTGTGCTTCATTTGTTTTTGCTTAATCGTGCCCGGCCTACTTTTCAGAGTGGTTATTATACAGTATGGATGGTCCTAACAACCAGTGACTAGTGGATGTATCATTGGGCTCATTAATGTTTTTACAGAGAATGATTGGTGGGGCTGGGTTGGATCAGGTACAATTAGCACTATAATGGCAGTGTTCGCCTGGTACGTGGGTATGTTTACTGGGCCTTGGCAAGCCACATCGAAAAGCGGTGACCCGGTGTCACAAGTTTTGGGGGGTCGGGGCCTGAGTATGGTGAGTGCATTCCATGCTGGTAGAGGCTGCCTAGTGCAAACGGGCGCCTCGCCCCCTCTCCCCCCCCTGCACCGGAGGGTGTCTTTTGGTGGTTCGCCACCAAGGTGGGCATGGGGTAAGAAGGCGGAGCCGGTTAAGGGATTGTCGGCTACAAACACGCAGGAGAGGCACAGCTCCAGGGCCTTGGGAATGATGGCATCGTGCAGCTCTGTGAGGGCTTTCATTCAGACTGAGGAGGAAGTCACAAGGACGCCAGGGCTCCAAGCGAGCTGGGGGCAGGGAGCAGGCTATAAGGGTGCAGAGACCCACGTGAGGGCCAGGGCGGCTCGTGGGCCTGGTGGTGCGGGAAGACCACCTGGTTGGGACAGCCAGCTGGTGGTTGGAAGGGACAATGCCTGCAGAAGAGGTGGGCAGGTGGCTGGAGACACCAGCTGGGGCGCATGACGGCTCCAGGTTCATGGCCATAAAGAAGTAGGGGCATCTATGACGGCGTTCCTTACATCGTGGGATTGTCCACGCAGTACCTCAACTGCACTATCCACCTCGGTGGTGGGGTGGTGCATGGTGTGACGAAGGATGTTATGTCCGTGCCGTAGATGTTCGCTGTGAATGCTGGGGTGCATGGGTAGGATTGCGTGTCAAGGGATGGAATAAGTGAGGTGGTGAAGGGCATGGAGACGTGATTGTGGGGCTGTCTGAGGTGCGAGGCCCTGCTGGAGGCAGGGCAATTCGACATGTCTGTTGGTGTCTTTACAGAAAGCAAAGGCAGGCGGAGGGGACAACACCGGGCAGCGGAAGGAGGTTCGCAGTGGAAGTCATAAGCAGAATGGACATTGGAGTTTTTTATCGCAGGTGAGATAGGCTGGTGGTCAATGTGATATGCACAGGAGGTTGGGGCCTGTTGGGTATGCAGTTAACTCAATTGGGGTTTGACCAGGTAATTGAAGGTGTGGGAGAGGAAACGGAAGGGTGGAAAGGGGGGAGGCCAGAAGCACGGCTCCCCCACATTGGGCCGAGCGAGGCCCTGGGGTCTCCTGCACAGGTTTTGGTACGGAACTAACGGTGGAATCAGGAATGCAAGAATGGTGGTTTTCAATACCTTACATGGGCGTCAATGCTGACTGGTTGTGGGCCTGGTAGCAAGCTACGGCCTCAATTGATACGGTGAGTGCCTTTATATTACAGGTATGACCTGTCAACCCCGGCCTGCGCAACAAGGGCCAAGTATAATGTTGGTAATTCAAGTGCATTTCAAGGGCCACATTTGGCTCGGGGAGAGAGGGACGTGGGGGACAGGATAAACATGAACAGAGAAATTTTTGGAAGACATATTTATGAGGAATTATGAATCAGGGGATGGCCACGAGACAATCTTTGGCCTCAACCGGGGTGGGAAGGCCTTGTCTATTATAGTTAAGACTGTCAAGACTGGTCCGCCCAACGAGGACAGCCCCTAAGAAACTATGTATGTTACTGGACCCGCAGGATGAGGTACGTGGGCAATTAGTGCAGCCCGAGGAATGTACTTACTTCGAAATGGGTCTCAGGCTTGTTTGATCATGTTCACCTCACCTGAACGGGAGGGTGGGCCTCAGTATAGTTTGACCTGATGAACCCTGATTCGCCACAGTGGGTGGGCAATTTTTATGCCATTTCTTGGATGCAGTTCACTTCAGATATATGCAGCAACAGCGGCTGTATGGTTTTGGGAGGGTGCTGGTCTTCGATTCGCACCCCTGCCCGCACAACGAGGGGCAGGTGCAATGATGAAAATATGCATTTCAGGGGCTATGCTTGGCTCAGGTGGTGGGGAATGTGGGCCAGGTTATGTGTGTCCACATACATTGAAAGGGACTGCCTCGAAGAAAACAAGGCCCTTGCTCCATACAGCGAGGGTTTTTTCCTTTACGGATGGTCATTTCAGCACAGTTCCTCCATTGGGTGGCAATACTCCACCAGGCAGTGGCAGTAATCAGGGACTGTCTCCATCGGGATCGTACCAGCAAATGTGGCTGTGTGCTTGGGACAGAGTTGGTCATGGAACCACGGGATACATGGGGACAGCAGGTTTCATGTTGCCGCTGGGTGGGGGAGGAGAAAAAGGGGGTTTTATAGCTCGTGCTAATATTTCCTTTCTTCATAGGGTGTGAGCAGTCTCGGGAACCATGGGATGTCGATTGGATAGTGGGGACAGCTGTCGTCCCTGGGATACTAGGAACGGTATGGCACCATGGACGGGATTTTGGAAGGCCAAGCAACGGACATGATGTGCTCTGGTGGGGAATGCTTTGTGGGAGATGGTGTTTTGTTTTGACGGTTTGTGCGACCATGGTGCATGAAAAGGGATGACCAGACGTGCTTGTGATACATTTGAGAGGAGGAAGGATTTAAGTCCGGCGCTCAGGGTGAGCGGTAATGCAACTTGGGGAGGAGGGATGTGTTGTTATTTCACATGGAAGCTGGTGGGGACATGTTGGGATGGTCTGCATTGGTCCCTTTGCAGAGATGGATGAGAGGTGATAACATATGCGCCCATCGAGGCCATGAGGACGATCTATTGGGCACTGAGAATTTTGGTCTGGACAGGGACATTATGGTGGCAGCTATATGGAAACAGTAGAGGGAAAAATGGGACTGTTTTGTTACAGTCTGGTATACCTCTCTGATCTGGGGCACCGTTCACTATCTGTGGGGACTGAGGACATCTTGGGAGATATGAATGAGAAGTTGGTGGATGACGGGAAGCGCGGTATTGCAGCAGGTTGGGGTGGGGCAGCAAAACGCCCTCTGGGGTTTTCCTGGGTGGCGGTAGTTGGGGGGGAGGGGGGTGGAGAGTCAGATGCGGGCGTATCCACCCCTTGGAGGGGGGGAGGGAGCATAAGCGAAGGAAGACGGTGTGCGGGATGCCTGGTACAGGACAAGGAGGCTTCACTGGAGGATGCTCGGGTAAAAGAAGTGCGAAAGAGACTGGGAATGGAAGGAGGTTATTGAAAGAAAGGAGTGAAGCAAGATCGGGTACTGAGGTGAAAGCTGGGGTTGAAGAGAGAATGGTGAGAAGAAAGGGTTTACGTTTAAAGATGTTTTGATAATTATGATAAATTGTTGAACTGTTTTAAGGTATGCAATCCTGTCCTAATAAATGGCCTTTTACGCATCATGGAATGCAGTGTCTGGTTACCTCGCGATAACTTTGATGCGATGCTGGACGTCACGGTGGTCTAGTATGGACTCTCCAGATCTCTGCTTTTTAAGCGGAAGATTTACACTCATTTCTCGAGTCGAGTATATGTATGACTCGCTGCACGGGGATGCAGGTTAAGCGTTTTCCCCCTTCCCTCTTTCTTCTCTCAATGTTTATCAGGGACACCATTAAGGCTTTTAGATTGAGGGACATTGCGTACAACATGGCTGTTGTCCAGCGATATTTTAAACGCCATACATACCTCATATAGATGCCAGACCAGACGTTTGACCACACTTGTTGTGGCCACTATGAGAGCATTTCCACAGTGGTGATTTTTGAGTTACACTTGGCATTTCACCTGCATGTGAGATCTAAGCATTTCTGAATGAATCACAGGATGTGATAGGCAGGTACAGCGATTTACTGCCTGACAGACAGAAACGTACCTCAGTGCAACATTAAGCAGCTTTTTTATATTAATTAGTAGACACGATATTAATCATCTGACCACTATGCAGATAGTCATATAGAATTGCACGAATTGGTGATGGTAAACCTATGCCATGAATGCCTTCATAGAATACATGCCGGGTCCTACTGTTTGTTATGGTTTCCTTTCCAGTGGGGCACTCCTGGATGTACCTAGTGGCTTGAGGGTGGATACCACTGACTCCTTGAGAAGGTAAGGTATCCATCACACAATATAGGAGATGTTTGCTAGGTTGAATCACTGTTTTTGAATAGTTGTGTGATAACTGACCATTACTAAATTTCGAGCACATGGAACTGACAATAGTCAAGATCACTATATACATAGTTGTGCACCCCTTCTAGGCTGAGCAAACATTGTGCGAACATGAAATGTTTACTTGTTGTTTTATTTCTTTAGAACGACGGTGGACCCCCACATATTCAGGCCATCCTCCTGGCCATTTCGATCCTTGACGGGCCAGTATAAATAATAATTTTTTTACTTTGTATGAGCACATTGAACAGAGTGACTAATCAATCAAGGTCCTGAAGCAGGGGCGGCTGGTGACATTTGAAAGTGGTGGGGCGTAAAATGATTGGCATACTGCACCATAGCGAGCGAGCGTAGCAAGCGAGCCCGAACAACATAAGGGGGGTTCGGGGGGTTCCTCCCCCTGAGAAAATTTTGGAAAAAAAGCGGAAAAATGGTGCATTTTCATGCAAATTTGAGAAAGCAGGAAGGTTAATAAAGCAATTATGAAAGTGCAGTTATTACATTAATAAAGAGATGTCATATAACATAGGTAGCTGCTTATTCAGTATAACCACAGAGCTTCATAACAGACTTCGAGATACAATGCATTTCTGAGTACCTCACAGGTGTTTTTTATTGAACAACAACAACAACTAAACTGGTCGCAAAGTAGCTGCATTGAACATATTGTTTACTTTTTGTAAATGAAATCAGCACGTCTCTCTTTAAGTGCCCACGTTATAATCAGAAAGCTTTTTCCCAGCCGGGGGTACCGCACAGCCAGAGTCCTAATCGGGGCCCACGTGACACAAATTTGCATACTCGCAGTGGATGACTGCGCGCCGGTTTGGCTGGCGCACGTGTTGTTGAGTTATGTGTCTATTTTCTTTCGCGTCACGCATTTTACACACGTCCCTGCCAAGCCACTGGACTCACCGGCTGCAGCGCCAAGGTTTAGGATGGGTGGGGCATGTGGATATCTGGCAAAGCATGCTTCAATCTGCGGAAGTCTGCGCCTCCCAATGCCGTTTATCAGCTTTGGCTCCATGCAAAACATATGCAAGGCCGTGCCTCTGTCCCCTTAGCAGGAGTCTATCAGCGCCACACTGTGTGGAGGAAGGTCGGCCTCGCCTTTAAGAAGTTTAACACTGAACCAGGATTGATTATTATCACCCATTACAACTATTATGTTTCATCCTTTTCCTCTTTTGTAATTTGGCAAGAAAGTTAAGAATTCGTAGGTCAGATTTCATACATTTGCTGTGTGTTCTGACAGTTTTTCAACATCTATTCTGATCAGCCCGACAAAAAAGACATTTTACACTAACTGACAGGTGCAAAAAGTGGATTTTTGTAGAGGCTGTTCGGTGATATCATTTTTGCAATAGTTTGCTATTGCAGTTGAAGGTGGACACTAATAACTCCTTGCAGGGTGGCTCACAGACCCTTGGCCCAACCCAGGCAGACTCCAATTAAGTCATAACTGTGACAGTCTGAAAATATTGCTGTCCCTAAAAAGAAAAAAAGACTATTGGACTGGCTCTTTTTCCAACAAAATAGAAAATAATAGTCACGGCCACTTCAGACATAATTTAATTATTGCCGCATTTAGTAGTGTATGGTGGTGTTGTGTTTAATAGTAGCCCATTAATATAAAACATGTTCATCAGATATTATTTCACGGTTGAAACAATAAAAGGATAACAAAGCTAATAAGTTAGCTCAGTTGGTTGAGTGCTCGCTGCACAGTGTGCGCTGCCCGAAAGGCCATAGGTTCGAGTTGTGGGAAGGTACACACTCTGACACTCAGCCTTTTAATGTCTGATAAACAGAGCCATCCCGGTGTTATTACACGCATCATCACGTCTAAGACAGTAAAGCAATGCCTCTTCTGGCGAGCTGGCATTTTGTGACTGCGGTTATTGCTAATTAATGTTTATTGTTAATCAATCGGTGCAGGCCTGAATCGGTGTAACAAATCCCCGACCTTCGCCCCAAATCTGCAACGAGGGGGCAACTCCAGCGCGGAAGATGAAGGAATGTGATGTGAAGGTTCCTGTAACTCACGTCACATGAAGAAAATGTAAATGGGGAAATTCTAATTCTGTAGCTCGTATGTATGACTGCTTAATTCTTTACTGTAAAGCTCGTACATGCTTTACTTCTCTTCTCTTCTGCAGACCATGCAAGCCAAGCATTTTCCTTTGCCACTGCAGCTGCCCTGTCTTGGTACTTCTAGCATGAGAAAAGGAGAGCAGAGAGGATATTGGGTACTGGTACTTGTAAACTGCAGCTGGTTATGCCTGGCCCTGTTTGCCGCTTTTATAGTAAGAACAACTTTACTAACTTCTTCCTTCGAAAAGCTGCCAAACAGTTTAAGAAAACACGCAATTTTGAAAGAGCTAAGTTTTGCACATTTGCAAACACCCGATAAATTTTCAATTTATTTGTAAGATTCAATCATAAACCTGTTTACAGCATTCGTCATTTGGACTGCCTATGATGCCCAACTAACTATATGCTAAAATCGGCTTATTTTTGCAGGTTGAAGAACCTGCACGGTGGAGGAACTGCTGCTTCGTTTTGATATTTAGTTGAGACCCGCTAGGTAAACTAAAAAAGAAGAAACATCTCTAACAATTGCATTTTTTTTAATATATATACTGCGCGAACTCGACCCAATGGTTTTTGAGTGCTTTACATGAGCACCAGTTACGTCACACAATTATTTGGTTGGCGCAGGGAGGTTCAGTGATTTGCCCAAAATCACAGGATGTTGTTGAGCCGACGCCGAGGCTCGAACCCGGTTCTCCGACTCCAAGGTCGGCAGCTCTAGTCGTAAGGCTGCATCCTCTCCCCTCACCTAAAGAAAGGTTTATTCTGTTCACTTTTGTTCCTATTTCGAACTAGCTGTATGTGACATTTGAGCTCTCACAGTCTCACTACACCAGCCCAGGAGGATTCGTTGTTTGTTACATATCTAACTTGTGTTCCATACGTAATGTTTTAACGTTAAACATGTCCCAAATAACAATTCCTTTACTACTCCTTCTGTAGCCTTTTAAAACATGAATTTGTCACCAGTTGAGGTCTCGGTGCCTCAAAATCAATTAATGAAAGCTCTGGAGTGCAGAACCTTCCATAGGTTATGAGATGCTTGCATGAAAATAAATATTCTGAGTGAAACATATCCGCACACTTACATAAAGGTTCGGTTGTCAATTATTATTGTCTTGAGCAGGGATCCACGTATCGGCACACGCACCCCAGTAGTACACCGTCACCGCCACGAGTGTTGAGTGTGTGGCGCGGTGACGACGAACTGCAGAGTGCGCACCTCAAAGGCGAAATGGCCAATCACTGTTCACATAATAAGCCACAGTGATTGGCCATAGTTGCGCGGCACCCAATGCTTTGTTTGCAGGCTGTCTGGTGTCTAAGCCAATCCAGAGACGCTGCATTAGCAGCGCCTGGATTGGCTAGAGCACGAATAGGGCTCGCCCATAGGAGAGACCGGGGGCTGCTGCATGAAGCAACCCTCGGCCTCCGGGGTCCCCCTCCCTCGCTCTCCTGCTCAGTAGTGGCTGGCTGGCTGACAGTGCGCATGTTCAGGCTGGTCATAAAAATGACCAGTCCAAACTCGAGCATGCGCATTATGCGCCGCCGCCCCAGTGAAATGTGTGTCACTCAAACCATAGACTAGAGTGCTCGCCCCCGGCCCCACCCCCTTCATCGGCCGACGGATTGCCGGCTCTCAAGTCAACCTGACTTTGACTTGCGTACTGACCAGGGTCTGCGCGAGACAATTTAATTAGTTTTAGCAATGAAGCAATTTAATCTGAAATTGCTTCATTGCTTGCACCGTTACCGCACGTCTAGTGGGGCAACGCCCCAGCGCCCCAATGGACGCACCGCCGCTGTCCTGATGAATGCCATGGAACCCCTTTTGGGGCCCGCTAATGGGCAGAAACATGTTGACCACTAAGAGGGGAATAATTGTTAAAAAACCCCAGTCCTCTTTTTAACTCTACCCCTTTGGACCTACAGAATAAAGAGATTTCTGGCCCTCTGGAAGTAGTTTTAACCAACAGCACAAATTATAATTTCCTATGCACTCTGTCCCTCACTGACTCTATTTCCATCGCTCATCAAAACACCTCTGCTCCTCCCACTTTGGGGATTGTAGCCCACACCACGGACCTTGCAGTCCGGGTGTGAGGAGGGACCCAATGATGAAGCATGTCACCCTTGGGTTAGTGAGGGTTCTCGTCCTTAAAAAGGATTCCTTCCATGGAAACAATTTCATCACATCACACACCAATTTATCATTTCTGATAGGGCATATCTCTAGGCAGTGTACAAGCCTCTAGCCCTTTGAGTATCACTACACCAGGCATACTTAATTGTGAATTTATTTAAAATGACTGACCCATAGATCAGGCAAAATATTGGAAGACAGTGGGGGCTCTACTGACGGTGATGGAGCAGGGAAAATATAAAAATTTAACCCCTAACAAATGTTATAATTAATTAAATAAAATGTTCGTTTAAATGTATTAATCAACACAGTATGTGTGGGAATGGTAATATGCCGATGTATGTGCTAAATAATCTATTAATGAATGTCCGTGTGTCTAATCATAACGTAAAAATAAAAGCGTACTAAATAAAAATAAATGCATGTTTGTGCTTCATAGAAATAAAATGTGTCGTTGCAAAAACAATAGTGGTGGTAAGTAAGGAACAGCTTAAATGTTGCTTTCTGCTAGGTAACAACTAATTGGGGTACGTAGACGGGAGAGAAACGAAAGGGATATTTTTCTCTATTTTAATTATGTTTTGTTTGCCTCAAATTAGTGCTTCTAAAAGTATAACCGAGTGGCGATATAAAATGGCCGCCAGTGGGAAGATGTGCGCAGGCGCAAGGGGACACGTGATACGGGATGAAATTGGAGAAATCCGGAACCTCGTGATGTTTCTGAGAGGCTAGGATGCAAGAAATGGTCAAGGCTGGTGTGACCTAATTGAACTGATAGTGTGCCATGATGATCAGCAGAAAGCCCGTGGGAAAGAAGTCTAAGAGAAAGGACAATGACTGCGGAGTTCTCGAATGTGTCGAAAGAAGTTACAAATGAACTGATCGAATCGGATGGAAATGTTTAAGCGTATGGGAAAGGAAATGATCCAAGGACCCTTGAAACCAAGAGAACTTGATTAAAGAATGAATAAGCTGACATGCATGGACCAATGAAAGAAAAGCGTGATATTAATGTTGCAACAGTTAGTTAGCAAAGTTAGAATTAGGGTATAAGAGGGCCTACTCTTAGTGGGAGGGGGCAGTAGAGAATTGATGTCAGTCGTGGTTGCAGTCACAGTCAGGAGAGAAGTTGAAGAGTCGTGCTGGTGGCTTCCAGTGCTGGGTGGTCCTGATCGATCCCTTACTGAGCGGGAGATGCTGAAAGGCTGTTAGAGGAGACGGGTTGCAGGTAGCTGATGCTGACGAGCTGAAGTTGCTGTTGCTGTCTTAACTTTACAGTTGAGTATGAGAATCAGGCTATTTCTAATTCCCAACTTAGGTTAGAAATCATTAGGCTAAATTAGGAAGCTAGGCAGGTAACTAGGGTTTTGGGCTTCATGACAAAAATTTCCTTTCTGCAATAATTTGATTATGCGTAATAAAAATTGTGAATTTAAGAATGAATAATTGAATAAAGTATTAAAATTCTTTTCATGCTTTTAAAATTATATAAAATTTAAGATTCTTTAAAAACCCAAATGACTCAGTGGTTATTTTCCTAAATGATTGTGACATAAGAAATTGGTTATTGTGATTCAGCTGGTCTTAATCACTATGAACTAATTTCTTAAATGAATGATTCATCGACAAAACAATGAGCAGGAATATCTTAAGAAATTAGATAAAAGAAAGAGACAAATTAAGGTAATAGATATCCTTGCTCTTCCAGCGGTACATAGAATGGTGTTCTCCATTTAGTTCTCATGCTTCTCCTAGGAGTACAGAATTTCATAAAGGTGTAAAGGAAATCCAGGAGTGTGGTGTGTGTTAGGCGATGTTTATGGGCCCCATCGTCATGTGGATATGAGAAATATAGTTTGCCCCTGGATGACCTATAAGTAACCTGGGAGGAGACTAGTTTTTATTGTACGCGCTGCATCAGATTTCTTGGTAGCAGAGTTATGGTTTTCTATAGATTAGTTTAGTGATTATTGTTTATTGATTATTGATTATTTTGATGACTAACACTATATGTTGAGTCACGTTATGTTATATGTGAGTTTTCACGCTTCTGGGATGTAGGAAGTGGAACACGTGTGGCAAGAGAAGTCACATGGAATTTGGTACATGGTCTGAATTCATTTTTGGTTATAACGCAGGTTGTGTTATGTTAGGGATTTCTGTGTGAAAAGCGTGTAAGTGAAATAGCAAATCACGTTTACTTGTGAAACTTTGGCCTTAATTCTCAGGAGCCTAGTCTCCACATGTGTCTTATCCCCAGAGAAACGAGTAAATTGTTTGTTTGAAAGAAGGGTAAGGTAGAGGGAAGTGCTACTTTATCGGCGAGAGTAAATAATTCTGTGGTAGGGTAGAGGTAAGCGCTGCCTACTGGAAAAACAGGATTCTTGTGTAAAAGGACAAAGCTGTCACTTTTGTTTAGCGAATCAGACTATGGAATTGTTTATTTGTTGTAACTAACGAAGAAAACAGCAAAAAGAAAATTTGCCGATAAATTTTGTAAAGGAGGGGTAAAGAGTAGAAGTGACGTGGAAAAGTGCCGCGCTAGGATTGGATAGTGCGCTAGTCACGTGAACACAGAGCAGGGGTGACGTAGAAAAGTGCCGCGCTAGGATTGGTTGGTTCGCGGTCGGTGGGAATTGTTCTGATTGGTACGTTAGTGTGAGTCGCACTGTAATTGGTCGAAGTTCCGTACACAGAAACAGCGTTAGAGTAAAGAGAAAACATGCCGTATTACGAGTATGAAAGGGAGAGAACGTCATGGACGACGAAATTAAAGAATTTCTTTAAGAAAGACAAAAAGGTTGTGACTAGAGAGGGACAAGTAATTCCTCCGCCGAAATCAGCAGCTTCACATATGATGCTGAAATATGGATATCATACGTGCATATGGTTGGACAATTGGGTAAAATATACCAAGAATGATGGAGCATTGGCTTTCCCTGAAAATGGTTCCTTTAATGTAGCGGTTTTACGGAATTTAAGAGAAAAGATGTTTAAATTGGAAACTAGACCTAGACCGACACAGTTTGAGGCTTTAACAGAATGGGAAGATGAGATGTACGAGCGAGAAAGATTCAGAGGTATGAAAGGTTATGAGTTCGTGCCCGGAAGATTGTGGGGAATGAATCATGAGGACAGAATAAAACGATGGAGATGTGCTAACATGACAGGAGGTTTGTTTCCAGCTTTTACAGTTGAGGAAGGGACTAAGAAAAAACGGACTGAGAAAAAGAAACATTTAGAGAGAGAAAAGTATATGCATGAGAGCGAAACGGATGACGAATTGCTGGAAGATATATTAAATAAAAATCCACCTCCGTATCAGCAGAGTTCTACAGTGGTGACACCAAATGCGCCACCAATAGAAACTATGCGAAATAAAAGTCCAGAAAAGAGAAAAGAAGTAAATAGGTCACAAGAACAAATAAGAACTTCTCAAAATGAGGGAATAGAAAACGACAATGCAAGTGAATTGGCAAGGACAACAAAAGAACTAACTGAGAAAATTAGAGAATTAACGAAAAATATGGAAGCAGTTACTGTGCCCGTAACAATAGGTCCAGTAATACCAGTTTTTGAGAATCAGAAAATTAATGAACGATCTTTGGTGATTCCCTTGAGTTCGCAATTCCAGAGAGAGAAGGAAAGAATGGAAACAAGTCCAGGTACAAGCAATTTGGCTAGTGCTTACAGACCAAGTCCACCTGAAAATTTGACAGTAAATGAGTGTAGCGGTAGGAAAATACCTATGGTAACTGAATCTGCAAAGAGTGGAAATTGGACAGAAATAAATAGTACTCCCATAGGTCCGACTCCTGATGAGTTAAATGAGTGGATGAAAGCTTTTAAAATAAAAGAAACAGAAGAAAAACCATTAGATGTGATCAGATTGAAAATTGATATGGAAGAATTAATTCTAGGAACGATTGGTACTGAAAAGATAAAAAATTATCAGGATGATGAAATAATGTTTCTGTGCAAAAGTATAACATGGAGGGCAAAGAATTTACATGACAAACTAGAAGAAGTGGCTAGTGAGATTGGAATAGATTTTGCAAAAGTAAAAACGTTGCAGAAACCATACAGAGTAGATTTTTGTGAAAAAGATATTGAAAATTTGAATACAGCAGGAAGGCTGACACAGATAAAAGAGTTGATTGTTTTGTTGAGAAAATGGGGTGATGTGGACAGATGGAAGGTTAGATGGACAAAGAAGAATGAGAAAAGTATAGACAAAGGTTCATTGGCTTTTATGATAACAGAAAAAGAACCTGTTGTTAAAGAATACCCTATGAGAGAAACTCCAGGTGGTAGTTACGTGCATGTTCCCTGGACTAGGCAGGACATCCTGTCATTTACAAATGACTTTCCAAAACTAAGGGAGAAGCCAGTTGAGTGGTACCGACAGGTAGAAAGGTTTGTAAAGGTCTCAAAAGTGTTGTGGATAGATTTGGATGGATTGTTTGACATAGTGGTACCAACGGATCTGTGGTCAGAATGTAAGATTACAGTTGACTGGCCAACTACAGAATATCCAAGAGATCCTAAGACAGGAGCTCCAGGACCAGATGTGATGAAGAAATACGACAAGGTGATTACCTTTTTGAAGAATAAGATTCCTCCCAAAGAGACAGATTGGGTTAAGATTGATAGAACTACACAGGAAAGTAAGGAGTCTGTACATGCATATTATGAGCGCTTGTTGTTGGTTTTCAAGCAGTATAGTGGTTATGAGGAATTAAGTGAAAAGGACATGAGTCATTTTGTATACCGATTTGTATTTGGCCTGAAACAAGAAATAAGCGATATGATTAAGCAACATATGATAAACTGGCAGAATGCAAGTGTAGATGAGGTGCTGAGGTATGCTAAGTATTGTAGTGATGAAATAGAGAGTAAACAGCGTAAGTTGAAAGAAAAGGCAATGTGGGCACAAGTGAAAGTGGCAGAAAAACAAGAAGCCCAATTGGACAATAATAATGGAAACGAATCAGGACAGAATAAGATGCGACCAAACATAGGTAAAGGAAAAGGACAAGTGAGTCTAGAAGAGGCAAAGAAGAAATGGCCATGTCATAATTGCGGAAAATTAGGGCATTGGAGAAATGAGTGTAAGTTCCCACCTAAACCTAATCCGGAACATCAATCATTAACTCCACAGGTGCAGAATGAGGTAGTTGTTCAACAAAGTCAGGTGCCACAACCACCACTTCCCAACACTGTTAACCAGCAAAGATACAGTACAGAAACAGGATTCTACGGAGGAGAGCAGGTAACACAGTTGCCGCGAGCAGCTAACATTTCTCAGTATTGGTTGCATCAGAGTGAGGATGACCCGGATGAAAGTTTCTGACGGTGCGCAAGAGAGGGGAAAGAGTGCGTGCTTGGCGCAACTCTAGAGGTAGATCAGTCTGGTCCCTTTGTGGATGGAGAAGTGAATGGTGCAAACGTAACATTCCTTGTCGATACTGGAGCTACCCGTTCTACTGTTAGATCAGTGGAAATTCCGAACCTTCCTCTCTCAGGTGAATACATCCAAGTGGTAGGAGTAGCCAATCAGCAGATTAAAACTCCACTTACTGAATTGGTGGAAGTAAAAATTGGTTCTTTTAGCAAAATGCATAAATTTGTAGTGTGCGATTGTAGTCCTGTAAATCTTCTAGGTCGTGACCTTTTGTGTAAAATGAATTGCACAATTTATTGTACGCCAGAAGGAATAGGTTTCCAGACTTCGGATGAAGATGTTCTGTATAAAGTAACTTTGATGAATCAAGAACCTGAAACGAATGGTTTATTTCCTGCATTTGATGCAGAAAAACTTCCAGAAGAGCTAAAAGGTGCAGTAAAAGAAAGTGTGTGGGATTTTACAGGAGAGGACATTGGATTAATGAGAGAAGTTGATCCCGTAAAAGTGACAGTGAAAGAAGGGATAATTTATCCAAACACGCCACAGTACAAATTAACTCCAGATATAATTGAAGGAATAACTCCTGTGATAAATAAGATGATTGAACAAGGAATTCTGAAAGAAATCATGAGCAGTCCATGTAATTCACCTATTATGGGACTGAAAAAGCCAAATGGAACATATAGAATAGTACAGGATTTGAGAAAGATCAACAAAATAGTTGTACCATGTTGTCCAATAGTGCCAAACCCTGCAGTAATTCTATATCAAATCCCGCATGAAGCTGAGTGGTACACTGTGATAGATTTGTGTCACGCATTTTTCTCTATTCCTTTGCATCCAGATAGCCAGCCATTATTTGCATTCCGGTTTGGAGAGCGTATTTTGGCATGGTGCCGAATTCCACAGGGGTATACAGAAAGACCCTCAATTTTTAATCAGATTCTAAAGAAATCTTTGGAAGATTTAAAAATGCCAGAAAAATCAGTGATGGTGCAGTATATCGATGACCTATTGGTGGCATCGAAAACCAAAGAGGCATGTGTAAGTGACACAATTGCTTTACTGAACCATTTGGAGAAAAGAGGACATAAAGTGTCCCCATCAAAATTACAGTTTTGTCAGAAAGAAGTCCAGTATTTAGGGCATAAAATTGAGAAAGGAGTGCGGAAAATAGCGACAGAAAGAGTAAGAATGATTCAAGGAATGAGAGCACCAATGACTCAAAGAGAGGTAAGAATGTTTTTGGGAATGGTTGGATATTGTCGACAATGGATAAGTGGATTTTCTTTGATTGCAAAACCCTTACAAAAATTGACAAAGAAAGATGTAAAAGACCCTTTTGAGTTAAACAAAGAAGAAATGAAATCTTTCAAAGAATTGAAAAAGAAACTGTGTGAGGCCCCTGCTTTAGGCATGCCAGATTATGAGAAGGATTTTGAGTTGTACTGCAGTGAAAGAGATGGATGTGCATTTTCAGTACTGGTACAAAAACACGGGACCATGAAGAGGCCGATAGCTTACTTTTCAGCTGTTTTAGATCCTATAGCGAAAGCATTGCCTGGATGTCTGAAAGCAGTTGCAGCTACTTGTGTAAGTCTGGAACAAAGTGAAGGTATAGTGATGGGGTATCCACTGAGAGTATATGTTCCCCATTCAGTAGAAATTCTTTTGACAAGAACAAAAACACAGTACATGACACATAGTCGGCTGACTAAGTACGAAAAAGTCATCTTGAGTGCTGAAAATGTGACCATAGATAGATGCATAAATGTAAATCCTTCTACATCATTGCCAGATGAAGAGAGTATAATTGAACAAGACGAAGTAGATCATGATTGTCTGAATGTGCTGGAATATTGCACAAAACCAAGAGCTGACATAAAAGATGAACCGTTAAAGGAATCGGATTATGTCATGTTTGTAGATGGGTCATGTTTACGCACAAAAGAAGGAGTGTTAAGCGCAGCTTACGCAGTATGCACAGTGGCAACTGTGATGGAAGCGTCTTGTCTGAAAGGAGTTAGGTCTGCCCAAGTTGCGGAACTAATTGCTTTGATTCAAGCATGTAAATTGGGGAAAAATGTACGAATCACAATTGTGACCGATAGCCAATATGGTTTCGGCATCGTACATGACTTTAGTCAAATTTGGTCACAAAGAGGATTTTTGACATCTGCAGGAACACCTATCAGAAATGGAGAGTATGTTAAAAAACTGCTTGAGGCGATACAGTTGCCTAAACAATTAGCTGTAGTGAAGTGCAAGGCGCATAAGAAAAACGAAGACTACATAGCGGTCGGCAATAATTATGCTGATGAGATCGCTAGATATTGTGCGGAAAACATGGCGTCCCTGAACAAAAATAGAGAAAGGGAGCATGTCTCTTGTCCTTTGCTTTTCACTAATACAGTCGAAACATGGGATGAAGTAAGGCAGTTACAAGAAACAGCAAGAGATGAGGAAAAAGATTACTGGATAAAAGCAGGATGTAGAAGACAGGAAGATAATGGGGTGTGGGTATACAGAGATGAAAGACCAGTTATGCCTGATAGCATGATTGCAGACATGGCACGGATGTACCATGGACAAGCTCATTTTGGGAGAGATGCAATGATTAGACTTTTTAGACAAACCTGGTATAACCCAAAATTCAGAGCCATTGCTGAAAGTCTTTGTCAAAGATGTCTTATTTGTCAACAGTTTAACCCAGGAAGAAAAACAGTAGTGAGTCTAGGAACAATAGGACGAGAAGGAGGTCCATTCACAAGAATACAGATGGACTTTATTGAGATGCCCCCTAGTAACAGATTAAGATATGTTCTAGTGGTCGTCTGTTTGTTCTCCCGTTGGGTGGAGGCATACCCCACAAGAAGGAATGATGGAACAACAGTGGCAAAACTTATGCTGCGAGAGTTCATTCCGAGGTATGGTTTTCCAGTCACGGTTGAGACGGATAGAGGAACACATTTTCAAAATGAGTTGATCCAATTGATTTGTGAAGCATTGAGTATTAAACAAAAACTACATTGTGCTTACAGACCCGAGGCTTCTGGGGTAGTAGAGCAGATAAATGGAACAATTAAAAACAGATTAGGAAAAATGTGTCAAGCTACAGGACTCAAATGGCCAGATGCACTGCCTCTTGTTCTGATGACCATCAGAAGCATCCCTGAAAAGAAAACGGGACTCAGTCCTCATGAGATGATCATGGGACGAGCAATGAGACAAGCCCACGTACCCGTCAACAAGTTATTAACCATAACTGATGATCTAGTACTGGATTATTGCAAGGGACTGGCTGATGTGGTGCGTTCTGTGTTTCATCAGGTTGGACCGGATGCGACCACTCTTGAAAGAAAACCAGCCCACGACTTGAATCCAGGAGACTGGGTCCGCATAAAAGTCCACAAGAGAAGAAACTGTCTAGTTCCGCGTTGGGATGAGCCAAGACAGGTAATCCTAGTGACAACGACTGCTGTCAAGTGTGCAGGAGTGAAGAACTGGGTTCATGCCAGCCACACAATCAGAGTTCCAGAACCTACAGATCGACATGTGAGTCGGCGTCTGGAAGTGTGGGATAAAAGTTTAACGGCTGGGACAACCAAGATAAAAGAAAGGGTGCCAGAACTTGAAGATCGACCTGAAAGTCGACATCTGGAAACCCCAACTGCAAGTACCTCTAGAGAAGAAGAAGAAGAAGGAGAAGAAGAAGAGAGAAGTTCAGAAATTCCAGAACTTGAAGATCGACCTGTAAGTCGACATCTGGAAATATCTGACACAACTTCAGACTCTGATGATTCAATTGAAAACCGTAAAGAATTCCTAAGAAAAACTTGGGGTTATAAACCAATTAGAGAAGAAACTGAGCAAGAAATTGAGTTAGATGAACAACCAGGTACAAGTTATGGTGGAACTCCTTCAGAAACAATATTAATAGATGAAGTAGGGAAAGAAGTACACAAAAAGTTAGAAAATCGAGAAGAACCCCGAGGAGCAATAGGGATAGATAGAGAAACAGGAGAACAGGGAAATTTAGAAACAGAAAAGGAGAAAAACACCAAATCGGAAGAACCCCGAGGAGGGACAGTGATAAGGGAAAACAAAAAGGAGAAGACAGATCCACCAGTAGGAGATGATGAGATTATAAGTTTCAAAATAAGAGACAATAGTGAAACAGTTGAAACAGAAACAGAGGAAAGTGGAGGAGAGGAAAAAGCAAAGACTGAATCAAGAAAAAGAAATTGGAAATCGGAAAGAGAAGAAAGAGAAGGTGAGGTCAAAAGGCCAAGAAAAGGAGATAATTGGCCCAACAGCTATGTAAGAAAATTGAGATATAGAATAATAAGAGCGGAAGACGAAGGTGCTGAACAAGTAAATGAAGTAACAAGTCAAAAGGGACAAGAAAAACCCAGTGGAAAAAGATTGCAAAAGTCCAAAAGGACAAAGAAAGTAAATTCAAAATTTAAGTCACCTGAGTGGCTGTATATTGCACTAACTGATTACAAAGAAGAAGAAGAAAACACTCACGGAAACCAGAGACTGAGAAGTCGGATGGGAAAAGGTGAGATGCAACAAAACTAAAGTGAAGACTTATAGTGCTTCTGCCGGACATGACAATTTTACTGGATGTGACAAATCACCGGATGTGACAACGAAAGAATTCTGGAAAGAATTTAAGAAAGAACCAAGCAAAGACTTTTTGAAAGCAGAGTGGCATCTAAGTCATTTTTGAGGTGTAGTGACACAATTTTCTGAAAACTTAACAAATAGAAAAAGAAAAATGGAAAATAATGAGAATAGAAGAAATAAATGTGAATTTATAAAGAGATGGTGCAAAATGTGCTGTTTTTGTACAGGGTTATTAATGACCATATGGATAGTTTTAGCAATCACAATTCCTATTAGTGTAGCTGTGATAGAAGCAAAAAATGATACTAAACCAGAAAAAGAAACTAATAGTAAAGAACCAGTTGTTTTAAGAAGTAGTGCAGAGTTGCATAAGGATAAGTCAATAACAGATTTTTCAAAGAATGTTTTTACAAAATTGTTGTATGAGTATGTAGAGACAATGGACGTTAAAGATTGTTATGTTTGTATGCAGTTGCCTGCATCAGTATCAGAAGGTGTGACTTATCATCACTTACCTCTGACTTATGGAATAACATGTAGTGTAATAGCAAGTTTATTTTATAAAACAGGTAGATTAGAATCTTATTATACTGATATAGATAAGATTTTTGCAAACATTCCAGTAGTACCAGAACTTAACAAAGTAAAACCAGCAAAAGTTTTAGGAGAATTCTTTTTAGAACATAGAAAATTAACGTTAGAAGAAATAGTTAGTAACAACCTTACCTGTGAGTTAAAGAAAGAAGAAAAAGTATTTTTAGATATGGTTGAAGAAAGAAGAATGAAATTTCAAAAAGAAGCAATAAAAGAGGAAGGAAAACGCTTATGGACGTTTGAGGAAGGAAATCATGAAGGGAAAAAGATAAATGCAGCAATGACTTTAGACTGGCCACAAACAGGAAAGTTGTGCATTAGGAGAAATAAGACAGTCTATGACAATTACTTTGTAGGTTCCAGTATCTGCCATGACAATTATCAAATTCTGGGAGGTTGGGGATTCAAAGGTGGAAAGGACCCAATATTTCCAGGTATCTATTATGTTTGTGGGAATAGAGCTTATTACAGGTTACCGGACCATTGGTATGGAACTTGTTATGTAGGCCTGGTCTTTCCAAAAAATATTCACATGGACAGAGAAGAAAAGGGAACATACAAGATGATTAATAGATTTACACGTAGAAAGAGGGAAAGTTTTTCAGAAATTGTAGGTGATATTTTTGGAGCATTGATACCAGCAGTGGGAATATCTTTGAATGCATTTAAAATTTGGAAGTTATCCACAGTAGTAGATCGTTTGTCTACAGATACTGCGGGAGGGTTCTTAATGGTAAATACCGAAATGGTTGCCATGAGAGCTATGGTGATGCAAAATCGGCTTGCCCTTGATATTCTTTTGGCAAAAGAGGGCGGAGTCTGTGGAATGTTGAAAGTCCAACATTGTTGTACTTACATTCTTGATAACAGTGAAAATATACAGAAGTATATTACAAATATTACAAGTTTGCACAAAGAATTAGTTCCACTGGAGGTTGAAAGTGTTTTGGGAAAACTTGGTAGAGGGTTTTCCTCAGTAGCGAATTGGTTAACTTGGATGAGTAAACTAGTAATAGGGAAAGTTATAATAGTAGCAACTATAGTAATATTGTTAGCCATGATATTGAAAATAGTAATAACATGTATAAAGAGAAAAGTAAGACAGAATAAGATAAGAAGAAATAACAGAATAATGAGAGAAAGAGAGAGAGAAATGGGTGAAATTGAGTTGGAGAAAATGAAAGAAAGCATGTACAAAGAGACTAAAAGACAAGATGAAGAAGAAACAGATGTATAAATAACAGAAAGCAAAGGATGAAAGACATGCTGCCTGAAAAGAAGTATGACTTGGGTTTTATGTGGTGATTCAAAAATCACCAAAGGGGGGAGTTGATGGAGCAGGGAAAATAAAAAAATGTAACCCCTAACAAATGTTATAATTAATTAAATAAAATGTTCGTTTAAATGTATTAATCAACACAGTATGTGTGGGAATGGTAATATGCCGATGTATGTGCTAAATAATCTATTAATGAATGTCCGTGTGTCTAATCATAACGTAAAAATAAAAGCGTACTAAATAAAAATAAATGCATGTTTGTGCTTCATAGAAATAAAATGTGTCGTTGCAAAAACAATAGTGGTGGTAAGTAAGGAACAGCTTAAATGTTGCTTTCTGCTAGGTAACAACTAATTGGGGTACGTAGACGGGAGGGAAACGAAAGGGATATTTTTCTCTATTTTAATTATGTTTTGTTTGCCTCAAATTAGTGCTTCTAAAAGTATAACCGAGTGGCGATATAAAATGGCCGCCAGTGGGAAGATGTGCGCAGGCGCAAGGGGACACGTGATACGGGATGAAATTGGAGAAATCCGGAACCTCGTGATGTTTCTGAGAGGCTAGGATGCAAGAAATGGTCAAGGCTGGTGTGACCTAATTGAACTGATAGTGTGCCATGATGATCAGCAGAAAGCCCGTGGGAAAGAAGTCTAAGAGAAAGGACAATGACTGCGGAGTTCTCGAATGTGTCGAAAGAAGTTACAAATGAACTGATCGAATCGGATGGAAATGTTTAAGCGTATGGGAAAGGAAATGATCCAAGGACCCTTGAAACCAAGAGAACTTGATTAAAGAATGAATAAGCTGACATGCATGGACCAATGAAAGAAAAGCGTGATATTAATGTTGCAACAGTTAGTTAGCAAAGTTAGAATTAGGGTATAAGAGGGCCTACTCTTAGTGGGAGGGGGCAGTAGAGAATTGATGTCAGTCGTGGTTGCAGTCACAGTCAGGAGAGAAGTTGAAGAGTCGTGCTGGTGGCTTCCAGTGCTGGGTGGTCCTGATCGATCCCTTACTGAGCGGGAGATGCTGAAAGGCTGTTAGAGGAGACGGGTTGCAGGTAGCTGATGCTGACGAGCTGAAGTTGCTGTTGCTGTCATAACTTTACAGTTGAGTATGAGAATCAGGCTATTTCTAATTCCCAACTTAGGTTAGAAATCATTAGGCTAAATTAGGAAGCTAGGCAGGTAACTAGGGTTTTGGGCTTCATGACAAAAATTTCCTTTCTGCAATAATTTGATTATGCGCAATAAAAATTGTGAATTTAAGAATGAATAATTGAATAAAGTATTAAAATTCTTTTCATGCTTTTAAAATTATATAAAATTTAAGATTCTTTAAAAACCCAAATGACTCAGTGGTTATTTTCCTAAATGATTGTGACATAAGTAATTGGTTATTGTGATTCAGCTGGTCTTAATCACTATGAACTAATTTCTTAAATGAATGATTCATCGACAAAACAATGAGCAGGAATATCTTAAGAAATTAGATAAAAGAAAGAGACAAATTAAGGTAATAGATATCCTTGCTCTTCCAGCGGTACATAAAATGGTGTTCTCCATTTAGTTCTCATGCTTCTCCTAGGAGTACAGAATTTCATAAAGGTGTAAAGGAAATCCAGGAGTGTGTGTGTGTTAGGCGATGTTTATGGGCCCCATCGTCATGTGGATATGAGAAATATAGTTTGCCCCTGGATGACCTATAAGTAACCTGGGAGGAGACTAGTTTTTATTGTACGCGCTGCATCAGGACGGCTTAAATAAATGATGATTAATAATGTTCCAAACCCTAGAACTGTCTCAGACACGCTAGTGCACATTATTTGATCCCATGGATCAGTGCAAGAAAGTTTTACATTTTTTGAGGAATCTCTTGCATGTGGCATGATGTGGCGACCCTTAAGCAGTCTCTAGGATTTGCCTTAACTGCCTCCAGCAGGTCACAATAGGATCAGTACCTATGGGTTTTACAGTACAGGTCAGCAAATATTTGATTTTTTCACAAATAAAAGCAAAATAATTAACAATAGAAGCATCACAGGAAGCAATGTTTAGAAAAGAGTCAAAACTGTGCTGATAGTCTCTAAAAAGTTCATGATATAAAAAATATCAGGGAGAAGCTCATTGACTTGAGACGTTGCCCTTGCACATGGGTTCTGACGTAGTCCATAACAAGACAGACTGGATTACTTCTTTTAAATTCCCATGTGAAAGACATTGTTAAGGGGTTATGGTCACTCTGAGGGTCCCACAATATTCCAGATTTTATAAGAAAATGAACCAAAGCAGGAGAAATAAAAACAATCATTCACTGTAGAACAGCCTCTGCCTACAGAAGTGGGTACTTCTGGGACAAGCCCAGGCTCAGGATTTAAAATATTAGTTGAGAATAAATTAAAATCACTTATAATAGAATTGATTAATTTACACTGCGAAGTATGAATAAAGGGCAGTGCCTCAGGTAAATCAGGGTCAACAGGTCTGTGTAATGAGAAACAACCCCAGGGCAAAAATGCAAGTTAAAATGACCAGCTGAAATGACAATGGTATTGGAACTATTATGAATTGACGACCTTGCTAAAAAATCCTTGAGTATCTGGGCTTGGCTGGAAATCGTGACACACAAAGTGCATTATAAAAACAAGCATTGGTAAATGCATTAGGTTTCGCCAATGTGATTAATAATAAGCTGTTTTTTGTTGTAAGTTGTTGCTTGGTGAGCAGTTGTGCAATAAAAGTTACTGAAACTCTGTTAAAGTGTTATGACTTGTTTATTGCGAAAGGTAATACATTGTGCTGGACACAATGTATCTGGAATGGCCAACATTTTTGCCAGGGGCCTCTACCATTATGCTATATGTGGACACATTTATGCTATCATTGTGTCAGAGGTGTACACCGCAATTCCAGCCAGAAATGGCCATAAATAGGCCAAGGATGTCCACAGTATGTTGCAAATTTGCAATAGGCAGGCCTCAAGCCACTATGTTCTTGGTAAGACCAAAATGCCTTTTTTAACCACTGTGTTTTTGGTCGGACCACAATGCCTTTTGTAACCAGACAGCTGTGGTGTCTGGCAAGCTCGACCTAAAAAGTGATAGATAAATGTCTGAATGAATCTCAGCCTCCAGTAATTACTTTAGGCCTCATTCTAGTGCATTGTTTTTCAATAAACACTGTACCACTCCAGATGTGGAAATGGAAATCAGCATTGGTCCGCCTACATAGAAACAGTTCTGCTAAACTGCTAGGCTACGTCCCTGCTGACCAGTAACACCAACAACACCAGACCATATTTAGCCTTGCTGGGACTCTATAAGGGGCAGCTTGAGTCCTACAGCAAAGTGAGCTATAGGACCCAAGACTGGCAATGTAAGTAACAGTCAAAACAAAACAAATAATGGCTGAGACATCTGAACTAGTTTTACTCTGGGATTCATCCAGTCTATCAATGCAGGAGATCTCCTCTAAGCTACTTTGGCAGCATGTCAGTAGAGGTGTACAGCTGCCAAAGTAGCTGCAAAAGGGTCTGGCTCGAATCTTAGTGCCTGTGCATGAGCCGAGACCTGAAAATGTCTGCCATGTAAATCATGCAACAAACATCAGGCAAGATAGGATAAAGTTGCTTCAAAATTAAGAAATTGGTATTTCTATAACATGTGAAGCTTTGACATTAATATGCCACATTATAACATTGCACTGAGAAGTACTTACTAAAAGTAATACTTTTTTAACAAACGATTAGTGCACTAAGAGTCAAGGCAGTTGTCATATTAACCTTGTAGTGCCCCAGATTATTATAGAGCAACATTGTAGTCTATTAAATCAAGTACAAATGATTTTTGTGCACCTGGTATTCTGAACTCACATATTTGAAAGTGCTTTCATAAATAATGAATAAGACGTTTGGTGACATGAAATATTTGCCAAAGATCACACAATATAAGCAGTGAAGCTATGATTTATACAGGTGTTTTGGTTTCACTTTGTACAAATCAGCCAGGAAATGATTATCTTTTTGTCTTTCCTTACATTAAGAATTTGTTTTTACCTCTTTGTGCAATTTATTTGGAGTTTTTACATAGTATGAACTCTACTCAAAGGCCAAATTGGAGGGCTTTACATGAGCGCCAGTTGTTATATTATAAAACAAGTGGTGCAATACATGCTGCAGAGCCTCCCCTTGGGCACCGAAACATCAGGATTACCAATGGCAAATCTAATTATTCCCCCTAATCAAATATTTACCTCATTATATCAGTCACCTGATAAATAGGCTGCTCATGCAGTGCTTCCAAAAAACAGGTGTGCTCACTGTGGGCAGCTCTGCTGCAAATAACACAAGTACTGAAGTGGATGCCTGCTTGTGCCCTGGGGGTACGGTGGAGTAAACGGGATGACAAACACACTCAAGTTGGTCTCTGCTTGTGCCCCGGGGGCACTAGGTAGTGCGTGCTTCATCCGGAATGCAGAGAAGGAATAAAAGGCACCCTCTGAGGATCTCCATGGAGATAATAACAGTGCGCTGAGCCCACAGTACTTGGGTAGCGCAGTAACTTTAAAAAGCGAGGGTGTAACTTTTGTAGTGACAGCAGACTGAGACTCTTAAAAGAAGTTCCACCAAAGCGGATGAACACAGTACTTGGCCGATGGGAGACTAATAAGAGAAACACACAGAGGAATAACAGCAAATCATATGCTACAGCCAATAGAAAAGAAGGAAAAGTAAGTGGCAAGCACAGGAACCCATGAAAAGCAAGCGGGTGGGATGTAGACCCCTTTCAAGATTTATACTGAATCAAGCAATCGCTGTGCAGGCAAAACCTAATTAACAACAAGTAAACTAGGATTAGAGAAGCAAAACAGCTGCTAAATTTGGTGAACTGATACATATCACTTTAGCTTTACAGCCTAGGTTTAAGGCAATCAAAATAAGACCACCTTTGGCCCACACATATTTGGACGGAATGGCTGAAACAGAAAAAGAATTATAACCATCATGAAACAAATTTCAACTAACATCCCAAGTCTCTTGAAGCCAGACATATTACATTCCTGCAAAAAAGAATAAAAATTCACATCACCTGATTTTCCAGCCTTCCCAGCTGTGTTCTTACTTGAAAGATTTAAGGTGTTAGCAGGCCAAGAGTGCAATAAAGTACCTTTCTGGCTGAAAGGCAAATTTCATATTGTAAGCAGGAGGCAGTCAATCATTGCAGGCCAGGCTACTAAAGGGTGTAAATCTATTTAGAAATTGGTATATTGTTAACAGGCGGAGGCGATATATTAGTTACAGCTGGAATAGGTAAGACCTTGCTATTGCCTTGACCACTTGGTAGATGAGATTTATAAAAAAATAACCTAGGGAAAGTGGCATAGTGCCTAAATAGGTCCCATGCCCAAATACTGAATCAGTTAACAAAAGGCCAGCTGTGAAGGGTTGTTGAAATTCACCACAACACAATCGCCGACTAAATTTCTCGGTTGAGAACCCACCCATGTTACCCTCCTCACCAAGTTATTATGGTGAAACAGTTGGGTGTTGTACCCCAACTGATTGTTTACCTTCAGTAGAATAAGGACATAAGGAGTGGCAGCTGGCAGGAAACCAAGACTGTGAGGTTCAGGGCAAGATCCCACAGAACATACTGGCCCCTTGCAGCACAAACCAACCAAAGAATATGTGTATTAAAATGCGCAGTTTTGGGATGCACTCATGGTACACTTGAGGTTAAAGTAGTGGGCTTGTGTACGTTGTGCAATTCCATGATGTCATTTACATCCCCAGGTAAACCCACCCGCTGAAACAGTGGGGTCGAGCGTAAGGAAACATTCAGGTAGAGACATCAGAACAACAAAAGGGACAGAAATAAAGCCTCAGGCCCATCCTTGGGTGGTTGAATTATAGATGTTGCAGCCCCATAATTGGTAATATGAATCTTGAACTGGTCCGAAAGTTTGAAATAGCATTTTCAATCCTGAAAAGTCTCTGTTCACAAGATGAGAAAAAAAGGCCACCATGGATACCAGCATTGCGACCAGTTTGACAACAAGTAAATCACAACATTCAGAAGAAACCAAGAGGTTGAGGAGGACTGTGTAGACATCTTGTTTAAATAACTTTTTTTTTTTGTAAATGGCAGCGAGCAACCAAAGTACTATCCGCAGATTGGTGCAAAGCGACTGAGTTTTGAAAAACATGTAAACTATTAAAAAGCTTGCTCTGCGTTCCAGCAATATTAGAAGAACCTTTTCATTTCTTGTACTTTTTTCTTCAATTTCTCTCTTAAGGACTTCCAGAGAGTTTGTCTTCAACATTTGCTACTTTTTCTTATTTTGCATTTGTCTCTGTTGGTTTGAGAAGCTTTGATGATTAGGTTTTTTGTTCATGATTATTATTTTTCTCCTCTTGAAAAAATGTTTTGATTGCCTTTACCTTGCATTTTTTAGAAATGTCTTTATTCAGCAAATAATTCTGTTGATTGGTCCCATGAAAAAAAAAATGTAATTATTCTAGTGAGTTCTGTAAAATATTCTGGCATTTTTTTACTTTGGTTAAAACCACCAACATGTAGATCTGTTAGTTTTTGCTACATATGGTGGACTTGGATTACTACTTCTTCAGAAGCTTTTGTTCTAAATGTCTGCAATATTGCCTGTAGATTGTTGAACATTTGAATTTGCCACAAATTATGATTGGATTTCTGAAAATTTGAAAATTCTAATTAAGAAATGTACCTATTAGAAGTAACAAGTTATAATTTTATAGTGTGCTTACCCTTTTTGATACATTGATGGCATCGCTGTGCTGTTCCAGAGCTCACTTTGGTAGGTCTGTACTAGCAAGAGAACTCCTGATGATTGTTCAATATATTGGATGCTCCTTTTTATATTGTTTTGTGTAATTGTATTCAGAAGCTACATTATGTATTTGTCTTGGTGAATATAAGTTTTTTTTGCATGATTGAAAGTTATATTAAATTTACCTCATTGTCTTTTCAACATATAATAATCAGGAATGCAGGGAACCAATGGCACCTTAGTTAAAGGAGAGAATCGGATTTTAAATCATTCTAGAAACTGTGAAAAATTGCATTTACCTTTAAGTGTCAAATATTCATATTTAAATTACTTCGGCATTTAAAAGCAAATATACATAGCGTTATGAAAAACAAAGTAGAGTAAAAGCATAGAAGTGATTAAAGAGAGAGGTAAACATACTTGAAGTAAAAACTGCAGTGTAAACTACACTGACGTAATGTAATGCAAAGTTACAAATGACAATCACAAATGGGGCTAATAACTTCTGACTGTCTTGGGACCACCCAAACCCGATTTCTCAAATGCTATAAGAAGGGATTTTACCTTGTGAACCCTTTGCCAAATACTAAAGGACTATGGGGCATATTATCAAGGGCTTTATCGCCGATTTAGCGGCACTTTTGCCGCTAAATCGGCGATATTTTTAACGCCCTATTAGCAAGCTGTCGCTAACAGGCGTTAGCGACAGCTTTCAGGCGTTAGAGGCCGGGAATTACATCGCCTTGCATGTCAGCGATATTTATCGCTAATGACATGCAAGGTAGGCGTTCCCACTAAAAGCGACTGTAAACAGTCGCTAACACCACTAACCCCTATTATCAAGGCAGGCGAGCGATAAAATAAATCGCGCTAAGCGCGTTTATCGCTAGATTTTAACACCTGCTACTGACTATGACTTACCTGTTTAAGGTATAGGAGGTGGATTCTAATGCTGAATCCACCTTAGCGTTAATGCAAGAATATCGCTGGTTTTCCAGCGATATTCTCACATTTTGCCGCTATCGCTGGAAATATTATCGCTATGGAGATAAACCTTACTAATAGGGTGTTATCTCAGCGATATTTTCCAGCGATAGGCGGCGTTAACAGGATTCGCGCTAAGCGCGTTTAGCGATAAATATCGCTATTCCTTGCTAATATGCCCCTATATTTTACACTGTGAATTCCATGACAAACACAATAGGAAGGGGCTTTAAAGTTTGAGCAATGTGGCATATACTATAGGAAGGGAGTTTACATGGTGAACTCGCTGATAAATGCAATACAAATACACTGCAATACAAGGTTTAATACACAATCCCATTTTTTAGGTCTGGCCACTGTAAGTGCTTGTTGTTTCCAGAGGGAAACTTTATGTTCATATCAATGCAATGCAATACTTTTGGTCTGCCAAAAATGTTTGATCGGTCTCTCTAACCTCTTCGATGCTCATGATGAGCTCAGCTCGTCATGCTGCGCGGTGGGCGTGTGCGCATGACGAGCTGAGCTCGTCACGACCTCGCCCGCGATCGGAATGTCCAGCACTTGAGCGGAATTCTGATCGCAGCGAAGGTGCTAAGCAGAGTCTAAATGGTCATGTTTATTTGCACGCTAAAGCCAATAGGATCTTATAGGATCAGAGCTGTGTTTTCACCTAATGGTGCACAAATTGCCACATGGTACTAATGTAATCCAAAAATGACCAAAGGTAGCCATGAAGTATGTCGTAGGTAAGAGGTTTATTAAGCTTAGTTACAGGATGGTAAGTAGGATAAAGGGTTTCAGCCCCACCAGGAGCAGTCTCCTTGCTGCTCAGCCCACACACTCCAACTGTCTCTCTCTCCACTCCACCAGGCACTCCAGCATTCCACTACCTCATCAAGCATTCTAACATTCCACACACATCACATTCATACTAGATGAGCAGCAGGGAACAGGTAGCTACGGGAAGGGATACAAAGCAACAATACACGTTACAACAGGTACCGAACAGATAATGGGAGCAGACTACATTAGAGGGTTAGTTTCCCCCTGTTATATTTCCTATGGGTACGCAATTTGCACTTGGGTAATCTGAAGAAGAAGCATTGACTGGGTATTGATTAAGTTTGTGCTATTTTAGTGTTGTTCAACACTTAGGGGCCTATTACGATCTTGGTCATAGAGCCCCGACCTTAGGTCGGAGGCTTTACGACCAAGATCGTCGGTTTCACTTCTGACCGGCTGATTACAATACAGCTGGTTGGAATTGAAACCAGGCGGTCATTCCGACTGGCTTCCAACGGGCTCAAAGCGTCCGTCGGCCAGTCAAAACCGGCCCGTAATCCATATGGACGGCGTATTACGCCGTCCGGATTATGATGCACGGTTTCTGACAGGCTTTCCATGCCAGGCTTTCCAACATGGAAAGCCTGTCAGAAAGCGTGTTTGGGAGCCCCTAGCAGGGCCCCCTTTTCCTTGCAGCCTCCGGTTGGGGGCCGAGGGGCCACCTATGGTGCCCCCCTGTTAATCCCTGCGGTGCAGGGATTAACACAATCTCCCATTTCTCTATGGGAGCTTGTGGTATGGATGGTTTACGGCCGTAACATGCTCCCATAGGGAAATGTGGGAATGCGACCTCACCATGTGCGGTCGCATCGTAATCAGGCGGTCGGGACCGCCGACTGGAGGTTGGTTGGTCCCGTTTCCGCCACGGTGTTGGTCGGAGGAAACTCCAACGGACATTGTAATAAGCCCCTTAGTGTCTGGCCCAAAACACCTCCCTGTGTCAGCCTTGAACTGTTCTGCCTCAATAACCTAAGAGCCGGGTTTTACATTGTAAACTCTTTGTCAAATGCACTAGAAAGGGGGTTTACATGTTCTCAAATGCAAGAGGAAAGGGTTGAACTCTAGAACAAAAAAGGAAGAACTTCACATTGTGACATCCTTACCAAACACATTAAGAGGCTATACATTTTTTAACAATAAGAGACCTTCGGACACCTTCCGACACAAATCTCTTCATCAGGTGGTGCTAGGTGTTAGACCTGACAGCCTTAGAGTAGTCTTCCCCCAAACCTTTTGCCTTCTCTCCTCCTGTTTTGCTAAAATTCATTTTTGTTGCCTGTAGGGCTCTGTGCACTTTACCACTGCTATCTAGTGTTAAAGTGTTTGTGCTCATTTGTTAAACATGGTAAAATTGTCTTACACACCCATTTCCACATTTAATTTATTTATAAGTCACTAGTAAAGTGGTACAACCTGTACCCAGGTCCAGTAAATTAAACACTACTAGTGGGCCTGCAGCATTTTTTGTGCCACCCACTTTAGTAGCCCTTTTAAAACATATCTCAGGCCTGCCATTGCAGCCTGTGAGCAGTTTTAAACTGCCAATTAGACCTGGCAAAATAACCCCTTTGACAGGCCTAGATCTTCCTTTTTATTACTTATGTCACCCCTAAAATAGGTCCTAAACAGCCCTTAGTGCAGGGCACAGTGTATTTAAAAGGTTGGAAATGTACTTCTAAGTTTTATATATTCTGGTAGTGAAAAACCTTTACATTTGATTTTTCACTACTGTAAGGTCTACCTCTCCCATAGGATTACATTGGGTTACCTTATTATATTTGAGAAGTGATAACGTTTGATTGGGAGAAGGTTGTAATGTTAGTCGACCTGAACTTGTAACTTTGTACCAATTCAGCACAGCCAGATAACCGTATTAGGCGATATTTGCTGCTAAGCTCTATTTTTCCTACAATATTTTAAATTGCCTATATCCGGTTCTACTAATTGGATTTTTGTGGTTTTGGTGTAATTTTATTTATTAAAGATTACTCTGTTTTTGTTTTTCTAAATTGGTGTGGGATTTTTCATGTGTTATGTTTTCACTTTATTGTTGTTTGTATGCTGCATAAATATTTTACACATTGCCTCTACGTCAAGCATGATTGATTTTGTGTCACGCTACCAATAGGTTACGCACCAGTTAATTTAATGACTTTTTTGGTTCACCCTGACAAGGAGTGTAGTTATTGCTTAGAAGAGTTATCAACCCCCTCAACCAATAACCGAATTTCTCACACTATAGCTATCTTGTTTTCATTGTCACGTTCGTAATTTTATGTTTAGTATTTACTTGAGTGTGAATGAAAGTAGAAGGATAATAATCCAAGCAGCTATTTCATCCTGTTTAGAATTTAGGAATGCAGTCTTCCTTTGATTACCTAAATATCGATAGCCTTCAGATTGTGCAATATGCAGCTGCCACATTTCTTACTTATCTGTTTCTTAATATACCTAAATAAGTTTCTGTTAAATTTCAGTTGGACTTACTTCACATTTAACGAGTGAACAGACGGATCTTGTTTAAGACACTCTGCATGGCTGGCACTTACATGTCAACATTTTAGAAGAGTAAAGTGGGAGATTTAAAAACCAATAATCTGGAGAATGTATTTCCCCTGGTTGACTTCTATTGAAATAGAGGCAGTTTCAGGCGGAAGACAACCAAAATAAAGCCATTTTGGGCTTGAAAAGGTGGAATTCTTCCACTGGAATCAGGTCTATTGATGGATTTGGAGAATAATTATTATGTGGCTTTAGCCCTTTGGCTTGTGGGAATGATAGTTATTGTGTTCTTGATAATATTCTTTTGATTTTTGAATCTGATAAATGTGTGAGTTTTTATATGTATGGCATAAAGTGGAGAGAGATGCCTCAAGTTAGATTATTGAATTGTTGAAATGGTCTGCTATGATGAGGTGTACTGTGAGGTGCTATTAGTCACACCAAGATAGGGACATAACCTTTTGTACTGTATGAGTGTATTGATTGCACTTGGTGGCGATTCATTCCTTAGTGCATGGAAGTGAGGTGACTGAGTACGGTGACTCCTGAGGGTTGAGAGTCTACCGTTGTGTTAAAGTCGGTAGTCTTCTTGCTGTTGTAGAGATTTCTCTCTAGACGAAGCAGACTAATGATGAACTGTAGTGAAAGGTGGTTCAGGAAGTCCTGGTAGTATTGTGGTATTGTATCATTTTGGTGCCATGCAGGAATTGGTTGGCAAAGGCCATGCTACAATACGGTGACCTTTGACAGAGACGCGCTAGTATTGG
This sequence comes from Calotriton arnoldi, assembly GCA_963921515.1. Taxonomy (NCBI): domain Eukaryota; kingdom Metazoa; phylum Chordata; class Amphibia; order Caudata; family Salamandridae; genus Calotriton; species Calotriton arnoldi. The sequence continues at coordinate 959,577 of CAWUFW010004342.1, read as the reverse complement.
TGAGCAAACTGTGAACATAATAGTATGGGGAGAGTATAAGATTGGAACGGAGAGTGATTGAGAATTTGTTAACATGGGAAATCCATTTTCGAAGAAAGAGAAAGACGTGAATAAGGAAGAGAAATTTCCACTTGAAGGTACACCAGCTAGGCAAATGGCGGCAAAGAAAGGGTTACACGTACATGTGGCTTAGCCAATGGCACAAATATACATCCAAAGATGGAGAATTACGATTGCCACTGAGCGGGACTTTTTATATTACCAGAATAGAGAATTTGAGTTGGAGGATGTATGATTTGAAACCTCAGCCCAGACCCACACAGATTGAGGCTTTAATCCTTTGGGAGCAGGTGGTTAGCAAAAAGAAATGGAAAAGCATTAAGAATCCACAATAGAGCTTATTCATGCATCAGCGCTCAGGAAGACGAGAGGCTGAAAAGGAGGGAAGAAGTAATTGAAGCCATTGGAGCTTACCCTTTGTTAGGGAGCAGAAAAATATCAAAGAAGAAACCTGGGGAGAAAGGGAAATAAAAAAATTAGTCATAAGCAGAGAATGAGGAGGAGGATGCCTTCATAGATGAGCTCCTCAGCATAAGACCACCCCCATAAAACGCAGCAGCTGCACAAGCGCTACAGCTCTTAGGGCGACTGAGACTAGGATAGACATTGAAACTGTACAGAATCTTGTATGGCCCCAAGTTAGTCAGAAACCTACATTTTAACCCCGGCCCAGCCCTCAACAATAACACTGCTTTTGTCAGGTGCTTTAACCACTTTCCCTGATGAAACAGTTGCTAGCACTCCATCCAAGAGACCCGTCCAAGTGTTCCCCAGGACCCCACACCAGCGCACCCGCATAATAGCACTAGACCCTCTGCAAGGAGAGGTCTTGATAAGTTTTGTGGCGGGAGGTGAAATGATTATCACAACTTTACCAGTTAACCCATCAAGTATTCTACATACCTACGGGGCCTCCCGAAGCAGATTAGCAATCCGGAAACTATATCTACCGACAGACCGTGGTGGGCTTGCCTTACCCAACCTGGAACACTACTACTTAGCCGTTCAGCTGCAGTGGGTAGCGGTATGGCTCACAGACCAGCATCTGGCGAACTATTAATTCGCTTCGCTCCCAGATTTCCTTCTGGAATACGTTGCCATTGATGGTGGCGAGCCGCTTGGCTGTGTCCAAAATGGTTATGCTACCCAGACTCCTTTATCATTTTGTGAATCTCCCGGTCATTCTCACGACATGGATTTTTAAAACATAGGACACCCTGTTATCCTCCTTACTTTGGGGATCGGGTAGACATAGATTGGCATTGGCTAAGTTACAGCTTCCTAGTGCTGCGGGCGGGATGGGGGCACCCGATTTTAAAACATACTCTATAGTCGGTCAACTACAGTGGTTAGCCTATTGGTTGGCAGGCCGGAATTTATTTGAAATTGGATATTCCCCTGAACGTTTAAAGCGTGGAACTCTACAGGCACTGTTATGTCCGGGAGCTGATAAGATGCAGAATCCTCCTTATCTCTTACATATAGCAATGCACTATTGGAAACAAGCTCATAAGTTCGCAAAGCTACCCTTCCCATATGCCCCGAATATCCCGCTCTGTGGCTTAACCACTAGATGAGGAATAGTATCAATGGCTCGGATAAGGGGTTGGACACAAATGGGTATAGAGACGGTCGGGGATTTCTTCTTGGATGGTAACCTGATGCCCCACGAGGAATTCGTACACACCCATGCAGTACCAGAAACCTTATTTCTCACACATGCAGCAATAGCACAATTTATTCGGAAATATTGGCTCGTGGATCAGCAGGAACCTCCCACCTTCCAAGTATTGAAATCCATTCATATAATGGGACATGGCCGCCACCTGGTTCGATGGCTCTACCGGGGGTTGAGGGAGCATCTAAATACCCCACTACGGCATCTTAGACAGAAATGGGAAACAATACTAGTACGTGAATTAGAGGATAGAGAATGGGCCCTAATGTTAGAACACCCTAGGCGAGTTTCCCGTAATTGCTGATTCAAAACGATACAATTATTCATATTACACAGGGCGTATCTTGCCCCGATGACACTACGGAGGATGAACCATACCGCATCTTCGGGATGCCCGAGATGTCCGGCTCAGGATGCTGATTTCATTCATATGTTATGGTCCTGTCCAGTGTTGGGTGGGTTTTGGTCGGAGGTTACTCAGAGTCTAGTGTCACTAACGGAACGCACACCTTCGGACACAATAGAGGCCTGTCTCCTGGGACTTTTCCCGCCCCCTAAGAAGGCGAAGTTACTGCGCCGTTTTGCAGGATTAGCCCTGATGCTTGCAAAAAGATTGATTACACAGCGCTGGAAATCCCGCGCAGCGCCACGCGAAGGCAAATGGAGGGAGGAAGTTATCCGATGGGCTGTAGCAGAGAGGGAGGCGTTGCAGCGTGAAGAGTACAAGGGGCTAAGGAAACAACCAATATCCCTGGACTGGGCACAACTGATTGAACTTTTTAAAGCAGATGCGGGGGGTGAGTCGGAGGACTCGCAGGCTACAAGGGTAGAACGTGATGGTGACACTTGATTACTACCTGTGTGCTAACCTGATTTCTTGGAGATGTCCCCGTTCCCCCCCCCTTCTTTCTTCTCCCTTCTGCTTCCTCCTCCCCTTCCCCGTGCTTTCCCTTCTCTCCCCCATGATTTCGGACATGACTACCACAAGATACAAGACACCTGGCAAGGTTTAATGTCACCGTAGCAGCAACAGTTTTCTTTGTTAAGAGTTAGTTTTTCTTTTTGGGATGGATATCAGTTGGGAGGGGGGTCACTGGTAACTATGACACTATGCACATTGATACAGTTTATTGTCCTATACTTAGACCATATTCCTGTCAATGTACTGTTTGCACACCCGTTACAACGTTAGTAATTGTGATGTATAATGCAAATGGCGTACAACGATTACGGATGTAAACATCTTGTCATAAAAAATGTAACCAAAATTTATACTTGATTGTATGAATATACCTGAGACATCCGCAGTACTCAATAAAGTCTGTGTTAAAAAAAAAAAAGGCTCTCAGACCAGTATCTGGCGGACACAGCATTGGACCTCCCGGCCCTAGCTCACAAGACTCTTCTCGCTCTCTTCCACCCATGTTGCAAGCAGAAGCCGCCATTGCAGCTCCTGTTAACCGTGGCACATCGGTGCTACCGCAGAAGTCTATACTTGACGAGAGACACCAAACCGTATGCCCCTGCGCTCCCAATAGTAGGTACACCAAGTAGACATGGCACCATCACGTCCCGAGAAGTCCGACATCTCACTGACGGTGCCATACAAGATCTTGGAGATCTATATCAAGATGGTACCCTGTTGTCTTACGCCTCACTCATTGATGCTTACATTTTCTAGAACACCTAACGCTCATAACCGCCCTACACGAGCACTGGGGAGACATGTCCACAGAACCTTCTATGCATCTCACCATCCAATATTTGCACGTGATGGGGAGGGGCAGACATCTTATAAAGTGGTTTGCGACATCCCTTAGGTCCCATACAGCAACATCGTTACTCTCCCTATGAGCGCATGGTAGCCAGTGCGTTTTACTGATGGCCCCTTTCACTGATAGGAATTTAGGGATTTTCAGTAGGAACTGCGCAGTATTGTTCTGGAGAGTTTGCAATTTTTTTAATGTAGCCTTAGGCAAATCTAAGTAAAGACTGTTGCAATAATCCAGTCTTGCCAGGATAAGAGCAATGACCATTGTTTTTAGGAGAACAATAGGTATTTATTTCTAAATATTTTTGATCACTCTAAGAGTGTGGAAAGAGGATGAGGTGACCTTGTTCATTTGGTCTTTATATTTCAGTTCTTTATCTAGAAGCACCTCGAGATTTTTTACCTTCAAAATAGGGGTAGGGAGTGATCCTAGATCATATGGCCACCAAGCAGGGGACCAGAAGGACGGGTTGTTCCCAAACAGAATAGCCTCCGTCTCAGATTAATTTAGTTTCAAACAATTGCAGATCATCCATTTACTTACTAGAATTGACACCATCCTTGGAGAGAGACACTACTATTTGCGTGTCATCAGCATAGGATGCCAATGATTAGCCAAAAGATTTTATAAGCATAGCCAAAGGTGTTACATACATGCTGAACATCGTCGGGCTCAACAATGATCCCTGCAGAACACCACATGGCAAAATGTTGGGTCTTGATGTGAACTCACCCAGAGACACCACTTGTTGCAAATCGGAGAGAAATGACTGTAAAAGGGCAAGTGCTGGACCATCTATCCTGAGGCTCTGCATACGGTCAACCAAGAGCTCATGGTTGACCGTATCGAAAGCTACGATCCAGTAGGATGTGGGCTGCATTTCCACCCCCATCCAGTGTCGCCATAATTTCTTCCGTAGCCACTATAAGCACAGACTCCTTGCTATGCCTTGTCTAAATCCAAACTGTGTATCGTCCAGGAGGTGATTCGTATCTATGAAGGAGGCGAGTTGCTCATTCATCACTTTCTCCACTAGCTTAGCTGGGTAGGAAAGCCAAGGTATCAGACAGTAGTTATTCAGATCCATCATATTTAGGTTAGTTATTTTCAACAAAGGGAGAACTGAGGCTAACTTCCAGTGGGAGGGAAAAACCCCAGCCTCAAACATAGCAGTATAGATTTTAGTCAAGTATACTGCTACTGTCTCAGAAGCTAAATGCGTTATTTTAGGGGGCAGGGATCCTGAGGGGATCCGGATTTAATATTCGGAATGGCCTTTACAAGTAGCTCTGCTGAGGAGGCCTTAAATTGCCTAAAGCCTATAATTCCGGAAACCACCTCTGGAGACTGGTTATTCTAAGAACTACAACAAAATCACAAAAAAGAGACCAGGGAATGAGCCTTCTCTGACTCCCCTTCCAAAGTATTTAGACTCACAAAAGAGAGGACTGTAAAAAACAGGGCCAGGGATACTAACCTAGATTATAATGTAAGGTTCCTGTCCCCTATTTTATCTCCAAGTTATATCTAAGACGAGAAACAAAGAGAAGGAAAATCAAAGAATGTAATACTGCCCTCACCCACTATGCAGTGGCATGCTTCATCATAGGGCCGCTGCAGACGTCCAGGTGCAGACCAACACACTGGACGGAGTGCTGTTTTTTTAGTGGTGAGGGAGAAAGAGGAAACAAAAGAGTATAAGTGATAGGGAAAACTGTTCCCTTAAGAAGGGATCTCAAGTGCAGAAAAGAAAAGAGTAAAACAGTCTAAGGAGAAACCTAACAATTACCTTTATTCTTGGTTCCCCTTGACAGGATTAAAAGTAAAGCGATCTAGGGATATACAGGAGGGGTAACTGCCCCTAAATCCCTACTGCAAGTACCAACATGTTTCGGCCTTTCCAATTAGCCCCCTTGGGTCAACGAGGCCTTCTTCAGGGTGTGGATCCCTTGATGTTTAAGGTCATAGCCCATGCTGTGGGTTTTGTGGCACTCAGGATTATTTATGATTAAAATTTCTTATTTTTCCGATGCACCTTCTACTACATAAGTAGGAAGAACATTTTCTGTAGGGAAGATAACACATAACAATTCTGTGTCAGTCCCTTTCTAACAACCTTCCTTTATATGATTCCCCTGCACCCTCTATAGTGCACATCTATGTTGTGCTTCGTTTCTCGTCTCTAAAGTTGAACCTTAATCATTAAAAGCATATGCATGCAGTTAAAATTACACTGACAACCGTGAAGTGGTGTGTTCATAACAAATCCCAAGCCCTTTGTTGTGCGTAGACACAAGCCCTCTTGAACCCATTCTATGTAGTAACAGGAGAAATTGTGCCCCGGTAACTTGGTAAGTCAAAAACCACGTCTTACCCGAGTTTACAAGTACTTCTCTAAACCCGGGACCGTCGGGGGAAAGCTGTCTTGTTGTCAAACTCTGTGTGCAAAGATACAAGAACACGCGATCTCTCCAACTTTAGTAAATAATGTCACTTAAAAACATCATTGTGCTCCTGACATACCTATAGATATCCACAGAAGTAAGGGGCCCTTGCTCACCCATCAAAGCTTCTTCTTAATGTTTTAAGCATTGCTAAACCTTACAAAGTAGCTCTCAGGAACGGCAGTCCCGTCCAAAACCTCCCTGCATCCTCGCAGGTAAGATACAAACAAGGGCACTGGGAGGTCTCTCCTCAATGTCTCTAGTGGCCTGCTACCTGCGTGGTAAATAGCCGGGCCCTCCGTTTGTCTATCACTAACCCACTTACTGCATCAAAGACCGGCGTTCATCCTATGCCCCCAATCGGGTCCTCCGACGATGCCATCCTCTCGTTCAGGCTGCTTATTACTGTTACCACTGCCGTTACGTGATCGGAGCTGGATCCGGTCGGGAACAACTAGAATGCTACCAGGACCGAGCAGTGTCTGTTGATTATGGCGGCCATGTTGGAATTCCCGCCTACAGCTAATTCCCTTTCTAGATAATACAACGAGGGAAGAAAGTGCAGAAAACAGAATTTTTGGGGGTTCCCGGCCTCTCTCTCTCTCTATCATTGCAACTACGTGAAACAAGGGAAGGCTGGGAATTTATCTTGTTTTCAACAAAATGACAACACACGCATCTGTTTAGTGCTTGTGTATTAGTCATTAAAGTTTACAATCTCCACATACCTCTCCCTCCCTTATTATCAGTCCGTAGAGCCAAAAAATGTGCTCTCAGTAGGTCTTACTTTCGCAGTTTAATTTTACAATTCACCCTTTACCATCATTTTCATTCATTTAAAAAATTCTCAGTTCGCACTCAGATTAATCACAACGGACGAGGAGAAGTCTCTGTGTGAGGAACCAAGAAGTTCTAATTCAAACTGCTCTTGTTCTTAGTTATTTATTATCCCATGAAGCTGGTACCAAGGGATAAAATCGTTCAGACCATGGCTGTCGCTGTGCAATCTATTCACCCATCTCTGTTCTCTCACATAGAGGAAGTTCGTAGTGTCATTCACGTTTGGTGGAATAAATGGTCTATCAATAACTGTCCATACAAAGTTTTTTTCAGTGTGTCCCTTCTCCTTGAAGTGAGTTGTGACTTTTGTATTCGTTCCGCCACAACGTATATTACTCATATGCTCCAATATGCAGATTTTTACACAGCGAGTCGTCATGCCCACATATTGTAATTTGCAGGGGCATTTCAAAAGATAGATCACATTGTCGGAGTTACAGGTGGTGTGTTTCCTCAATTCCCATGGATGATTTAGATCGATATCTACACTCTTCCCATTCAATGTCAGTGGGCAAGCTTTACAATACACACAAGCATAATGGCCCATCACAGGAGGTAAGTGCCAGAGATTCTCTCTACCAATCTCCGTCGGTCTCTGGGTCCTAGGTCTAGTGTGGACCACCATGTCTTTTATGCTCCCACTTTTTTTGAAGGAGAACAACGGGGATGGCTGGTTCAGCCCATTGGAATTCAATATGCGCCAGTTTTTCTGTACGATCTTCTTCATTTGATTAGATGTAGTGTTAAATGTCGTGACACAAATAGCTCTATTCTCCTGCTCTCTCTGGTGTGTCTCCAGGAGAGCCTCTCTGTTGTTATTTTTGGCACTTTTACGAGCATTCTTGATCACTCGTTCGGGATAATCCTGATCGCGGAGCTTCTTGCTCAACATCTCTGCCTCTCTATTGAATTCCGTTAGTTCTGAACAGTTCCTGCGCAAACGCAGGAACTGTCCATAAGGGAGATTCTCCCTCAAGGAGCAAGGGTGGAAGCTTTTAAATGATAGTAGGTTGTTCCTATCGGTTGGTTTATGGAACACACTAGTCACAAGCCCACCATTTTCTGCCTTAATATTGAGATCAAGGAATGCCAAGCAATCATTTGTCATGGTTCCGGTAAAGAACAGAAAAGGATTTTTCTCATTCAGCCATTTCAAAAAGTCTTCTGCTGTTGATTCATTTCCTCTCCAAATTATCAACACATCGTCTATATATCTTCTCCACACCCTTATCTGGTCAAAGAAAGCGTTATTCTGTGTGTAGATGTTCTCTCCTTCAAAGTGTGAGACGTATAGACAAGCCAGACTCGGCGCAAACGAACTACCCATGGATGTTCCATGGACTTGTAAATAGAATGTATCCTCATACTGGAAAAATAAATTGTGAGGGCTATTTCCATCATACACAGAATGAAGGCTCTAGGTGTTTGATAGTCCCACTCTTCTGTGAACAGTATATTCTCGATCACCCTCAGGGTCTCCCCCGGAGGGATATTGGTATACAATGACTCGATATCGAGTCCAATCAGTAGTTCTTTTGCTGGGTCAAATTCAAGTTCCTTAATGAGGTTAAGAACCTCACGCATGTCTTTCAAGTACGCCGGCATTCTCTGTACTATGGGGCGCAGGTAGACATCACAAAATTTAGAAAGAGGTTCGAGGACTGAGTTTGTCCCTGAGACTATGGGACGGCCAGGCGGAGGACGTGTAGGTTTATGGACTTTCCGTAAAGTATAAAAATACGGTACCCTGTGGTGTTGGTTGCATAGAAACAAAGCTTCCTCTGACTAATCCAACCATTGGAGACAGCCTCTTCAATGTGAGTACTGATCTCCCTCTTCAGATCTTCAGTGGGATCTCTTTCTAAGATCGTATAGTTTCTCCTGTCGCTCAAGAGGCGTAAGCATTCATTCTTGTATGTCTCTCTGCCTTGGATCACAATAGCCCCGCCTTTGTCTGTGGATTTTTTTACTATTGTTGAATCCTCTCTCAGTTCTTCCAAGGCTTTTCTTTCTGCCGTGGTCAGATTAAAAAAAGTTTTGTCTCTGTCACTTCCAAATGTTCTATTTCTCTTAAAACTGCTTGTTCAAAAACACCCACTTCAGGGGGTAATTGCCCAAGTGTAGGTACAAAAGTTGACTTATTCCTAAGTCTAGTGTCTCCATCTTCGTTACTGGTTCCTTCTTTCCCGTCAAAAAACACCCTTAGGCGTATATTCCGAAAGAACCCAGCCAATTCGCATTTCAGTTTAAATGTGTCCACCAGATTCGTAGGAACAAAACCTAAACCTTTCGTCAGTACCTTCTCTTGTGCCAAGGTGAGTTCGACATCGCTCAAATTCATAATGAGACTTAGTCCATGCTGGTCCCTGGGTCTCCATCCCGTGACATGCTGCGTGTCACCCGTTGGTTGATGTCCTCCCACTGGACCTTCTGTCCTCTCTGCTTCCCTCTTCCTCTCACCCTGCCTCTCCCTAAAAAGGCGGATACTGATTGGGGTAATAGTGTAGAGGTTCCATGGGGGGGTACATCGGTGGCCACCCAAAGCCCCCTTGGTGATCTTGTTGGTATGGGCGAGTGTATCCCCTTGCACCTCCTCTCCCTCTGTACCTGGGTGTATAGTCATAATCGCTACTCTCACTCCCTGAGCTAGATGTTTCTGTGTGCTGTCTAACAGTGGCATTTCTCTGTGAGTTTTGACTTTCTTTACGTTTGGCATATTCATCGCTCACCTATGGATAAACCTTTTCTTTGGAGAACTTCTTCAGATCTTTCTGAAGTTTATTCACTTTCGAATTCACCAGATATTCTTTATATTCATTTACCACTTTGTTCGTCTAACTTCTTTTTAAAGACAGTAATGTGGATTTGTGTCTTTAGATTATTCGCACTCGTTTGGATCTGTATAAAAAGGTCATCTGATAGGTCATCTGATATTCTCTTGGCGTATCAATTATAAGAATAAACCAGTCTCTTGAACATCTCCAGGCAATCAATGACCAATCCTTCCTGAAGGAAGCAACCTCCAGGAAGATCAATGGTTCATTGATTACCAGTAAACCCCTAGGGGCCTAGTTAGCTCGTAAATACTCTGTTAAGATTGCCCCATGTAACATGGTCTTGACTTGTGTTCTTTTAAGCTCGGTCAAAGTATCCCACCCTTCCACCTGTGTCAGTGCCTGTGTAAGTGTGGCCTCCCCCAACAGGGAAGGTCCTGCTAAAATCCTTGCTGCTGCCTCATCCCCATAGGCGAGACCCTGCACCTCCATTATTAGTTAAGGAAGAGATTTTTTCACTTTTTCAATTTTCAAAAGGTATTGGGGCAATTCCCCCAGATTCTCCCTATGGCTCAGCGGCCGTTCATACAACAAAATCACAAAAAAGAGACCAGGGAATGAGCCTTCTCCGACTCCCCTTCCAAAGTATTTAGGCTCACAAAAGAGAGAAGGACTGTAAAAAACAGGGCCAAGGATACTAACCTAGATTATAATGTAAGGTTCCTGTCCCCTATTTTATCTCCAAGTTATATCTAAGACGAGAAACAAAGAGAGAAGGAAATTCAAAGAATTTCTTAATACTGCCCTCACCCACTCACCATGCAGTGGCATGCTTCATCATAGGGCCGCTGCATTCTAAGAACTACCTGCACTGTTGGCAGTAAATTTGTTAAAGATAGTCGCTACTTTCTCCTGAAAGAAGCTAGCCAATGAGCCACAGAAATCTTGACTGCTTACTACTGAATTGCTTGCTGTGGGTAGGGTTTGTTTTTATATGGTTTGGAAGAGGGTTTTGTTAGAATCCCTGGCTAATTTTAATTGCTCTGAGTAATATACTGATTTAGCAGCCAAAATGAGCTTTTTATATTCTGCAAAACATTGTTTATATTTTTCTCTTTCTCCTAACTCATAATCCTTCCGCCATTTACACTCTTGCCTCCGATAGCCCTGTTTAGAGGATCTGAGTGTCTCATCAAACCATAGTTGGGATGGCATTTTGATGTGAGTGACCCTGCCTTTGGCTGGGGCAATGTTATTAAGGGCGGCCGTTACCCAATTGGAGTAAGGCTCTGCCATTTTATCTATGTTATCTACTAATTCAGGTAGCCAAGCTGTGAGTGAGGAGTTTAGTTCACTAGCTTGTATTTTATGCCCGGCTCTGCCTAAGGACTTCTTTTTATATGATAACGGGTGAGGCTTTTCCTGAAGTATTATCTGCCAATTCACCGCATGGTGGTCCAACCAAGTCAGAGGAACGCAGATAGAGTCTGTATTGTTGGGGTTATTTGTGAATATACTGTCAAGCAAATGTCTTACATGATGCGTGGGACCGTTAACTACCTGCGATAGTCCAAAACACGAAAAACTGTGGGGCATATTCTCAAGGACTTATCGCCGAGTTAGCGGCACTTTATCGCAGCCAAAGTGGTGATAAATTCATTGCACCATTCACAAGCTGGTGCTAACAGCTGACATCACCAGTATTCCTGCAATAGCAGCCGCAAAAAACATCGCCACGGATGACACCGGCAACTAACGCTAATGAGATGTAGAGTAGGCGTTCCCGTGCAAAGAGCCGCGGAAACACCACTTCGCAACATTCACCACGACCAGCCAGATCGGCGATAAGACCACAAAACATGTGATAAGGCGCGTTAGCAGCCGGGGTTTAACACCTGCTCCTACCTGGTGTTAAGTCGGACGACAACCTGCACCACAAAAGGGAGCCCAGCCCACAGCCACACCAGAAGAACAAGAGATGCCATGGAGCTACTGACCATGCAGCTCGGAGCCCCAAGAGGGCCACAACACCCACCGCCACCCCACCCCAGGAACCCCCCGTGGCCCTACCCCTGGCACCCCCTCCCCGCGGACAAAGAGATCTCACATCTACCTCACAAATTCATGAACACAACAATTTGCCTGATGTCACACAAGTACACCAACCAACATCCATGTGTGGCTCGAAAAAGGAAAAACACACATACATCGCCGAATTCCAAAAATAATCAATTTATTCAAATTCAAATCAACATCAATAATTGGAAGAGTCATGGCGGGTCTTCTCCGGACAAACCGTAAGTCACAGTCTGCAAAACAAAATTGAAGATAAGAAGGTGTGTCATGCGCACAACAAAGGACAGAGAGAGAGAAAGAAAGGGCGAGAGAGAGAGAGTGAAAGAGAGGGAGAGAGAGAAAGAGAGAGAAAGGGGGAAAGAGGGAGAAGGAGAGAGAGAGAGAAACAGAGGAAGAGAGAGAGAGACAGCGAAAGGAAGAGAGGGAGGAGAGAGAGAGAAACAGAGGAAGAGAGAGAGACAGTAAAAGGAAGAGAGGGAGAGGGAGAGACAGTGAAAGAAAGAGAGGGAGAGAGAGAAAGAGAGAGAAAGAGAGGGAGAGAGAGAGAGAAAGATAGAGAAAGAGAGGGAGAGAGAGACAGTGCCGACACTGCGTACCCAGGCAGCTGCACCCCAGCCCCTCCCGCCGCCCAGCATGGATTGCCCGCCCCTGTGCACCCAGGCCTCAGTGCTCACCTGCTGCCACCAGTGTGTCTCCAACCACGTGCCGGTTCACACTGCAGGCCACCAGGTCCCTCATCTGAAACAGAGTCCACAGCTAATGATGGCAGAGTACATATTGCACATGGCAACATCGCATGGCCGCCCCTGCGCACCCAGGCCGCTGCACCCCAGCCCCTCAAGCCGCCCAGCGCGGATTGCCCGCCCCTGCGCACCCAGGCCTCACTGCTCACCTGCTGCCACCGGTGTGTCTCCAACCACGTGCCGGTCCACACTGCAGGCCAGCAGGTCCCTCATCTGAAACAGAGTCCACAGCTAATGATGGCAGAGTACATATTGCACATGGCAACATCGCATGGCCGCCCCTGCGCACCCAGGCCGCTGCACCCCAGCCCCTCAAGCCGCCCAGCACGGATTGCCCGCCCCAGCGCACCCAGGCCTCACTGCTCACCTGCTGCCACCGGTGTGTCTCCAACCACGTGCCGGTCCACACTGCAGGCCAGCAGGTCCCTCATCTGAAACAGAGTCCACAGCTAATGATGGCAGAGTACATATCCATTGCACACGGCAACATTGCATGGCCGCCCCTGCGCACCCAGGCCGCTGCACCCCAGCCCCTCCCACTGCCCAGCACGGATTGCCCCCACCTGCGCACCCAGGCCTCACTGCTCACCTTCCACCACCGGCATGTCTCCAAGAGGGCACACCACGTCCCGGTGCAAGCTCCGAGCCCGGGGCCCGCAACCTTGGCAGCCTCCACATCACGCATCCCCGCAGCGCGGGTCACCAGGCGCACACTTGACTCTGGGTCTTGATTTTGCAATGGCAGAGATCATATCAGTGCACACGTCATCATCGCAGGCTGCACACCCGCTCAGCTCACTAGGAGCCACTAACTCTGTGAAACGCGAGGCAACGCCACGTGGCGGTAGGCCCGCGCTGCCCGCTGGCTCAGGCCTACATTGCGGTCCACCAGGCGCACACTTGACTCTGGGTCTTGATATAGCAATGGCAGAGACCATATCAGTGAACACGTCATCATCGCAGGCTGCACACCCGCTCAGCACTTTAGGTGCCCCTACCTCAGTGCACAGTAAGTCACCGTCCCGTGGCGGTAGGCCCGTGCCGACCGCAGTGCAACCGGTGCCACCGAATCTGTGCAACGCAAGTCATGGACCCTATATGATTGAGCCTCGTCATAGGCCAGGCGGACGCAGCCATGTCACCTCAGGCAGTGGGGAAGAACTGAGACACGTAGCGTCGTCGTCGTCCCCTTTATACGTACGCCGAGTGGGCTGGGTCGGCGTACGCCAGGCCAGCGTAGGGGTGTAAACAATTATCCCTGGCCTCTGGGCATGGTTCATATCTGGGCTGCACAGGAAACCAACTGATGCGTGTGTCTCTGTTGCAGTGTCTGCGCCACACGGCCCGCAATCGACAATGTTGCAATGTTACATGCAGCTGAAGGGCGTACGCGCACGAAGGGACGGTACATGGAGCGCAAGGTCGCTCAGGTTCTTGGCTCATACATGGCAACTGGTGTGTTTGTGCATCGCGTTTGGTGCACCATAAGCCCAAGGCCTAGCCTCAATTGCAGCGCGATAGCCACATCACATACCCAGGATACAAGCAGTGGTCTAACTAACATTAGGGATGAAAGCCCCCTTCTCTCAATACAGAGGGCGGAAGGACATCTGCACCCCCAACCTTGGAAACGCATGCGGCAGGCACCCCCTAAGAGAGATACCATGGCAGACGAAGACGACTCCCACACTACACATGGCGCCAATGAAAGATCAATGTATCCACACCCCACACACAGAAGTCCTTGCCCGAGGTACTCCTGCATGGAATGGTCTTGATACTTACATACAGGACAACCCATACGTACAAACTTTGCACGCTCATACGACTCATTGCTCCGAGCTGTGGCATATCATCCACATAACAGCCGCAGGTCAGAAGAGTGCCGGTTCTACGAGTGCAAACAGGGCAATGTCAGAACATCCCGGGCACATGCACAACCCCTGCCACGCGGAACTGTACCGTGACCGAATGCTGCATTTGTTGGGGGCACTGCCACTGGCAGTGTTGCGCATCAGTTACCGTCTGAGCTTCCGTCTTGCGTACGTCACCTGCGTCCAGCCCTGGTTCCACTGCCGATCATGCATATTCGAGTGGCCCATGGATGTCTTCCTATCCAACACAACGGTAGCTGAACTGGATTATGACATGTGTGTGCGCCCGTTGTTGGACCACGACCAGGAGTGTAACCGAAGATACCCATTTATGGGATGCCTTGGAATTGGGCGTATGTGCTGGCAGTTGGGCATGTGAGATCGCACAATTCCTCGTGTGCAGTGACCACATCGAAGCGCTCCCCTATTGGGCTGTGTTACGGATTGGTGAAACGGTGTATACGGAGCACATCTGTCCGGACCAGCTAATGGATTGGCTTGCCCCCGTGTTCGTTGAAGTCGACAACGGCGTACTCTTGGAACTGATTGCCCATGAAGCAGCGCTCGCTTTCATGGACGAGTAACTACGTTCCTGCAGCCACAAAAGATTGTAACCCATGGCACAGGTCCCAACACCCTTTTGCATCTTGGGGAAATGGACACATATCTCACCATGACAGTGGACATGTCTGCATTCGCCTGGACTCAGAATGCATGTGCGTGCAGGACTGCGGGTTGACACACACCTGTGCAAGGTGAGTGACAGCGGTGCCTGGCAACGTTCCTCAACCTGACACACCGTTTGAGGGAGAGTACACACATGGCAATGTAGTACTACATGTGACCTTGTTGGACTCCTTCACCTGCTCACTGTCAGCAGAGCAGGCAGTCAGCGCTGTCCGGTGGTACAGGACTATGCAGATCCCATGGGCTGTGAGTGGTGTCCCCTGACACGGTGCAATGAGCATTCGCCAAACACCACATGACTCGTCCAGCAAGGCAAGGTGGGCTGAGACCGTCGGCATCCGTCATGGTTGGTGTTCATTTGTGCCTCCCCATGTCTTGCACCTCTACATGTTTCTTGGCTGCCTGTTAGTGTATGATGCATTGGTCTGCATGTTGTGGCCCTTGTCTTGCCCGTACTGACACGCACATGCTAATAAAGTCGATGCAGCTTCACTAGTGTACAACTGTGATGAGTGTTGATTTGCATGCCAAATCGTGTGCCCCAATGAGCATTGTACGTACACAGGGAGGGACTGACTGACGGATTTCACTTAGGGGTGAGTCCCTATTGCCAGCTCCACCTCTGTGAGCCAGACATTGTGTTTGGGAGAGTTGGTGGTCGACCTGTGCGCTTACGTGTCTTCAGCAATGTGAGTATGGTGTCCAACTTCTTGCCATGTGGACCAATGTGTTCCATCAAACCAGGCTGTGTCCACACAGTTTAGTGTGTGTAGGTATGCGAAGAGATGTTCTGTTGTCACATGTGATGTGGGACACTACTTTAGGCCTCCTACCTACTCTGACATATTTACACACAGCCCTATTTAATACATGGACGTGGGGCTACGTTGGGGGGTTGCGAGATTGTTGTTCATGATCAATGAGGCCACAGCTAGTTCACACCTCCACAGTCATGTAATTGGCCATGTGTGTCACGGTCAAACATGCGTATTGATGTCATTTCCCAGGGTGTACCTTTTTGTGCAATCAATGCCCCTACAGTCATCCATACTGTCATTCTTGATTGGACATAGACATGACACATCTGTGTGATTAGGAATGTTTTATTCACATCCTGTGGAGTGTCGGAGCTGGAGCAGTACATGGCCATGCACACTCCACATTACATGGTTGCCCAGTGGAGGGCCAAACAGAGTCCTTTAGGGGATGACAAGTTAATCGGTGAGGAAGAGTTGAGTCCGCAGCCTGTTTGCTGTGTCATTGGTAACCAGAGCAGCTATGGCAGTCCATGTCGGGGTCCAGGTGGATGTCGCAGAGTGTTTCGGGTGACAGTGGAAGGTGTAGTACCAGGGCATGATGCAGAGGGCTGTACAAAGCAGGAACAGGCCATATGGCGGGGGATGAATGCTACAACCTCCTTTTTGACACAGAGTCATTACCGTCCACATCTTCGTCCTCTGATACGTCTTCTGTGTCAGGTGTGCCAGGTGTTTGTGGTGGTGTTATGGCTGCATCACTGTGTGCCACGGACTCATCAGGGGGCGGAGGTGGTATGGCTGCATCACTGTATGCCACTGACACATCAGGGTGCGGAGATGTGTGTGTCGAAGTTCCTGCAGCAGTCATCTGGGACAGGCTCTGTGGCAGCAATGGCAAGATGAGGATCTGCAGGGCATGGTGGATCCTAGCTACATCTCGCTGGTGTTCAGCCGTGGCAGCCAGCCTTCCTACCTGCATCTGCTCCATGTTCTCCATTGTCCTCGCATCTGGAGCCGCTCGGCCTAGACAGTTCTTGTATCCGAGTAATGGATCCAGCGAGGTCAGCCAAGGATTGTTGTAGGGCATGGAGCGGACTGTGGGTGTCCGTTAGGGACTGTAAGTGGTCCCTGATGGGACTGAGACACCCACGTATGGCATCTAGTTTGGCTGCCATGAGGTCGAAACCCACCCGCACCTGTTCAGCCAGCCCCCTCTGGCAGTCTGACACACGGCGTTGGAATGCCATGTGTTCTTCCGTGAGGTGCTGGGAGCCAGCCGTGGTGGTGGGTGCTTCCTGCTGTGTGGTCTGTGCAGGGGGTGGTATCACCTCGATGCAGCTGGGCTGCCCTGCTGCTGGAGGTGGGGTGCGGAGGCTGTCCACGAGCCGTTGGAGGGTGTCGGAGCAGATGGCCAGGGGTTCCTCCTCCTCATCACTGAAGAGATGTCTGGTCTGCTCTGCAGGAGGTGTTGATTGTCCCTCTGCAATGTGAATGGGAGATGCAGGTTAACAGTGTGTTCCTTGTATGTGCATGCATTGTACATGTTTACATACTGACTGCATGACAATGTACATTGTGGGTGTTTTGGAGGAGCTGGGGATTTGATGGGGGACAGTGGACATTCCGACTACATGACGGATGTGAGGTTGTACTTGTACATTATCATCTGACAGTTTCCTGCTATGCCTGATGTGATTGGCCATTTTCTACGCACGTGCGGCACCAGTTGTGTCCTCTGTTCTGTGGTGTACATGTGGCACTTTGTACCACATTGTGGTCAATGTTGATGTGCTGTGATTGCTATGTGTGTGTGCTGCATTGTGGGAGAGTCGCCCCTGCAGCTCAGATTTAGCGGCCCCTTATCCCTTTGAGGCGGTGTGCCTTTGACTTGTGTGCTTTTACGGTGCTGAGATGTTGGCGACTTGGGTAATTTGTACTCCTGTACGGATTTTGTACTCTTGTGCATTGTTTGCCTGCAGATGTGTTGTTGACGTCAGGGGTTGTATGTGCACGTGGATGTGTCAGAGTGTGACCTGCTCCTTTAGGGATGTTATCCACACTGGGCCACCTCAGTGTCGTGGCGTGCACCATGTCATGTATTTGGACTGCAGCTATGCTAGTGGTCATGCAGCGTCACTTGCATTGTCAGTGTTGCTCACAGAGGCGCTGCTTTGCTGGGTTCAGCACATGTGCATGGGTAGGTTGTGGGATTGGTGAGGGGGGGCCATTTGTGCACATGGTGGACGGGGGCCTACTTGGTGTTTCTGTGTGTGCTGCAGTGTGCCAAGGCCATCAGGGACAGGTTCCACAGTCATTGTTGGTGTGCAGTGTGCTATTCTTGATTGTGCATGTGTGTCATTCTGCCCGTCTCCCCCTGTCCCACCAGTCCCTGGTGGTTACTCACCCTGTTGCTGTTGGGTCAGGTCATTTCGGGCAGTGTCCAGACCCCCAACTCCTTGCTATGTCTCCGCACTGATGACTGTGGCCACCATTTCCTCCAGCTCATCCAGCTCCTCCTGTGGCGCAGGACTCCCACCTCCAGTGGCCGTTGCTGCCCTTCAGGTTGGCAGCGAGTTTCTGCTTGGTTTGGCTTTTGACGTCATGCCAGCTCCTCTTGACCTCCTCCATTAACCTCCTCGACACTCCGACTGCATTCACGTTGTTCACGATGGACTGCCATATTTCCGTTTGTGTTGCCGATGACAGTGGAGGTGACGTACAGTTGTTGGTAGTGTTCGGTCACCTCCGTGACGATTATCCGGTTTTCCTGCGGAGTGAACCCCGTCTCCCTCTTCCTCTTCTCTTTGCCCTTCTCCGGCCCCGGGGTTCCTGGCTGGTCGTAAGTGTGGCTTGTGGGGTTCGCATTGTCCTCTGCACTGGGTCCGGGTGCGTCCATGGAGATACGCAGTTGCATTTATTTGCCTTTTTTTTCTCTGCTTTTATAGTGCATTCTCACGCATGGCACGTGGGAATCGCCGGCCTGTCGCTGGTTTTCGCTGATTTTTGTATCGTCATTGGGGTCATCGCAACTTTTTTCGCGTTGGGGTTTCGCATTTTTTCGGCGTCGCGTTGATTTTAACGCGGGCATTTGTCGCATTATCGTGAGGCTATTGCATGATGCCGCTGGGTTGTGAATGCTGCGTTAACACGGTGTTATTTTCCCGCGATGGACTGCGATGTGAGAAGTTGCGTTAAGCGATTTTGGCGATAGTTAACACGCGTTCTTGAGAATATCCCCCTGTATATTAACCATTCTGAGTTGGGATTTGAAATATTTTCCAAATGGAAATTAAAATCACTGATTACTGTGAAATTAGATCTCAGAATAGGTGATTCCAGGAGTGGGCAGATCCTGTCAGCAAAGGTCACTTTGGGCCCTAGGGGACAGTAAACAAGCATTTCGTTAAACGACTGAGTCTTGGTCAGTTCGATATTAAACAGCAGCGCTTCAAGGCCTTCCCCTGAAGCGGGAGTAAAAACAGCTGGGAAGTGGTCTTGATAAACTAGTGGTAGCCCTCTACCCTTGTTGTTGGGTCTATTGAGAAGATATAACCAGTAGGGACCGCTGCAATACGTTCTGGACCCGAGTTATTGTCGGCTCAGTTTCATTAATGAAAACCAGATTGGTTTGATATGCCGCTGGAAACTCGTAGAATTCAAAATGGTGCTTAACCAGGGACCCAGTGTGAATTAGATCAAGGAAGTCACTTTAAAGAATGAGGTGATGCAGTTACTATGTACAGTGCTAGAGATAGAACAACGGTTCCATTGCAGTTATAGACCCGAAGCTTCAGGCATTGTAGAGAGGCTGAATGGAACTATCAAAGCTAAATTGCCCAAAGCCTGTGCCTCTACAACTCTTAAATGGCCAGATGCACTTCCTCTGGTGTTGATGAGCATACAAAGCACCCCCTGTAGATTAACAGGATTGTCTCCACACAAGATGTTGATGGAAACAGCCATGCAAAATCCTTCTGTTCCAGCAGCTGCTCTTGTGACTATCACAGATGATCTGATTCTTGAGTATTGCAATGAATTGGCTGATGTGGTAAGTTCTAGCTCCCATCATGTTGATGCTGCTACTCCAGCTGCCTGAGAGTCTCCAGGGCATGATTTGAACTCCGGTGACTGGGTTCACATAAAAAAGCACGTCCACAAGTGCTGTCTGGAGCAGCATTGGAGAGGCCCGTACCAGGTGATCCTGGTCACCAACACTACTGTCAAATGTGCTGATTTGCCAAACTGTATACACGCCTCACATACTCAAAGGGTAAAACAAGAAGAGGAAGAAATGTGAGCAAAATCCACCAATTCCTTGAGTCACCCTAGGTTCGAAATTTCTGAAGCTTCCAAATAAGAGGAAGTCCATTCTGAGGGCTCACGGTCTCCCAGAGCAAAGCATCAACTAGAATGAGAGCCAGGTGACGGTGTAACTCTAGTGGGAACTGAATCCCTGAAAACTGGCATAAGAATACGAAATCTTTAAAAACCAAAAATGGGTGGACTTTTTTGTGTGCTCGAATCAGACCGCTAACATCAGGGGGGTTCTTATTCTTTTTAAAAAACAAGCTAACGCCCGGATCTTACATCATTTGGTCGACCCATGTGGCAGATGGGTAATTCTGAAGGTGACCATTATGGGTTTTTTGTCTAACTTGGTTGGCTACTATGGTCCAAATCAAGACGATCCCTCTTTTCTTAAAACCATCTTTTCGCATCTCCTAGACTACCCAGACCCGGTTATTATGGCCGGGGATTTTAATATCGTTCTTAACCCCAAACTTGATAAATCCGCAAGCAGTAGAACCATTGTTCCCTCTAAGTCATGGGTGTATCTGCAGACCATGATGGTGCAAATTGGTCTTTGCGACATCTGGAGAGAAAGATCGGGACAGCAGCTAGGGGTATCATACTGCAATAGCAAGTATCGACATAAGTCAAGAATTGACTACATTTTGGTTAGCCAATCTCTATAGGGTAAGGTTAAGGACATCGGATACTTGACTTCCAATCTTTCGGACCACTCAGGAATATTATTGGATCTCGATTGGGCGCAGGCCCAGCATCCCAGAGTTTGGTCTTTCGATCGAACTTTACTTCTTGAGGAGGCAGAGATGTCTTTCTTGTCCCAGGAGACCGAATATTTTTTTTAAGTAAATTTAGGTTCAGCTACAATCATTACGGTCTGGGACTCACTAAAGGCTTTTTTAAGGGGTTTAATTACGAGTAGGGTGAGCTTTAGAAACATAAAATACAGAGGGGAGATCGCACTTAAGGAGGCGGAAATGAAGGCAGTGGAGTTAGTTCTCAATAGTGGGGTAGTTTTGGAAAGGCAGCAAGAGGACCTGGATAAACTTAGTAAACTAAGGGAGCAGCTGGACACCATTCTTCAAACAAGGCTTATGCATAGATGGGAGGCAAGTAAGATCGCCCATTTTGAGTATGGGGAAGGGGCAGGCAAGCTTTTGGCATGGAAAGCCAAGTCTGACAGGCTTCGTAATCAGATCAAAGAAATCGTTGTAGATGACGGGGCAACCACATTTTCTTCAGATGAAGAGATAGGTGGCGCCTTTTTTGATTTCTTTCAAGACCTCTACCAAGAAGATCGAGCCATAGACAAGGTCAAGGTCAAGGACTGGTTGGATAGGACTACACTTACGCCCCTGAGTCCTAAACAGCAGGAAGAAATAGAGCAGGACATCACGCAGGAAGAAGTGAGGAAGGCCATTGCTGCCTGTAAGAGAGGGAAGGCCGCAGGGCCCGATGGGCTCCCAGCTGAGCTCTATGGGTCTTTGGGTGAAGTGATAATTCCGGTCTTGACACAATTATTTAATGTAATCCTATCGGACAGCCTTAAGCTCCCAGGGTCCTGGAGTGACGCCACTATTATCCTGATTTTGAAACCTGGTAAAAATCCAGTGAGTTGTGGGTCTTATAGGCCCATCTCGCTGTTGAACGCGGATTATAAAATCTTTGCCGGGATCCTGGCGGCCAGGCTCGGCCTCGTGGCCGGCGATATCCTTCATCCTGATCAGAAGGGGTTCGTTAAGGGAAGGTACTTTTCGGACCTTACCTACAACTTTATTGGGGCAATAGATATTGCCTCTACTTATTCACTTCCTCTTGCTGCCATGACACTCGATGTCACAAAGGCTTTCGACAGGGTCAATTGGGTATATCTGTCGGAAACCATGAGGAAATTTAATCTGGGCAGGAAGTTCTGTCGAACCATCCAGTTGATCTACCAAGAGCCGTCAGCCAGACTTCTGGTTAATGGTAACCTGACCAGAGCTTTCAAGATTACCAGGGGGACTAGGCAGGGCTGCCCCCTCTCCCCTCTCCTTTTTGATCTGTACATCGAGCCCTTTGCTCAGCGGCTCAGGGAGGAACTTAGCATTGCGCCATTTAAACACGGTGAGTGGGAGAGGAAGGTAGCCCTGTATGCAGACGACATCTTGATTTTTTCTGCAGATCTAGCCACGACTTTCCCCGTGGTAATTCGAATGGCTCAGGATTTTGGGCAGGTTTTGGGGTATGAGGTGAATGCCGGAAAGACTGAGGTCATGACGTGGAATCTTGAGGGGTGCCAACACCGGGCCAATCATAGCATGCGATATCTGGGGGTTAAAATAGTCCAAGATATTGCCAAGATTGCAGAGGTCAACCTAGAGGTAGTGTCAAGAGAGTGCCAGAAACAGATGAAAGCTGAGAGGCACTTATTATCTTTGGCTCTGATGAGGACAATTCACTATCAGAGGTGGAACTTTCCCTGACCGTCCCACTCCCTGATTTCTGCGACCATTCCTTTGGCAGGGTTTGATTCAGCTCTCCATGAGTTTTCACTGTCTCTGTGAATTCGTATTCTTTTTTTTTTGTCCTCATTCGCCTCTGACCACACTGAACAAACAAGCCGTCCGTACCAATGCCCGATATTCTGGGAAAAGTAGGCTTTAAATTGGAGCCACGGGGAACGCCTGCCTACAGGTACTATGACAGGCTCGAATGTCACTGACCCCGGATAGGGGGAGAGGTCACTCTTCGACATGGGCCCAATGAGCCTGATGGCTAATGTCGTTGGCCAATGGAATAACTGGAAGAGACGGGATCCTGGGAAGGAATAGTCTCTGTATCTGAGTCTACTGGAAGAGGTTTTGCTAAGATAGGGGAGTGGCAAGGAAGTATAAGTGTAGAAATACTGAAATTACTTTAAACTCCTGTTTTGATTATACTATTTGGTGTTGCATGTGTGCTTTTCTTCCTAAATTTCTGCAAAGGAATTTCATCAAGCAATGGGATGAACTGTGGGTTTACTGAGCTGTCAGCAACGAGAAGAAGAAAAAGAAAGAATTGATGGAAAGGTTGAAAAGATGCAAAGTAACCTCTATGACACAATAAAGGACTTGGAAGAATCAAAGGGAAAGAACCCAAAGCTGATGAATACTGTACTATAATAACGTTGTAAAGGGATGATTTAGACATTGATGGAGCAGGGTTTCGCAAAAAGAAACCTGCTCGAATTAACTCCCCCATAATACTTATTAACAGTGTGCAGTGAAAACTAACACGCAAATCACATGAGCTACATGGGAAACCGCTTTGCGCATGCGTGCACTAATGAGAACTAATGCATGAAAGAACTAGGCCGCTTTTTACATCGCGTTTCAAAAGAAACTAAATTAATGCACGTTTAGGCCGCATTTCGCATCTTGGATCTTGCTTTAGAAACAATAATAAATAATGCTGCTTTGCATGAAGCTTATGCTAAGAAAATATTAACAGGGAATAGTGTAAAGGTGGGTGGTAAACAGTGAAAGATGCATTTCCATGTAATTAATGAATGTATGTGTTTATTTCATCATAGTGAGCCGAATGGGCCTGTATTTTCTTAAATTGTCCGGATTGAAGAGGGGCTGAAGAATGAGCAAAAATGACCTGACAAGATAGACAGAAGTGCTGAGCGCTGCAGATGATGAATACAAGTTCAAGGTTGATCAGCTCAGAGAACATTGTTTGCCTGCCAAAAGATGAGACTGGCCGTGGGATTCAAGACTTCTTTCACAGACGTGGCTGGGAACTTTGTGTGAAATTAATGAAATGTAGCAAGAACAAAATTGTATAGACCAATATGTAATGGGAAAGGGGGTAGAACAATGGGTATGAAGAATTTTGAATGAAATCACGGTGGTGTGATACACCACCTCCCCAAGCATCCAATGAACGGTCGAATTCTGTGAAATGTTTCAATTAATGTGGGTTGGACATGTAGGTTTTAGGGTATAACTGGGGTGCCTTTGGGGGTGTGGTTTGGAGATGAGCTGCAGCGGTAGCAGATTGAGAGGGGAGATGCGTCGCTGTCCGTCGGTTTGCAGAGAGGCCTAGCTGTTCCTGTCCTTGTCCTGTCCCGTTCCTGAAATCTTTGTTTCTTGACTCTATTTCAGGGGACCCCCACTACTCCCTTGGCCAGGGGGGTGGTATTTCATTAATCTTTGGGTTTGTATTATCTTCTGACTCGTAATTTGCATAATTATTTGCAAATGTAATTTTGTCTCTGAAACTTATGTCTCTTCATCTATCCACTCCGTCATAAGTATTATATTGTTTCGCATTATTTTGCTGAAACTTATGTCTCTTCATCTGTCCACTCCGTCATAAGTATTATATTGTTTCGCATTATTTTGCTGAAACTTATGTCTCTTCATCTATCCACTCCTTCATATGCATATCGTTCGTGGATGATGAGTATGAGACTGTTTGCAATTTGATAATTGATTTTCTCTCCTTTTGTGGGATTCATTGTTTGCATTGCAACCTGTATGTGATGAGCATTTATCAATTACATTTATCTGAGATAAACTTTATTAATTTTACCGAGAGTCTGTGATTATTTAGCTGATTAGATAGTTAGTTAAGTTCTATTATTACCATCAACTACTCAACTAATTGGTCCGTCGACCGAGAGGAAATAGGGTTGACATATATAGATCTAGTTATGTATTTAGAATTGTTAAATATGAATCTGTGAAGGAAATAATTTTTCACGACATTCAAACTTGACCATCCAGCGTGACAGGGATTTGTGAGTTGGGTGAATGTGTATGGGACATTTGTATGAAATATTGATGAGTATCGATCCTTGATAAAGTGTAGCGCTGGATCAGGTTTTCTGGTAGCAGAGGACGGTTTAATTATTGATTAGTTGGGTAATAATTATTGATTATTTATTATATGTTTTAACAAGAAAAGTTAGTGTCCTGTTCTATGTTGTCTAGAAGTACAGGTACCGAGGTACCTGAGGAATCCCGACAGACAAGGTAACATTGTTTTGTGTTGTTACTAACAAGAATTTTGATTAAGAAAACTTAGAAATACATCGCCGTATTATTTTGTAAAGGGAGGGTAAGTAGAAGGAGTAAAACTGACGTCACAAAAAGGCCGTGCTAGCATTGGTCAGGCGGCGAACGTGAAGTAAGCTCTGGTTGGCCGGTTGGTGTGACCACGCTAGTATTGGTTGAGATAGCAGATACGTAGAGAGCTGTGATTGGATGGTTGGTGTGAGTCGCGCTGGTATTGGACAAGAACTGACAAATAGAATAAGTAGAATTACGGAAAGGTTTCCTTGTTGTTTTACTGAGAGACATTAGCGTAAAGGGTCAGAAGAATGAAGCTGCTTATGAAAATAAAGAATTTCTTCAAAAGGACAAACCAGTTGTGACTAGAGAGGGAATTCCTTTTCCACTGCCGAGAACGCCTGCTTCCTATATGATGTTAGAGCAAGGATACCATACGTGTACTTGGTTAGAGAATTGGGTGGAATACACAAGGGATGATGGTGTTATAGCTTTCCCACAGCATGCTTCGTTTAATGTAAGGATTCTGCAGAATTTGAGAAATCAAATGAATTCATTAGAGCCAAGTCCCAGACCTACCCAGTATGAAGCATTAGAGGAATGGGAAGTAGAAGCATTCGAAAGAGAAAAATATCGAGGTGGTAGGAGATATAGAAATTTAATGACTAAATATCCTTTTGAGAGAAGAGAAGATACAATGAAAAGATGGAGGAGAGGTGTGGTAACTGAGGGCTTGTACCCAGTTTTAGTTGCTGACGATCAAACAGGAGGCAAGTGTAAAGAGAAAAAGAAAAATATTCAATTCAAAGATAGCTTTATTCGATAACAAGTATCTTAAAAGCGGTAACATACATACAATCATCGATAAAAATACGAGTTATCAGGTGAACCTCAGTTTAAAAATATACAATTAATAAAAACCATAAGTTCAGATTTCCAGGGAGTAGATAATAACAAGATGTTTCAGATAAAAACTTTATACAGCCATAGAAGAAAAATATAGAAACTTCAAGTTTAAGACAGGACCCAAACGAATCTGATGATGAGTTGTTAGAAGACATTATGACCAAAAGACCTCCGCCATATCAAGAAAATTCAGTTGAGGTGACTCCGAGTGCACCATTAATGGGAACTCCATTAACTCCACAGATTGCGGACATGGCTAGAATAGTGCGAGAAAAGGAATTGGACATATTAAATAAGGCAAGAGTAGAGCAGATCCAGAAAATAAATCAGTTGAGTCTAAATACAGAAGCCTGGACGGTACCAGTAACAATTGGTCCCGTAGTTCCATTGTATGGAGAAAAACAGAATATATCCAAAGTACATACATTGGCAGTTCCAAGGAGTAGCGACAGGAGTGGAATGGTGAAGGTAGTAGATGAGGATGGACAGGCTGACACCAATTCTACATTGTTCAGTTAGAAAAGCAAAATGCGGTAGACCACGGTTCAGCACCTCAGTTCCTAAGTAAATAAATTAATAAATTGTCTGTGCAACCACTTCCGGAGTTCACCGCACTTCCACTCCACTGGAAACCAGATAAATAAGTTCATAAAGAGAAGGAAGGTGCACCAGAATGAAGTCAATGAGCTTCAAATGTATTCCAAAATATATACTTTATTGTAGTTTCTGTTTAAAATTTGACATCAGCCAACGCGTTTCGTTCCAAATGGAACTTCGTCAACGCTCAAGTTTCTTGATCTTGGTTCAATTAGTTTGTGTACAACAGTCAATAAATTCCAAAGAGTTAGTCCAAGTAGGTAGAAACGTGGGTTCTCCGTATCCACAGGGAGGCTAAGTCACAAACACTAGACACTCTGAATATTACAGAGTCCATGGGCCAAAGTAGCGGACAGCAATCCTGGTCAATGGCGATGCTCTCAATAGGAGTCCCTCATCCGGACTTTCAAACGAATTCTACATTGTTAGATCTTCCGGTTGGTGAGATGATAACAGAAACCCCTAGAAGAGGTATACAAATAGATCCAAGGAGAATAGGGACAAATGTCATTCAAGCGACAGGGAGTTCAGCAGGTCCTTCACCAGAAGAATTGAATGATTGGATAAAGGGAATGGAAAAGCAAAAACCTCAACCACAGAGTATAAATGTGAGCAAATTGAAAGTGGATTTGGAAGAGATGATTATTGGTACGATAAGTCCAGATAGATTAGGGACTTACCGAGATGAAGAGCTGTTGTTTTTGTGTAAAAATATCACTTGGAGATCGAGGAATCTTCATGAGAAAATAGCAGAGGCTGCTAGTGAATATGGAATAGATATAGAGAATTCAAAGGTGCTACAGAAATCGTACAGATTGGCCTTTACTGAAAAGGATTTGGAGAGTTTGAATGCGTCTGGAAAAAGATTACAAATAAAAGAGTTGATGAATATTCTGAAAAAATGGGGAGATGTAGAACGGTGGAAAGGTAGATGGACGAAAAAGAAAGAAGAGGCAGCTGGCTAAGGAACGTCAATGTTTCCGTTAAGAGAGACAGAACAAGTTGAAAGGGCGTGTCCGATGAGAGAAGTCCTAGGTGGTGGATATGTGCACGTTCCCTGGAGCAGACAGGATATATTGTCCTTTACGAATGATTTTCCCAGATTAAGAGTGAAACCAGTTGAGTGGTACAAACAGGTAGAGAGGTTTGTGAAAGTTTCTAAGGTTTTGTTAAAAGATTTAGATGGTTTGTTTGAGATTGTCGTACCAGCTGATTTGTGGACAGAATGTAAAATTACTGTCGATTGGCCAAAAGAAGAATATCCTAGAGACCCTAAAACAGGTGCACCATCTGATGAGGCAATGAGAAAGTATAATCAAGTAATCACCTTTTTGAAAGGAAAGATTTCTCCAAAGGAAACAGATTGGGTTAAGATAGACAGGACGACCCAAGAACCAAAAGAGTCAGTACATGCCTATTATGAACGATTGTTGCAGCTATTTAAACAGTACAGTGGATTTGAGAATATTGGAGACAAAGATATGGGACATTTTGTGTATCGTTTTGTGTTTGGTTTGAAACCGGAGATTAGTATTATGATTCAGCAGCACTTAATTTGTTGGCAGAGCAAAACAATTGATGAAATTTTGAGGTATGCGAAGTATTGTAGTGACAACATTGAATCAAGACATAAAAAATTAAAGGAGAAAATGATGTGGGCACAAGTGAAGGTAGCAGAGCAGCAAGAAGTAAACAATGGTTCTCAAACAGGTAATCAAATGAATGGTCAGAATCAAATTGGTCAGGTATACAGTGGAGGTAGAGGTAGAGGTAAATTGAGCAAAGAAGAAGCTAAGAGGAAATTTCCTTGTCATGAGTGCGGAAAGTATGGACATTGGAAGAACGAGTGTAGATCTGTTCAAAGGAATAATGGGGTAAATCAAAATTTAAATCCACAGATGCAGAATGAGGTGGGTGTGAATCAACAGCAGCAGCAGCAGGCAGTTGCTCCACAGTTACAGGTGCCACAAGCTCCTATGCCCAATAATGTGAATGCTTAAGTGCAGCGGTGCAGTGCGAACACTGGATTTCATGGAGGTGATCAAATTGGTAAGAATCAAAGTGTGCAAATGGTTCCGCAATACTGGTTGCAGTGCAATGAGAGTGATTCAGACTCATCTCAATGACGGTGCCTGAGGGGGGAGGGAGAGTGCGTACTTGGCGCATCCTTGGCGGTAGATCAGTCAGTCCATTTGTTGACGGAAAGGTGGAAGGTTATGATATTACATTCCTGGTGGATACTGGTGCTACCCGTTCTACTGTGATAGCAGCAGAAATTCCGAACCTACCCCTCTCGGGAGAAACTATCCAAGTTGTAGGAGTCTCAAACAAGCATATTAGAACTCCAGTCACAAATCGGATAGAAGTTCATATTGGAAGTTTCAGAGACATGCATCGTTTCATGGTATGTGACTTCGAGTCCAGTAAATCTCTTGGGAAGGGATTTATTGTGTAAAATGAATTGTACCATGTATTGTACGCCAGATGGTATTGCGTTTCAGACACCTGATGAGGATGTTGAATTCAAGATGATGTTAGCGAAGCAAGGGACAGAAGTGGATGAGTTGTTTTCAATCTCACAGAAGAGAGTTTGCCTGAAGAATTAAAAAGTGCAGTAAGGACGGATGTATGGGATTTTACAGGAAAGGAGATTGGCCTAATGTCAAATGTAGATCCGATTCAGATTACGGTGAAAGAGGGTGCCATATATCCAAACACTCCTCAGTACAAAATGAGTCCGGAAGTAATTGCAGGAGTCACTCCTTTGATTGACCAAATGGTTGAACAGGGAATTCTGAAAGAAATAATGAGTAGTCCTTGTAATTTGCCTATTATAGGAATTAAAAAGCCCAGTGGAAAATATAGAATTGTGCAGGATTTAAGAAAAATAAATAAAATTGTAGTACCCTGTTGTCCAGTAGTGCCGAATCCAGCAGTAATCCTTTACCAAATCCCATGTGATTCTGAATGGTACACAGTGATTGATCTGTGCCAAGCATTTTTCTTGATTCCTTTACATCCGAAAGCCAGTATTTGTTTGCATTCCGGTTTGGAGACCGTGTTTTGGCATGGTGCCGAGTTCCTCAAGGGTACACAGAGAGTCCTTCAATTTTTAATCAGATCCTGAAAAGATGTTTGGAGACTTTAGTCATGCCAGAAAATTCAGTTCTGGTTCAGTATATTGATGATCTACTGGTGGCATCAAAGACGCGAGATGCATGTGTGACAGATACCATTGCCTTACTGAACCATTTAGCAGAAGGAGGACACAAAGTGTCACCAGCAAAATTACAATTTTGTAAACAAGAAGTCCAGTACCTAAGACACAAAATAGAAAATGGAGTCAGAAAGGTGACACCAGAAAGAATTAGTATAATTAAACAAATGAGTCCACCAAAAATTCAGAGAGAAGTTTGAATGTTTTTGGGAATGGTTGGATACTGAAGGCAGTGGATCAGTGGGTTCTCACTGATTGCAAAACCTCTACAGAGGTTGACACGAAAAGATGTGAAAGATCCGATTGTGTTGGATGATGAAAGTATGGAAGCCTTTACTAAATTGCGAAACAGTCTTTGTCGAGCACCTGCATTGGGAATGCCAGATTATGCAAAGGATTTTGCATTGTACTGTTGCGAAAGAGATGGGTGTGCACTTTCAGTTTTAACTCAAAAACATGGAATGGCACGTCGTCCAGTAGCATATTTTTCTGCTACTTTGGATTCAGTGTCCGCAGCGTTGCCAGGCTGTTTAAAAGCAGTAGCTGCCACTTGTGTGAGTCTGGAACAGAGTGAAGCAATTGTGATGGGACATCCAGTCAAGGTGTATGTGCCACATGCAGTTGAGATCCTTTTGACACATACAAGGACACAGTATATGACCTCTAGTCAGCTGACTAAGTACGAAAGAGTGATCTTAGGTGCTGAAAATGTGACTGTGGTAAGATGCACAACCGTAAATCCGGCAACCCTGTTGCCGAATTCATATTGTGAGGAAGTAAGAGAAGAAGCGGATCATGATTGTTTGGATGTGACCGAGTTGTGCACGAAACCCAGGCCCGATATTGAGGATGTTCCATTAGAAGAACCAGACTGTGAGATGTTTATTGATGGATCATGTTTAAGAAATGAGAAAGGAGAATTGTGTTCTGCCTATGCTGTTTGCACCATAGCAGGAGTTCTAGAAGCATCCTGTTTAAAAGGGGTAAACTCTGCCCAAATTGCTGAATTGATAGCTCTGATTAGAGCATGCAAAATTTCCAAAAGCCTGAGGGTAACCATATTTACTGATAGTCAATATGGTTTTGGGGTTGTCCATGATTTCGGACAGCTATGGATGCAAAGGGGATTTCTGACTTCTCCAGGTTCCCCTATAAAAAACAGCAAAATTGTAAAAGATGTATTGGATGCTTTACAATTGCCCAAAAGAATTGCAGTGGTCAAATGTTCCGCACATAAATCGGGAGATGATTATGTGACGAAGGGCAACAGATACGCAGATCAAGTAGCGCGTTTCTGTGCACAAAATGTAATTGCTCTAAACAGAGGGATGGAAAAAGAAAATACCAATTGCCATCT
Organism: Calotriton arnoldi; assembly: GCA_963921515.1. Classification (NCBI taxonomy): domain Eukaryota; kingdom Metazoa; phylum Chordata; class Amphibia; order Caudata; family Salamandridae; genus Calotriton; species Calotriton arnoldi. The sequence continues at coordinate 928,447 of CAWUFW010004342.1, read as the reverse complement.
TATGTTTTCTTCTTCATTTGAAACTTGGGACAAAATTAGACAGCTACAGGAAGAAGCAAGTGATGAGGAAAAGGAAATTTGGATAAATTCAGGCTGCAGGACGAAGTATGGGTCTATATAGACGAAAGACCAGTCATGCCAGACAGTTTACTATCCCAAATGGCAAGGGTGTACCATGGAATTGCACATGTTGGAAGAGATGCTATGATCAGGCTCTTCAAGCAATCATGGTATAACCCAAAGTTCAGGGCCATTACAGAGAGTCTCTGCCAGAGGTGTGTCACCTGTCAGCAGCAAACTCCAGGCAGAAAGACAGTTGTTAGTTGGGGACGAATTGGAAAGGCAGCAGGACCATTCACCCGTCTCCAGTTGGATTTTATTGAGCTCCCCCCGTTCAATGGGCTGAAATATGTGTTGGTTGTTGTTTGTTTGTTTTCTCACTGGGTGGAAGCCTATCCAACGAGAAGGAATGACAGTTTAACAGTCGCAAAGCTACTTCTAAGAGAACTGATAACTAGATTCGGATTTCCAGTCACTTTAGAAACAGATAGAGGAACCCATTTTAACAATGAGATAATTCAGATGATTTGTGCAGCATTACAGATTGAGCAGAAGTTGCATTGTGCCTATCGACCCGAAGCATCTGGAGTGGTTGAGCAGTTAAATGGCACAATAAAATCTGATTAGGAAAAGTGTGTGCATCCACAACACTGAAATGCCCTGATGCTTTACCCCTTGTATTAATGAGTCTTAGAAACATTCCTGACAAAAAGACAGGTTTGAGTCCTCACGAGATCCTAATGGGAAGAGCAATGAGACAAGCATTTATACCAGCGAACAAACTGATGAATATATCTGATGATCTAGTGCTTGACTATTGCAGAGGATTGGCTGATCTGGTGCGTTCTGTGTCTCACCAGGTTGGAGAAAATGCCACTACGACATAGCCGAATCAAGCTCATGATCTGAGTCTTGGATTGTGGGTTCTTGTGAAGAAACACGTGAGGAAATCGTGTTTAGAACCCAGGTGGAACGGACCATACCAGGTGATCTGGTGACGACGACAGCAGTGAAGTGTGGTGGTTTGCCAAATTGGATCCATGCAAGCCATACCAGACGAGTCCCAAGTCCACTCGAAAGACAAGAAGAGCAGCAACTGGTAAACCAAAGACAAAGACCAAAGGCTGAAGTGGTGAAGCTGAAGAATCTAGAGTAACAGATTGTGAAGAACAAACAGATGACGAACAGCCAAGTACAAGTCAAGTAGAGTGGGCACCAGTTACTGGGTCTCATGTGACTGCTGTAGAACCAGAAGAGAGGGAAGTTACTGAAAATCAAGAAGAAGAACAGATAAAAGAAAGGCCAAATAAAAGGACCAACGATGAAGAAGGTGAAAAAGTAGTTAATACAAAAAGACTGAGAAAAGGTGACAATTGGCCAAGTGGAGTGAAAAGACTGAAATACACTCTTGTGAGGATAAGGTCGAAAAGAAGACCAGAGCAACTTAATGAGGTCTCAAGTCAAACCGAACAGGAAGAGTCAGGAGAAGATTCAGTACGAAAAACAAGGAGAGTAAAAATTCCAAGCAAGAAATACACAGCACCGGAATGGACGTATGTGAACCGGAAGAAATTGAAAGCTCAGATCCAAGTGAAGAAAAAGACGGTACACGCACTGAGCAAGTGGATAAAACCACCTTAAAAGAACTGTGAAAAAATTAAGGTGAAACCTTGCCAGACGAAATGAATGAAAAGACTCCGAAGATTTAAAGAAAAAGAAATAAAAGAAAGGGGTAAAAGAAGAAAGCCTTGAAGTGTAGGATTTCACTATTTTTCAGAAAATTATTTTTTAGTAAATTTAGATTTTTCTTATAGATTTATATGTTTATATTTTTAGTAGAAATACAAAAATGGCCGAAGCAAAAGTGACTGAACATCCAAAATCTAGCCTAAAATGTAGATGTATTAAAGCTTGCTTATGTAGTGTCTTTTTACTGACATTTATGTGGATATTATTAACTGTCATTGTACCTATTCTAATGGTAACTAATAATGGAAACAATACTAATTATGTAATAAGTGAAAGAGTGAGTGATGGTACTAAAGAAACACCTAATACTAACATAGAACAGATAGATGGAAGTATTTTCCATCATGATAAATCAATTAGTGATTTCTCGTTAAATGTTTTTACAAAATTGTTGTATGAGTATGTTAATACAATGAATGTGAGTGATTGTTATGTATGCATGCAATTACCTTTGTCTGTCTCAGAGGGGGTGACCTATCATCACCTACCTTTAACATATTGTGTGTCTTGCAGTGTTTTAACCAGTTTATTCTACGTGACGGGGAAGCTGGAGTATCATTATTCCAATATAGATTTCGTATTTTCAGAGATACCTATTATAAGGGAACTAAACAAGGTTTTAAGTAGTAAAAGTGCACGTTATATGGGAGAATTCTTCCATATTACTAAGAGACTAGATATAGGATATGCTTACAAAAACAATCTAACATGTAGTTTGGGGGTTGAAGAAAAAGTATTCATAGATATGGTAGAATATAGAAGAGAAAGTTTCCAAAGGAAAGCTGCTGAACAGAAGTCACAGGTACCACCATGGGCGTTTAGAGAAGGAAATTTTGAGAAAGGCGAGACATATGCTGCAATGTCCCTGGACTGGTATAAAAGGGGGAAAATCTGTTTGCTTAGACTGAAAACTAACTAAAATAATTATTTCATTGGTTCTAGTGAATGTGAGCATACTTACCAAATTACTGGAGGTTGGGGATTGAAGGGTGGAACTGATCCTGTTTTCCCAGGAGTCTATTATGTGTGTGGTAAGGAAGCCTATTACAGGCTACCTGCACATTGGTATGGTAGTTGTTATTTTGCAATTGTTTTCCCAAAGGTTTACCATGTAGACAAAAGTAATAACAAAATCAATGAAATAAAACTAACACGTAAGAAGAGAGCTAGTTTCTCAGAAATAGTAGGTGATATTTTTGGTGCACTGATACCATCAGTTGGAGTCGTTCTGAATTCGCATAAAATTCGAAAATTGTCCACAGTGGTTGATCGTTTATCGACAGATACTGCTGGTGGGTTCTTGATGATTGACACCGAAATGGTTGCAATCAGATCCATGGTTTTGCAACATCGACTTGCCCTTGATATCTTACTGGCAAAAGAGGGTGGAGTCTGTGGCATGTTAAAAATTCAACACTGCTGTACTTATATCCCTGACAAAAGTAAAGGTATTGAGGGATATATTAAGAATATTACGAAATTACATGAAGACTTGACCCAACTGGAGGTTGACGGTGTCTGGGAGAAACTTGGTAAGAGTTTCTCTTCTGTAAGTAAATGGTTTTCTACTTTTGGAAGTAGCTTATTAGGGAAAATAATAATGCCAATCATTTCAGTAGCTGGAGTAGCCTTAGTGATAATAACGATATACAAATGTTGTAAGTGTCAATGTGGAAGAAAAGAGATGACAGAATCAAATAACAAACGAAAAGCAAGAAAGAGAAAAAGAGATGAAATAGAACTAGAAGATATGAAAGAAGATTACTATGACGAGATGAAGGAGTTAGATGAGAAGTTGATGAAAAGAGAAAAGAGTACTGATCTTTAGATAGATAAAGATGGCACTTGGTATGGTGGGTATTTTATGATGGCTCCAGGAAGCCATCAGAGGGGGATTGATGGAGCAGGGTTTCGCAAAAAGAAACCTGCTCGAATTAACTCCCCCATAATACTTATTAACAGTGTGCAGTGAAAACTAATTCGCAAATCACATGAGCTACATGGGAAACCGCTTTGCGCATGCGTGCACTAATGTGAACTAATGCATGAAAGAACTAGGCCGCTTTTTACATCGCGTTTCAAAAGAAACTAAATTAATGCACATTTAGGCCGCATTTCGCATCTTGCATCTTGCTTTAGAAACGATAATAAATAATGCCGCTTTGCATTGATGGAGCTCAGATTTCACCTATAAAATGTATGCATTATTATATGACAAAAAGCTGCAGACAGCATTTCTAAAATGGCACGTAGATTTTGGTGCATGGGAATGAAAACATGAAAGAGGCCTGCAAATGAAATCATGTAAAACAATGCTCATTTAATTAATCATGGTTGTTTTAATGTGTAGTTTAGATTTAATCTCATTATAGAAATATATATTTAATTTAGATTAATTCAGAAAAAGTGTCTTGAACTAGCATATTTGTGCTGAATTAACATGCATTTTTGCGGTGTAGAAAACCACGTGATTTCAGTTTGTTTTAGTAGACTCAGTTTACTGTAGTTTTGCCCTTGAAGATTATAATGGAATGTGCTCCTCTTCCCTACCAACTTTCAATGAAAGGGCTTTGTTAATAAATCACGCCCTCCTGTTTCCGTCTCTTCGACCTTCACTATGTTGCATATTTTTTGTAGCCTGTTTAAACAGTGGAAGTGAAGAGAAAAACTCACAATTAATACTTTTTGTTACAGAAAAATTTAATTGTTTTTAAAATGTAAAAGGATGTGAAGTCATGTAAAGAGGAACACGCCTGATTAATGACGTATCCAGTCAGCCCATGGGGAGACGATGTGTCTTGAAGTTCTGATTGGACCAGCTACGAGGACCAAGCACGTGGGCTTTTGCTTGAAATATGGCTTACAAGTGGGAGGGGTGGCTCTTTTTTGCTCATTTTTCCTAAGGGCCAGGCCCAGCTTCTGTGCTGGACACAGAGACGGGGAGGAGAGAGAAGGAGGGGCTGCGTCTGTGGGGCTATTTTGCAGCTCCTGAGACAGAGAGACAGACCAGCACAGCGAGGCAGAGAGAGAGAGCTGAGAGGATCAGAATAGGTTTAGATTTAAGGTGCTAAACTTTAAATTTCATGCTTTGACTAACTGCTTTTGAAAAGATGTATTTGTCCTATGCATTTATTTCTCTTTATGGGAGATTTTTGCCATTATTAATTATTGATTAGCCTTGCAAGACTCACTCTTTTCTTAGAAACTCTTTAAGAGTTTCTGACTGACAATTTTGCGCCATATTTTCTTCCAATATGGAATGCCTTGCAGACTGTAATATGTTCTGTATTAATGCTATTTTTCCTATTTTTTCAATTCTGTAACCTGATTGATATTTGACTAATGAATAAAGAGTCAGAGAACCTTAACTTTTGACTAGAAAATAAAACCCTTTAAAATACTCACAACTCTCTTTATTGGCTAAAATATTAATTGCATTTTTGATTTTTCATGTTTATATAAAGTCTCCTGAAGGTAATACATGGTGTCAAGGGCCCAACATCTTTACAGCGGTAAATAGAGGTAAATGAGGTTTTGCATTGAGAAATTACCGTGAAATTACCGCTGCATCAGCATGAAGCTTATGCTAAGAAAATATTAACAGGGAATAGTGTAAAGGTGGGTGGTAAACAGTGAAAGATGCATTTCCATGTAATTAATGAATGTATGTGTTTATTTCGTCATAGTGAGCCGAGTGGGCCTGTATTTTCTTAAATTGTCTGGATAGATGAGGGGTTGAAAAATGAGCAAAAATGCCCTGACAAGACAGGCAGAAGTGCTGAGCGTTGTAGATGATGAATAAAAGTTCAAGGTTGATCAGCTCAGAGAACATTGTTTGCCTGCCAAAAGATGAGACTGGCCGTGGGATTCAAGACTTCTTTCACAGACGTGGCTGGAAAATTTGTGTGAAATTAATGAAATGTAGCAAGAACAAAATTGTATAGACTGGTCAACCAATATGTAATGGAAAAGGGGGTAGAACAATGGGTATGAAGAATTTTGAATGAATTCACGGTGGTGTGATACACCACCTCCTCAAGCATCCAATGAGTGGTCGAATTCTGTGTAATGTTTCAATTAATGTGGGTTGGACATGTAGGTTTTAGGGTATAACTGGGGTGCCTTTGGGGGTGTGGTTTGGAGATGAGCTGCAGCGGTAGGAGATTGAGAGGGGAGATGCGTCGCTGTCCGTCGGTTTGCAGAGAGGCCTAGCTGTTCCTGTCCTTGTCCTGACCCATTCCTGAAATCTTTGTTTCCTGACTCTATTTCAGGGGACCCCCACTAATCCCTTGGCCAGGGGGGTGGTATTTCATTAATCTTTGGGTTTGTATTATCTTTTGACTCGTAATTTGCATAATCATTTGCAAATGTAATTTTGTCTCTGAAACTTATGTCTCTTCATCTATCCACTCCGTCATATGCATATCGTTCATGGATGATGAGTATGACACTGTTTGTAATTTGATAATTGATTTGCTCTCCTTTTGTGGGATTCATTGTTTGCATTGCAACCTGTATGCGATGAGCATTTATCAATTACATTTACCTGAGATAAACTTTATTAATTTTACCGAGAGTCTGTGATTATTTAGCTGGTTAGATAGTTAAGTTCTATTATTACCATCAACTACTCAACTAATTGGTCCGTCGACCGAGAGGAAAGAGGGTTGATTAATAGGTCTAGTTATGTATTTAGAATTGCTAAACGTGAATCTGTGAAGGAAATAATTTTTCACGACATTCAAACTTGACCATCTAGCGCAACAGGGATTTGTGAGTTTGGTGAATGTGTATGGGCCATTTGTATGAAATATTGATGAGTATCGATCCCTGATAAAGTGTAGCGCTGGATCAACATCATCATGGGAGGGGGGTTGTGAGAGCTGTTTTCTCTCTTAGCTCTAAATGTATTAGAAACTGAACTTGCATTAACATGAACCAAGCTTATGTTTTCTTCCATCTTGAATTGATGGTGCAGCATACCACATGATAATTGTTGTTGTTTTCCAGCTCTAAATAAAGAATTGTAAGCTTTGCACTAAAAGATGGTGAGCTTTCCTAGAGGCCGCTTCAGTGCTTTAAACGGGCCGGTACTCACTGGTACTGAGTACCGGCACTTCTTTGATTTATCACTCTGAGTACCGGCACTTCTCTACTGCCCTGGAGAGTACCGGTACTCATGACATGAAAAGGTAGGCTCATTGGCTGTGCTGGTGAGCAGGAGTAAAACGTGTCTCTGGCAGCTAAGGCGCCGCTTCTGTAGCCCCGATCTGAGCCCCAGCTGAGCTATTCAGCAGGGCTCATTTGAATAATGTCCGGGTGCTCACCATTACACTGTGCTTGACAGAGCAGGGTCCATTCAGGCCCTGTGCTGTCAATCACATTCACACTATCCTGTGCGTTCCTGCAAGCACAGGAATCATGTCAGTTCCCTGGCAGTGGCAATCAGGCTAAGGCCAGTCCGGCCCTGGTGGCAATTAAAAAAGCCATGGTAGGTGAAGAGAAAATATGGCTTTTATCATACCTGAGTCTTTTGTGTGTCTGCTATGTTTGTGTGTATGCCTGTTTTTGTAAGAAAAAAATGAAAGAAAGAGAGAGAGAATCAAAACACTCTCAGGAGGTATTTTAAAGAAAATGTGTGGCACTTTGTTTGGACATGTCTGCTCGGCGACAAAGATTCATAAATAACGTAAAAGGGAGGGTTGGTGGGTGGGTGGGTGAGTGGATGAGTGAGTGGATGGATGAGTGAGCAAGGGTGGATGTATAGATGGATGGATGGATGAATAGATGGATGAATGAGTGAAAGCATGCATGGGTGAAAGAGGATGGATGATTGGATAAAAGGGCGGATGATGGGTGGATAAGTGAAAGATTGGATGGATGAATGAAAGGTAGGGAGGATGGATGAAAGGGTGGATGATGGATGAGTGAAAGGAGGGATTAGTGAAAGGGTGGATGGAATAAAGGAGTGAAAGGGTTGATGGATGGATAAGCGAAAGGATTGATGGAAAGGGTGGATAAAGAGATGGATGAGTGAAAGGATGAATGGATAGGTTTGGAGATGGATGGATGGATAGGTTTGGATATGAAGGGTGGATAGACGGAATGGTAGGATGAAAGGATGAAAGGATGAATGGCTAGATTGATGGAAGAGACAAGAGATATCTTCTGGGGAGGGTCATGATGAGTTGCTTCATGTGCTTGGTGCCATAAGAGCTTTGGTGCGATGTGGGGGTATTTTCAGTTTCTTCCTACTCGCGTGCTCACAAATATATAGTATTGTGCCAAACAGCAATTAACAGTATGACATTAAGAAGGTGCAACTATTGCAAAAAAGGAAATGTTAACATATTATTGCATTTCTCTTTCATTTTGTGTAATGAGTTAACCCGCTTTGTTTATATAAACACATTTCTCATGTGTTTTGGTATGTGCTGCAACTAATATAGAAGTTGTTAAGTATCATCATGTCTTGCCCTTAGCCCCGCCCCCTCACTACACCTCTAGCTCATTTTAATGAGTACCTGCACTTATTTTTTCCCATTTAAAGCACTGGGCTGCTTACCACGCTGTACCTAACCAAGTACATCCTGTCTCTCAGGCTATAGTGTATACAATGTGTCGATTATTGTACTCGAATAATCTGTGAGAGTAACTGAATTCAATGTAATAGTATTATAAGAGAATCTTCTAATGTATTCTATAGTAAAATGTTCTTCTTGCTTGTTCCTCATTTGTGCATGTCCCGTGTAGTAATGTGCGAAATCTTTTGTCTAAAGTCCTATAAAAAGACGTACTTACCCTCTGTAACCAAGAACCCTATACCACACTCATATAAGGCCAATCTATACTGGATTTTGCATTGAAATTGACGGAGTTCTTTATTCTTATGATCTGTATTCTTTATTGCTAGCCATGCTGATATATTTCATGTATTTTGCCTAATAAATCTTTGCATAAACTCCTTAAATTTTGTACCCATGTCTGTCATTCATACTGAGAACGTCACGGTTCCTAATATTAATTTGAGATCACAAGAGGTAGAGACGGGTCCACTCGGGGAGCACAAAAGTTCGTATAGGGACTACATCGCTGCGGGTCCGAGCCATTGGCGTGCTCTTGGTAAAATTATGAGAAATTGGTTTGGCAGAGCTGGTTTGCGTGCCGACATTTGGCACATTAAAGACAGGCCGATTTGCATTATCAATGCGCGTTCCTTTAATTTATTTATTGTGTACCAAAAGCCCATCCATTATAAAGGACAAATGTAGCGTGACTCAATACATGCAGTGTTTTCTTTGTTGCTATTTTATCAAACGTCCAGGGCTCCTTTCTTCGTTTTGACATTTCAATCCAATAAATTAATTGCATGTTCCACGCACATCGTTTAAGTATCTCTTATGACTGATCAAGGAAGTAATAAAAATCAATGTTTAGTGACGCAGTGCTAGTTTCGTACTCTAGGAACGCCTAAACGTTTCCAAGGAAATGACGTCGCTCTCTTTGCCTTGGTAACGGAGCCTGGCGTCTTGTAAACATGGAGCGCTTTTAACACCAGGCCAGTGTGAAAGACCTACACAGCTGAGTAAGATGCTGAGCGTCAACCCACTCTCGAATCCCAAAGGGGTGCGTCTCCTGTGCGAGTTATGCCAGGCCCCGGCATTCCTGCAGTGCCCAGACTGCCGGGTCACCTACTACTGCTCGACCGAGCATCAGCGCAGCGACTTCGAAAGCGTCCACCCGCAGCTCTGCAGCCTACTCGTGCCGCTGCGTGCCCCGAAGCCGGCGCTCAGCAGCGAGACAGAGCGGCAGCGTAGCGCCGAGAAGAGCTTGCAGATCAGGCTGCACCTGCTGGACATCTGCCAGCAAGAGGCCGAGCGCTTGCTTGTTTCCGGGCGGTACAGTCAGGCTCTGCCTGCCGCTATGCACGCCCTGCGCTTCGGTATCGCGGTCCACGGCCTGCGCTCCCTGCAGCTGGTGCCCGCCTACCTGCTGCTCGCCGAGACCAGCACCGGGACGGGCCAATTCCCGCAGGCCGAGGAATACCTCTCGCACGCTGACTGGACCGTACTCAAGAACCCCGACTGCAGTCCTACACTGCTGGCCAAGCTGCACCGCAATCACGGCACACTACTCTATTTCTCCAAGGGAAACATGGCGGAGGCCCTTCGGCACTTTGCCAACGACATCTATTACAGCAGCTGCGCCTATGGCGCCGGCGACATCCGCACTGCTCCCGGCTACTTCCACATGGCTACCATCTTCCTGCGACAGAGGAAGGACGACATTGCTGATTCGTTTTATGCAGAGGTCACCGAGATCTGGCATGCGCACCTCAGCAAGATGCTCCAGGGCCGCTTGCAGAATTCCCGCGAGACGGAGGGTGCTGAGGAAGAGTGTATCGAGGAGGATCAGGCGGCTGAAGCCGTGAAGATGCTAACTGAGATCTGGGAGGTCAGAGAGCGGGTATTGAAGCAAGACAGTGGCAAGGTGGCGCGCAACCTGCACGCACTGGCAATGCTTCACTTTCTGCTCAGTGATGTGTCCAAAGCCTATGAAGTGGCCCTTAAGGCTCTTCTCATCGCTAAAGAGATGCCAAGCCAAGACGAAACTGAAGCAATTACTACGTTCTTGACACTGGCTGAGTCTAAACTCCCGGTCTGCAAATGAAGCAATCAATGCATTATCTATTGATGTGTCAGTCTGACACATATAAACCATACCACGAAGGTGTAAGCAACCCTGTCACCTCAACTCAACACCCCCACGCTGCTTTTTAGAACAACATAGTTAAACTGTGCCAATGCTAGACTTGCCAAGTACCCAACACGTTGGCATGTGTAAATCCAGTTTCCGAAATGTTGAGCTAGCAAGAACGAACACATTAAAAGCTTGACTATTTTGGCCATTTTGTACTCATGTACTCACTCGTATTGTCATCTACGTTATTGCATGCTCAATCGTTTCCGTTGAATTTGCACATTATTTCTTTATTTTAAGTTTGTGGAATGCAGAAGTTTGCGACTCGGTAAAGAGCAGGTGGTTGTTCACTGCCTGCACGAGTTAGTAGCCATGTTACTTTAGGCCACTTGTTGTGCAGAGGACCGGACTGGGTATGCTGTGGGCTGCTCTTAGAGCAGGTGAAAGGCAAAATGATGCGACACCCGCCAGAATATGGCGAACCTCCCCCTAGACTCTTATAGGTTCACAGGTATTCATAGGCCTTGGGCTGGCTGGGGGCTCCCTGAAGGATTCCTCCTTTCAAGGCCCCATGAACTGCAGGGAACACGTTAAGCTCCTGCTAAGAGCTAGGTGGGCTGCTTCGACCTAACAATGAACGGCCATATCATCTCATTCTATCCAAGGCATCTTTAAGTGAGGGGATGGTTTGGTTTGATCACTTGCTAGCTCATTTGTTTTCTGGTTTGGTCACCAGGGAACACATGAAAGGGAACAAGCAAATGTGTTTCTGCAAATGTCAAGTGTTTTTCATTGGTCTTATTGGTTTGAACTGGATATGAAAGGCTCTCCATTCATCTTGGATTGTTTACTGTCCAGTCCATATAAGTCATAATATTTATTTACATTTGAAATCATACGTGCAAATTCACATATTTTTGTATAGTACTTAATACTGACGTTTTCGGCAGCAGGTAGAGAAGAGGTCAAGTTGCTGACTTTGGAGCCGGAATGTTTAGTTATACCAGCTTTCCACTTTGGCCAATAATGATTTTACCCTGATCAGAACACGTTATGTTCACATGGTTTAGTTTGCATATTTGTACGAATTGGGAGCACCTAAGAATGAGCTTTGTAACAACAATGTGTGTGCATGTTTCCATCAAATCTACTGAGTAAGGGCCATTTTGGGAAGACACTAACCAGGTCCTAAAAGGAGAAACCATTCACACTGCACATAGTCTCCAACTCATACACTTGTGTAGTATACTACACACAGCTCGTTTTACCAACACCGTGGAGCTTCTGTAGGAAAATGAGACGTGCTGCAGTTATTGGGACCTGTAGTGAATTACTAGGCGAGTGCTGATAGCTTTCTTGCTCTCCAACAGGACAAGTAAACAAGCCCTGGCTAAGCCGGTAGATCTGGCCTTAGGAAGTGTGTATTTTTCTAGTTTTATTTGGCAACATGTGCAGTATGAAAAAAACATTTGGGAACATTATAAAATAGATAATAATAAATGACTGGACAAAGTGCATCAGTCCTGGCTCTGATGTTCAATACTTTTCGAGTGGCCATGCACGTTTTCAGGCAAAATGTCGTCACTCAAAGTGTAAGACAATGGGAGTGGAAGAAGTGGCCTGACCTCTTGCCCCATACTGTTTGTTGTGGTGAGAGGAACCAAAATGAGAAGTGAATAACACTTGAACAGTCCAATAGATGAAGGGAGTCCAACAAAAGTCCCTGTGTGAAGGTATATATGGATGTATTTTTAGGGAAAACATTAAGCTGTCAAAACACTAAAAGCTATCTCGAAGTCACACCTGAAAAACGACTGGGTCCTTAAACTATAAGTATCTGCCACCACTCACTCTCCTGACCGCCAGGCACGAGTGGGGAGTAAGTACCTTCCCCTAGAGGTGAGGGTGCACTTTGCCTATAGTTACGCTGTTGAGCATTAGCAAAACCATGGAGAGCACCTCCAGTGGGCTCATTGCTGAGCTTAGTGACAAAAAAGCACAGGCCAGGTCGATGGCGAACGGGTTGGGGTGGCAAAGCTTTCTAAGACACTAATTGATACCATAACTCACAGATATTTTTAATTAGAGTCATCTCTGATCATTTTCCAGTTCCTTCACTGCTGAAGTAGCACTACCTCGTCTCTCAAAATCCACACTTTGGTCTAGCCTTCTTGGATTATACCAAATCCTTTTCCCAATAGGATTATAAATGTCATTCATTATTTTAGATGCCTTTTGATATTGATTGCCTTCCCTGCTGCTGCCTTCTGTTGTCTTTCTGGTAATTCTTTGTATCTTTACACTATGACCGTTTATCCCTGTGACTTCAGCTGTCTTGGTTTCTTAAGCCTTTTGTGTTTTCTGTTTTGTTTGTAATACTGCAGTGTTTGTAGGCACCTTTTTGTTCTTCCATAATATTTTTAGGTGCTTATTGTTTCTTAATGTTAGTATGATTTTCTTTTCTACATGCAAAATGTAAATGTTCCTTTTTCTTCTAATCTGATTAGCATTGGAATTTTCATTTCGATAACCAATGTCAAACGTACTAGGTAGTAATGAACACTTGTGCAGTCGAAGAATTTTAACATTACAAAATCAAAATGGGCGCAGAACTGAAACGAATGACGGTTGTGTTTTTTAGGAAAGGTCTAACCAAATTATTTTTTCATAATTGTTTTTTAAGTCTGAAACTATGTTTATTTAAATTGCGCAAATCAAAATGTCATGCTTCCTACAAAGGATATTCTGGCTTGCAAGCAATTTATTTGTAATCATTTTTGAAGTTGATTAGAGACTGGTTCTTGGTTTTTATAAGTTATGAATCTAGGTGATATCAGCGTTTTAAAAATATTTTGGAATAGTCACTTTGCAAAAGTATTTTTTATAACAAATAAATGATTTGTGCCTTTTTTAAAATATTTCCATTCATAAGTATTTATAATTAAATCGTGCCTCAGTGAATATATATTTGAAATCTGTAAATGGTCTGTTAATGAAAACCAATTTGAAAATAGGTTAGAAACATATGAACATTAGTGCTATTAAAAAAGCTCTGACTATTGACTTCGCTCCGTAAACGAAAGTGCTTTTTGAACATCATACTATTAGATTAACTCTTTATTGTATTTAATTTAGCATAGCACGCTTTGATATTTTACATTTGTATGACACAGAAATGATGGTAAACTTAATGATTGAGCAAATTAAATGTTTATGCATGTGTATTTCTCAAATACACCCAAATGGAAAATAGCATTATTGAAAAGCATGTATTGTCACATGCAGCAGTGTTGCAACGCTTTTAATATTCAATTCAATTCAATAATCTTTATTTCGATTTAAAAAACCATAAAAGATTGCATTCAATGTAAGAACATCATACAGCAACATTTCAAGGGGTATCCCGCCCGACGATGCGCAATTATTGGGAGTCAATGTCCCAATATAAGACCTTTCTTAGATTTTTAAAAGACAATAAATATATATAAAATCCCGTCAATAAATACATTTTACAATAGAATAGCATTTTAACAATATTTAAAATCACACATTTGTATGGGAAGTACATTTTGTATTGTAAACAATTAATGGGACTTTCAAAGATATACAAGGTTCCATGGCGACCAGCTAAAATAATACATAGTGGGACATAGTCCCTCTAGTACAAAGCCAACAAAGTACAAATCTAGTTTTAAATTCATTAAAACTCACAAGTACCTATAGGTATCTAAAATTTCAGTCCTATTCTCTTTCTTATTAAATCAACACCAAAGAGATATCTGCTTACACTAAATACTATTGCTTGTGTCGTATCTGTTCGCAGTATTCTTGCCGCCTCACAACATGACCTAATACCCAAGAGCTGGCAAATGGGTTTAATCCATTTCTTCCTCGAGTGTGTATAAGCTGGGCAGAAGAATAACATGTGCAATTCATTCTCTTTTGCACCACTGTGGCAGATATCACAACAACCATCGTTTGTACCCCCAGCGCTGCGGATCCATTTCACTGTATTTGCATTCATCTGTAAAATACCGTAGCGGAATTTAAGGTAGAGGGATTTAGCAAGCTGCGGTTGTATTTTGTGGTAAACTACTTCTCTACCATTCCCCACTGTACTGCTCTGTTGGAATGTACCATGACATCATAGAATGCCTGAGTGCCTCTCTGTGTTTAGAGTGTCAGTTGGTCAACCCAGGCTGAGCGGCTAGGAGCCTGCTCCTGGTGGGGCTGCATCTATACCTTCTACCTTATCCTACTCACCTATCCTGGAACCAAGCTACAATAAAGGATTACTCCATTTATACAGCTGGACTCTGTATCTTCCTTTACAACAATTTGGCGACGATCTTGAAGAACCTACGCGTGGAGTAAGGAAGGCCCTGCACAAAGGAACTAAGGAACCAAGAGTCTGAAGCTTTAAGGAAAAGGAAACCAAGATGTTGTAATTTATTCATAGTCAATGTCACGCGCTGCTGCCAGCGTGTGACAGCAACTGTTCAGGCTCTCCTGCGCGAGAGCACCCTTTGTCATCCACCCCTTCCCATTGGCTCTCCAACATTCCACCCTGCCTTTCCTCGCCTTCCCTGTTCCCAACTGTGATAACTGTCATAACGATATAGAAGCTGGGACTACTAACCGCACTCCTTGTGGGGCTGCAAAGAATAAACTTGGAATCCAATACACCGCGTCTGCTTCATTTCTACAAGTGGCGACGAGCGGACTTCCCTTCTGCAGCCCCACTGCGGTGTGTTCTAATCACGAGCTGCTTGAATGGTGAAAGATCTCTTGGCTGCGGCGCTTACGACTTCTGTGCAGATCTTAACCAGCGCCTCCCAGATGTTCTACAGTTCCGTTGGTCCTGCCGTGTTCCTGTGGTCAAGTATTGCTGTGTTCACGATGGGAGTCCGAGCTGTCATGTGGTGAGATCAGCGCTGTTTGCATGCGCGCGGAAATTTTGACGAGTTCTGTGCTTCTACACGCATCTTTCAATCTCGCCAATTTCTGCTTCCGCATACCGCTTTCTGCTCAACAGCTCCTGCCCTTTCGCTGACACTGCGTGCAGCTGTGCTCCTGTCAGAGACACTCCCGCCCTTCTCCTGCAAGCTGCGCTTTCCTCATAGAGCGTGTGACGTCAGTGAAACGCACACGTTCAGCGCCATTTTGTTTCCTTCAATTTCACCGCTTCGCTGGAATTCATGTGCATTGCCTGATTCAGTGATGCACACACTGTACTATTCACGTGTGCGTTTCCTCATTCAGTGACACGCACACTTTCTTCACTCTTTCTTCAAGTCGTGTGAGTTTTTCAGCGCCTACAGTTACACTTAAAAAAAAAAAAAAAAAACTACCAGTTTTTTTTTCGTGACAAGCTTCAGTTCATGTTCTCCAACATTATCGTTATGTTCACAATTTCTGTGTGTTGCCGATTCCAGTGATGCGCACACTTACAACTCTACGGTGCGTTTCCTTCCCACAGTGACACGCACACTTTCACCAATTAGAACCAATTTCACCTTGGTTCATTCAAATAAATTCAATAAAAGACAATTCTGTGCGCCACCTGTCACTTCAGTGCGTTATCACTCACTGTGACGCGCACACCTTGATCAGCTACCATTTTTTTTGCTAATAATGTGTGCCTTAAGCACATTGAACCTCTCACAACCTCAAGCTTTTCTTCCAATCAAAGGTGAACCATGCATGCCATGGAAAGAGTGGAAGGAATATTTCTGCAACTATATTGAAACTGTGGAAGATGAAGATTTCACTCCTGTGAAGAAAAAGAAAGTACTATTGTATTGCTTGGGTCCAGGAGGTTTAAAAACGTACAATAGAATTGAAAAGAAAGTCAGGGAGGGTGATGATGTATTTCAGCACGCTTTAGATGATTTGGACGCACATTTTTCACCCATAGTATGTGTTGCTGTTGACCGCTATAAATTTTCAAGAAGGAAACAGGGCAAAGACGAGAGCATTGATGAATACGTCTCCGCTTTGAATAGCTTAGCCTTGACGTGCAGATTTGGGCAATTACAAGAAGAATTCATACGAGACCAGATAATTATGCACGCCAGTAACTCCAACATCCAAGACAAACTTTGGGTAAATGGCGAGTCACCATTGAAAGAAGTGGTCGCCTTAGTTAAAAAAGCGGAACTTACAGGCAGATGTGCTAAAGCCGTTCTTGATGAGCCCAATGTGGTGAAGGCTGTCAATACATCCAGTGCTAGCAAATTAAGGTTCAAAGAAAGTTCTCGCCAGAATCCCAGTGAAACCTACAAGAAAAGTGAACCCATCAAGAAGAGACATGAACAAGGAAAGAAATACAATGATGACACTGAACGTAGATGCTATCGCTGTGGGTCTTCCTCCCATTTTGCAGACTTCATAAAGTGCCCTGGAAAATTTCAAAAGTGCACGTCGTGCGGGTTAATAGGGCACTTCGCCAAAGTATGCAACAGAAAATTTCTGAGACGAAGCAAGCCTGTGAAACACATCCAACATGATGATGACTCCAAATCTGAAGATTCAGATAGCTCGCAGTCTGTCGAGATTAACTATGTGTTCTCCATTGAATATGACGTACTAGAACTTGCTCCCACCAGAATCAAAAAACCTATGTGTGATATAAGAATGGGTGGGGTGCCTATGAACATAATGGCTGACTCTGGCTCCCCGTTCACAATTGTCAACGAAAATGTATGGAAGCAGCAATTTGTGGGTAAAATTGGGGCTTCACTTGAAAAATCCAACGTAATTGCTAGAAGTTACATAGGAGATAATATCGAATTCTTAGGAACTCGTGAACTGGAATTCGAATTCAAAAATAGAAAGGCGTTCTGTAAACTCTTTGTAGCTAAAAAGGTCCATCTGTTTTGGGTTGGTGCGATCAGGCTGACCTAGGAATCATTCTCAACCCCAATAGTGTTGATCCTGTTATGTCCGTTGATGACACATGCAAAAGCTCCCTTCATAAAGACTACCCTGAAGTATTCTCTGGTAAAGTGGGCCTTCTCAACAGTTTCCAACATAAAATTGAGCTTAAAGACTCTGCCTCCCCATGCATACACAAAGTTAGACATCTACCCATTTCGGTCAGAGATGATGTCCATATGGAACTTAACAGACTGGTCAACGACGGAATAATTGAAAAGGTTGAATCCGCAGAGTGGGTTTCTCCCCTGGTGGTCGTCAAACGCCCCAACGGAAAAATTAGACTCTGCATAGATCTCAGAGATCTAAATAAGAATATAATTGTTGATCAGTACCCTTTGCCTCGCATTTGCGAAATGTTCAATGCTACTAAAGACATGCTTGTATTTTCCATTATAGATTTAAAATCTGTGTACCACCAAGTACCCTTACACATGGACAGCAGAAAGTACACCACATTCATTACGCCATTTGGCTGTTACCATTTCACGAGGGTACCATTTGGACTGGCCTCGGCCGCAGCGCTTTCCAAAGAGTCATGTCATCCATCTTTGAGGGCGTTGCTGGTGTGAGGTTCTTCCAAGATGATATCTTGGTCATGGGCAGCTGCCAAATGGAACATGACACACGCCTTAAGCAGGTTTTAGAAAATTTAAAAAGGCATGGGTTAACAGTCGAATTAGACAAATGCAAATTTTCTCAGAAAAAAGTAGTCTACCTGGGTCACACGATTAGTCATGAAGGTATTAAACCCAAGCAAGGTTTAGTTGATGCCATCCTTAAAGCTCCCTTTCCTTCCAGCAAAGATGATGTGAGAGCCTTTCTCGGTTTAACCGAATACTACTCGAAGTTCATTCAGTAACTTTTCTGAAAAAACGTACGATTTAAGGCAATTACTCAAAAACAAGACTAAATTTGTGTGGTCACCAGAATGCCAGAGCACTTTCAACTCCATCAAAAGGAAATCAGCAATGCACCCTTTCTCAAAGGTTTTGACCCCAAAGCTGAAATTTTTGTCACAACTGATGCCAGCAACAAAGGACTCGGGGCTGTGCTAGCTCAGAAGGATGTTGACAACAAGGAATGGGTAGTAGCCTTCGCGTCGAGATCACTCACCTCGGCCGAAGAGAGGTACTCAGTAATTGAACGTGAGATGCTTGCCTGTTCTTGGGCTCTCAACTATTTCAGAGCATATATTTGGGGATACAATATACGTTTGCGCACTGATCACAAACCGTTAATCAAGATCCTCTCTGCCTCTGGTCTGCAGAATGCTTCCCCCAGGCTCAGTAAGATGTCTGTCAAACTGCTGGACTACAACTATACGGTTGAATACTGGCCTGGAGTTAGGAACAAGGTAGCTGATTTCTTAAGCAGGTTACCCCTACCCCACGACGAAGCCTTAAATGAGCTAGCAGATGCTGAGAAAGTAGCATTACTTTTCAACTCAGACCTTGACGGAATCTCAGCGGAGGAGTGGAAAAGTCATATGTCAAAAGACTCCACCTTACTGACATTGTGCAAATATATCAACAGCTCCTGGCCTGAGAAAAAGCGTCTTGATGAAAACGCCAAGGTCTATTGGGAAATAAGAAATGAACTAAGTCTGGAAAACGGGGTGTTGTACAGAATAGGTAAAGCAATAGCCCCCTTCACACTCAGAAAAAAATTCTCAGCTTATGCCATATAGGTCACCTAGGTATCTCAAAACCAAACAAAGAGTCAGATGCAATTATTGGTGGCCCGGAATCGATAAGCAGATAGAAATCCTAATTAGAGATTGCGTGAACTGCAACGACTCGGACAAGAGTCTGAAAACTTCCAGAGTCCCTCTGTCTCCCCTCAAACCCCCACAATGCCATGGGAGAGGATTGGTTTGGACATCACCGGACCCATTGAAGGCTCTGATGGAGTGATCAAGTATATTCTGGTGGTCATGGATCACTTCTCCAAATGGCCTGCAATAAAAATTGTATCAAGTACTGACAGTTCTTCGGTTATCTCATTTATAGACCAGCTATTCTTGAGTGAGGGATTACCCAAATTCTTGCTCACTGATAATGGCCCTCAATTCTCCTCAGAGGCATTTAAATCATTCTTAGAAAGAAATTGTATCACCCACCTCACCACCTCACTCTACCATCCCGAGGGTAATGGCCTCGTTGAACGATTCAATTGAGTCATTAAAGGACATATACAACTATCCCGGAATGCCAACCTCAACTGGGAAGAGGAAGTATTCAAACTCATCTGGGCATTTAGGATTTCCCCATGTGCCAGCACTAATGAGGCACCCTTTGTCCTGATGAGGAGCAGACAACCCCTGAGCATAGACCTAGGATGGATGCCAGCTTCCAAACAAATTGAGTGGTCACCTGAAACCATCAGAAACAACATAGAAAAAGCGCAAATGTGCTATAAAGATTGGTACGACTCCAGACACGGTGTCAAAGAACATTCTTTCAAGATTGGTGATCTGGTCAAAGTTCGCCTTGAAAGGAAAACCAGGAAGGGAGAAAGCAGATTCACCGATCCCCTGCACATCAGCAAACTGTACAACAACGCTGCCAGACTCAGCGATGGAAAAGTTTGGCACATGAACAGATTGGCCAAATGTCATTCCACTAGAAAAGAGCCGAACCAACATCTGTCGTATAGTGCCAACAGAGATGGGTCAAGTCTGTGCCGGCCCAACAGTACCAGTAAAGATTTGTGGGTAGATTACGATGAACCAGAAGGGGGCCACAGTTCCATATCCTATAACAATAGGGGGTGTTCCACTAATGAAGATGCGCAAGATCACAGTCCTCCACCCACCCCTGACTCCACAGAGTGTCACACATCGGACCAGCTTGAGGACATCAGCTCGCGCACTCCTGAGTTTGATCGGAGTGGCGATGGTGAGTCTCATTCTGATTCTGATGTCGTATCTGACAGTCAGGGTCTCAGTGGTAGGTTTGGAAGGTCCAATAGCGATCCCCATTCAGACACTGAGGTCGTGTCAGACTACCACAGTCTCAGAGGAAGGTTTGGCAGAGCCATCAACAAACCCAAACGTTTTGATGATTTTATTTGTGAATAATTGTCAAACATGCAAGAGAGGAAGATGTGTTGTAATTTATTCATAGTCAATGTCACGCGCTGCTGCCAGCGCGTGACAGCAACTGTTCAGGCTCTCCTGCGCGAGAGCACCCTTTGTTATCCACCCCTTCCCATTGGCTCTCCAACATTCCACCCTGCCTTTCCTCGCCTTCCCTGTTCCCAACTGTGATAACTGTCATAACGATATAGAAGCTGGGACTACTAACCGCACTCCTTGTGGGGCTGCAAAGAATAAACTTGGAATCCAATACACCGCGTCTGCTTCATTTCTACACAAGACATTGAAAGTTCGCAGAAACGCTCTGGTCAGCCCCACCAGTGTCCTCTACCACCTGGACAGCCTACAACCTGGGCGTTTCACCTTCTACCACCGGTCTGCAAACAGTTATTGTGGTCATTTCTGACATCCTGCTGCCTGGGAAGTGTGACCCTCCTTTCCTTACTACAGTCGTGAGACAGGCCACTGATTTGGGTTGGCAGTAGCAACTGGTGCTTGTGAATTAGCACCAGCGACGTGTGCTGGGAAAACCGGCACCCCTGTGAGGCGTTACACTCGTAAAACAGTGGCCAAAGACTGTTAAGCAGCTTGGAGAGTTGTCCCAAGCTAATCAGCTTAATGTGGAGAATACCGGATTACTTAGCAATACCGGATTACTTAGCAAGAGCGACTTGTGTGGGGATTTACATCTTGCTGTGGATACTGAATAACACTAGCAACAGGAGAAAACTGGCAGCATCATTTTGACAATTACCGGCACCTTTCATCATGCGCGGGATGTCAAAACCGGCATTTGTGGAGTTTTTAGGAGGCTTCAAGTGGTAAGGTACTTGGTTTAATGAGAACAGACTCTCAGCCCCGTTAACTGTCAGTGTGCGTGTAACTTTTCCTTTATGTGTGATGAGCACAAAGTGAAGCCGTGTTTGTGAAGTACTTTGGTGGAACAAGAGACAACGCCACTAACGTCGGAAACATTGGTGAGTGTCTCTTTTGAATTATTGAGCAAGTGTTGGCCGTTTACCATGCTTCGCGCAACATTTGAATGGGCGCCTCGAGCAGCGACATTTGAATGTGCGCCGCGAGCCCAATGTAAGCACCAGCACGCGCGCTCTTACCTCCGTCACAAATCCCTGAAGTTCCAGGGTGGCATTTCTCTGACGTTCCCGCATCTTGTCTGCTGCCATGGACGCTCTGCAATGCATACGTGCCATGAGCCACCCGGCCCCACGTCAAAAACGTGCCGCCATTTTGTGGTTGGAGTTCCCCTTCTCTTGGCAATCTTCATTGCGGTGTACACTTTTGCCAACCACGTTACCAATAAAGTTTTGTGGACACCAAAATTCCCCGGTCGGCTCCATTTCCAGCGGTCAACGGCCGGTGCGGCAAGAAAAGGGGAGGATGTTGTGCAATGGAAGAAGAGCAAATCGAACTTTTGTCTCACGATCAGGTGTCTGACCCAGAATGGACCTTCGAACGTAGTGGCACTTCATTTCAACGACGAAGTTCAGCGAAGGCACGCTGAAGGAACTCGAGTGTTCTACAATGTATGCTGGAAGCCTTGTGTGGAGGCCTCGGGTGAAAGACCGCTCACCGGAGCCTAACAGTTTCTCCTTGATTATAATGCCTAATACTCATATTGCATTTCATGTATTGGTGTGTAAGGGGTTGGGGCACTCAGTACCTCAATTCACTTTATAACATAGTGTCTTGCCCAGTGCTCTAACTCAGTTTTTAAGGAAAGTGTGTTGTGTGACTAAACGGAGTGTACCCTTTTTTTTGGGGGAGGTTGTGGGGGTGTTTATTGCCCCAATTCTGATATAGTGTTGTTTTAAAGGTTAGTATCCTCCGGTGTGCCCTATTTAGGCGAGGCTGTAGTCTTCAGTTTTCCAGGGTGGGTACCCTGTGGTGTACCCTACTTAGGGGAGGTTGTGTAGTTTTCCACAGTTAGTACCCTGTGGTGTATCTTCCTTAGTGGAGGTTGTGTTGTTTCCGGGGTGTGTACCCCGTGGTGTACCCTTATCAGGGGAGGTTTTGTTGTTTTCCAGGGTTACTACCCTGTGATGTACCCTATTTAGGGGAGGTTGTGTAGTTTTCCACAGTTAGTACCCTGTGGTGTGTCCTCCTTAGTGGAGGTTGTGTTGTTTCCGGGGTGTGTACCCCGTGGTGTACCCTTATCAGGGGAGGTTATGTTGTTTTCCAGGGTTACTACCCTGAGATGTACCCTATTTAGGGGAGCTTGTTTAGTTTTCTAAGGTGATTACGCTGTGGTGTACCCTACCTAGGGGAGGTTGTGTAATTTTCCAGGGTCAGTACCCTGTGTTGTTCCCTATTTTTGGTGGATGTTGTTTGGTCAGTTCCTAGGGTTACTACCCATGGGGCATCTTTTCATGTTGACACTATGCTCCGGTCGAAGTCCACCTGCTTGGAACTCGTGGCCAAGGGTTTCATGTTCGTAGGACTTTGAGTGAGAAGCTTCTCTCTAGTGTTTAGACCTCTTCCGTTACCCTTAACGGACCTTTTATCCTAGTTTTCAAGTGTCAGCATGCCTTCTACCCTAATTAGGGGAACCTTTGTCCTTTCCAGAGCGTTTTCTCTCTGGTGTATCTTTCAGGTGGAGGTTGCACTCTTCTGGTTATCTAGAGTGAATATTTCCCCTGTTGTACCTTTTCTTGGGGATGTTGTTTTTCTCCCAAGGGTCAGTGTCAACACCCACTTTTGTTTACCAGGGTGTCTACCCTGTGGTGTACCCGCGTATGGGGAGGTAGTGGGTGTGACCACCCTTCTCGGTCGCATTGTTTTTTTTTCATCTAAGCCTTGCTTTATTTTCCCTAAGGGAGGGGGATGGGGCGTGTATTAATGATATTTGCAATTTTAATACATTCAATGATGTTTTGCATTTTAATGCATTTCTTTTCATGCCTGTGTTATTCCCGATACCTCATGTACTACACCATTAGATATTTGCATCTCAATGTGTTCATTTCATGCTCATGTTATTTCTGAGGTATCTCATTTGTCTTTCTCCTTATTTCTGCTGTTGTTCCCCAAGGAAGGAGGATGTGTGGTAAACTACTTCTCTACCATTCCCCACTGTACTGCTCTGTTGGAATGTACCATGACATCATAGAATGCCTGAGTGCCTCTCTGTGTTTAGAGTGTCAGTTGGTCAACCCAGGCTGAGCGGCTAGGAGCCTGCTCCTGGTGGGGCTGCATCTATACCTTCTACCTTATCCTACTCACCTATCCTGGAACCAAGCTACAATAAAGGATTACTCCATTTATACAGCTGGACTCTGTATCTTCCTTTACAACATATTTCATCCAAAAAGGACTCAAATTTACCGTTTGGTTTTATTGAAAGGAACCTTGTGGATAAAGTGCCTATTTTTGAACTATGGGACAAAGAATCTTGAATAAAAGCCCAAAATGTCTGTTTCAGCAGTTTTTTTGACCCCGTAGTCAGTCCCCGAGGGGCCTCCCAAAACTGTTTTAATCCTAATTTATAAAACCAATCGTGAATATGATTCAACCATGGCAACCTTGTGCCATTTTTAATTCTAAAAATTTCCTCTAGGCCTTCTCTATAATGAATAAGTTCATCTGTTGACGGACCCAAAACAATAATGGTCGCAAAGTTGCCTGCTGATCAGTGCGACGGATGTTTAAGTCCATCACTACTGGCATTAGTGGCGTACGCATTGGTAAACTTAACAGTTTCCTAAAGAATTTGTTCTCGTGCACCATAAAAGTATTCGCTATTACATGACCCCACAGTTCAGCCCCGTAAAGGCATGCAGATTGCACCCTATATTTATATAACTCAAGTGCAGGAGAAACAGCTTTAGACAAACTGCTCTCATGCTTCCTTGCTATTGGGACTGAGTTTTGGATTAATGTTGTTTTACTTTTTTCCAACTGTGGTCTCCAATTCATTTTAGAATCTAAAGTAATGCCTAAATAGTTAAAATCTAGCACATATTCTATCTTCTCATTTTTGGCAGTTAAGTTTTTTAAAAGATTTGTGTGGGTTGACTGCCATATATTTTGTTTTGGTAGAATTTATTTCCAAGCCCTTTGTTTCACAGTAAATTTCGAAAGTATTTAATAAGCTTTGCAGACCTTTGGGGGTTTGTGATATTAAAATTGTATCATCGGCAAATAAAAGTGCCGGTACTGGCACCCCCTAGCTTGGGAGAATCATGTTCGCAGCCCAAGAGATATTCAGGGATGTCATTAACGTACAACGAAAATAAGGTAGGGGCCAAAACGCATCCCTGCCTTACCCCCCTTTTTACTTGTATACAGTCTGTAAGTTCGCCATTTGGCCCCCATCTAACCCTTGCAAAGTTGTCCTTGTGTAGTCTAATGATCAGGACAAGGATTTCCCCTGGGAGCCCTGGTCTCTTAGTGATTTCCACAGGAGGTTTCTGGGTATGAGGTCAAAGGCTGACTTAAGGTCTACAAAGGCAATATACAGATGAGCTTTCTTAACTGTAATATACTTCCAAATTATGCAGAGAAATCTAAAAACCTGATCAATCGTGCTAATTTTGGCTCTAAAGCCTGCTTGATACTTAGATAAAATACTGTACTCCCCAATCCAATTGCTCAGTTTATTTAAAATTTGACGTGCATATATCTTTTGTAAAACATCAATTAAGCTAATCGGTCGATAATGTGACGGGTCATGGCGGTTACCCTTTTTAAAAATAGTTGCAATCTCTGCACCCCTCCACGTTTCAGGAATCGGTGCACCTGATGCAACTGCATTACATAGGAGATTAATATAAGGAGCCCAGACCTCTTTCTCGTGTCTCCATAAGTCACCTGGTATCTTGTCTGGTCCAGGTGCCTTCCCTGCTTTTACCGCGTTTATCGCTACTGTTGTTTCCGCCATACTAAAATGTAATGGGGCATCACTTGGGTGAATTTCATAATCTTCATGATTGTAATCAATATCATTGTTGGAGAATGAGTAAAGTTGTGAAAAATGAGTTACCCAGGTGTTTGCATCAAGGAAAAGGTCCTTGTTACATTTCCCTTTTTTGTTACCCTTGGATATCAAACGCCAAAAGGTAGCTTGGTCATTTAATTTACCTGCAGTTATCAACTCAGTCCAAATATTGTCTTCCCAGTTTTTCCTAGCCTGGGCCAGTACCCTCTTGTAATAGATCCTTTTTCTCTTAATGTTACCATGTCCTTAACCTTTGTTGCCTGAATCAAATCTTTTTTTGCGTTACGGCAATCTTTGTTATACCATGGGTTCTCTAGTGCAGCCGTCTCAGATATTCCCTTTTTAGATACCTTTGGAACCTTACTCAGTATTGGTGCTAATTCTTCTACCATTTTGTCATGCATTTCCATAATTGGAATCTCCGTTGTTGGTAGGTTTACATGCGGGGCGACTATTTCTACATAAATATCAAAGATCTTTTTAATAGTCATTTCGTTTCCCAAAACCAAGGGCCATCTAAGTGCTCTTCGGTTGTTCGATAGTAGTGGCTCAATTGGACTATGACTAAGGTCGCATCTCCTTAGGGGACTTAACTGAAAAAGAGAGGATGAGAGCGTCAAGCATAAAGGATGATGATCACTCTCTGTTCTATCCTCAAATACTAGATCATATAACATGAACCAAAGGGGAACAGATACCAATATATAATCTATACAACTTTTAGAATTGCCCCGAGTAAATGTTGGTAAGTTTGGGCTATCAGAAGGTAATCGCCCATTACAGGCGCGTAAGCCATGGGCTGAAACCAGTCTTAACAGCTGCGCAACTGCGCATGTACACAATACTACTGGGCTACTATCCAAAAGTGGAATGTTATTGGCCAAGTCCTCATCTTCAAAAATATTTTCAAATCCAACCACAGGTTCAAATTTGCGGTTGAAATCGCCCCCGATAATTATCAAAGCACTCTGGTTAATCGTGGTTAAGATTTGATCCAGATGCTCGATAACTTCCAGTTCTCTACTTGCTACATTCGGTCTGCTATATATATTAAAAATGTAGACTTCCCTTTTATCAGGTGCTAAAACTTTTATTCCCAAGATGTCTTGACAAGGGGAATCAATTTGCTTAATGTCAACACCTAGGGTAATTTTTATCCAAATAGCTAGCCCTCCCGAAGGCCTTCCTCTAATTGAAGGAGTAGCAGGAGAACTAAAGGTTTTAAACCCTATTTTATGAGGGCTTTCCAAGGCCCAAGTTTCTTGGAATAGGACTATTTCACTTTGTCCAATATATTCCTGCCATATTACATCCCTTTGGTTTCTCCTAATCCCTGCAATATTCCATGAGGTCAATTTTATCTTCGTTTTACATCCTTCCATACTCTGTTCACAGATTATCCCCTCACCTACATTTGCTAATCTTGGGGTTTCCTCACACTCATTACCAAAATTGCTGATAAAGTTGCCATTTGTTATATCCTCCTCACCCTGCTGAACTAATGGGTCTTCCTCGACATGCTCCCTATTTGAATCTACTATGCATTTTGAAGGTCCTCCAGAATTCCTACATACATTATCATTCTGGCTGCTATTAAAGTTACATGACTGTTCCCTTTGGCCGGTACTGGGGAGCGTCCCTGGAACAATATTATCAATAGTTATAGGTCCCAAATCATTAGGCGCAGTTAAAATACTAATAGGTATCCCTACAGCTACATTATCGGTAACTGTTGGTTTCAGATCTTTAGAAACAGTTATCCGTGTGCTTCCGTGCTGGACTTTATGTAGTTGTCAGTCTTGGGAATCCAAGTCTGACAACGCTTGAAATCTGTTAGATTGCATAACAGGTGGAAATCTAATGACATTGTTCCCACCTTCCGGCTTATAAAAATATCCTAAAGGGAGTGCGCTGATCCCGGTATTAGGAGCAAAAGTTGCATCACAGTGTTTTAAAAGATAATGAACCACCTTTGGCCTACGAAAGTTAACCACAATACAATCACCCATTATACTCTTAGTAGAATGCCCTATCCACCCTACTCTGCGAACCATTAAAATTTCATTGGTATCAGAAGGATGGAAGTTCTTATGTTTCATCAACCAATCTACAGTTTTGTTCCTTAGGTCATTCCAATTTTCTTTCTGCCCAACCCTTAGTGCAGGGACCCCAACCAGAATCAAAACATAAGGACATGATGCCGGGGGAAGATGCAGAATCTCCATATTAGGGACCGAAGAGTCATTAGATTCCTTGTCTCTCAGGCTCCCAATAGGGGCACTCACACCAACTCTCCCAACTAAAGATGTTACATGTCTCCTTTGTGGGCCCTGAGAGTCTATCATATTCGGCCCTACTGACAATACCTTCAAGCTATTTTTCCCTTCGTTGCTAGGAATGGATTTGTTCTCATTTGTTTTAGCGATTTTCCCTTCATGAACATCTGGTAACCAACTACCCACCATTGACCTTGTATCATCCCTTTCCACTCTGGTTGATTGCAGACCCACATTATTACAGCTTAGGGTTTTTATTGCAGACTCTAAAAGGCTGATTTTATCCCACAATAAAGAAAAAACAATTTCAACCAGTTCACGAACACAAGTTAGAGCCGCTCCCAACCCAGGGTCATTCAATCCTACAGAGAGCTCGGTCATAACTTCCTTGGTGTTAACAACGTTCAACGCTGATAGGGGTAGGGTTATCTCGGTTTGTGTGCCAACTGTAGTGGTTTCCAGGGTTTTCAGGGTTTTCAGGGGAAGAAGTGCCATTACTACCCTTACCCTTGGTTTTTCTTGTCCCAATCCCCGCTTTCTTTTATCTGACAGGGCCTCAATCTTGCCAGTATCCACATTTTTTGAGGCCCTGGTCCTAGTAGCTCTACTTTGAACTACTGGGAGATTAAGGTCACTTCGGAGGGAAGTGGGGAAGGGGTAAGCAGAACGCTAGTAGCAGTGTTAGGCAAGGCCGCTTGAGCAATATCCCCCAGTGCAGGTGAAGAAGTACCAGTTGTTAAATGTCTCTGTAGTATAGAGGGATCCAGGGAAAGACGTCGCTCAGTCAGTTGGATTTCATGAGTTAGGAGTGACTCTGCTCTCACTAAAAAGCATCTAACGTACCAGCAAACCCCTTACGTTTTTCCATTTTTAAAACAAATTTATAAATCTAACAACCCAAGTGGTCTCTAGATTCTTGCACAGTACCTTACTTCTTCGGTGGGATCAAAGGTTTTCAAAGGTTTTCAAAAATGGGAAGATACAAAATCCGAGCTTCTCAGGGGGGTGGCCCAGCCCAGCCTCTTCCTGCCTCTGACGGGCTCAGACGGGCTCGCCCTTGGCCCGGGCTTTGCCCGCGCGCGTCCCGCGCTGCGGGAGCTGTGACCGATTTTTAAACGCCTCCTGGCGCAAAGAAAACTCGTCGGCGGCGCGCGCGCCGCAAAGCAGGCTGGGGCTTGCAGTTCCGGGGCCCCCTCGGGCAGCAAAGTAAGTGGCAGCAGCAGGTTAGGTCTCCCCCGCTTTTAATACTATGATTGGATTAGATGTATGTACCCGATGTACAGCGAGCATCTGGCTACATATGACAGATGAGTGGTGGACGATATGGTTTATAGTACATAATACAGACTAAGCCTGAGTGAGGCAGTGAGGATTGAGGAGGAGAGAAGGGGCTTACAGTAGAGAGGGGAAGGTTGCTGAGGTGGAGCTTATCCAATTATTTTTAGGTCGGGCCTACTAGACAGCGCAGCTGTCTGCTCGCTAAAGGCACATTGTGGGACTACCAAGAACAAAGAGGAGCTTGCAGCCCGTCCATTCCTTAGCACCATTTTTTCTGTCACTCTCATTTGCCTTTCTTTTATTCAATGGCTTGCCTTGTCCCTCTCGTGACTGTCCCTCCCCTGGAGCATAGGTAAATTACTTGTGACCTTCCACTGCTCATTTTTAGGGAACTACTTTTTTCTTTTGTCTTTAGCACTCTAAGAGGGGGCTTGTGTTTTCCAGCTGTCTCTCAAGGGTTTTTCTCTTCCCTTGTCCATGCTTAGTGTTGGTCTCTCTCCCATGTGCTTCACTCTTGCCTCCTCTCCTTGATTCACTCCACTGATTGTGCTTCTGCCCCTCTGCATTTCTTTCTCACCCGTGCGCGTCTCCTCCAAGTTCAACACTGCTCTGTCTCACTCAACAGTTTGCTTACCTCCCTTACGTGCTCCACATTGCTCTGTTTCTCACACATTTGCTTTTTTCCTTTTCACCTGCACCCTCCGTGTTGGTTTCCCTATCTGTATCCTCCGTGTTGCTTCCCTCCACCCGTGCACCAGGTGTTGCTTCACCCCACATGTGCCCTTGTGTTGCTCTGCCCCCTTCAGCGCACTAGGTTGCACCGTACCCCCCAATTTTTCTTCCCCCCCATTTTGCTTCCCCCACCCACTTTAAAAAACACTTTCTCACATTTTTTCACTTTTTATTTATTGATCCAACTTGAATCGATTAAAAAAAAAGAAAAAAGCACCCATGCCATTTTGTAGACAGAACATGCATAGTGCACATGCCTACAAAATGACGCAGAAAACCTTGTCATAGGCTTTTAAAAATTCTTCTTTATCCATGCTGCACAGCATTGGGGATACTGTATAGCATTGCTAAAAATCATTGGCAAAGCCAATAGGTCCTAAAGGCGATGCTTGTGACAGAAAAGCGCAGCAGAATGAGAAGTAGAAAGAATCTGCATGAGGGCAGAAGAAGAGCAGAAAAATATGTAACGTTCAGATGATAAGTAAGGGAGGAAAGGTGAGAGCATTCACCCTCCCATGCCAGGATATTAGCTGACGGAGATATGTGTTGTGTTTAACTATAGCTTTCTGCACACCACGGCAAGCTATGTTGGCGCGTGTGCACATCAGGTGGCCATCTTGGATCGGGCATTCGCAGTGCAGCTGCACATGACTTATTGTAGCCGGCATGTCTTACGGTGATGTGCAGATCATAACGAGCCATCGGATTTCGCACAGGATCATCGCCTGCCTTGATATCGGAGCGTCAGCACTTATCCGCTCTAGTGTATGAAGTGGATATACACATTGTACGGTGATGTGCACACCAAAGTGAAACTTTTTTTTTCTGCTTGTACTTTAACGTAACAAGCTCAATTTTCGGGCTCAGTGTAGGTGTAATCCAGGAATGTTTCCTCCAGGCTCCTTAACGGTGATGTACACACCAGAGATGTTGCACATTCATAGTATCCTTCATTTTCAGCCTGCACGCTTACAGTGAGGTGCACTTTATTCCAGTTGCACGATCTTACAGTGATGTGCACATCCTTTCATTAATTTGGAGCCAAAACATTTAAGCAACATAGTATATTTTTCACGTGTATCTTTGATATTGTTGCATGCTTAGGTCTTATCTCATATTTTTTTCTTGTCTTTTCTTTCCTTTTATTCTTTCATTCCGTTTTCCTAGCACACCTTTGTTTCCAAGGGGGTGCACACTAGGTGTATATAGCATTTTAACCTTTGACATTTTAGTCTTAGCATTGTACCTTTGGATAATATGGCAGCAATTAATCTTTCATCTCCGCAACCCTTCATGTTAAAAGAGGATGAGGTGAATAATTTGAAATGGGAAGAATGGAAGGATTAATTCATTAACTGTATTGATACTTTTGACTCTGAAGATTTGACACTGGAGAGGAAAAAGAAAATACTTTTACATTGTTTACGCCCAGAGGGGCTAAAGGTATATAATCGTATGGAGAAGAAAGCCCGTTCAGGTGATGAAGTAGATGTATTTGTACAAGCGTTGGCGGATCTGGATGCATACTTTGCCCCTACGGTCTGTAAAGCTATTGACCGTTTCAATTTTTACCACTGGAAACAAGGTGCTAACAAAAGCAAAGTCTCTGTGGCTGCCTTAAGAAAGTTAGCTTTGTCATGTAGATTTGGAAGTATAGAAGATGAATTAGTGAGGGATCAAGTCATTATGAACTGTAACAATCCTAACTTACAGGATAAGTTATGGGTTCATGGTGAATCCAGTTTACAAGAAGTCACTTCTATCATAAGTAAAGCTGAACTTACTTCTAGGTGTGCGAGGGCAGTTACATCATCTAGTAGGATTGAAGGTGGTCATGAGGTGATTAAAATAGTTTAAATAAAAGAATACTACTAAAAGTGAATATGAAGGTGGGGAAGGATGTTGAAAAATCCATATTAAATCCAGTTAAAAAAAGAAGAGTGGAAAGGTAAATGTTATTGCAACGGTAGCTCCTCCCATCTTGCCAGTGATAGGAGATGCCCAGCCTTGAGTCAAAAGTGTGCTAAGTGTGGGGGGATGGGGCACTTTGCTCGGGTGTGAAATGTGTTGTTGATGAGAGGTGGATTCTTCCAGTTCAGACTGTGATAATCCTCAAGTCCTTTGTATACAGGATGACATCTGCAAAGTTGAAGGTCAGGACAGAAAAAAACTTATGTGCAATCTAATGATTGGAAGCATTCAAGTAAATCTGGTGGCTGATTCAGGGTCACCATACACTATCATCAACAAGGATATGTGGACCCATTCATTTGTGATCGTAACGGGTCCCAAATTAGAAAAAACGGATATTCACCCACAAAGTTTCACTGGTGAAACCATTCATTTGTTAGGCTACCAAAAAATGGAATTTGAATTTAAAGGAAAATCAGCTGAATGCAAGTTGTATGTGGCAGTTTCGGGGCTCTGTGTCTTGGGAGGGTGGGATCAGGGTGAGTTGGGCATTATTCTAGACCCAAATAGCACTGATCCAGTATTGATGGTGAGTGATGAGTCCAGAGTGCACACTGACATAGTCAGTACATTTCCAAAGGTTTCAGTGGGAATGTCAGTGAATTAAAAGGTTTTGTTCACAAAATTGTATTTAAAAAACGATGCAAAACCTTGTATTCACAAATTGAGAAATGTCCCACTAAGCGTAAAAGACGAAGTGATACAGGAGTTGAAGAAGTTGGTGGGAAGTGGAGTTATCGAGCATTTGGAATCATCTGACTGGGTGGCCCCTTTGGTCATTGCAGGGAAATCCAACGACTGGATTCATTTATACGTGGACTTGAGAGAACTTAACAAGAACATTTTTGTGAATGTATTTCCCTTCTTAAGCATAAATGAGTTATTGTCAGTGACCAAAGGGATGAGGTGGTTTTCCACCATTGACCTTACATCTGCATACCACCAGATGCCGCTTCACCGGGATAATAAATAACTTACAGCATTTATCACGCCCATCGGGTGTTTCCAGTTTAAACTGGTACCATTTGGGCTAGCTTAACCCGCAGCCATGTTTCAACGTCTCATGTTTAATCTCTTGCAGGATAAAAAAAAGGTCATTTTCTTCCAAGATGACATCTTGGTTATGGGGAGAGATAGGAAAGAACTTGATTTTGATTTAAGTAAGGTTTTGAGTACGCTGGAATTTGCATGGTCTAACACCTGAGGAATCTAAGTGTAAATTGGGCAGGAACTCTGTAGCATATTTGGGACATGAAATCAGCTACAAGGGTATCAGTCCCAAAACAGAACTGGTCGATGCTATACAGAAAGCTCCTCTTCCCCAGAATAGAGATGAGATACGATCCTTTCTAGGATTGACAGAATTTTACTCGAAGCTTGTGTATAACTTCTCAGGCAAGATGTTCCACATTAGGAAATTACTTAAGAAAGATGTAAATTTGTGTGGACAGAAGAATATCAGAAGAGCTTTGAAAGTGTCAAGAGAAATATTTGCACAGCCCCTGCTCTTCAGGAATTTGATCCTAAATGTAAAAGCTATATTACTACTGATGCTAATGGGAAAGGTTTAGGGGCTGTCCTTTCACAATTACAGAATGATGGCTGCGAGAAAATTGTTGTGTTTGCGTCAAGAGCTCTTACCCTGGTGGAGAAGAATTCCTTCATTGAAAGAGAGATCCTTGGATGCGTTTGGGCGCTCAAGCATTTTAGACAATTTGTATGGGGTTCCAAGGTAATTGTAAGGAGTGATCACAAGCCTCTCACCAAGGTCCTGACCTCACAAGGAATTAGTAATGTATCACCCAGGACATCCAGATTTTCCATGCAACTCTTGGATTTCATGTATGAAGTGCGGTATGTGCCAGTGTCACGCAACAGAAGAGCAGATTTTTTGAGCAGGTTTCCACTCCCAACTAGTGATGACTCCAGTAGTGAGTCGGATGATTGTCTGGTTGCTATGGTGTTTACAGAAGAATTGCAAAGTATTGAATCTGAGGTGTGGTCGGCCTTCCTAGTGCAAGATATGGTGTTATTATCGGTCTTAAAGCACACTAAGGAGGGGTGGCCTAGTAAAGCATTGTTGGAACAGGAGCTGATGCCGTTTTGGGAAGTTAAAGATGAGTTATCTGAGGAGGAAGGGTTCCTGTTGAGAGTTGGGAAACTTGTTCCACCCAGTGGTGTGAGAGAAAGAGTTATCAATTTTTGCCATGAGGATCACCTTGGCACTGTGAAAACAAAGAGCAGGATCAAGCAGTCCTAATGGTGGCCTGGTGTTGAGAAGAAAATTGAGAGATTGGTAAGGGATTCTGTTAAGTGTTCCAATTCAGACAAAACTATGGTGACATTTTTAAACCTCCTTTACAACCCCTGGAAGTGCCTAACATGCCATGGGAAAGGACTGGTATAGATGTATTTGGTCCTGTTCGGGATGCCAAGGGGAGGATTAAACTTGTTTTGTTGATGGTGGATGACTTTTCCAAATGGCCTGAATTCAGGATTGTTTATAAAGCTGATTCTTGGGAAGTTGTTAATTTCATGGAAGAAGTATTTGGGTGTGAAGGTTTACCCAAAGTATTTGTTAGTGGCAATGGAGGACAATTTAATACGGAGATTTTCGAGTATTTTATAAAAACAAAAACAGCTATCACTCATAGAACAACCTCCCTTTATCATCCCGAAGGAAATGGAAACGTTGAGCGCTTCAACAGGGTGATAAAGGGTATAATTGAACTGGCCGGCAGCAATGGATTGGAATGGAAAAATGATTTAAGGAAATCTATATGCGCCTTTAGAGTAACTAGGTGTGATCCTACGGGCCGTCGCCCATTTGAGTTGATGAGGGGAAGGTCTTCATGTACCAAGGACAACATGGGATGGTTAGGAAGCACCAGGAGAGTCATCTGGTTTGGGAAAAAGGTTAGAGCATGCATGGTTTCAGGACTGGAGAAGTACAAGCAAAGGTATGATAGCCTCCATGGAGCTAAGGTTGTGAACCTTAAAGTTGGTGATGTTGGTAAGGTAAAGAAAGGCAGACTTGTATGCAAGGGGGACAATAAGTTTTCTGAATACATTAAGGTTGTCAAAGTTCTGTGTAATTCAGCCTTGTTGAGTGACAGGTAGGTGTGGCATGCCAAGAGATTAGCTGTCTTCAGAGGTTTGGTTAGTGACTCCACTTCCACTCTTCCTTCTAAAACTACATGCCATGGTGGAAAATATGAGTGGAATGATGGTTTACCTAAGAGCTCATTGGGTAGAAAAGTCAAAGAAATCCCGGTTGGAGGTAACAACAGAATTCAAGCTAAACAAGCTTTGAGAGGGTCAGTGGGACCTACAACCGTTTCTACCAAATCTGGTAGTGTCTGTGAAGCCTAAACGGTTTAACGATTATGTGATTCATGTGAATTCTATTGTACAATGTACTGTGTAGGTATATGGATTAAAAAAAAAGACATACAATTTTATCTGTATACATTTTGGAACATTTTGTACTAAAGGGGCTTAAGTTGTTATTAGTCTTTTATATTTGGGTTTTTGGGGAATGGTAGATCTTTTATATTATGTTTGGGGGGAGGATGTGCTGTGTTTAACTAGAGATTTCTGCATTCAGAGAGCACGTGGGGTAGAAGGTTTGTATAGAATGCAAAGTCAAGCATAGAACATATAGGTTCTAACGAGAATGGAAGAGAAGCAGACGACTGTTGAGATGGCCAGTCGCACCTGCCTTTGCAGAGGATTGTGAGACGTTATAATAAAGCTTAGTTTCTACTAATTTTGTTATCAACTTAACAATATGCAGCATCAGCCTTCTCATATAAATGTGCTCTTTATCCCACTCTGACACCAATAAAGATTATAGGTGCTATTAGTAGCCAAAACATAACAGGCAAACAGGAAAGGCTGAGTAGCAGCAACAGCAAAGTATCTGTATAGGCAATTCCATCTCAAGAAAACAAAAAGGTGATAGGTAGAATGTTTGAATGAATCATAGGTGCCTGTAATTACTTGGGCTGCATAGCTGCATACCATCTGCATAAGGTTCCGCAAGTGTGTCTTTTACCCGCCATGAAAAGGCAGGCAGAACGGGACTTTGGGGGCTCATAGTGGGCCCCCCCATCCTCCACTGGCCATCAGCTGTGGGTTTTGGGGGGCAGCTATGGTGCCCCCCTACATATCCCTGCACCATGTGGCAGGCCCCGCATGGTGCCTGCCACGTAGTGCAGGGATATG
Organism: Calotriton arnoldi; assembly: GCA_963921515.1. Lineage (NCBI taxonomy): Eukaryota > Metazoa > Chordata > Amphibia > Caudata > Salamandridae > Calotriton > Calotriton arnoldi. The sequence continues at coordinate 892,464 of CAWUFW010004342.1, read as the reverse complement.
ATAAGTGTCCCCTTTACACTGCGGCGTGTGCTGCAGCCAGCAGCACCCACCGCAATGCAAAGCATAGGCCTTGCGACCGCCGTGGTGGCGGTCACATCCAAATGCATCGGGCGGTCCCATTTGCGAAAGGGTGGTGGTCGGAAAAAAGTCCGACCGCCATCCTAATCAGCCCCTAAGTCTCCAAGGCTTGGTCCAGGGTTGTAGAAGATAACCATCTGAATATACATCCTGAGCTAATGGGTTCTTGTTGTGTTACATACACAAAAGATAGTGGCACTGCCAAAACGATCGCACATCCAAGCTGTACAAGAATTAGGGAAGAACTGACACAGTACAAATAAATACACCACGTGCTTACATGGTACATACACCCTGCCACCTAGGGTGAAATGGCCAAAACTGAAAAAATCCCAATTGAAAAACAATAAAAAAAACTGTACTGAAGCACTCAGAGAAGTCCAATATTCAGATATTAAAACCAGAGACCAAATAGTGAAGAATTCCAAGATAAGTTGGTTATTTTTATTCTTTTCTTTGTTATTGACATCTCTTGCATCAAAGATGAAATCTCCAATATTCACAGGCAACCGAAACATATTTCATCATCGCAAATTGAGTCGAAAATATGCCCAATGTAAAACAATGTAACCGGCAGCAAGATCCCTTACCGCGAACCGTCCCGCAGAACAGACCGAATATAGAGCAAGCAATGTTCGGTGCAGGCAGAATATAACATACACAGTAAGTATCTCAAAGTATCTCCAAAACTTCATGTATCTTCCAATATCTATGAAAGTCAATCTGGTACTGAGTAATTGCAACAGAGACAAAATGTATTTAGAAGAGGAAAAAGAATACCGGAGCTGGGGCAGGATAAGCCTCACAGCGTGTCAGTGTCCCACGAAAGCGAACCCGCCGATGTGCCGAAAAAGAATAAAAATAATCAACCTATCTTGGAATTCTTCACTAATGTGTTTCCCTGGTTTTAATATCTGACTATTGGACTTCTCTGAGTGCTTCGGTTCTTTACTGTTGCAAAGTCATCCTGTGCCCTGGGCACCCCCCAACTTTTTGCTGATTGATACTGGTGGTAACTGACTCTGACTGACCCTGGGCTCTGCCTAACCAGGCCCAGGGCCAGTGCAATGCTGAAAGAGACACAGAATACAGTTAAAACACCTAGATACACTAGGGTACACAATGGTATGGTGGGGTACCCCTGTGATTGGCATGACCTACCCCATAAGCCCCTAGTATATAATAGGGCAGGGGGATTGAAACTACCTAAAAGTCCCTAGTACCCTAGGGCATGGCAGTTTAGAGGCCAGCAGCTCTTTTTGCACTTGCATGTGTGCACGGCTGAAGCCTGAGGTCAGTTTAAAAGCAGCCCTGGGTGCCAGGACTGCTTTTAAAAAGTAAATTGTGCCCAAACTCGACTTTTGGGTTTGGGGCACTTAAAAATGGATTTTTGTCGTTTTGGTGTCATTTTAAAGATAAACATATTTCCTATTTTTATAAATTGGTGTTGGATTTTTATTATGTGTTGTGTCTTAATTATTTACTGAAGTGGTGTTTTTAAATGCTTTACATACTTGTCTTTGAAGTTAAGCCTGTCTGCTCGCAGCCATGTTACCAAGGGTTGAACATAGGAATAATTTTCTAAGACCTATGCTGAGTCCTACCAATGATTAGTGGCCTTATTGCCAGTGGCAGACCTACATTTGCCCCTACCAATAATCCACTTTCCAACATTTACAATAACAAATAAGGTCCATCCAAGTCTCAATAAATGAATCCTTGCTCAACGATTGACAGCTTAGCTAATGAGCAGACAGGCTTAACTTAGGAGACAGGTGTGTAAAGCATTTAATGTCACCAAAGCGGTAAATAAGTAAAAGACTCAACACCCCTTTTAGGTGGTGCACTATGAGTACACCTCCTGACAGCTTCTTTACCTTTGCGTCCACGTCTATAATATGTCGCGGGCAAAGAGGCAAAGGGATTCCCTCATTTGTGTGGGGCCACGCCCCCAAGCAAATGAGGGAACGCCCTCTGATGATAGTGCTGGCGTTATATGTGCGCCAGTGCTAGCTGTATTACAGAAGGGGCCGTACAAGCGTCTGTGACCCCTTCTGCAATACCAAAGTGCCCCAGGGCACGAACAGTAGGCGCAAATGCCCGTTGCGCCCTGGGGCACTTTGTATAATACAGCCTCAGGTAGGTAAATGCAGCAGGGAGGACAACAGTCGGTAGGTCCGTAGCCCAAGATGTGAAACCGTGAACCAGGAGCAGGAACGGGAGAGCGGGATCCATCAAACACCAACAAAAGGCATGGGTGTGGTGGTGGGTGGTGGGCATGCAAGCCTTGAATGGAAGAAAGCAAAAATCTTCCTGCAGATTGTTGTAATGCTCTCAACTGCACCAATCGATTCAGTGGATAGGTCACTGTATGTGCCACCCGGCCTCTCCAATATAATAGATCCACTTTTCACTCCGATGGCAGGGCTCGGTCCGAGGAGATAAATAAAGAGGCAGATGGTCGTTTGAGGCTATTTGCCGGTACGTTAACTAATTGTGTGTTGTCATACTTGCATGTCACAGCGGTGAGCGGCTTGCTCGTGTTCCTGCCAGCCAGCCTCCCCGCTAACACTGGCAACGAGGTCAGCACAACCCTCCCCGGATTCCTGGTGAGCTGCAGAGAGTTCCGAATCATGGGAGAGTGCCTCCCTGTGGATGATCACCCTCTGCATTGCTTGGCGGCCCCTGGTGCCGGCACAGCGGGTGAGTGTGCGCCCTGGCCCCCGGCATTTGTGGCATGCTCCAGCTGGCTCCCACTACCCTACCAGCAGCTGATTCCCCCATCAGTTCATAAAAGAGTCCCCAGCACCTCCGCACTCCATGTTCAGAGCTGCGGCTGTTAAAGGCGCACAGCCCTGCCTACTGCCACTGTGGTCTGTGCGGCCTCACCGCCACCTGCTATGGCCTCATGCAGTTGCAAATATGGTGCTTTCTTGGAGGCCATCGCACTCCCGAAGGAGGGAACTGATGCTCGCAGCCCGGTCGCAGTGTGACCCACTGCCTGAATCGACCGATGCACACATCACCCAGGTGGGGCAGGGGCAGAAAGGACAGCCTGCAGCCCTTTCAAAGACGGTGAGAGGAATGTACGGGCCAGTACTTCCTGCATACAACCTGAGCCAAGCATGGACATCCAGGCAATAGACACTTGGCAGCTACTGAGAACAAAATGAAAAAAACAACAGTATATAACTAATCAGACGTCAAAGCACAAAAGCAGAACAGGAAACAGGAAAGGCGCATGCACTGCATGAAGACAAAGAAAAGGGGGCAACAGCACATTGCCAGGCCTCAGCCCACCCTCTCACAATATTGCTGCACAGTCTACCTACAGCCACCTGTGCACCCACGTGTCCTCAAAGCTGCAGACTGAGCAAAGAAAGATAGGAATAGCTACTTACCAGCATGAGTGCACCAAAGCAACAAGTAAACCAGGCTCAACCTAACCCAGCCCCATATGCACGTGCCTCAGTGAGGGCCAACACGGCAGGCTGCGAACCCCAAACCAAGTGCAGCCTAGAGGACAAGATCCCCGGACTGTGATCATCCAAGAGAAAGACATGCTCAAAGTGCGGGTAAGCCAACCACTTCACAAAAGTGTGCTGGACTGGGAGACTAAGGCCGAACACCGAATATTCGAGGGGAGAGACTGCTCAATGGCACCATGGTCACCATTTAGTGAGGGAACCGCACAGGAGCGAGAAACATCTCATGGTTCAAGGAGGTTGCGGCTGCTATAGATCTGGTGGGAGGTGATGTCGGGGAGGACGCTAGAGTAGAGGAAAAGTGCCTCGTAACACCCACACTTCTGCAGAGGAGCAGCCCCTGAACACTGGCCGAAAATGAAGGGCCCTCTACTGCTGGCACTTCACTGCTGGGTGCAAACAGATAAGTACTGGTTTCCTCAGCTGGGGAAATCTGTGACAGCAACTCTGCCGGGTGTGGAACTGACAGCACCTCCCGGAGCCAGAAGCATGCTCTCTGGCCAAACCCTGCTCCCAGCCAGAGACTGCAAGACTTTGTGTGTTCTACCAGGTGGCGTGAGCCACTATCTCAGGATTATTAAAAGATGTAAGGGATTTAGAGTGCTACCCGGCCTCTACGATATAACGTATCGACTTTTCACTCCAAGGGCCAGGCTCGGTCCGAGGAGATAAATAAAGGGGAAGATGGTCGCTCTGGGCCATTTGCTGACATGTTAACTATTTGTGTGGTGTCTAACGTGCATGTTGCTGCGCTGAGTGGCCTACTCGCATTCTTGCCATCCAGCCTCCCCACTACAGCCGCTGCTCTGGCAAAACCTGCTAGATTTCAGTATCCCAGAGAAGCTTGTGACTGCCATAAACTACTTGAGACTGAAACGTCAACATTTTGTCCTGTCTAACAACATCAATGACACCACATGGTACTTGCAGTCCTTCATTCAAAGTAGAAATGTGATTATTTATTAACCCTGGGCGGGTAACTCCGCTCCGCCAGCAGAGTTTGCGGAGATGTGCCTACTCCGCGCTCTGTTGCAAACGCGGAGGTAGGCAAAACTCCACCTCCGTGGCGGAGCGGAGTTAGCCGCTCCCTCCCCCCTCCCAAATGCTTTAAAATGATAAAAAGAAGGCACTTCCTGTGTTTCTGCCTCCTTCCCTGCCTGGCTGCTCTCCTTCCTGCTCCTCTCGCGTCCTTGTATATTAAAAAAAGACTCTACGTTGTACGTCTTGCGAGTGCGCACGCGCAAGACGTACAACGTAGTGTTTTTTTCAATGAACAAGTACGTGAGGCGGCGAGGAGCAGGAAGGAGAGCGGCCAGGCAGGGGAGGCGGCAGAAACACAAGTAAGTGCCTTCTTTTTATCATTTTAAAGCATTTGGGAGTGCGGAGGGAGCGGGGAAGGAGCGGAGCGATGCGTAGCTCCATGAAGTTTTTTTCAAACTCAGTGGAGCTACGTGTAGAGGCACTACGCCAGCTCTGCCCTCCCCTATTATTTATATTGTATGGACTTAAGTGTCTCGGAACTTTATTGCTAGGAGGATTCTTGCACTTTCTTAGATCCCCAAATGTAATGAATATGAATATAGAGATCATAAGGATGCAGTATTGGGTTTGTTGATGTACTGCTGTATCATAAATGTTATTTGTAATGTAATCATGGATAATGGACATGATGTTTTTTTGATTCAATTCTCATAAATATATTTGTGTTCATTACGTCATTGGTTTTGTACATGGATGTTGTGTGGAAGTTACTGGATCAGTTGTTTGACCAGGATAAGATTAAACTGAGTAGAAATAATTCCCTCAGGAGCATATTCTTTTTGCAGGTGCCATAAAACTACTTCATCAGGGAAACTCATCCATAGTTAGATATGGTCCTGGTGGAGAAATCACACAGAGCTTTGGGATCAACATCGGCGTTAGACAGAGCTGCACCTTGGCATCAGCCCTATTTAACATCTTTATCAACGATGTTGATAAATTTCTTTTGGCCTTGAACTTGGATGTACCAATCTGTGAAGAGCTAAAAATTTCCCATACTCCTGTTTTTGCCGACAATGCAGTACTCCTGGCCTGCACTGAACTGTCAATGCACAAATTATTGAGAGGCTTTAAGTATTATTTTAAAGCAAAGCGCTGATTAATACTGAGAAGGCTCGGTGGCTTGACGCCCGTGGAGGATGGCGGCATCCGTGTGAGGTTCCCCGGAACGGCGCGGACTGGCCAAGTTTTGAAGCTAATTGCCAGTTCATGGTAAGGGGCCCCGACCAGAGGATGATGTGCTGACACCCTGAGCTCACTTTTAGAGCTTTATCGGGAACGCACAACCTCATTTCCCCTCATGTCGCATTCTGCATTCGAGCCACGCTGACCGCGACCGCCATTTTGGGTGCATCATCTTCTCTTCAGCTGGACGCCTGGTGAGAGTCATTTGTTGTTCTCCGCTCTACCGGCTCACTCAGGATGAACTTTCCTTGTAAAAACTGAGTATTCTAACAGGAGATACTTTCCTTGACTGGAAGGGATCATGTAATGTGCAATTTATAGCTAGTTTTGCTACGTCTGTCATTTTGTCTCCATGCTTTACTCCTGCCATAATTTTGCCTGAACTTCTGAAAATGCTGTTCCTCTATGACATGCTTCATTCTCTCCTACTGAGTTAAATGTGAGAAACCTCCACATCATACTTCTTTGGGGGCAGCTTGACGTCTTTTCTCTTTCATGAAAGGCAGTCATTGTTTTTCTGTCACATTGCCGGCAATATTTTCATTGTGGTTTTGCATTTGAGGAAGAGCCTACATATTCCTTATCATAACTGAGACATAATACTATATCATTTAGAACCTCTTATAGGAAGATTGAAAAAGCTGGTCCCCCGCGTTACGCTCTACACGGTCCTTTATTAAAAATTCTAGAATCTTCACTGAATTTTCAAAAATGGAGGACTCGTTGGTTTCTATTTCTAAAGCTTCTATTTCTAGTGTACCTCCGGGCACTAGTGCTCCTGCACCAGGGAAGACCACCACCAAACGTCTGAAAAAGGATCCACCTTCGCCACCAAAGCCTTCTTCTCCTGTCTCTCTTGACATGTTATTAGAGGAGATACGTGCTCTCCGTCCCTTCATTGAGGAAACTACCACCAAATTGCAATTTCTAACAGAGAATTGGTTTCAGATGAATGATCGTCTTACCTCTGTGGAACAAAGTGTCTCCTCCTTTGCTCACACAAACGAGAAGGTTAATAACCTTCAATCTCAAGTCTCTTCACTCCAACGACAAGTCAAAGACCTCGAAAATAGAAACAGAAGAAATAATCTCTGTATTTATGGTCTGCCGGAGGGTTCAGAGTGCTCGGATCCTCTTTCTTTCTACAAGTCCTTTCTTCCTAAACTGCTGCATTTACCAAAGGGAACGTAGCTTAACATTCAATGTGCTCATATACTTGGTCATCAACATACAGGGGTAGCCACTTCTCGGAGACCAAGTGGTGTCATCATGTACTTTCTTGAGTATACGGACCTACTCAAAGAAGTACTTTCAGCAGTCAAATCAATTCAACGTGTTTCATGGTCAGGCTCCACTTTATTTTTTGCTCAAGACTACGCAAAAACCACAGCAAATAGATGTAAAGAATTACTTAATATGATACCTGATTTACAAGCTATGGGGGCTCGCTATGGACTTTTCCATCCTTGCCACTGCAAGGTTTCTTATAAGAACAAAACTACGACATATGAGAATCCTATCAAATTGCGGAGCTTCATTAATTCCTGCAAATCAGAGTCTATGGACTTTTCTGCTGCTTCGTCATCTCAAAATGTTTGTTGTTTTTTTCTTCTCTTTCTCTCTTTTTCTCTTCTCTTCATTCATCCATGGTAGTAATTTTTTCTTCTTGATTCTAATGTTCAAAGTTCTAACATACAGTTTATTAGTTTTATGATGTTTACTAATTGGCCATTTTATCTTTTATCAAATTATTATGTCATGTCATTTTATTTTATAACTTTTTATAACTTCAATCTATTCCTTATGATAACCGTATTTTTTTTCTTCTTCTTCCCAGGCTTGTTCATGTTTGTTCCTGCCATATACCCTTACCCTACGTGAAGTGTTGTGGTCCTTCCTCGGTCTACGTTCCGTTGAGTTTGGGCGTACCATCCGCACCATGTGGCTTCAACCCACCCCACCTCCTTACGATGTCCTTAGGTGTAGGTATGTTGTATCTTTTTTGTTGTTGCTCCTTTTTCCCCCCTTCTCCTCTTCTCTCTATGTTTTATTTCATCTTTTATTCTCTGTCTATCCTTTTCTTCTTTTTTTGGTTCACTGTCTCATACTCACATTTGCATTCATTTTTCTTAAATTCTCTTTATTGTCATTGTTTATGCTCACATGGTTGGATTGATATATATTTGATCCTTTGCTCTTTGATGGTCTGTCTAGGCCTTCATCTTGTCGTCACCCCCTTGTTGTCTTTATGTCTTTGAAAATTATATTGTGGAATGTCAGAGATCTGAATTCTCCCATTAAACGACAACGTGTTTTAACACATCTATCTAAATTGGGGGCCGATATTGTTCTTTTACAAGAATCTCATCTATCGGCAACTGAATCTTTGAAATTGAAAAAATGTTGGGTTGGGGAAGTTTTTTTCTCAAAACGGTAAACGTAATGGTTTAATAACTCTTTGTCATAAGATTGATGTTAAGTTGCTTTCTCAACTTTCTGATGAAGGAGGAAGATGGTTATATACTAAATTACAAATTGGAGGGGCTCCAGTCTCTTTACTTAATATTTACGCTCCCACGAATGGCGTTTTGGACTTCTCTATCCCAACATATTTCATCTTGTATTGATGATAATTTAATCCTCGCAGGTGATTGCAATCAAGTAGTGGATCCCTTTATAGATCACAACTCGCCGGTTTCTTTTAAACCGCACAAAGCACATAAATTATTTATTCAGACCATTCAGCAATATAAACTCATAGATGCCTGGAGAATTTGCAACCTTACCACAAGGGTATATACATTTTACTCTCCGGTTCATCAAACCCCATCTCAAATCGATTAATTTTTTGTCTCACATAACATCTCCCAATCATTAAGAAATGCAGATATTGTGTCTATTCTAATATCTGACCATGCCCTCATCTTCATTCAATTAGACATAGCTTCAAAATCCAATTTACCAAGCGATGGCGTTTTAACAACTCACTCCTTTTAGACCCTAATTTTAACTCTTCTTTTGCTTCCGTCTTTAATGATTATTTTTCCTTAAACCAAACTGATACCTTATCCTTCTCCTTAATGTGGGATGCATTTAAAGCAGCAGCCAGAGACTTTATTATTGGATATGTCTCCAGGAAACACAAAAATGCACGCAAAGTAACTAAAGATCTTTTGGCCAAGATAAAGAGATTGGAGCACTTCAAAGTCCAAAAATTGTCTATCTCAACTTGTTAAGGCAAAATTTCAATTCAATAAGGAATCGACTGACAATGCCCCACTTTATTTGTTAAAATCCAGTGCAAAATTTTATGGTGGCCAAAATAAAGCTGGCAAACTCTTGGCAAATTACTTAAAAATGAAACACAATAAGTTTGACATCGACTCTATCATGGATGAGCAAAACACATTGCGGTTCAAAGATTCAGAGATATTAAATGAATTTCTTCTTTTCTATAAAATACATCTGAAATTATACCCTCAGAATCGAATATCTCACAAATCCTCTCAAGTATTCATAAATCCTCTAATACTCAACTAGATTTTACTCCTTTAGAATCTGATATTTCACAACAGGAACTTCTCACTGCTCTACAAACACTTAAGAAAGACAAAGCTCCGGGACCAGATGGTTTCACAGTGGAATTTTTCACACACTTTGCTCCACTACTTCTCCCCAAATTACTTACTCTCTTAAATTTATTTTCACGTTCGGGAGAATCTTCTGGTTACTTTTTGGAAGCTCTAATTTGTCTAATTCCTAAGGAAGGGAAAGATTTAAAATACTGTAAGAATTACAGACCTATTTCACTTGTTAATATTGACTACAAATAATTTTCTAAGGCTTTGGCCATTTGTCTAGAAACTTTCCTCCCTCAATTATTGGGTGCAGAACAATCCGGTTTTGTTGAAGGCCGCCTTATTTCGAACAATACTCGTCAATTTTTTGATATTTTATCCAAATCTTCCCATTTATCCCATTCATTAGCTGCTGTGGCCTTAGACGCAGAGAAAGCGTTTGACCGAGTCAATTGGTCTTACCTCTTTCAAACACTTAAATGGTTCGGTTTTGGCCCAATGATCATCTCCCTGATTTCGATTATTTACTCTAATCCACGAGCAGGCGTTTTTGTTAATGGTAACTCATCCCCCTATTTTGATTTGAGAAGAGGTGTTCGCCAAGGTTGCCCTTTATCTCCGTTCCTTTTTAATTTGGCTTTAGAACCTTTATTGTCCAGAATTCGTCAAAACGGAGACATACAGGGATTTGAAGCTAATGACAAACAAATTAAATTGGCGGCATATGCCGATGATATATTGTTATTTATTTCTAATCCGCAATCCTCTGTCCCTGCCTTTTTTCAGGAAGTGGAGCTTTTTTCCTCTGTTTTTGGCTATAAACTAAATAAAGACAAATGTGAAATTCTGCCTTTAACCAAGTATACTTTTAAGGCTGATTTTAGTTCTTCAAATTTTATTTGGAATTCTCATTGTATTAAATATTTAGGTCTTTATTTTACCCCTTTAATTCCAACAACACTTTCTTTATGTATGGAGAAATGCATACATAAAATCTCCACATTAACAACTAAATGGCACCCCTCATATCTCTCATTGTGGGGCGTCTAGATACCATTAAAATGATGCTCACCCCTATAGTTTTATATACTCTCTCCAATATTCCAGTACCCATTCCCTTAAAAAACGTAAAAAAAATTAACTCCATATATTATCATTTTTATGGAATAATAAGAAATCTCGCATGTCATTGCTGAGATTAACAAGGCTAAAGGCAGAGGGCAGAGTTAATTTTCCGGACTTCCCTACCTACCAAAAATCTTTCCTACTTCGTCAAGCTTCGAGATGGCTCTCTGATTCTCTATCGGATTCTCCTCTGCCGGTGGATCTTGAACGTTCATATCTTTCTCCTTTTTCTTTTGAAGAGTATCTTTCTTTCACCCGCAGACCACAATCTATTTCTACCTTTATTCTCAAACACACCTGTAAGCTTCTAGAATCTACTCCAATCATATCCCCTAATGATCCAAACTCTTTCTCGATTCCTCACTATGGCACAATGTCTATATTGATTCATGGAAAACCTTTCTATTGGAAATCTTGGCGACGCAAAGGATTATTTTGGACACACCAACTTTTTTCTCAAAATGATGTCTTATCTTTCTTAGAAGCAAGTCAGCGTTTTGACCTACCCCCTTCATTCCATTCTAAATATAATCTTATTAAGCAAGCCCTCTCAAATGCATATGCTCAGGTTTTATCTGATTCACACCCTAAACCTCTCCCTGCCAACGGCTTATATACTCTTCTAAATTCTTGTCCTAAAGCTTCTACTGTTTACACTCATATACGCTCTTTACATTCTGATAGAGAAAAGACTAAAGTTGAACTTTCCTGGGAAGAGAATCTTGAAGTAGAATGGTCAACTTCTTTATGGAAAAAAAATTGGACTAAAATTAGGAAAACCTCCAGGGCAGCTAACGCTACACAAACATTATTTTTTATTTATAATAGGCTTTTACTACCCCTGGTCATATTACATAAAAGACATACTGATGTACCTGACACTTGTTGGTCTTGCTCTTCCTCATTTGCTTATTTGAAACACCTACTCTTTATGTGTCCACACGTGCATACTTTCTGGAAAAATGTTTGCGCCCAAATTAACTTAATCTTCAAATCTAATTTCCCTTTCTCTGTTATTCATTTATTTTTAGGAAGCCTATCACCTATTTGGGATGATTACATTTCTAACATAAGAATTGTTGATTTATTGTTAGCAGTTGCTTTTCAGCAGATCACTAAAAATTGGAAAGATTCAGCCAAATTATCATTTCAGGCATGGTGGTATGCAGTATGCTATAATCATAGATTGGACACAGCACTTGTTCATCCTACCCATTTAGCTATGAAACGTTTGAATTTCTGGTCACCTATTACAATGTTCGTTGAAGCTATCGCTAAATGCTCTTTCTCCCTAAGTCCTATTCAGCAGGAAGTTGCCCGACCTTCTTGACATTCCTTATCTTATTAATTATATATCATATTATATTATTATACTTTTATTAATTCCATTTCTTACGCAATTTGCACTAAATGCATTACCTTATTGATTGTATTGTTATCTTGTTGTTTTGCCATTCAACCATAGCCATGTTTGCATGCCATTTTGTATTCACTGAACTTTTTCCTTTAATTCTTATTTTTGTGTTTACTCATTGATCATCATACTTTGTATCTTTATTCTTTGTTTCTTTAATAAAATTACTTTTGAACTAAAAATACTGAGAAGGCTCAGTTTAGGGTCTTAAATTGCAAACAAAATCCAACAAATATATTTAGAATATATGGTAGACCCCTGGAACCTGTGCCACTATGATTATTTGGGGGTCTGATTTGATGAAAAATTGTCCTGGGCTAAACAGGTGGTGAAAAGTAAGTCTGCTCTAAGTCAATTTGCAAATGCTGTCCGCAGATTAATTGCCCCTGTGTTGCAAGCATACCGAATGAAGGTTGTGGCCGCTATGGGGTAAAGATGTGGGGCTATAAAAAGGTTGCAGGCTTGATGAAATATGACAATCATTTTCTAAGAAGTTTATTATGTCTTCGCCTTGCCACCCCGATGGTTGCACTTAGGATGCACCTAGGCATCGCAACTATTGAAGCATATTTGGCACTTAAACCAATTTTGTATTGGTAACGTATATGGCCAAAGCCAGATCTTGTCAACTATCAAAGAGTTATATGTGAATTATACAAAACGAATAAGTCCCATAAAATATCTTGGTACATTCATGTTGCAAGCAGTTTCACAGCTACCGGCTGCCAAGCATATTGTACAAATCCTGAGTCAATATCGTCCACAAGTGTGCAACTAACATAAGAGCAATACTGATCCTGTATCACTGCTCAGTGGAGTGGCAAATTAATGCTGGAATGTCATGAAATTAATCCCTATTGCTTATATGAGCGACTTATGGACCAGTTTTGTCGGAATAGAAAAGATCCCTTTATATAAGATTTAGATTAGGCACACTTCTTGTATTGTCATTTAGTAGCATGTGGTCAAACAAACCTAGTGGCACAACTACGTGAACTTGAAACAGGGAGGAGAGGGAACCATAGTGCATTTTATGTTACTTCGTACTATTTCCTTGAGTCCTCTCTTCATTAACTGTAATATTGGACATTGCAAAGCTGTCATTGTACTTTGTCTCTGCATGATTCTGACTCTATTTTTCCCCCCAGTGGCTTCATACATACATGCAGCTTATAAGGCCTGAACTAAAAAAACTCCAGTAGTTATTGTAATTAAAGGCATGGGGTGGGGTGGCATGGCTTGGCAGCCGAAGATGGCGGATGCGAGAGCCTGTTGCTCGGCACCGGCCTGACTATTATCCTCAACCATCTGAGCCCAGATTGGCTAGTGCAGCTTGCACGGCATGTCCTAAGTAAAGGGGCATCCTGCGATACGAGGGACTGCGGCTGGAACGGCGTACTGTGGTCTGATGCCATAACACAGAGTCTATTGAATATTCGGCCACGGAGCTCAAAATGGCAGCTGCGATCTGGCGAGACGCCCCGAGACTGGGCAGAGCTTGACTAGAATTCGTAGGAAGGGGCCATACACATCTGGAGGCAGGGCAAATCACGGCGACAGGAAGGTGCAGGCGGAGCAATGCTGCATGACTCGCCACTGCGGATGCTAAAGAGGGGGGCCGGGCCCACCTGTGGCAGACGAGCGACGTGGCGGCTATCGCAGACTCAACAGTGCAGTTGAGTGCCTGAAGGAAGTGAGGAAGGCACAGAGCAGACCTGCCCAACCTGCCGCAGATGCCATAGGGGAGGAGTGGCTAATTTCCACTGCGGGTCAGGCTGAGAGCTCCTGGGAGAGAGGAGTGGTGGCGTGCCAGCTGTGGCACCGATCGAGGATCTGGGGTAGTCCAGACGCCGCAGGGCAGAGAACCTAGCAGTTGCGGTAAGCGGGGACTAGGACAGGGGCGGCATAAATTGAGATTTAAGACCCCCTTAGTGGCATGTGAACTCGGGCCCCAGATCAGGGACTGGTGAGCAACATTCTATCTGGCACTGGCCTTGAAAAGAGGCCCTCTTGGTGGAGCCTTCCCACACTGAGACTCTGGCCTAATTGAAGTAGGAGATGGGGCCCTACGACCTGCTGTGAGGCCTGAGGGAGCAGAGAAAGTACCGGGCTGCTACAAACTGGCAGGCCTTTGAGGGAAGACACCTACATCTTGCCGCTGAGTTGGGAAAGCCTACCACCACACCAGCACATATTGATCACTGACCAAACCACACCTCACAGTGCCTAGAGGGCAGGGGTGGATCCCGTACTTTACCAACCCAGTGACCCGAGGTTGTTTGAGACCCAGGGAGACAACTTCTTACACACGGTGGGAGATATAATAGAGATTATACTATACAACCACTCCACGCAGAAGTGACGCACCTGGGGGGCTTCCTGCCTCATATATTTTGAGGCTATGTAGCCGGTGGCAATCAGTGGCTCTGAGTGCCGCTTGCCGTCTACATAACGACCCTTAAATGCTCTAAAAAGTGGCAAAGCCAGGACAAGGACAACGAGGGTACCTCCTGAAGTAGATGATGCCACCCAAAAGCAGGAACTGGAGGAACCGGGCCCCATGCTCCTGGAAGACCCCATTCAGCTGCAATTATCTAAGATACTTGAAGCTATTGCTGACACTAAGGCTACGCTGCACCAAGATATTAGCACTGTGTCTGTGGCACTGGGGCTGCTAAGAGCGGAACATCACAAACTACCGGAAAGGGTCAAAATGGCCGAAAACTCGATCGCTGATTTACAACCTGCACAACAAACGGTATCACACCAAGTTATGGAACTTTCTGACAGAGTCTGCACCCTCGAACGTAGGATAGAAGATGCCGAAGGATGCAATAGAAGGAATAATGTTAGAGTGGTGGGGCTGCCTGAAGGGGTGGAAGTCAAAGACAAGATTTCATATCTCAAACCGTGGCTCAGGACAGTGGTCGCCCCAGAGGGTCTGCCTGCCTACTACACGTTGGAACAGGCGCACCAGGTGTCAGTGCACCCGCCGGTGCCGGGTCGCCCCCAGGGCCCAGTGGTGGTAAGACTTCTCCACTACATAGAGATATATTACTCCAGAGGACACACATCCAAGGCCCGTTTGTTGTGGGCAACAGTATGATTTCCATATTCCCAGATTACAAGGTTGAGGTACAATGGAAACGGGCCTCTTTCCTTGAAGTCAAGACAGCTCTTTGCGCAGACGGCTTGCAGTACTCCTTGATAGTCCCTGCTAGACTCTGGATAATCCTGGAGGGAAGCAAACACTTCTGTGATGGTCCCAAAGATGCCTGGGAATGGCTTGAGGCTTACAGGTTTGGACGAACACTCCAGAGGGCAGAGCCTGCCCCCAAGCCACAGGGGTGGACAGTTAGGAAAAGACCCCGGAGGAGGCCCTGCTGAGGAATACCAAAGAAGCCAAATCCTTCTCAAACTGAACAGGAAAGGGCCACTGCCCTTCAAGTGGTAGCCGAGATTGCGAAAAACATGGGGGACTGCCTCAGAGGCTAGTTCCGTATCTCTGAACGGGACAGGTGAATCGGAATCAGACTGCTCACAGGCAGACAGCTTATCCATGCCAAAAATAACCCCGAGGGCAGCGGGTGACCTTCTCTGAAGTGAACCCTTCTAGCAGTAATGCAGCAAACTGTGACTGGTTCTACTCTGACTCTAACTGTGCGGCCCACTTGAATGCTGTTAATACTTGGGCTGCCGCGGACTAAGTGGAGAGTTGCTGTCAGTTGGCCGTATCCTACCCCCTCCCGGATAGTCTCACCCTGGACTGGTAGAGACTCTCCGATGAATATGTTGGTGTTCTCACAATGTGGGCGGCTGACTGTTGCCAGGCTGCTCCTGGGATGGGTAGTTTATGTTTATTGGAGTTTTTGGTTGTTGTGTTTGGCTTTGTTTGCAAGGATGACTTTACAATTCTTGGCTATGGGATCCTGGACTGGAGGGGGTGGGGGGATGGGGGAGATATGCGAGGTTTGGTTCTCTATGGTGGCTACACTGTACCTCTTAAAATTAATGTCCTGGAGTATTAGGGGAATGGGATCGGCTTCAAAAACGCCATACTATACACAGATATGTGCGGAGGAGGGGGTGCAAGCCGCCATGTTGCAGGAGATAGATCTTAAGCAAAGTGAAGTGGAGAAACTGCGCCGTAAATGGAGGGGACAGTTGTTTGCTACCTCCTTCCCGGCCTACGCACGAGGAGTGCTGATATGGATTAGAGTGAGTGTCCCCTTTGAGCCCCTACACACATCCATAGACAAGGAGGGAAGCTATGTCCTATTGGCCAGGAGGCTGCTGGGCCGGGTCATTCCTCTAGGCAGTGTTTATGCCCCAAATCAAGACCAGATATTATTCTTACATGGGCTCTCCACTTCACTAGCTTCAATGGCTCCTGAAGACCTAATCACCGCTCCTTTCCCCCATTGCCTGGAGCTCCAACTCACTGCATCGCTGCGGGTTTCTAGCTTATCCCAAGATGGTCTAGAGAAACACGAGATTAAAATATACACAGTTTAACTATTTACATATAACATATATGATGCCCCATAGACTCCAGGTAGTCTATGGTGGGGACCCGTACTGTTGCCCGAGATGCAACCATATTGATGCAGACTTCATACACATGACCTGGGGATGTACTGGGCTGTGTTCATTTTGGGAATAGGTCATGGCAACCCTGGAGAGAGCGTTGGGACCCTCCCTTGCCTCCACTGTTTAGACCTGTCTACTGGGGCTTTTTCCTCAACCACCCAAACGGAAGGTTGGGACTAGGTTTATTGATTTGGCCTTGGTGCTGGCCGGAAGGAGGATAGAAATGGCCTGGAAGTCCACTAATGGGCCTGTGGTGGGGACTTGGGTGAGAGATGTAACTCAGTGGGCTGGAGCAGAGGGAAGGGTTCTGCTTAGAGAGGAATCACGAGGGCAAAGACAGCGTCCCATAGCAGAGCAGTGAAAGGAGGTCCTCGATGCCTGGGAACACCTGGACTGAGACTTAGCCAAAAGCATGGAGGACCAAGGTGAGGTGCGGGCGGAGGAAGGCACAGACCCATAGCCAAGGCGGACAGCAGTCGAGAAGACTGTTGCTGGCGATTTTCACAATGGGATAGATCCCACTGGAGGAATCCAGTATACCCTCCAAATGGAATAGGGCACAAGAGGTGCTCACCTCCCAGGCTCCCAAATGCCCCGTCTGTAACTAGGAACCACATTCATATATATATATAGATTGGTACGACCCGGGGATCCACCCGCCCCACACACCTGTCCCGTTTTGGCCATTCATAGATCGCCGCTTACCTGTACACCCTGCACAGGTTTTTCAAAGTTAAAATTGTTGGGAATGAAAATTTGCCTAGCACTAAAGG
Source organism: Calotriton arnoldi (assembly GCA_963921515.1). Classification (NCBI taxonomy): domain Eukaryota; kingdom Metazoa; phylum Chordata; class Amphibia; order Caudata; family Salamandridae; genus Calotriton; species Calotriton arnoldi. The sequence continues at coordinate 875,195 of CAWUFW010004342.1, read as the reverse complement.
TAAGTTTCAATTCTATTAAGGACTCGAAGGCGAAGATTATGCTATGTCTTTCTTCGCTTTATTACACAACAAATTTCATAGCAGCCCGAAAGATAAAACTTTAAGTAAAAAACATCAACTTCCATGAACCAAAGGGAGATCCACAACATCATAGTCCTTCCATAGTGTCCATGAAACCACATATAGTCCCTTCACACTGTTAGTGCCTCCTCTTTCTTCGTGCGAATTATGCCAACAGCACAATCACTGGTCCTGCTTTGAACTGTCGTTCCCTAGAAGAAATAGAGACAGCGTAAGGGTCCAACCGAAAACTGTGTGAGCACAAAGATGCCAACATTCCATCAACGAAACTGAAGGTCACAAAAATGACAGTTGCTAACAGTTATTGAAACTCTTATAGCTTATGAATGGGTTACTTTCCACCGTACGGGGAGTGTTCGCACAGAAAGTGCCCCGGGCAGGATAATCCTCGCCTCCGTGTCCTTAATAGAATTGAAACTTACCTTTACAGTGCTAGGCAAATTTTCATTCTATGTCAGGACCGGAGGCTCAGATTATGCTAGTTTAAAGCTTACTCACCACCAACTGAGCGACCTCTATTACTGGTTTTAAGTAAAATCTCCTGATGGTCGAGTCCGAGGACCAGTACGCTGCCCGCATCAAGTCCTCCAGACAGGCCCCTAAGGAAAACTCTTTTGAGACCATAGCACCCCTCGCCGAATGGGCCTCGAGTTTTTTTGTGTCAATGCCCACTTCTTGCATGACCCAAAGCACCCACCTGGCTATAGTGGGGTAAGAGACAGCCTTGTGCGGTTTCTTTAGGGCAATAAGTAACTGACGCTCGCCCGGAGGGCGAAATTCCTGAGTCATTTCTTCATACGCCTTGAGGCAGCCCACGACACACAACTTTGGAACGTCCAGGAATGCCGGATATGAGACCGTGCAGGTGTGTGACTTAGTGCGAAGACCGACCGTGAAAACCACCCCGTCCGGGGAAAAAACCCTTGCTGTAATGTCCAAGGCTCTGACATCCGAGACTCTCCTGCAGTAGATTAAACATAGCAGCATCGCCAGTTTGGCCGAGAGTTTTTTCACAGAAAGACATTTATAAGGTTGCCAAGACAAAAAAGGTTCAAGACCAGATTGACGTACCACAAAGACAAATAATGCGGTTCTGGAGGCAAGGAGAGGCGAATACCCCGCAGCAATCTGCAAATAAAAGGGTGTTCTCCCATGGGAGCCCCTTCTACCGGGGCATGACCCGTGGAAATTGCTGACCTGATTGCATTGATTGAGCGGTACGCCAAACCTTCCGCTGCTAAACCAGCCAAAAAATTTAAGATCTGAACGATGTCTGCAACCACGGGATCCAGGTCTCTTGTCCAGGCGGACCGATAACGTTTGATGGTGCTGTCTGCCCACGCCTTTGACGAGAAAAGTTCAGCCGGTCGCGATAGGCCCGGGAGCGACCAGCGTTGCCTGAAAGTCGCCACGCCATCAGCTGCAGGAAACCCTGAGCTACGAGGTGGTGCGGCACCAGGTCTGGATTCAGAAGAAGATGAGGAAACTGGGGGAGTTGGGTTGGAGAATCCCAAGAAAGTTCCAGTAGAAGCGGAAACCAAACTTGCGATCTCCAACGCGGAGTCACCATTACCACCTCCGCCTCCTGTCGGTGGATCTTGGCCACTGCTCTCGTAATCATTGAGAACGGGGGGAAGGCATAACCCTGCTCCAGCTTCCAAGAATGCATCCGTAGCCGCGGCCAACGCATCCGGCCTCCAACTAAAAAACTACGGCACTTGATGATCGAGGCCCGATGCAAAGAGATCGGCCGAGAACGGCCCCCACAGGTCTGACAACCAATGGAAGACTTGTGGGTCCAGCTTACACAGACTGAAGTCGTGCAGGTGCCTCGAGTGCCAATCCGCAACCTGATTGGCTTGGCCCGGAAGGTATCCTGCCGTCACCGAGATGTGATGGGCCAAGCAAAAATCCCAAAAATCCTTTGCCAGGTTCGCCAGAGCTGGGGAGCGGGAGCCCCCCAGGTGGTTGACATGCCGGACCGCAGAAATGTTGTCCATCTTGAGAAGGACACACGACTGCACCTTGTCCCTGGTCCAACAACGTACTGCGAAGGACCCCGCCAGGAGCTCCAGGCAATTGATATGAAGGCTTTGCTCGTCTAATGACCAGACGCATCTGGTGGTAAAATCCCCGCAACGGGCGCCCCAACCGGATCTGCTGGCATCGGATTCGATGATCAGATCTGGCACGGAACCGAAAGTCACTCAGCCGTTCCATGCTTCCATATGAGTCAGCCACCACGCGATCTCCTCCCTCGCCTCCATAGTAAGCGGGTGAGCACCGACTGGGCATACGAAAAACCTTTCCGCAGGTAATATGCTTTCAGCCGCTGGAGGGCACAATAATGGAGGGGGCCCGGGAAAATTGCCTGGATGGAAGAGAGAAGGCCCACCAGCTGGGCATCTTGCCTGAGCAACGTGCACGTCTTGGAAATGGTCTGATGAAACTCGTGGCAGATCCTGGCCATCTTCCGAGATGGCAGACTCAAAGAAGAGTGGACCGAGTCCAGAACGAATCCGAGAAAAATCACTCTCTGAAAGGGGATGAGGACCGACTTTGGTTCGTTAATGACAAACCCCAACCCCTGCAGGAGGCTCACTGCTTGTTGGAGCTGGTTGGACAAGGTCCTGGGACACTGCGCCATGAGGAGAATATCGTCCAGGTACATGATCATGCGGATGTCCTGTGCTCTGAGAAACTCCACCGCCGGATGGGACACCTTGGTTTAACACCATGGTGCTGAGAAAATACCGAACGGAAGGGAGGTGAACTCGTAGACTAGATCCCTCCAATGAAACTTTAGGAACCGCCGATGAGGAGGGTGTATCGGGACTACCAGATAGGCATCCTTTAAATCCAGCCGCACCATCCAGTCCGATGGAAGCAGAACGTCCCGAAGGAGGTGGATCCCCTCCATTTTGAAATGGCGGTATAGCAAACACCCGTTGAATTCCCGGAGGTTGATAACTGGCCGACGTCCGCCATCGGGTTTGTCCACTAGGAATATATTGCTCAGGAAACCGTCGCGATGCAGGACCGATTGACAGATGTCCCCTTTGCACAGGATCGCGGAGACCTCCTCGTCTATAAATTCTGCATTGCGAGCCATGAAGCAAATGGGTCAAGGATGGCACTCCTGCCGAGGGTGGTCGTAGAATTCTAAATGGAAACCCTGTACAGTTTGCAAGATCCATGCGTCTGACGTGATAGAAGTCCAAGCATCCCGGAAGGCCGCCAACCGACCCCCAATGCGGATCTGGGCCGCAGGTAAGACACTCACCATTGGAATTGCCGCCTCCAGCGTTGTTCTTGTAGCCTCCCCGGCCTTTGAAGCGCTGGCCCCTTGTGGGGTAGAAGTTAGTATAGTTCACGCTGGTGTTGTACTGACCGCGACCGGAGCCTTGTTCCTTGGGGGGATTTTGCTGGAAGCCACGGCCGACCGAGCGGCCCCTACCTCGGCCGGCCCTGTGGAAAACCTGCTGGTTGAAGGCCCTCTTGATATTAGACTGCGCCTTATCCAATGAGGTAAAGGTCGCCACAAACTTACCAAGCTCCTTAACAAAAGGGTCCCTGAGAAGGCCTCCCTGGGCTACTGCACCCACCTCCGAGGAGGCTAAGTCCCCAAGTTTGGGGTCCAGCTTAATCAACAACGAGCGGCAATGCTCCATTGACAGAGCGCAGTTTGCGTTGCCCATAAACATGATGGCACACTGTGCCCAGTTGGACAGCACTTCGGGCGAGATAGGGGATCCAGAAACCTTAGCCCCCTCTGCCATGTCCAAAATTCTGGTCATAAGACCGATGGCATCAAGAAGTTTATCCTGGCATGAACGCCAGGATCTGTCTATGCCCTTATGCGGGTCCTTCATGTACTTAGCCAAAAAGGTGGCATCTTTGAGTCCAGTTCCGGGGTGAACGCCACTTTTCCCTCAAGAGTGGGCCTCGGGCACTCAGCCTTAAGGCATCCATGGGCCTCCTTCTCCAGGGGCTTGCGGAGACGTCCTGCGACAAACTTAGCTCCCTTGTCGCCAGGGGCCCATGCAGCGGACCGTGGATGGACAATCTCGTCAGGGTCCAGCATGCCTGAGTCCTCCCCTGGGGCAGAGGGAGGAAGGACCGCAAGGCGCCACGGGCGTGAGGGCCCCGCCTCATCATCCAAATCTCCCTGGGAGTCCTCATCAGGCTCAGGAGAAGCCGGACCAGGAGTCCCCGGGGGCTCGGCTGCCGGAAGGGGAGCTGGGGGGGGGGGGTGCTTGTTACTTTTGCTAGAAAGGCACTCTTAAGGCGCGCAAAAGCGTCTTTGTCCACCCCCTTGGTGCATTTCTTTTTAGGAGGGGAGGGTTCATCCCCCGAGGGGAGGCTAGGAGTGGAGGCAGGGGGCTCTGCGCGGGCCTGCGCCAATTTTGCGCACTCCTGGACTATCCTGTCAGACAGGCGTTGTTCCATAGGCCCAACCACCTCATGAACCACTCTATAGATGGAGGAGTCGACAGCGTCGTAAAATTCACCGTCCCATTGCATATATGCTTGGGACTCCTCCTCTTCATAAGAGCAATCCTGCGCCTCCATTATTTGCAGCAGGCCAGGCTAATACCTCCCTTGCAGAAGGACTTATGGTAGCGCAAGTACGCTTAAAATATATGGAAGCTGGGTGACCCAGACAGTGAAAGGCGCAGACCAGAGGTCCACAATGGGGCTTGCACGAACCCTAGCGCACAGAAACAGCCCTCATGAATTCCTGACAGGGCTCCGCTGTCTCACCATGCACCTTAATGAGGTTAAAACCTCTGAAATACCACTTGTGCAATATTACGCCTTCAGGCGTCACCGCGGGCTCACCCGCAATACAGACCCGATTTGAAGAGACGCGTGCAGCAGTAGCAGCGAGACGAGAAGTCCACCTAGCGGGCCTTCAGAGCACCGCAACAATAATGGCGCCGGCCGCGTAAGGAGGGCGAAAGTGTTCCAGCGGCTGGGGGAATCTGGAAAGCAAAACACGAGCGCTGCGCACAATAATTGAGCAATAATCGAGCAATACTCAGGGCACCTTCCCTGGGGGGCGCTGCGGAACGCACGCCTCAGCGGGGAAAGAGTTTTTCCATCATAATTCTATAGAAAAAGCATGAGACAAGAAAAACGAACTTAACTGGCTGCGAAGCAGCGAAGAAAGAGGAGGCACTAACAGTGTGAAAGGACTATATGTGGTTTCATGGACACTATGGAAGGACTATGATGTTGTGGATCTCCCTTTGGTTCATGGGAGTTGATGTTTTTTACTTAAAGTTTTTCTTTCGGGCTGCTATGAAATTTGTTGTGTAATAAAGCGAAGAAAGACATAGCATAATCTGAGCCTCTGGTCCTGACATAGAATTATATTGCGAGCTTCCCCTCAAACATTCCTGTTAAACAAGGCGAGGTCCTCTCAAAACACGGACATTCAATGCCTAGACAATGCAATGCATTTGTACACACCCCTGATGCTATCCCAACTGTGCTAGGTCTAATTTGACGGACAGCGTATTATGTTTGTCTATAAAGTTAGGTAACGCGCTGTGGGTAGAACTGTTGATTGATACCTACTGGAAGATGTCTATTATTTGTGAAGTATGTGCTGGATGGGGGGTTACTAATGATAAATGCCAATAAAAATATGTTTAAAAAAAAGGCATGGTGTAGAAGGGCTTATCTGTATACTTTCACCTCATTTGCTAGTCTTTAATAGGGAGCATTACTGTATATTGGTCATCGGCGCTCTGATTGTGGTTATTTTATACTTTAGGTTATACCCCACATGTGAAACACTGGTTAGAACTAAAGCATTACATTTAATTGGCTCGCTTGATCGTTGAAGGTCAGCGACAGGGACAATTTTGCACTTTACCTCTCTTCTTGTGACCATCTAAAGTAGCAGATGGTCCTATAATTCTTGACATTTATCTGTCCACATAGACAATATTAGGACAGAGTCCTATGCTTGCGAGGTTGATTTTACATGATATAGCAGCAAGTACTTTAAATAGTTATTAGCACAGCTGAGGACATGGAGCGGCATTTGTTTCTCATTTTTATAAATTGTTTATTTTTATCAGTCCACGAGCTCTAGAGTTGACCTATATGTTTCTAATACGTAGCACTTTATTAGCCTATTTGCACAGCGGAGGATCGATTTGTTCCTATCTTTTTAAAACCTTCTGTAAAATAAGTTGCTATGTTTATCTCTGTCCTCTTTTAGCAGCTAGGTTACATTTATATGGCCGATTTTCTATGTGGAAGATATATTATTCATTTAAGTTAATCCTGCTTTTAGTCATCATATTATGATGTCTTACTTATGCACTTCATAAACCATCGAGAAGGGTGATGATAGCTGCATTCATTCTTTGGGCTTTGTAAAGCTGAAACAATAAAGTTCTTATTGCATGAACCGGGTGCATTAAATAGCTCAAACCTTGTAAAGATCTCGCCTCGAATTTAACAGGGGAAAGGGGTACTGTATTTACTATACCTTGCAATTTGTGGTGTGGTAAGCACCTAAATCTGCATGTTATTCCCCAGAAACTATAATATTCTATAGACCCTAACATGAACATACCACAGAGCACCGTTATTTATCTGGTGTGATAAAAAGCACCTGGATTCCACCTAGCTCAGAATCAGGATCGAGGAAGGAAAAATAAGGCCTCATTTTCCAGAAGCGAAGCACCTTTTACACAACACACACAAAGGCAAAGCAGCCTGTGTGTGACTAAATGCAGTGTGCATTCAAAGCAACACTGAGCCCAAAGTAGGCGCTTAGTTTTAGACCCTCCTCTAACCCCCCCAGCCCCCACCCCCAGGATATCTGCACTGGAGCAGAAATACTATCTGAGCTAAACCTTCTAATGAGTGAGTCTGCCTCCTGAAAAGTCCAGCAACAGCTGTCAAATGAAAAGAGGCGCTGTGCTGCGAGAGAATGAGAAACCGTAAATTATTGAAAAGCGCCACGAATTATTCAGCAGAGATGACCTGAATAGAAAGTACACAGGGCTGCTATTAGCAACGAGTTGCTGCTAGGGACCTGTTCCACTTCTGTCACAAAACAATGCACAGCTCAATGCAGCTCGGGGAGAAACCAATTTCAGAGAAACAAGTATAACGTGTTAGTGTCATGCAGGAAACAACACTATTAGCAAAGAGGTGCACTGAACCATTTGTACTACACCACAAGCTCTCATTCAGAAGGTGCACTGATCCCCTCTGCTGGCACTGATAAAAACAGAGGCACCACACTCTGACACTGCCTGGATGACATGGGACCAGAAAGGTATTTCCAAGGGCCATCTGGTGTATACAGCTTTCCACTACATTAATAGAGTCGGCACATTTATTGACAAACATTAATAATCTTTAAAAGGGCGTTTGAAGATGTCTAATAATCTAACGACTTTCCAGTAAATATAGGGACTGTAAGCTCCAGGAGGTACACAGGAGCCCAAATAAAGGGTGATATAATAACAAATATAGCAAATAGAAGCGTGCAATCCAAGTATGAAAGCCCATCTCTAATTTCCTTATCACATGTATGTTGTGATGTGTCTAGTCAGCTGTAATAAGGGAATGACGCTGTACAGTTCTGAAGCCGACTCCAGGAGCCAGGGGGAAAGGCAGTTCATAGAGCATAACTGCAGCCATAATTTAAGGAACTGGCTAATCCTTCTTTTGATATGTTTTTCTAAAAAGAAAAGGTAATCAGCAGAAAGGAGATATTTATTGCAACATGTTTATTTTTCCCATACTATAGTGCTCTACAGGATAGACTCTCGGCCTGTTTCTACATACTCAGAGTCACAGTATTTGTTTAAAAATCTGACTCACATTAAACTGATTCTAATATCTTTTGAAAAACGTAATAACTTATTTTTGGCGTGTTTAATTTCGCTGAATAGGTTCTGCTTTTATTCGTCATGTCTGCAATGAACATGAAAGAGCAATACACCAATAATTTAACTGTAAAATACCCTCTTCCGTACATTAAAAGGATATTGCAAGTCACCTCGGAGTCCTAGACCATATAAAGGAGCTTGGCCTTCAGCCTTGTTGCTCTATATGAGTGATTTGTAATATACTTACAATATACAGCAGGAAGTACTTCATCCCATGCAAAGCACATAAGGATAATAGGCATTGGCAAAGTCAATAGGTCTCTACTTCTTTATAGAAACATTGGCATTCATGTGAGCTTGAAACTTGAAATTGAATATTTCCCTATGCAGGCTGAAGTACCTACCAATAGCTAAAGGTAATCGAGTGAGACTTCTAGATAGCAGGCTTTGACTGCATTGTCTTTGATATTATGCCTTTGCAGAAACTATTTCTTCAGAAGTAGTTAATAGATGAAAATAGCTCAAAATTTAGAAACAGGCACACAAATTAATGGGAAATGTTGTTGAAGTGTATTGACTAATTTGATCCTTAATTTCTCGCAAAAGAAAGTTGCTTTTTGTATCTTATAACCCTACACATGTTGTCTTTCTCTGCTCCTGTTTGTTTGGACACCAGTTCAGGACAGTAGGACATTACACTGGAGCTTTGACAAAACCAAGAGGTCTTGCTGTGTCATAAGTGAAAGTGCTTCTAGTGTACTTGCAATTTTGTGTAGGTGTGGTTTTATGGATATGTGAGCGCTCGAATGTGTGTGTTGTGCCATTGTGGCTGACTGAAGCACCTGCATGAACATTGGTGCATGGCGCAGCACTAACATGGTAACAGTAGTGCATAAGGAGGAGTTTCATTTTCTGACAAAGGCTTGATCATACATCTCACACTGAAACTTAAGAAGCATCTGTCGAGATTGACAGTTTCACTGCAACTGCTTAGTTGTATGGTTAGCAAACCGTTAGTTCACCCATCGTTTTTCCCTCTCCCACACCTTGTTTTTCCGTTTTTTCCTGTTTCTTCCTTTTTTTGCAGGTACCCCTGTCTTCGTGCTCCGACATCCGTTGACTTAACTGTATTCTTTGCATATGTCGTGAAATTGCCTGAACAAACACCTACATTACTTATTTGGCATTCTCCTGTCTCGATGGCTCCACATCACGGGCCACCTTCTTCAGATTCCAGGTTCTCCAAGTTGTGGAAGGGATTCTAGGTTCTTCTTTTGCTCGTTCCCAGCCTTCCTCTTACAAAACTTCCTAAATCGGAGACTGAAATGTTCTGAGTGAGGGGTCAGAATTATTTGCATAGTCTAGTCTCTCTAATCTAGCCTTTAAATAAGATTTCGGTGTCCTACTGGCAGTGTGCGAACCTTGGCCGGACAAGACTTATGTACCTGAGACGCCTTACTCACCACAGGGAGACACTGCTTGTGTTTTTTAATTTTTCTTAATCTAATACCCAATTTTCCTCATTAGAGAACACTGGCGCCTGAGTCACATTGTAAATTTGTTGTCATAAATACATCCTTTGGTGCAAAGGTCTTTTTTGTATTTTTTACATAGCACTAACTCGATCCAGAGGTATTAAAGCGCTTTACACGGGCACCAGTTACATTACAGAAGGGCACCTTCTTTTTAAAAATTTTTTAATGCACTGGGAGATTAAGTGATTTGCTCAGAATCACAGGATGTTGAGCCTTTGAAAGTCGAACCTGGATCTCCAGTTCCAAAGTCGGCAGCTCTGGCTGTTACACCTTATATTTTCCTTAGGGATTAGCTGTAAGATCCTAAACCTTGTTTCTTATAAACATGAAATGTCTTCACAGTTTGGGAGAAACTCGAATTAATCATGTATATTCTGAGGTTAATCCTATTCAGACTTTAGTGCAAGCGAGGTGGAAGGTAAATGAGGATTCGGCGATAGCCAGACAAGGAAGAACTTTTTTGCCAAGTAAAATCACTGAACTCAGAACTAAGAAAGAAAATGCATCACCCAGTAATTTGGTGGCAAAATCATAAGAAAGAAGTTTTCAAACTGTACCTACCCAGTGCAGCATGCATCCCGACTATTGGAAGGAATCTCTCGAAGACAGAAATGATGTTGGATTCTAATGAAAAGTGTGGATGTAGTCCTCAGACATTTCAATCTGTTAAGGCTCAATGGGGCATATTTACAAGCCCCTATTGCCACAGGAACGTCACTTTTAATGACGTTCCTGTGGGAACAGGGGCTTCACCTTATTTACAAGGCGACGTTAAGCCACTTAACGTGGCTTATCGCCGCCTTGTAAATAAGGCCCCATGTCACGCTACACATAGGGGCATATTTACAAGCAAGAGGCGGAGCGCGGGTTAGCTCCAAAATTGCTAATGCAGCGCTCTGTCACTTTAGAAACGCTGGGATGTGCCGTATTTACAATAATACGCCCCTGCATTTCACCCTGCCCTGGCACTAAAATCAGCTGCCTAGCACCAACGCACGCACACTTGCACCATAGTACAAGGGTGCCTGTGTTGAGGGAAGGATTGTTTATGTGCAGGAAGGTGTCTCTTCCTGCACATAAACAATCCAGAAAGGCGATTTGTAACTCCTATGTGTGCTGCATTGTGCAGCACACATAAAAGTTGCAAATTGTCATTTTTTACAAAGGGACACCTGTAAGAAAGTGCCCTCTTTTTGCATGGGTGCCCCCACTTTTTGCTGAACTGCTGATGTACTTTGACTGAGTGTGCCCTGGGCTCCTGCCATACAGGTACCCAGGGCCTACGTTCTTTCCCTAAAACTGTATTGTAAACAAAACACAATTGGCACTCTCTAGCCACAGGTCAGCCCCTTGTAAATGGTACCACAGGTACCAAGGGCACTGTGACCAGGGAAGGTCTCTAAGGGCTGCAGCACTTATTGTGCCACCCTTAGAGGCCCTGTACCTTTACACACACACACTGCCTTTGCAGGCTGCGTGTTTTGTTGCAGAACAAAGTGAAGAGTCGACATGGCACATATCCCTGTGTGCCATGCCTACAACCCACTGCCCTGTCATAGATCAGCCACCTCTCTAGCTGGGTGCACTATACCAGTGGTGAAGGTACAGGTGCATGCGCCCTGTACCCCTACAGTGTCTAAGCCAATTCTTAGACATTGTAAGAGCAGTAATGCCATTAAGAGTATATGGTGCTGGGAGTTTGTCATTACGAACTCCACAGTACCATAATAGCTTTACTGAAAACTGTGAAGTTTGGTATCAAACTTCTCAGCACATTAAACCCACACTGATGCCAGTGTGGGATTTAATGAAAAATGCACACAGAGGGCATCTTAGAGATGCCCCCTGAAAAACGACCTAACACTAGTGTCCAGGCTGAGTGGCTGCTCACCAGCTGCCACCACCAGACATGTTTCTGGACCCCTGGGTCGAGAGCCTGCTGCTCTCGGGGGTCTGAAACAATGCACATCCTGGGACAAGTTGCCAAACCTCCTCCCCCAGGATGGGCAGGGTCCACAAAGGGGAAGCTTCAAAGGCTTGCCGCCTTTGTGAGCTTCCCTAGGCCTTTTGCTGCTTCCAGCAACCGGCCCCCACTGGTTCTGACCCCTACTTTGGGCGGGAGAATCAGCGGGAAATCCAAGTGAGGAAGGGAGGTGTGCCCACCTTTGGCAACCTCACCCCTCAAGTGGGGTAGGCGAGGTGAAGCACAACTCTCAGTCCCCACCATCTTGCAGATGGGGGGACCCAGCCAACCAGAGAGAGGCATATGCCCCCCTCCCACTGGAGGGTGGCATAATAGGGGGCGTACCCACCCCAAGGAAGGGACCCATTGGTCCCAACCTTTACCTACCTGTAACGCCCCTGAATCTAGTATTTAGGGGCACCCCTGAACCTTGCCTCCTCAGACAAGAAACGACCAAGAATAAAAGAAGAAGACGGACCGAAGAGCCGTGCTGACGCTAAGAAGAGGAGGACAACCACTGACTTGGCCCCAGCCCTACCGGCCTGTCCCCTCCTCGAACCTGCAGAAGCGAAACCCTGGTGTGTCCTGCAGCCAACAACCTCAAGAACCCCAAGGACCTGCCCTGCCTACCACAGAAAAGACTTTGTTTTCCGTGAACACCAGATTTTTTCACCCACAGACTCTGGCTCTGGCGAAATCCGCGAGCCTGCACCACTCTGCACCCATCGCCCACGGCCCGCGTTCGAGTGGCCCAGCACCACGAGGAGGTCTCCCTGGTGACCCTGACCTGAGATCTGGTGATCTCTGACCTGCCTCGAATCTCCCAACGAAGCCTGCAGCCTCTTTCTGGAGAATCCCCCTGACCGCGACCGGAGCTGGTAAGAGAAACCCGGCGCCTAAAGACACCCCTGCACCCGAAGTCCCACGGACGTGGGTGGCCCAACCAACGGTGTCCCAGCATCCCCAGGCATCCCTACTTACCTCTCCAACCAGTGGTCACCTCCAGAAGATCTTCATCTCCAAGCATGCAGTCTTTGTTGAAACCGGAGAATCCCCATTTAAATCAACAGGGCACCTGACGCCAAAACAGCACCCTGCACCCAGCCACCCATGTACCGCTGCGGGTATACTTTGGTTGCTAACTCGGATCCCCCTTTTCCCTGAGCCTAACACCGGGAGCTTAGCTCCCACAACCCTGTGGCCTGCTCGTGAGCAGCCACCAATGAGAGGCCCCCTATCCCCCGTTGGATAACATTGGGTCTCAGCACTCTGCACCCGGCTGCCCTAGTGCCGCTGAGGGTGCTTTGAGAGTGCATCCTTGACCCTAGGGGAGCCCTTGTTCTAATCCCAGAAACTCAACCCCAAAGACCGAGTACTTACCTGTTAACCGATAAGTTCATTTCTCTCCAAAGGAATACATTGACTGTTTTTCTTTGAAAAAGTGTGGAGTTGATTTGTATGAAAACCTGAAAAACTACAACTGTGCAAAACTGATTTCACTTACCTTTTCTCTAGGAAATGTCCCACTGTGATCTCTAGGCATATCACACTGAGTAGAAAAAAGTAACTTAAAAAGTAATCTGAAAAGTAACTGAAAAGTATTCTGAAAATTAATTTTGACATTTTAACTTCCATGTATTTCAATCAATTGCATTTGAACTTGCATTTAATTGTAAAACATTGCATAAGATTTTGCACAGCATTTATTTCACTTAGTTGTGCCAGATTTGGCTTGGTTCTAGAAATAAAATAACAATAATATTTTTATACAAACAAAATTGGTCTGAGTTCAGTCTTTGAGTGTGTGACATCATTTGCTGATTGAGTGTGTACAACAAATGCTTAACACTACCCTCTGATAAAGCCTTACTGCTCGCCCACACTACCACAAATAGAGAGTAAGGTGCTATCTACTTTTACCTCTGCCTACCTTTGGGGTTCCACTGGACTCTGTGCACACTATACCGCATTTTGGTATAGTATATACAGAGCCAGCTTCCTACATTGGTGGATCAGTGGTGGGATATACAACTTTGCATTTGTTGGACTAACCTGATCACATGAAAGAACTCTTAAATTGCCATTAGAATTCTGATTTTTTTTTTTAATTGACAACATTTTTTAAAATTACTAAAAGTCTTGTTAGGGCCTTGGTTAAGTCCCTGTAGAATTTTAGAAAAATAAAAGTTAACTTTAGTTAGGGATAAGAGGGGTTTGAAGTTTTTTTTAACGATGCCTCTTAACAAGAACCCAGCTGTTAGTGAATATAACCACAATGGCATAGAGAACCAGGTTGAGGAGCTCGACCTCACCCCTTATCTCCACTTAGAATTTATGGAGTTAAGGTCTCTATGCTAACTTAAAAATATAATCATGGGGTCCCATCCCTCCAAACAAAAACTCCAGGAGCTGTTGGCAGGGTATGCTGAGGACCATCCTTCTGAGAATGGTGAAGACCTCTCAGATGAAGAAGTAGAGGGAGGGGATGAGGATAACTACCACCCCCTTCCCCACTTCATAGGGAGAGAAGGGCCCAAGTGCCCTTGACTCCAAGAGTAAACTCCCAGCACCTAGAGCCCACACAGGTGGGTCTGGTGCTACTGAGGACATTGAGGACAGCCTCAATGAGGAGGACAACCTTTTGGCAAGGTTAACCAAAAGATTGGATCTAGAGACCAGACTCCTGGCTCTAGAGAAAGAGAGAGCAGAGATGGGCTTAGCTCCCATCAATGGTGGCAACAATCTACTAAACAAGGATAAAGAGCAATCTTATGATCCTAAAATCCCCAAAGGGATTGTCCCTAAATATGAAGAGGGTGATGATATCACAAAATGGTTCACAGACTTTTAGATGGCTTGTGAAATGAGAAAAGTGAAGAAGTCACACTGGGGGGCACTCCTTTGGGAACTGTTCACTGGTAACTGCAGGGACAGACTCCTGACCATTACAGGGGCAGATGCTGGGTCTTATGACCTCATGAAGAGTACTCTGATTGAGGGCTTTGGACTCACAACTGAGGAATATAGAATTAGATTCAGGGGGGCTCACAGAACCCAAAATCCGTCCTGGATTGTCTTCGTTGACTACTCAGTTAAGACACTAGACGGTTGGTTAACTGGAAATAATGTGCATGATTTCAATGGACTTTACAATTTGTTTATAAAAAGAACATATTTTAAGTAATAGCACTAGTGAAAAGTTACATCAGCATTTGGTAGACCTAGGTCTAATTTCTCCCCAAGAATTGGGAAAGAAGGCAGACCACTGGGTCAAGACAAGGGTGACAAAAACAGCCACTGGGGTGACCAAAAGAAAGGGGTTACAAAACCTCCCCATGGGAAAGGTGGTGAGAATCCCCAAGATAAAAATCCTGAGTCTTCAAAAGGGCCCCAAAAACCTGCACAGGTGGGTGGGTCCCAAAACTCTTCCCAGTCCAATAATAGGTACAGGGGAAAGAACGTTGATCCTTTAAAGGCCTGGTGTCACAACTGTGAGAAGTTGGGACACTTAACTGGAGATGCTACTTGTCTTAACAAGAAGCCCCTTAGTCCTCCTACAGCTACTACTGGTGTAGTCAGTCTCCAGATGGGATCAACAGTGTGCCCAGAGCAAATCAGGGTTCACACTGAAGCGGTTCTAGTCACAGAGGGTGAAGTTGAGTTTGCCACTTTAGCTGTTTGGCCACCCAACTTAAAGAAGTATTTGCAATACCCCTGGATCAATGGGACTAGAATAGAAGCCCTGAGGGATACAGGTGCCAGTGTCACTATGGTGAGAGATACACTGGTTTCCCCAGAGCAATACCTGATTGGGAAAATGTACCCAGTCACCAATGCTGACGGTGTTACTACTAACCATGCTATGGCTATGGTGACATTGGACTGGGGGACTGAGGTAGAACTAAAAACCCATGAAGAAATGCTGGGCATCCCTGAGATTGTGTGTGTCAAGACTGAAGCACAAAGCCGAAAGCAGGGTGAAAAAGAAGTGTTGGAGCCTGAAAGAATGGCCCAACCTTCCAAGAGGAAAGGTAAAAAAAACTGGGAAACCAGCTTCTGTACAGCAAAAGGATCAGGACCCCTCTCCTCAGGGAGAGGACTTGGAAACCCTAGAGGTAACTGAGCCCATGGAGCTTGACCCTTACCAGGTTGAACTCTTAGGCCCAGGGGGACCCTTGAGGGAAAAGCTGTGCCTTGGACAGCAGGACAGTCCAACTCTTGAAAGCCTGAGGAACCAAGCTGCTACCCAGGAAAAGGGAGATGTCAGTGGTACCCACAGATTTTGTTGGGAGGAGGGACTTCTGTACACTGAGGCCAGAGACCCCAACCCTGGAGCCACTAGGAGAGTGGTAGTGCCTCAGAAGTACATAGAGTTCCTACTAACTTTAGCTCATGACATCCCCCTAGCTGGACATCTGGGCCAAACCAAAACCTGGGAAATGCTAATTAGCCACTTTTACTGGCCCCAGATGTCTCAGAAAGTAAAGGAGTTTGTCAGCTCCTGTGTCACCTGTCAAGCCAGTGGCAAAACAGGTGGACACCCAAAGGCCCCCTTAATTCCACTACCAGTGGTTGGGGTTCCCTTTGAAAGGGTGGGTGTTGGCATAGTGGGTCCACTTGAACCCCCCACAGCATAAGGAAACAAATTCATACTAGTGGTAGTGGATCATGCCACTAGGTATCCTGAGGCAATTCCCCTTAGGACTACTACAGCTCCTGCAGTAGCCAAGGCCCTCATTGGTGTCTTCACCAGGGTAGGGTTTCCTAAGGAGGTGGTTTCAGATATAGGGTCAAACTTCATGTCTGCTTACCTAAAACACATGTGGAAAGAGTGTGGAGTGCAGTACAAGTTTACTACACCCTATCACCCACAAACCAATGGTCTTGTTGAGAGGTTTAACAAGACATTGAAAGGAATGATCATGGGGCTCCCTGAAAAACTCAAAAGGAGATGGGATGTCCTCTTACCCATTCTTGCTTTTCGTCTACAAGAGGTGCCTCAGAAGGGAGTACGGTTTTCCCCCTTTGAACTTCTGTGTGGCCATCCTGTTAGGGGACCTCTCTGTCTTGTAAAAGAAGGTTGGCAGAAGCCTCTCCAAGAACCCAAACAAGACATTGTGGACTATGTACTAGGCCTAAGGTCCAGAATGGCAGAGTACATGGAAAAAGCTTCCAAAAATCTTGAGGCCAGCCAGGAGCTCCAGAAGCACTGGTATGACCAAAAAGCTGCACTGGTAGAATTTCAACCAGGACAAAAGGTGTGGGTTTTGGAGCCAGTGGCACCAAGGGCTCTCCAGGACAAATGGAGTGGTCCTTACCCCATCTTAGAAAAGAAAAGTGAGGCTACCTACTTGGTTGACCTGGGCACAAGCAGGACACCCAAAAGGGTGATCCATGTGAACCGCCTTAAGCTTTTCCATGACAGGGCTGACATCACCATGCTGATGGTGACTGATGAGGATCAGGAGACAGAGAGTGAACCTCTCTTGACCTCCTCTCATACAGCCCCAAAGATGGGTCAGTGGATGGAGTTGTCTTTTCAGACACCCTCACTGCCCAACAGCAGACTGACTGCAAGCAAGTCTTGCAACAGTATGCTAAGCTCTTTTCCTTAACCCCTGGTCAGACAAACTGGTGTATCCATGATTTGAACACTGGGGACAGTGTACCTGTCAAAAACAAAATCTATCGTCAGTCTGATCAAGTTAAGGAGAGCATCAGAGCTGAAGTCAGCAAGATGCTGGAGCTAGGGGTTATTGAAACCTCTGAGAGCCCCTGGGCCAGCCCAGTGGTTCTAGTCCACAAACCTCATCCCCAGGGTGGAAAGAGAGAAATTAGGTTCTGTGTGGACTATAGAGGGCTCAACTCTGTCACCAAGACAGACACTCACCCTATACCAAGAGCTGATGAATTGAAAGATAAGTTGGGTGCAGCTAAATCTCTAAGTACCTTTGACTTAACTGCAGGGTACTGGCACATTGGCATGGCAACAGGGGCAAAAGAAAAGACAGCATTCTCCACACCTGATGGGCATTATCAGTTCACTGTTATGCCTTTTGGTTTAAAGAATGCCCCTGCCACCTTCCAAAGGTTGGTGAATCAAGTCCTCGCTGGATTGGAGTCCTTTAGTGCAGCATATCTAGATGAGTTTGCTGCCTTTAGCTCCACCTGGCAGGATCACCTGATCCACCTGGGGAAGGTTTTAAAAGCCCTGCAAACTGCAGGCCTAACTATCAAGGCATCCAAATGCCAGATAGGGCAGGGAACAGTGGTATACTTGGGCCACCTCTTTGGGCCCAAGATCCAGGCCATCCTGGACGGGGCAGCTCCAACAACCCAGACCCAAGTCAGGGCATTCCTTCGCTTGACTGGGTACTACAGGAGGTTTGTTTTTGCCTTCATTCCTCTTGTTTTTGGAACCCGTTTTTGTTGGCTTTTAGTACTCTGTGCAATTTACCACTGCTAACCAGTGCTAAAATGCTTGTGCTCTCATTTAATCAGGATAAAATTGTCAGACACCCAATTGGCACATTTAATTGAGTTATAAGTCCCTTGTAAAATGGTACTACATATATCCAGGGCCAGTAAATTAAATGCCAGTAGTGGGCCTTCAGCACTTATTGTGCCACCTGCTTAAGTAGTCTTGTTAAACATGTCTCAGACCTGTCTTTACAGCCAGTGTGCAGTTTTAAACAGTCATTTTGACCTGGCAAAATAAACCTTTTGAAAAGCTGAAACCTTCCTCTTTAATACATATAATTAGGCCTGGGCGGAGTTATTAGAGTTCTGCGGCGGAATTCCGCAAGCGGCGGAGTGAATTACATCACACCTTTCGCGCTGATTTTTAGTGCTGGGTGTTTGTTCCACGCTGTACAATCAGTGCGAACAGCACCACGCAGGGCAAGAAGGTGCTGCTTATTTCTGCTGCTCAAGTAGATGTTCTAATCGAGCGGCAGCTTCCTTCACGCGCACGGAAGATTTCACAACACGAGCAGTAGCAACCCTCCGTGACTGCCCGTGTTGGGAAATCTCGCCGGCAGGAGGTCTGGAGTTAAGATTTTCCTCGCTTGCCAACTTACTGATGGCGAGCGAGGAAAAAAGTCCACTCCACAGAGTTTTTCGGAACTCCGCACGGTACGTGGAGCACAGAGTGGGAAAAAGTCCGCAAACTTCACAAGCGGTTCAGAATTTCACACCCAGGCCCACATATAATTCACTCCTAAGGTAAGCCCTAAAAAGTCCAAAGGGCAGGATGCATTATATTTAAAAAGGTGAACATGTACTTCTAAGTTTTACATGTCCTGGAATTGAAAACATCTAAATATGTTTTTCAGTACGCACAGCCTACCTCTCCCATAGGATAACATTGGGTGACTCTATTACACTTAATAAGTGATAAATTTTGTTTAGAAACAGGTAGAAATGTCATCTTTGGTGTTTAAAGAATTGTAATTAAAAACCCTCTTTAGTGGTAAAGTCGGATTTTAAGTCACAATTCTGAAAATGCCACTTTTAGAAATTTGCATATGGCTGGGTCTAAACTGGAATGGCATGGGGAGCACTAAAACAATGGATTTAGGCCCAGATCTAAATGTATGACATTGTTCAGTTTTCTGTCCATCAATTGTTCTTTTTTCATTTGTCACCCGGAGTGGGATGGATATGCCCAGACGTGGGCCCCGTGCTCCCCATGCCACTGGAGTCAAGGTGGCCTGGCTCACGTGGAGTGAAACTCCAAAATCGGTTCTAGGATGCTTGTTTCCAGTCCATAGAGGACCTGGCTTGCCAGTTCGGGCTGGACTGTTCCCATGGGGAACAGGGTCAAGACTGATTTAGCATAAGGCCGGGTCTAAACTGGAATGGCATGTGGAGCAAAAAAACGATGGATTTAGGCCCAGATCTCTGTGCTGGGGTGAATGTATGACATTGTTCACCATTCTGTCCATCAATTGTTCTTTTTCCATTTGTTACTCCGAGTTTGACGGGTATGCCCAGACGTGGGTCCCGTGCTCTTGATGCCACTGGAGTCAAGCTAGCCTGGCTGATGAGGGGTGAAACCCCGAAACCAGTCCTAGTCCTAGGATGCTTTTTTCCAGTCCAGGGAGGACCTCCCTTTACAGTTCGGGCTGGACTGTTGCCATGGTGAACAGGGTCAAGACTGATTTCAATATGGCTGGGTCTAAACTGGAATGGCATGGGGAGCAAAAAAATGATGGATTTAGGCCCAGATCTCTGTACTGGGGTGAATGTATGACATTGTTCAACATTCTGTCCATCAATTGTTCTTTTTGCATTTGTCACCCCGAGTGGGACGGGTATGCACAGATGTGGGTCCCGCGCTCTCCATGCCACTGTATTCAAGCTAGTCTAGCTGACGAGAGGTGAAACTCAGAAACCAGTCCTAGGATGCTTGTTTCCAGTCTAGGGAGGGCCTGGCTTTTCAGTTCGGGCTGGACTTTTCCCATGGGGAACAGGATCAAGACTGATTTGCATATGGCTGGGTCTAAACTGGAATATCATGGGGAGCAAAAAATTGATGGATTTAGGCCCAGATCTCTGTACTGGGGTGATTGTATGACATTGTTCAGCATTTTGTGTTCTTTTTGAATTTGTCACCCCGAGTGGGACGGGTATGCCCAGACGTGGGTCCCGTGCTCTCCATGCCACTGGAGTCAAGCTAGCCTGGCTGATGAGGGGTGAAACCCCAAAACCGGTCCTAGGATGCTTGTTTCCAGTCCAGGGAGGAACTAGCATGGCAGTTCGGGCTGGACTGTTCCCATGGGGAACAGGGTCAGGACTGATTTGCCTATGGCTTGGTCAAAGCTGGAATGGCATAGGGAGAACAAAAACGATGGATTTAGGCCCAGATTTCTGTACTGGGGTGAATGTATGAAATTGTTCAGCATTCTGTCCTTATATTGGCCTTTTTGCATTTGTCGCCCCGAGTGGGACGGATATGCCCAGATGTGGGTCCCGTGCTCTCCATGGCACTGGTATCAAGCTAGCCTGGCTGACGAACGTGAAACCCTGAAACCGGTCCTAGTCCTAGGATGCTTGTTTCCAGTCCAGGGAGGACCTGGCTTGGCAGTTCGGGCTGGATTTTTCCCATGGGGAACAGGGTCAAGACTGATATGCATATGGCTGGGTCTAAACTGGAATGACATGGGGAGCAAAAAATGATGGATTTAGGCCCAGATCTCTGTGTTGGGGTGCGTGTATGACATTGTTCAGCATTCTGTCAATCAATTAATCTTCTTACTTTTATAAAGTTGACATTTTTTGTCCTAACCATTTTTTGCCCGCAGTCTGTGTCCTTGGTCACATTATTAGGTGCAGTTGGCAGTTGACCTTTGTGTATTACTCCCAGACAGGGACTGGGTGTTGGCAGGGTGAGCCATCCTTACAAGCTGGGTGGGGGCAGAGGTGTCACCTACCACACTTTTACTTCAATAGGGACTGCCTGCTTCACTCACAAAGAACTTCTCACAAGCCTATTTTCACCCAAGACATCATTAGGCCTGGACAGGGAAAGGAAGGAAATTCTGGAACTAGATGTGAAGGGGAAGTCTAGAAGTTTCTTCCACTTCACAGCTGGCACCAGGTATAAATATTGGACCCAGAGAACCCCTCTTCAGTACATTCCTGGGCATGTGGATACTACAGAAGAAAGGCTGCCCTTCTACCAGAGGATTGCCCTGCTGCCTGGGGATCCCTGATGTCTGTAAAGGAAGACTGGGCCTGCTCCCTTCATCCCAGGCTACCTGAAATGACTCCAAAGGTCAGCTGACTGACTTCCTGTTCAGAGCTGCAGGGAAATAACAAGCTCCAGAGGCTTTCCTGCAACTGTTCAACTGACCTCCCGCAACTAAACCTTCCTAGACCTGTAACTCAACCTGCCTCAGGCCTGCTGGCGTATGAAAGAGTGAGTCCCTGATCCCCAAGAGGTGCATCCTGAAGTCCTTTTTCCTTGGTTGGCATCAGAGTACACTCCTCTGAACACAAAGGAGAAATTCTAAAGTTTTGGGCTCTTTGTGACCATGAACATGCCCATTCGCACCAAGACCTTGCTGCCTGCGACGACTGCCAATGTGAAGCTCTGTTGAACCAGAC
The DNA here is from genome assembly GCA_963921515.1 of Calotriton arnoldi. Classification (NCBI taxonomy): domain Eukaryota; kingdom Metazoa; phylum Chordata; class Amphibia; order Caudata; family Salamandridae; genus Calotriton; species Calotriton arnoldi. The sequence continues at coordinate 853,641 of CAWUFW010004342.1, read as the reverse complement.
TCTTTACGCTACAGTGACTGCCAGCGACGACCAGCAATGCAAGATCTGCATGCTACAGCATCACCAGCCTGCGGTGACCACCAATGCAAAGCTGCAGCAATGGCCATCCACGACTCCCGACTGGATCTTCGCACTACAGCGATGACTGTCCACGACACCCAGCTTGCTCTTCGCGCTACAGTAATGACCATCCGCGACACTCTCCCTGCTCCTCGCAGCCTCCTCCACCGTGAGCCTCTTCACGCTTGACTTTGAAAATAAAACTCGTTCAGCGGGACTAGCCGAGTCCCTGCTTTAAGCCCACGCGCCATTGCAGTCGGCCTGAACTTGTGACGTTCATCAGGTCTCGCACGACTAGATAACCCCAAAGGGCACTCTGTGCTTTTAGGCACTATACTCACAAAAATCTTTAAAATTGTGCATCTTAGTTCTAAAGATAGAATTTTTGTTGGTTTGGTCTAATTTTATTTATTTAATTTTGCATGCCCTGCTAGTGAAAACTTTTAAATTCGTTTCTCACAACTGAAGTTGCCTACCTCTCTAATAGGATAACATTGGGTGACTTTATTACACTTAATAAGTGATAATCTTTGTTTGGAAACAATTAGAAATGTAATCTTTGATGTTTAGAGAAATGTAATTCAAAATCCTCTTTAATGGTAAAGTCAGTTTTTAAGTCACAATTCTGAAAATGGCACTTTTAGAAAGTTGGCATTTTCTTGTACCATTCATTTGGTGCCTACAGTCAGTGTCCTGTGTCACATCACATTACTAGGCGTAGTTTGCAGTTGACCTTTGTGTATTACTCCCATATAGTGTCATAAAAGGTGACTGGGTGTCGGCAGGATGAGCCGTCCTTACAAGTTGGGTGGGGGTGGAGCAGTCGCCTGCCACACTTGCACTTCAATAGAGACTGCCTGATGCCCTCACAAAGAACTTCACAGTAGCCTATTGTCACCCCAAACATTTTGAGGCCTGGACAAGGAAAGGAAGGAAATTCCAGAACTAGATATGAGGGGGAAGTCTAGATGTTTCTCCCACTTCACATCTGGCACCCGGTACAAATATAGGAACATGAGACACACTCTTCAGTACACTCCTGGACATGTGGATACTACAGAAGAAAAACTGCCCTGCTGCCAGAGGACTGACCTGTTGCCTGTGGTTGCCCTGCTGCCTGTGAGAAGGAAGACTGAGCCTGCTCCCTTCATTCCAGGCTACCTGAAGTGACTCTAAGGGTCAACTGACTGACCTCCTGTTTAGAGCTACAGGGACATAAAAAGCTCCAGAAGCCTCCCTGCAACTGTGCAGCTGGTCTGCTGCAACTGGACCTGCCCGGACCTGCAGCTGCAAAAAGAACAGATGCTGGACAAAATGCTGCACAAATCAAACATTCACCCCCAGTCACAGATCTGGGTTTAATCCATTGTTTTTTGCTCACCACGCCACCCCAGTTTGGACCCAGCCATATGCAAATCAGGCCTGACCTTGCTTCCCATAGGAACAGTCCAGCCTGCACTGCCAGGCAAGGTAACAAGCATTCTGGGACCGTTTTCAGGGTATCACCCCTCATTAGCTAGGCTAGCTTGAATCCAGTGGGGCAGTGAGCATGTGACCCACGTCTGGGTATACCCTTCCCACTTGGTGCCAAAAGCAAAACAAACAGATGATGGATGGAATGCTGAGCAAATCAAACATTCACCCCAAGTCACAAATCTTGATTTAATCCATTGTTTTATTGCTCACCACGCCACCCCACTTTGGACCGAGCCATATGCAAATCAGTCTTAACCCTGCTTCCCATGGGGACATTCCAGCCCGAACTGCCAGCCCAGGTCCTCCCTAGACCGGAAACAACCATCTTGGGACTGGTTTCGGGGTATCACCCCTCATCAGCCAGGCTAGCTTGAATCTGGTGGCACAGGGAGCACGGGACCCACGTCTGGGCATATCCTTCCCACTTAGGGTGACAAAAGCGAAAAGAACAGATGATGGACAGAATACTGAACAAATCAAGCATTTACCCCAGTCACAGATCTGGGTTTAATCCATTGTCTTTTTGCTCACCACGCCACCACAGTCTGGAACCAGTCATATGCAAATCAGTCTTGACCCTGCTCCCCATGGGGACATTCCAGCCCGAACTGCCAGTCCAGGTCCTCCCTAGACCGAAAACAACCATCTTGGGACTGGTTTCGGGGTATCACCCCTCATCAGCCAGGCTAGCTTGAATCCGGTGGCACAGGGAGCACGGGACCCACGTCTGGGCATATCCTTCCCACTTAGGGCAAAAAAACCTCTGTTGAGGGTGTCAGGCTGAAACATGTTGACCCACTTTTTCAAACAACAACAAATTGAATTCCCTCTTGTTGATACTTATTTTTTAGTCTTGGCCCACGGGCACCCCAATAAAGTTGGTTGCGTACTTTGGAGCTAGTTTTAGATCACATTTTCTTTGCCCTGCACCCCTCACCATTCCCAGCCCATCTACAGTACTTATTCTACCTCTCTCTATCACAACATCCCTGAGCTCCTCCCTCTCAGAGCGGGGATTGTAGCCCACTTTGTGACTAGGCTCACATCGTGAGGAGGTTACCCTATGATGAAGCATGCCACCTACGGGTGAGCGAGGGAAATGTCCTTTAAAAGGACTACTCTGATTTTTTTGTAAACAAATTTTATTCAGTTGACGTTACAACTCAAACAATCACTGTATGGGGACAGTGAGCATACATTGATAAATGCACAGTGGATGCCAACGTGCAGACAGTAAACCATCCACCCCTATACGTCGGCGTTTGCCGTGCGTGCCTCATTTACCTCTATTTTGGGCAGCCCACGTAAATAGCAAACATTGGTGGCAGTATCTGTCAACTCAACCAGGATCTGCAAATAAATCATATTCCACGTCTCAGCAATAAATATTTCACATCCTTCAAGCCAACTCCGATGAGGCCCTCAGGAAACGCAATAAGAGATGCAATAACAATACCAATCCACCCACCCTCGCAGTCCCCCTCCCTCTCCCGCAACTCTTACCCACCCACCTCCCTATCCCTCCCCCCAGGCATGCCGCTCACCCATGGGAACTCCTGTGGAAAGACAGAGTCCGTCTGTCAGGTAGTCTAACACCCCAGTATCCGCTCAGTAGAGTCAAGCTAAAGGGTGGAAGTGTACTCATGGTAATTTTATCCGCCAACCCGCTAAAAGGCCTGGGGGAAGTTTGGTTGGGGCAGAATGTCAGGCCCCACTTATTACCCTACTCAGTTGACAGAGGGTTCGTCATCATCCTCACTCGGGCGCTTGAGCTCCTCCACCAACGCCACCCACGCCTTTGCGGCCTCCAATGTCTTGTCGTTACCCGTTCTGTGTGCCATTTGGAGCCGAAAGGTATCCTCACTATCCGCCCACTTTGTAAGCTCCCGCATCCACCTCAAGATACTTGGGGGTGCTGCGCCTTCCAATGACAGGTAATTTCTCGCTTGGCCAATACTAGTCCTAGATCGATAAATTTACTGGTGATCTTGTTCCTGGCAGTGTGAGGAAACCAGTGTAACAGACAAGTCCCCGGAGTCAGCTCGATCTTCCGGTCCGTTATGTCATTCAGTCTGGTCAGTATCTCCCTCCAAAACCCCAGGAGTGATGGGCAGACCCAGAACATGTGTAAAAACTCGGCATTGTCTAGGTTACATCTCGGGCAAACCGCGCTGGTCCCAAAATATTTGTTAATTTTATGAGGAATGAGGCACGCTCGGTGGAGGACAAAGAAGTGTATTAATTGGAACCTCGCGTTCCTGGTACTCTTCCATGCTCTTTCTACCAACGCTCCCCATGGTTTCTCTTCGATGGGCACACCAAGATCTTTCTCCCATTTAAGGCGCAGGCTATCTAGAGGGCGTCGCAACTCCTGAGTAAGTCGCCTATAGAGGCAAGTCACTGCCTTGACCGTCCCAGCCGCGGTCATCACATATTGGCAAGGCAGGGAAATCGCTGGCTCTGTGATCCCCATCTGCCAATGCTTACGAATGGCTGCTGTTAGGGAAGCGTGCAGAAGGAAGTCCCCCCTAGGAATGTCATACCGCTCTAGCAAATCATTGAAGGGTAGGAGGGTATTATCTTCATAAAGGTCTCCTATGGCGGAGATGCCCGCCTCCCTCCAAACCCGCAATCCTTGCCAGTCCCCCCATGCGGTAATGTCTCACACAGCAGCAATGGAATCTCGGGCGCGTACGGGGGTCACCGTGAGGCCCTCCGGGCCGCCCGATTACAACACCTGCGCATCGCCCACAGGTCCCCGTGGGCCCCCCTTTCACGCAGTGGGAGCCGCATCAGTACGCGGGCAAGTTGTTGTAGGGTCGGGTCTGTGGTCTCAACACCCTCCTCATCACGAAGCCACCCACTTCGTGAACCATTGTATTTGGGCTGCGTGATAGTAGGCCTCTAGATCCGGCACAGCAAATCCTCCCTCTCCTCTAGGCCTCATCATGGTGGTAAGTGCTACTCTGCGCCTCCCAGTACCCCATAGAAATCCCGTGATCATGGTGTTAAGGAGAGTAAAAAATTTCCTCGGGATCCACAGTGGCAGCGCGCCAAAGTAATAAAGCAAGCGCGGCAGTGTGACCATTTTCAGGAGCGCCACCCGCCCCGCTACCGAGAGAGGAAGGGTCCCCCAAAAATCAAAGCTACTCCTGGTGTTCCGTATCGCCCGGCCTATGTTACCATCCAACACATCCGCAGCCGCGTGATACACGCGAACCCCCAGGTATGTCAGGCACCTACTTTCCCACTTCACATCCAGCACATTCGGGGGAGCATTCCTTCCGGCCCGCATGGGGCACAAGCACGTCTTGTTCCAGTTGACCTTAAGGCCCGCTACCCTTCCCAGCCTGTACAACAAGTCCCTGGCGCACTGCAGATCATCCGCCGAGTTGGCAAGGAACATTAACAGATCATCTGCATATAGTGCTATGAATTGAGTTCGGTTCCCCACATCCAATCCCCGGTAGTAGCGCCCCGATCTTGCGTGTACTGCCAGAGGCTCCACCGCCAGCGCAAACAACAGGGGAGACCACGGGCAGCCCTGCCTCTACCCACTACACAGGCTTCCGAAATCACTCCTCCCGTGCGTACTCTGGCAGTGGAGCTCCTGTATAGTATTGCCGTCCACGCCACAAAGTCCTCTCCCAGCCCAAACGCTCTCAAGACCCTAAAGAGATATGGCCACTCAAGGCTATCGAAGGCTTTCTCAATATCAATCGATAAGATACATGCCTCCTCCTTGTCATAGGTGGTCGCATCTAACAGACGAAACAGCCGCCGTATATTCATGGCTGTGTTGCGGGACGGGATAAAACCCGACTGGTCCGCATGAATAAGCGTCATCATATGGATCAGCAGACGATCGGCCAAGACACAGCTCAATATTTTGTAATCTAAATTGAGCATGGCCAAGGGACGATAGGCCGTGCGGTCCCAGGGCGGCTTATCCGGCTTCAGGAGCGGTATGATTACTGCTTCCCTTGTCGAGTCCGGCAAACACCCATCCCTCCTTGACCCATTGTATAGAGCCATCAGACGAGGGGAGAGGGTGTCCGAGTAGGCAGAATAAAACTCAACCGGGAGGCCATCCGTGCCAGGAGTTTTGTTTCTGGCCATGTGTTTTATGGCTTTCCTAATCTCACCTAGCTCAATGTCCCGACCCAGGGTCTTCGCTGCGTCAGCACCAATTTGAGGCAGAGCGATATCATCTAGGAATCCTGCATCCTCCGCTGCCCTCGCTTCTAACTGGCTCCGATACAAGGAGGTGTAGTAGTCCAGGAACTGGGTGTTTATGCCCTGTTGGCCATAGTGGCTCAAACCATCAGGTCCCCGAATTTCTAAGATCACTGACCCTCTGCGCGCCGGGTTGGCCAACCAAGCCAGAAGCGCCCCAGATTTGTCCCTCTCCGCATGCGCCCGAGCCGTGTATGCCCTATAATTGAAGCATCTCAGCCGTTCTACCTGTATTGCCAGGGCCTCCCTGGCCTCCAGGAGATCTGCCTGTCTGTCTACTCTTTCGGGCCTATCCCTTTCCGCGCACCGGAGCCGTTGTTCTGCTGCCAACACCTCATCCTTGAGGACCCTCCGCACTCCCACCGCCTCTCCTATACAGCGACCCCTGATAACCACCTTGAAAGCATCCCACTCCTTGTGGGGGCTGTTAGCTGTGCCAGTATTATGTAGGAAGTAGTCCTCTATGGCCGTACCTATGGTCGACCGGAACACCTGATCTTCTAACACTTCCGGGCGAAGTCGCCAGGTGGGGATCGAGGGCCTAGTTCTCACCCAGTGCAAGGATATTAGCAGGGGATTGTGGTCAGACACCGTCCGAGCTAAGTATTCACTCAGAGTAATCATAGCATGTATATCCGGGGAGCAGAGAATATAGTCTAAGCGCACGTGGAGCTCATGTAAGCCCGAAAAATAGGAGTAGTCTCTGTCCAACGGGTGGTGTACCCTCCAGGTGTCCATCAGTCCCCAGTGTTGTTGCCAGTCTCGTCTGGCCTCTGCGACCCTGTGGGCTGGAGCATCAGGGAGCGGCGGATGTGAGCGGTCCAGGTCAGTATCAACAATGCTATTGAAGTCACCCCCAATAGCACCGCCCCAGTCAACTGCTGCGCCAATGTCTGTGAAAGTTGCACTAGAAATGAGGGCTGATCTACGTTGGGGGCATATACACTCCCTATTGTGATGTCTTGGCCATCTAGTCGTCCCGTCACCACTACATACCTGCCCCCGGGTCTATGATTTGTTGGACACATTGAAAGGGGATCCCCGCCCGCACCCAAATTAAGGCCCCCTGGCAAACGCCGAGTACGCGGTGTGGAACACCTGTCCTCTCCAGCGACGTTGCAACGCCTCTCCCTCCTTCTGTGTCAAATGAGTTTCCTGCAATAATGCGATTTGTACCCCCTTCTCACCAGGTAAGCGTGTATTCTGTGTCGGCGAGTCATAGTGTGCATCCCCTAACGTTCCAGGTTATACATTTGATACCTACGGCGGAACCCATGGCTCAATCCCCTGACCTTCTCGATACCCACCCCGTAGAGCGACATGCCTGACCCCAACCCAGTATTCCCCAACAAAAAACAAACCCCAACTCCCATTCCCCAGGACAGGCACACACAAACAAGTCCCCATCCAAACAAAAGCACTCAAGCAACAAGTCATCGAGGCGGCAGAACGCAGACCAACCCCGCCAGACCCAGGACCCTCCCGGCTCTCCCTCCCATGTCCATAGAACTCATGGGAGACCCCAAAGTATGGATACATCATCAGCCTGCCTCAAGTCCGCATATATAATGGAAAACATCAGCAAACAGCTGCATGCCACCCCCTCAATATAGTAGTTGTGGTGCGCTCAGCCAAACATGCCGTCCGCCGTCTGCGGAGTGACATCCGGGAGGTCTGCGTACAAGGTTCCTGGAACACTGCTTGTCCCTGAACTCCCAGATCCCGCCATTTCTGGGTCTGTGACAACACCGGCTGGGCTCACCGAGCCCCGACTGATCTCCGCCACCGCCCGGACCGCTCTAGAGCGCTCTTGACTCCGACCTGCAGGCGACGGGGACCTCCGAGGAGCCAAAGTAGGAGACTGCCGTCGACGGGGCGAATCCAGAGCTGGAGAGCGCGGCTCACCCGCGCCCCGCGTGTCCAGCCAGTCCCAAGCATCCTGTGGGGTATGAAAGAAACGTGTCTCCGCATCTGCGGTCACTCGGAGCCGAGCCGGGAACAGCACGGCGTAGGGGAGATGCAATTGGCGAAGTTTACGTTTGACAGCCAAAAAGGAAGAACGCTGTCTTTGCACTTCCCTAGTATAGTCGGGGAAAATCATCACCTTGCTGTTCCCTATCTGGAGGGACTGCTTCTCCCGGGCCTGCTGCAGGAGGTGATCACGGTCCCGGTAGTGTAGTAGCCGCACCACAAACGGGCGCGGGGAGCGCCAGGCTTGGGTGGTCTGGCCGGGACCCTGTGGGCTCGCTCCAGGGCGTAAAGGGGGAGAGGCCCTCCGAGGCCACCGCCGTTCGGAGCCATGATTCCAGGAACTTGACAGCATCAGCCCCTTCCTCTCGTTCCGGAACCCCCACTATACGAAGGTTGTTCCGTCGGGACCGGCCTTCGCTATCCTCGGCTCTCATTTCCAGCACTTTTACTCTGGTTTCCATCGCGTTCAGGGCATGCTGTAAGGTGGTCACTTTGTCCGGAATGTCCTTTACAGCATTCTCGTTGGTCATCACCCATTCTTTAAGTTTGCGGTGGTCGTCCTTTAGTAAGGTGAGGTCAGTTCCTATGGCATCAATTTTTGCCTCTAGGGCTGTTCTTGAGGATGTGATGGCCTTCATGATGTCAGCCAGGGTGGGATCATCCGATGTTCTCTCCTCGCGTCCCCCCGTCGTGCTGTCCTCCTCATCCGTGTGATGGTCTGGTTCATCTAGCCGCAGAACCTCGAACCCCTTTCGTCTGGATGTTCGGCCCAACGCGGCTTCTCAGCAGGGGGCAGCGAGTTATTCCAGGCACCGCGTGTGCGACCAAGCCCCTCGCTCAGTGTCCAGTTCCACCTCCCTCGGCGGTCGTGTTCAGTCCCGGTCCCGAGGTCTCCGCAACGGCCCCCAATATGGCAAGGAATCTCGGGGCTCAAATCTCCTGTGAGCGTGCGGGCCAGCCGGTACAGGGACTCACCACTCACCAAGCCCGCAATGTCCGACGTCCGTCTGGATCCCGGAGCCCCTCAAGTCCTCATGTGTCTTCAGACCACTCATCCGCCTCGTCCCATTCATGCGGAGGCCCCGCAGTCACCACTCAGACTCCACTCAGGGGACACCACCTCCCGTGAGTCGCTCGTCGCAGCTCCTCTGGGACCTTAGCTTCGCGTTCTCGCCGTCCCCCGCCGCAAAGGTAGGAGCCAGCCGGTCCCAGCACTGGAGGTGTAGCCTCAATAGTAGCGGAGCCCCCACCAGTCACACTCAGGGTCCACGGGGCTCCGCACTCCCGACCCCGCACTCTGAACGGGGGCACTCTTACTTGCACGCCGCCATCGTCTGAGGGCATCGGCCGCAGTGTTGCAGTGTTTCTCGCGCCCCCTCCACCTGCTCCCAGTGGTCTCCGGTGTCGTGGTGGGGTCTAACCAGCTGCACAGCGCGGACCACCGCCTCAACAGCAGCGAGGCCCCCGACAGCTACTCGCTAGGTCTGCAGGGCTCCTCACCTTCTGCGTGCACTCGGAGCGCCCGGGGCCGCCATATTAGGGCCAGGCACACGCAGGAAGATCGTTCGCCGACTCCTTTCCTCTCCCGGTCCCCCCCTCGTCGCAGGCACGGCAGGGCTTGGCCAGTAGCCCAGTTGCAGGGGTCGCAGCGGCGTCCAGGGACTGCAGTCGCCTCACCCTCTGCCTCCGTTCTCAGAAGTCCCAGAAATCTCCGGCACCGGCCGCAGCCGCCATCTTGGGAGCGCTCCGCTCGAGGATCTCCCGGCAGCTCAAAACTCAGTTTTCCCTGCAAGGCGCGGACAGCGAGCGCCCCTAAATCCTCGCCAGGGGTGCCCGAAGTATTCCGCTGCGGGCCTGAGGGGCAGGGGCCGCCCCAGGATGTCAGGATACGTGGTAATGGAGGGAGGCCACGGAGGAGCCCCGAGGTCTGCTGCGTCCTACATCGGCGTCAAGCCACGCCCCTTTAAAAGGACTACTCTGATAATATTCTTTTTTCTCTATACTAGACCCAGGGGTTTCTTTGTGTGTTGTTGTCACTAAATAGGGGAGTCACGCCCTGCAGGTCTCTAAAACCTCCACTAGCCCTTACAGTGTTGTCATTCACATTTTCCACAATTCATTCAGAAACAACTGCCTCCTTTTTCACCAAACTCAAAGGAGTTTTTCCCTTATGTTGAATGGGACACTCTCTTACGTAATGCCCCTTTTTTCAGCTAAAAAGACATTGGTCATTACGCCGTCTCTGATCTTTCTCTTCCTTCTGACCAGTCCTATTTCCATTCATTCAACATTTAAGTCAACTGTAGAAGTAACCGTCTGTACTTTCTCAAAGCGGGGATTGATTTTGTCAGACCGTTTCTTCTCACCCTTTCTTTGAGCTAATCTGTGATCAAGACCAAGTGTTAGATTTATTAGATCAGTACCATCAGTGTTGTGGCTCTATTTGTGCCAATACATCTTTTAAGTCAGTCAATATTCCTTTATTGCTAAATTAGTTGAAATCATTACAATATATGTGCAAATAGGGCGAAAAAAAATCAGTTTTCACCATAGACGAAACGCTATGAAAAATTATTATCACAAGCATAGACAATCTCAAGGATAGAGCAGAGGTGGAGACTGAATTTAAATAAATGCCATTAAAATTTGGAAATCATAAACAAAGTCAATGGCTAATATACCAGCTCATTACTGTACAAAATAACTTAGCTGTGCAAACAGTGCATATAATGCATCTAGTCTAGGATACAAGCACAGACAATCTCAAGGATATAAATAAGAGGAAGCCGAATTTAAGCAAATGCCATAAAAATTTGGGAATCATAAACAGAACCAGTGGCTGAATGCCAGCTCATTACTGTGCAAATTAACTTATCTGTGCAAACAGTGTGCATAGTGCATTTAGACTGAGTACCATAAAGCAAATAAATATCTAATCATGTGCTGAAAGAGAAGCTATAAGAGACATTAAAATAGCTGGTTCATTATTATGCAGGTAACTTAAATGTGCAGATGATGCAAAGTCTAAAACCATAAAAAAGTGCTTTGTCCGAGCACATACTAAAAAAGCAACCATAAAACATAAAAATTAATTAATTTAGTGTTTTTAGTAGGAGCGGCAATCAGACTTGTTAGTGTGTTTAGGTCATTCTTGTAGCTGGCCAATGTATTTGCCAAATTTCACCAAGTCACACGGCTCCACTATGTTAAAAACAAAATGCTTTGCCTCTTTACAAGTCCGTATCCTGTGTGTTAGGAACAGTGGTTTTAACAGGGTGCGACAGGTGTTCAATAGTGCAAGGCTACAACACAGAAGGTGGTTAAATGTTTCCTTTTTGAAACCACAAAGTCTGCACTTAACTATCATGGAAAGGGTGTGCCATTTAGGGTTCTTATCTTTAGTCTGTAGGCACAGCAACTTTGCAGCCATGATTTGTCTTAGACATATATGTCCTACCGAACACTGGGCGTATGGCTGTGGCCTCAGACAAGGCGGGTGGTGAGTAGCGTATGATGTAGCCACTGCTTCAAATACCGGCATATACCTTAATTTGGTCAGATCAGTTAACATTGACTGTGATTTTATCTGTCTTTTCAGGATCATTTTAAGTGCTGGATGTGAATGCTATTTTTTATTTAGCACAGACATGTCTATTAGGAGAGTGTCCACTGATTTTTTTTTAAATAATTCAACCAAGAACACTTATTTTGGTTAAAGATGTGTTGAAGAGCTGATTTCAAGGTGTTAGGTGGGGCCTTGATAATCCTATAGTAAAATTTTAAAAAGACACCCATATTAGACCACTTTTGAGCCTCCAATCCACGTTCTAATCTGATCATGCAACCTCTAGTATATTGTGGCAGCCTAAAAATCCTCTTACATGCTTGAAGTTGCAATTTATCCAGTATTTTAGTTAGGTTACCCGGAAAGGCTTCATGCCCATAATTGAGTGCAGGTAAAGGGAGGCCTGAAGAACCCGTCAAATTGGAATTGCAGATGGGTTTTCTAAAATTGTGTTAAGTTGGCTGAATCTCATAGTGATCAATGCAGCCTTAGTTTTCAGATGGCCCAAGTTAGTTTTGATTCCGTCATTTGCTGTCAGCCACACACCCAGATAATTATAGAAGGTTGTCCTTTGGACTTTTAAGGGGCCTAGGCTCCAGACACAATATTTTTTCTAGGTCATCCGTCCAAAAACTATGACTTTTGTCTTTGTCTCGTTAACAGTCATTTTATGTACTTCATTGTATTTGTGAAGAACGTTCAGGGCTTTTTGAATCCCCAATCTCGAGTAGTCTAATAAAACTGTATCATCTGCATATTGTGGTAATGTAATCTTAAATGCCCGATTTTTGGTGGAATCAGATTTGCATGTTTTAAGGCTGAGAACATGTCTGCAGTATACAAATTAAATAAAAGAGGGGCAAGGATGCACTGTCTGTTGGAATTTTCCCTGTTGTGACTGTTTGAGATAACTTGATCTTCACCCAAGTCGAAGTATATAACGACATTATTGCCCACAGCAAATTATTCTGACTGCCCCAGTTCTGTAGTTTCCACCACAATTTGTTCCTGTCCACCTAGTTGAAGGCAGAAGAATAATCAATGAAACATGCATATAAGGGATGCGAATTCTGCTTTAGGGTTTGTTGGATTAAAAAGGATATAGCCATGATGTTGTCAATGGTTGTTGAGTTTGCCCTTAAGCCAGTTTGAAAAAACGGAATCAATTCATTTGCTTCCACCCAAGACTCCAGTCCTTTTAGGAGGACGGAGGCATATCCCTTGGCTTCAATGTCAATAAATGCGATAAGATGATAATTGCCTGGATCCAGTCTGTCACCCTGCTTAAATATTGGATGTAATATGGAACCTCTCCAACTTTCTGGAACCTGCCCGGTAACTGAGCATGTATGATATTGTGGGAATAGTATGGAGGTCCATAGCTCAATGTCATCCTTGAAAATTTGGACTGGAATCCCATTTGGATCTGGAGCTCCCATTGTTCTAATTTTGGACAAAGTTTTTGAAATTAATTTTTCCTTTAAAATTGGATCTTTGTTTAAAACCTCGGGCTCTGTACTAAAATTATTGTTAAAAACACTGGTTGTTTTGGCAACATACAGTTTGTTGCCAAAACAACCAGTGTTTTTTTAACATATGCTGCATCCGCTGAGCCTCGTCTATTGCATTGATTCGTGGGCTATCTTGGGAGATTTGGGTTTTGATGTAGCTCCACAACTCAACATGGCTATGTTTGCCTAATAGTGAGTATACGTGTAGCCATTCTTTCTCCATTTGTTCATGCTTAATAGACCAGATCAGCTGCTTATGTAATTTTAATTGACCCTTCAATTTTTGTTGCAAGTCTGTTTTAAGTTGCAGATTTTGGGTTTTTTAAATTAATTTCCGCGTCCTGCCGATCTTCCGGTTGCTTACTGTTACAGGGCCCTTTTGTTAAATTTGATTTGTCTGGCTTTAGGCCTAAGAAGGAGGGCCTCTTTTGGAATGGATGTCTTTGTTGATGGTGTCCCAATTTTCAAATTGGATTTTGCGCCTTTAGAAGAGAACCACTGATGAATTTTCAAGTTTTTTATTTTTGCAGGGGACTAGGCCCCATTTAATTCACCGGATTGTGTTTTTTCATCGTCTTTTGAGGAGCCAATTATCATTTAGTGGTCATGCTTCATCGTGTTTAATTGCAACACAGTGCAAAGTGGAAGATGGTTGCTCTCTTGGAGCAAGAGGTTTTGGAACTCTCCAACTGCCCCATAATATTATCAATAGTAAACACATAGTCAAGTGTGCTTATTCCTTTAAAGGTGTTAGGAAATCGTAGGTCTGCTGTACTGTTTTCCAATGTATGTTAGATAGATTTAAGAGTGTGCTTATTGAGCAAGCTACGTAACAATGTAAGCAGCATGTTCACTGGTGTGTGTTCGGGAACTGAGGCCCCCAGTTTATTGAGATTAAAGTCACCGCAAATCATTAGCTTGTGATTAGCGTGGTGACAGAAAGCACCCTACAGTGAATCGCATAGCTGTGCCATCCTTTTTGCCTTTTCTGGCCCAAAACTGTTAAAATATAGATTAATCAATAGGAACCTTGGCCTACGGTCCTTATTGTTTGTGCCTTTCGGTGTGATCACTTGTATCATGTTGTCCTCAAAGGGGACTTTTTGTATTTTTAGCTCCAGGCCTATATTAAGATATATAGAGAAGCCACCAGAGGGCCTTCCAAATATATTACTTTTATTCACGGCATGATGAATTTCATGGAAGCCAGGAACAACTATAGGACTTAATGACCAGGTTTCCTGGAGACAGATTAAGTCAGAAGTTGCAATCAGTGACCTTGTAAGGGAAGATTTAAGTATTCTAGACAGCCCGGCCACATTCCATGATATCTTTTAATTCTGTAATTCATTCCACAGGTTGTTTGCTTATGCTAGTAGCAGTTTTGGAAGTTGCTAGATAGGGTGGGAGCTAGCCAACTCCAGTCCGTTTTACTATTTCCCTCAACATGTCCCATGGCGGCTTTTCTAATTGGTCCTCTTGTGTTTGTACACTGTTGTGATATGCTCAATTTGCACTGAGTTGGGGTTGTTTGTAAGTGCTCTGCACCCCTTAAGACACTGTAAGTTTATGTTCGTAAATTTTGTGGGTCTTTTTGGTTCTTCAAAGGAAAATGATATTTAGGTGTTGTGAGTTTTGACATCCCTATACCCCAATCTTCAAAGATGGATTTATTGCTCATGATTTTTTCCGCCAATGAGCGTGATTTCAATGTTACTATGGTTGACTCTCTTCTCTTAGTAAACTCAAGCAACGTCTTAAATTCTACACTCAAAATGTCTTCTGAGTTATTTTAGACAGATTTGGAATAATCTTAAATAGGCGTAATAGATTGGAACGGTTAAGACTGTCGTTATTGCCCTCTGACTGGTATTGTGGTGTAAGCACCAATTTGGCTGGACTAGATTCACCACAAGAACCACTGGATTGACTATTGGTGCTTATTTGGATAACCCTTACTTGTTCACATGAAGGGATGCTAGGAATGAAAGCATTACTTGTTTGAATACCTCCATCTTGCTTTATCGAAAATCCATTCAGGCTACTGTCTGGGGGCGCCCTGTATGCGGTATCTTCATTATTTTGCATGCTTGTGTTTTTATCTGGCTGAAATCCTGAACACTCACTTAATTTGACAGTGGCTGGTCGTGTTGAAGTTGATTGAGCATGCAGCAAAGAGGGTGTCGTAAATGAACTTTGCTCATTGGAGGAACCTGCTCCATAATCGACTGAAGGGATTCTTGAAGCCAAAATAATTGGAGGTTGAAGTATTCCCTGGGGTTCTGCAACTTTCTTACCTACTCCCCTTCCCTTAAAAAGGCCACACACGTTGTTTGCATCACAGTCATTAGCCCCTTGTACATTTGAATGTTGGTTATTCAATTGCTCTTAGCTGCTTTATTTTTGGCCTTTTTTAATCATTTTTTAGATCTTTTTATAAGTACCCATGTACACTGATTATCCTTATATGTAGTATTATCCTCTTGTTGTTTGGAGGAATTATTTCCACAGTTAGTATTTTGAGTGGTGTAAAGCCTTGGGGAGCATCATTATGTGCGGCCATCCTAAGAGTATCAGAACAATTAGTTGTTGGCTTATGTTTTATGGCAAGAGGTGGGAAGGATATATTTGGCACGAATTCCGCCAGGCCCCCTATCACAGAGTTTTGACTGGCGGTTTTCTCTGAGAGTAGATTTACAGGGCCCGTCAGGCCCCATATCACAGTATCTAGATTAGCTGTTTTTTCTGGTAGTAGACTTACCGGATCCAATATCGCAGGAAGTGTGTGTGAGCCTGGTTTATCTAGGTGTTGGAAAGCGAGTTTCCACTCTGAGATCATAGAAGCTAATGCCTCTGGTAAGGTACATAATCTTTCGGCTATTTTGTGGCAGTCACATGTTATATTTTTATTTCCTACTGGGCTGGTGAATGGTCCTCTTTGCTCCATGTTCGTAAATTTGCCCTCCATCTTATCAATTGAAGAAGCTTGAGCTTGAATCAGATCTAGTTGTAATTCTAGTTTCTCTGATTGCTATGTGAGAGCATTTATTGTAACCACCAAAGACATATTAATTGTTGCCAATAGCTCATCCTGCTAATTGTGTGATTGATGCACTGGCAAGACTAACCTAATATAGTTGGTCTCATCCCATATAGGACTATGATCCTGATGTATCATTGGCTGAGTATGGCATTGCTGCCACATAGCAGCAGTGTTTTTATCATGGGTGTGGTCCTGAGAGCAGTGTGCGGCATGTTTAGATTCGTGAAAACTTTTCAGGTCCCTCGCGATACCTATTGGATCTGTCAAGCCAGTGGTGCTCTTACTCTTGCTATCCCCCGACTTGGGGGTGCCTTCTTCCTGCATTCTATCATTATGGATTTGAGCAGTAGTTGTAATGAACAATTTTGAAGGCGTTGTAGAATCATGGTGGACTTGGTGCTGTAGGGTATTGGCCAAGGAAGTTTCAATACTGGCATACGATGTGTTTCCTTCTGACTTTGATCTAAACTTGAATTCAGCTAGGATGCAATCTAAAGGACTTTCCTAGGAAATTTTGATGATAGAGATAGCCTCCTTTTGTTCCTCCAGGTCAGATGGTGTTGTATTCTATTTTTTTTTATTGTGCTTGGCATAAGACTTAAGAGAAGAGTCCATCTCATCCGTCAACTCATCCGTCGTATTTGAAAAAACTCCAGTACCAACAGAGTTTTCTGCTGAGAGAACGTTAGGGGAATGAGGCAGTGGTGTTTTTTTCGACTGAAAAAATAGTCAATCAATACTTTATTGCCAGTTGCAACCCTACTGCTGCTTTGTTTATTGCTAGATCCGGGTGTGGATATCGGTTTCAAACCATCCAGAGGCTTACTGACTGTGACTCCGGGTTGCCTGTAGGCCATGCTTCTATTTTGGTCAACAGCACTTGTGGCACTTGCGACACTTGTGGCTTGGAAGTCCATATGAACTGAGCGAGGCACTAACCCTGCTGGGTCAAACTTTGCGGGCTGTGCGGTCTGTAGTGGCTCTGAGATTAATCTTACAATGGTGCTAATCGGGTATTTAAGTGGGGGCCAATCCTCTTTCTTTTGACCATTGCTTTTGCAAATCGCTGGTTAAACAATCTGTGGGATAATTTCCACCCCAAAAGGAATGGAGTTTTCAGCCTATTGGAACTTCTAATTTGACTCCTTCTTAACCTTTGCACACACCGACACTCCGCAATGCAGCAGGATGCTGTAGATGACATCGAGAGAAAGACAGTTGGGTTGCAATAATCGTGAGGCGTGGATAGTATTAAACCATATAGCCTCTTCTATTTGTTGATTTTATAGAGGGAGTCCAGTGATGGCGGAATCTTAAATTAAATTGGCAAATAAGCTTGCTATACAGATTATGCAAATATTGCTTTAGTCACTTTTAATCAGCTTTAGTGACTGGTGAGCTGGTGGCTGATAAATGTTGGTAATTTTTAGGCTGGTGTACCTGAAAGTGCCTTTACGGCTTCTGGACTTCAGGGTCTCCAGAGCCTCAGGGCTTGAGCAGGGCACACCAGACTCCACCCGCAAGCCGCAATCAGCTCTAGCCGGGCCGCTTCTGCAGGGGAGCGGGGCACACGCTTTGTGGCAGCCAACTATAGCTGCCACGCTCGGCTCCAAATGCAGACAATGGAAGTTGGGAATTGGAGGCTTGCAGGGAATTATGGGAGGTGGGGTTGTCGTTGGTTATCCTGGCGCAGCGAGAGCAGAGAGAGCAGCGGGAGAAATACGCGTGGGGGTTCGCTCTGCCGTTCTACTGCCTCACCGAAGTGCTGCCGTACCTGCCCTCCTCTTCTGCGTTTTGGCATTCAGCAGCCACTGCCACCGCCACCGCACTCTACACTCCATGGCGGCCGCACCCCCACTACAGCCGCTCCACTGCTCTGCCACCCGCCGCCATCTTGCCGCCTCCTCCTCCACTCCTCCGCTCCTCAGCACTTCAGCGCTCTACTGCCAGAAAGTCCAGAACCGGAAACTTGTCACTCGTCTAACAGTGATAGTGTGCACATCTTTTAAGTCATCTTTCAGACCTTGATGAAATAAGGCCACTCTCTTTTCTTCTGGCTATGATGTGTTTCAACTACCAGTATATGAAAGATGATCAAATAGGTCACAAGATCCTTATTGCCCTAACCTAACGCTAGAGGTTCTCAATCCGCTGACATATGACAGTGTAAAAGCTCTCCTATCAAAAACTCTCTCAAATTCTGTTTTAAAGTCCTACTTGTTTGTAAGTATTGGATCATCATTTTTAGGTCTCGCCTAGGCAGCGCGCATGCGCTGTCTCTCCGAGACATCTAGTAGTCTATATGCGTGGTGAAACTCCGCCTATTGCTGGGTAATTTCTCGCCGCTTGCCATTCGTTAACTTTTGCATTTTTTTTGTTAGCAGGCTTATTATTGGCTCTTCAGCCGATACGTAACTTCCGTTCATTCCAGAAGCAGCACTGCCTAACCTCAGTCTCCTTACGCTTACACATCATAATTGTTTTAAAAAAAAATAGTGTGCATTAACATGCGCGCGCAACCTTACATTATACGCATGCGCCAAAATGCGCAAATGTTTGTCTTCTTTGCATACATATAATTGAATTTACATATGTTCCCATAAGTCTTGCCGTCGGAGCCGCAGACAGCCCCTTGAAATGTGCACGCGCACTGGGGCTCGGGGACTTCTGATTCGTTGTCGTCCACGTGTAGCCGGCACACCAGGTGCTCGCCACACTTGCCGTAGCAGGGGTTGGCGATGTCCAGGTCACAGATCTGCCCTTCCACATTGCCACGCTCAGGGCAGCAGCCACACTCGTCTAACACCGCCCCAGCCAGGCACCCGGTGGGCGTGGGGCAAAGTTCCCGGGCGCATTCTCCACAGCTGCCCCCTGCCCGCAGTAGCCTTAGCCAGCCCGTGTGCTGGAAGGCGGGGATGCCCTGAGAGCCGTGCAGGACGATTACCACTGCTTTTAGGAGGTGCAGTTAAGTGGTGAGTTTGGCCCACTGTGAATGGTAAAATGAAAGTGCACCGCAGCATCTGCAAACTCCGGTGTGCGGCATGAAGCACCCCTCCTCCTCGCCTCCCGTCTCACTCCACGTTTTACCTCGGCCTCCCGTCTCTCTCCACCTCGAACCTTCATTTCCGCCGCTGCGCTTTGTTTTATTCCCCCACCTCCCCCGAGTTGCACTGTTTCTTTACTTTTCAATTTGCTTTCTCGGGAAGCATGAGGCATTGTATCCCTTCATACTCCCCCTTCCTAAGCATGGTGGGGGCTTCAGAGGCCTCGGAGAGGTAAAAGGGAGGGGGCTACGTGCCTTTCTTATTTTCTACATGAGCCTGCTTCCATGTAGCTCCCACACCCACCCCGTCAATGCCATGTGCCCTCACTGCGTCTTAGTGTTGGTTTGTGTTTTTATACAATGCAACCCTGCTCCGTTCCCTGGACCCTGCTCCACCCCATATCAAAACAGGGGGAGTATGTAATGCTTACCCACCAACCATCTTTCTTTGCCTTCTTATCTAGTCTTGCCGGACGCCCAACCCGCCGCCCATGCCATCAGTCACATTTACCTTCTACCATTAATCCTCAAGAAAAATAAAATACCGGTAAAAAAAACGGAGCTTCAGTTATTCCCTATTCTGCGGGAATTAACTTGTAACTGCATTTACTTGTGAAGTATTATGGTATTATTCCAGTGTTTACGGGTGCACAGTTACCAACCCGCCAGCACCATCAACTTCTAAAGAGGGGCTTACTGGGAAGGAAGGGAATGCTCTTCTGCAGGCCCTTCCCTAATTAGCATTTTTCTAACTTTCGCAGCATTGTCTACCCTAGTTTTGAAGTAAAGATGGACAGTTAAAATAAAATGCAATCGAACCATAACGGGGTCATTGAAGTCCTTGCAGTAAAGTGTGAAACCACAGCACACCGCATGCCTTACCACACTATTTCAGTTTTGGGAACGTCTGACGCAGCTTCTGATTCAGATTTCACTGCTATTATAAAAACATATTTATATTTTGGTTTTTAAAACATAAATAAAAGGCATTGTCATTTACAATGCCAATAGCTTAAACTCGCGTAAATGCGAGACCTATTGCATTGCAAATGCTTGTTTACTAAAGGCACTGTCCAGGAATCGGCATGACTAATCAGATAGGATATGGTAAATGCAAATCAAGTCTAATCATTTTGAAAGGCATAAGGACAACAAATAAACTGCAATAGGGTCTGAGTTAGAAACATTTTTGGACCTTATTTGGTTCCCCTGGATATCGGTCTGGAGCTGCTAATGGTATCTGTGCGGGACAGTGACAGATATTTATGGTGTGGTTCTGCTGGCTAAACTGGAAGTTCCAGTTGACCAAGCTTGTCTGCTTGCAAATCTCCCTGATGGCACCTCAATGGGTGCATCTTTTGAACTTTTTCTTTGAGGGTGGCCGTCTCTGCCCTTGATGCCGCCAATCCTTGCTGAAC
The DNA here is from genome assembly GCA_963921515.1 of Calotriton arnoldi. Taxonomy (NCBI): domain Eukaryota; kingdom Metazoa; phylum Chordata; class Amphibia; order Caudata; family Salamandridae; genus Calotriton; species Calotriton arnoldi. The sequence continues at coordinate 833,318 of CAWUFW010004342.1, read as the reverse complement.
TAATGCAAAGGCCCCTAGCACATCATCTAGCAAGGCCATCTTGAGGTCGAACTCACCAGGAAGAGCTACATTTGTGGGTGTGTTATTCTATCAGCGTCATTGACTCTCGGGCTCAGTGCGAAGTTAAGTTGGTCCACTTTCAGGCAGCACCAATTCTAGATTCCTATAATAGCACAAAGGCTCGGTGTGGCCAGTCAAGTGGAGGGAGGGATACCTTAAAAAAAGACATAGATTGGTTGCCTTACTAATGTGGTTAAATGATCCCCAGTTCCTAATTCAGTATAACAATATAAAACATTCATTTGAAAATAAGATGTTTCCTTTAGAACTATGGCCTTCCCTCTAGAAATTAGGAGATATTGTGTTGATGTTGACTAAAAACATAAAAAAACTGTGAGATATCTAGTACCATGTCATTCTTACATAAACATTGTACTAATGAGGTAAACAAGATTATCACATACCACAATGAGAAATCTTTTCCTTCTAAAATCTCTTCAGAGTTATTCTCAATTTACGTTCTGTTCTATTGCCATGTAAGTCTCTCAGAAGATTTCTCTCACAGAATTGTCTTTTAGTTTTCCCCATAATTTCTAATAATTCTTTTAATACTTGCAAGGCAGACATTATGCCAAAGTTAGACAGTCTTTTTGACTGGTCCTAGGATGCTTGTTTCCAGTCCATGGAGGACCTGGCCTGGCAGCTCGGGCTGGACTGTTCCCATGGGGAGCAGGGTCAAGACTGATTTGCATATGGCACTTCCAAACTGGGGTGGCGTGGTGAGCAAAAAACCGATAGATTAGACCCAGATCTGTGACTGGGTGAATATTTGATTTGCTCAGCATTCCGTTGATCATTTGTTTGTTTTGCAATCTGCAAATACCCTGACATCAAGTCAAAGGAACTTAGAAACATGGCAGCCCCTAACTGTCGATGGGCTCCATGGGGCACCACTTGGCAGGACTGCAGACTGCTGGAAGGCTCAATCGCCTGAGCTTCAGCATCTTGGACAACTCATCCTTGTTGCTAGTTCTCACTTAATCAGAATGCCTGTTAGTTTTGCTTTTGACAGTCATGCTGTCCCCTGTATCAATGTCATGGCTAATTGGTGGGGGAAGTGAGAACAAAGAAGCAAACTGCCCAACCAACTGGTCACATTCCTTCTATTGACATTCTGTCAAAGTGGTGGAGAGGACAGCTCCCTTCACTGACTCATCTTGCTTCTTGTATGGGAGGAGGTCCGGGAGAGGTTCACCCTATTCCTCTTTACTACCACCTGTCACCATGGACATAGTCATTTTGGGCCTCTCATGCTGTGGTTTCAAACTGGTGACATGGAGAACCTTTAAGGTGTTTCTTGGGGTTCTGCAGGTCCATCAGGTAAATGACCTCTCCCTTCCCCACTTTGATTTCATAGAGGCTGAGCCACTAATCCTGGAGGACTCAGGACTCCATTGGCTCCATGACCCATTCTTTCTGGTCCAGTTGGTGTTCTACGAGAGTGACCTTCTGCTCATACAATTGTTTCACTATTTCATGGCTGGCCCCCAAATTCCTAGTGGCCTCCATCATGCATTGCCCCACCTTTGCTCTGAGGACTAGCACGCAATCTATTATGTCTTGTGAGGGTCACTTGCGGACTGTCTTCCACCCCTCTTTCACAAGTGTGAGACGTCCTCTAACAGGATGACCAACCAGGAGTTCAAAGTAACTGTAGCCCACTAAGTTCTTTGGCACCTCCCTTTAAGCAAACAACAGGCATGGCAGTGAGACATAACGACGCAAAGAGGCCCATGATCATGCCGTTCATGGTCTGGTTAAACCTTTCAAAAAGCCCATTGGTCTGGGGATGATATGATGTGGAGAACTTGTAGGCAACCACACAGTCATCCCACATGCTGACATGAAAATGGTACCTCTATCACACACTACCTCCTTGGTTGGGATATTTACCTCCACTCAGGTATAGGGGTGGGCGGAATTTGCGTAGTCGCGCTACGCAAAGCTCCGCGAAACGGTAAAAAATCTCCGCGAGCACGCAAAAGTTCCGCGAACACGCGGAATTGCTTGTTCCGCCCGTTCGAGATGCTTTTTTCCGGTTCGCGAATGCTGTTTGCGTGCTCGGGGAGAAATATCTTGCGAACACGCATTTTGAAAGCGCAAACAAGCAAAAAACTCCACGAAGCCGTGGATCGTGGAATTTTTGGCAATTTCGCGTTCTCCGCGGAACGCGAAATTACCCAAATTCCGCGAGCGGAACGAAATTTACCGCCCAGGCCTAGTATATATTCTCTTCAGTGCCCCGGCTGCCGTGGGTGCAGTCACTGTTCTCAGACATATGCTCCACCAACACCAGTATAAACCTGTTCCCAAGGGCTGTCTTGGGATCAAGAGGGCCAACGATTCCCACTCTTACCCACTCAAAGGGTTTTCCCACTATAGGGAAATATTTTAGGGGTACCCTGCGCTTTCCTCCTGACTTACCACTGGTCAGACAAGTCACACAGGACCTACGCAATACACGAGGCATGATACTCATCTGGGGCCTGCAAAAAGCTGGTGCCAGATGTCCTGCCAAGTGAATGTCATGTCCTAGCTCCAGTAGGAAGGCCTGATAGTACTGGACGACCACCAACACTCTGGTTGACCCAGGCTCAGAAACTTTAGGGTCACTGTAGAAGAGACCATTCTCCCAGTAAATATGGTGATCACCAATGGTGTCTCCAACATTCTGGGCAACAGAAGTCCCTCTGTGCATTGCAGAACTCACCTGGAACGGCCCAACTGTAGCTTGCCTTCTGAAAATATTTTTAATACATGTACCAAGCGATGTCATTTCATCTTGCATAATTGTAAAGCACATACAATGCCTCCACATATGCATAAAATGTAACACACAGACATTTTCCATAAGCATACCTGGAGACCTGTCACTGTTACAGCTTTCAAGGCTTACTTCTGGATGGCTTTCCAGATTGTCAGACGGTTGCTTGTAACTGCATCCATTTTTTTTGTTTAATTCGTATTTTTTAGTATGAACAAAGGATACAACACATGCAAGTAAAATCTGCATTTGTAGTCTGAAATACATTGCCGATTCGACATTTAATCAGTAGACGGAGAGCGCATAATTACAATCATGTTTTGCCGCGGAGTGATGAGGTGATGGTGTCACGGCGCTGTTTAAAGACTCCAATCTCGCAGTGATCAAGCAGGACTGTGTCCAGTAGTGGTCACACTGTAATGTAATTGTGCATGTCGGTAGGAGGGAGAAGGTTAACATGAAGTGGATTGTGTAGAATTGTCTAACTGCATGCCCTAGCAATTTTGTCCCAGTTGCTTGCCCATTTCCAAGACCCTGTCGGGCAGCATCCCACTCGCGTGTGAGGTGCACGTAGTACTGAGTCGTTGGGGAATAAGTGACAGGGGCGCAGACTCGCGCCATAAGCGTGGGTATTAGTTGTTGGTATCTGTAAAGGTCCAGCCCTGGCTGTCTCAGGTGTATTGTGGGTTTTTGAGCTAGGGGATTGGGATCCCTGCCGGGGTTTTTGAAGATCCATAAACATGGCATCCCAAGCGGACGCCAAGGTAATTTTGCGCAGTCACAGGGCATCCGCTCGCTTCAGCACCACACTTTCTGCCTGCGCCCAGTTTGTGAAGGAGCGGAGCCATGCTTCCCATGATGGGGATTCAGGGTTTTTTCACCGCCTGGTGACCAAATGTTTAGCGGTAATCAGGCCCAAGTCTATGAAGCGCGATGACGCCTTGCACCTTTTGGACCTGCGGAATAGGCCTAGGATGCATATCTCCCAAGTGTTTACCACTGTGCGCTCAGTACTGTCTGAGAGATGAGCGGTGATCGCTCACCAGTAGGTGGCCAGAGCAGTGCAGCCCCATAACATATGGATTAGTCGGCATTAACCAACTGGCAGCGGGGACACTGAGCATCCGCGTGGCGAAAATATCTATTCATGTTTTCAGGTGTGAGATATGCCCTGTGTATTATGTAGAGCTGTATGAGGCGAAACCTTGCATTTATGGGTACGTAGACCGGTCCCAGCAAGATGTTCTCCCAGTCCTTGTCGGTGGTGGGGTGCTGTAATGCAGCATCCCAGTGACCTCTAAGTGAAATCAGTCGATGCCCTGCATGTGTGCGCAAAGAGTCGGAGAACCATTTAATAAGGCGCCTCCCCGTGCCCATGGTGTTGATGTATTGGACAGTGTGGTGTGTTGCAAGTTCCTGCGATATATCACCCCACCGCACCCTCAGCTCTGCAATCAGGAAGGCATAGAGCAGAAACTGCTCCTGTGGTAGTCGTCCTCCGACACAAGTTCATTAAATGCTGTCATCTGCCCTTCTTTGTAAAGATCGCCTAGTGTTTGCAGTCCCATTTCTTCCCAGGCGAGGAGGTCCACACTCATGATCCAGTTTTGGCCTCTTGGTGTGCCTAGGATGGGCAGGGCATGCGCATACGGGGTACAGTCTTTAGTAAGGAATAAAGCACGTTTAAAGCACCTGTGGGCCACTGCTAGCATCAGCTGCTCGGGGGTCTTGACTCAGTTCCCGGGTGAAAGAGACGTAGAATGGACAAACTTGACCAGGCCTGGTGGTGTGTGGCCGTGTCTTCTATGTGTTACCCACTCACCCATCTAGCCACCCACTGGAGTTGAGCTGGCAGATAGTAATTTTCCATGTGGGGCACTGCGAGGCCTCCCCGATCCACAGGCAAGTACAGCTTAGACAGTGCAACCCGGCAGCGGGCGCTGTTCCAAATGAAATCACGCATCTTTGCGCTCATAAGAGCGCAACACAGGGGGGCGAATGTAAAGTGGCAGGTTCGCAAAGGAGTATCAGTGCCCAGGCAGCACCACCATTTTCAGTAGGGCAATGCTGCCCATAACCGTCAGAGGTATGCTCTGCCAAAAGGACATCTGCGATCGTATAGCAGATACCGCACGCACGGCATTACCGTGCAGCAGGTCATCAGGCCGATGGTAGATCTTGACTCCAAGATAGCGGAAGACGGCGGGAAGCCATCGAACATTCTGACCAGTGATGGTTAGCTCAGGGTCGGTGGCGGAAGGATCAAATGGGTACAAACATGATTTTGCCCAGTTAACTCGTAGGCCCTATAGTGACGTGAATTCAGTCAGTGTTTTAGCGATATCGTCTCTGGCGCCCTAATGTCTCTAACATAAAGTCAGAGGTCATCTGCATAAAGTGATACTGAGTGCGTCCCGTCACCGAGCGGTATCCACCACGTTACACCCCCACATCAGACGGCCGCCGCTAGTGGTTCCATGGCTAGAGATAACAGGAGCTGGGACAGGGGGCAGCCTTGCCTGGTACTGCGTCTAATGGACACTGGGTCTGACAAGTAGGGGCCTGTTTTCACTCTTTCCCGGGGTAGGGTGTATATAAGCTTTATCAGGCGGAGGTAACGATCGCCTAGACTTCATCTGGAGAGGACAGCAAATAAATAATCCCATTCTAATGTATTAAATGCCTTCTCCAAATCAAGAAGCATGCACCCTAAGTGCGGCCATTGCTTTGATGAGTACCTGGCCACTCGATAGATGCAGTGCAGATTTAGAGACGTGCTGCGGGATGGGACAAATCCATTTTGGTCAGCATGGACTAATGCAGGGACCAGAGGAGGCAAGCGTTCCGCCAGTATTTTGGCCAGGATTTTATAGTCAGCGTTAAGGAGCGCCAGGGAGCGATATGAGCCCAATAGCTCAGGGTCCCGGTCTGGTTTTGGCAAGGAGATTAGTAGCGATTCCAGTAGCGACGGTGTTAGTCTAGACGCCTCCTGTGAAGCCTCGTATAGGGCTAATAAGTGGGTGAGCTTGTAACTGCATCCGCGTGAGGTAACAAACATGCAGATGAGGGTTTATGACCTTGGATGTGAACTGGGCCCATTTTCTCAGTACTGCCCTGTTTTTCTGTACTGCTAGTAAATAGGTACTGTACTGCTAATAAATAGGTAGCAGAAATAGGTAGCAGAAATCTGTGAGCATCTGTTAATGTGAAATGTTCTGCTACATATTTAAGTAGGATGTCTATCAGTTCTATATACCACATACAGTGAAATTACAGCACTATGAAGGTGCCATCTCTCAATACAGCAGCACTTTAACTTAATTCGATACGTGTACCTTGAATGACTGGCCAGATACAGACGCGCAAGAGTAGATTACATAAATATAGCGATAGGATAAATAGTACATACCCAAGTCAGAGTGCGTACCTTGTGCACCAGTGATTTTTTTCGGGAATTTTCAAGGAATACCTAGATATACTTGTTATTTTTTCTGGAATATATCTTTAATTACTAAAAAGAAATTTGAGTAAATAAGGAGCTAATTTCAAGTTTGGAGAAATAGTATTCCTAAGTGGGGGAGGACTTCACTGACTGGTGAGTGCTCGGTAGCTCCTGTTTTTTCAGCAGATGAATTCCTGTGCAGAAATAGGTCCAGAATTAGGATAGGCACACAGAGGTCCAAAATCAGCCACCGGGTATTACGTCCGAGATCGACTGAATGAAGTATCAACTGGAGGCTTCATTTTGTTAAACTAGCAAATCTGACCATGCAGGACAAAAAACGTTTTGAATAATTGAAAAATAAGCATTAAAAAAGCCCCAGGCTAAATGGTTGTGTGGTATAATACAAGTTTTGGCTGTGTATGGATTAACAAAATAGCGCTACAGGGAGCTGTGCAATATAGACAAGGCGATCCCTTTAAAAAATTATGGAAATAAATGATGGGCCCAATATACAATCAAGAATTTTCAGTCTTACCGTTTGGTTCGTCATTTTTGTAATATATATGGAACATTATTGACAATTGATGGTGCCAGGTCAATATATTGAGTACTGGATTGTAGGGATGATGTGCTATGAGACCAAGGGAGCTTATATACAAGCCCCTTGCCTCACCGGTGCGTCACTTTTAACATGGGAAAAAGTGACGTATCCGTGACGCAAGGGGCTTGGAAATAAGCCCCAAGAGCGGACGTTAGAAGCTAGAAGGTAACTGCGTGTCTATTGGTTCTTTGCTAGCCAAGAATAATGGAGGTATGGAGATACAACTATGAATAACAGGCCATCATGTTTATTTGCTGGTTATAAGAAATGGTAAAAATCTTTTCCTGGTGTGTCTTCATGTTTGTAGGTCTATGCTTCAAGAAAATAAAATGTGGTTTTGTGGACTCCTGATGAAGGCGCAGTGTCTCCGAGGTGGACTGAGATTTATACACAAAACTATGTACTGAAGAGTGGACTTTGTCTGAGAAGGAAATATATACATAAATTAAATTAAATTCATTTGAACTTAAGTAAATTATGACAATTAAAACAAGGAGTTTCTTTGAATTGTGTTCAACAAAGTGACTGGTATGTTAAATGCGAGTGGCTTGTAGTGCATCAGGTGTTTGAGTGTGGTTACAGTGTCCAAAGGATGGGGAAACTAAGGCATAACACAGACACAACACAGCTAATGAAAATGGTTAAGAGCATGGCTAAAGGAAAAGGAATAAAATTGATGGAAGTGTAACTAGTCTTGCCATTTCCTGACATTAATCAAAAGAGGCAGGGCTCAATTAGTGTTTCCCTTTATATACTTGGTTCTTGTTTCCTGTGTATCTGTTCATTTGAAAGACTGTTCCGAGCGAGAGTCCACGTCAGTGTAGATGAACTACACCTTGGGATGTGGATCTGTGGTGCCATGTGATTCCTAGGAGCTAGTTTAAGACGATGAAATTCAGGTGTTACAGCATTTATTTCCACCCTCTGATACAGTTGCCCGACCCTGTCCCTGACCAGGGTGTAGAGCTACTGTTAATAAATCCAGTGTGGTCTGCCTCTGCTGTATTTTCTCATCAAAGACCTCCAATAGTTTGGTACTTATATGCCCTACAAGTATTTATAACTTACTACTACCTACTTAGTTAAATTCAAATACCATTTTTTAAATTTGCCTCTGTTTTTATCCCCGTTTGTTTTTAGCTAATTGCTTCCCTGTCTTGGAAAAGTGTTGCCAAGATTAGGTCTTTTGGGGGTAGACGACCAAGGGGATGTCTGTCCCCCGGGGGCATTGGGGGAACAGAGGCGAGGTCTAGATGACTTGGCTTCTTGAGCTATATCTGGTAAAGGATGTCAACCAAAGGTATTTAGCTCACCATTTTGGGCTGCCACCCACCATTTTGTTGGTAGGTGTGCACGGGGTCAGCCCTTTAGTTTAGGAAACATTTTTCGGTGTATTTCTGTTGTGACATTGAGGCGAGAGTTGGATTAGCATCCAAGTTAAAGGTAGTTTTCCCCTTTACCTTATACTGCATCATGGAAGATGAGCGGGTACGTGAGGTGCTCCGGCTGCTGGCCAAAGCTGGTTGTTTGGACCTGCTAGCTTCAGGGGGCTCGGCTGCACAATCGGTGCGCGGCCGGTGAGGCAGGCATCCGGCAGATTTGCGCCCGCCATTCTGGCATGCTCTCCTCCGAAGGGGCAGGCATCGGCACAGGTGAGTGTGAGCATGAAGAGCGGCTTCTGCAGTATGGAGAGGGAGGGGCGGGATGAGGGAGGGGCCACGGGACATGTGCGGCTTAAAGAAAGCAATACAGGGGTGGAGGGAGCTGAACAAGAGTGGCCAGTCGGGGGGCCCCTTATAGGTGCCTTGGGCTAGAGGCAGAAGTACGAGTGCGGCCAATAGCATACAGTCGGGTGGGGAGGGAGAGGAGCACATTCAAACTGGGGCAATTGAGAAGGCAGGCCGATCAGTGGGGGGAGAGAGGCAGGACGGGTTGGGGGCATTGATTTTGTGGAAGAACTTGCATATGACACTGAAGGTGCTCTGGTGGTGGCCTTAGCAGGGCAGCCTCAGTTCGAGCACAGGAGCGAGAGCTCAATGGGCACAGGAGAGTAGGCTGTGGAGTGAGAGGGGACAGGACAGGCCAATACGGAGGCCAATACGGAGGATCAGGATAGTAAGGAAGATGGCAGGTTGGAGTCCTCTAGGCTGTAAACAGGGGAGGGGTGGGATTGGTGGTAACAGGCCCTAGATGAAGAGCTTGGGAGATGGCAGACAGTGGCGCTTACAGAAACTGAGGACCTTTGGTCAGTTAGGCATAGTGTCCACCATGGGACCTCGTTAGTGTACAACACCACACCTCTAGTACTGTTTTGCATGTTCTATTCAGGGATCAAGGATGGTCAACGGACACGCAAGGGGCGAGGAGGCCACGTACACTGGCAAGGCGACAGGCTTTGGAGCGGGTACCTTCTCTACGGCCAGGTAAGAGTACCAATACGGTACCAGTTCCGGTCATGGTAACCACAGTAGTGGATGCGGGGTGCAAATGGGAACAGGGGGCAAGACTGCAGAGGGGTAGGTACATCAGCGACACTGGGGTAGGACTGGAGGAAATGAAGAGGGAGAGGGCAGAGGCACTGCAGAAGTTAGGGATCGATGGTAAGGGAGGACATACAGATAAGGGGAGGCACCCAGGTTTAGCAGTGACTAAGGACGTGGCAACAGGTGTAGGGGACAAAGACAAGCAGGGGGTTAAGAGAAAGGCTGAGGACGCAGAAGGGAAGGAAAGTAAGGAGCACACAATGCATTAGGCTCCAATACTTGGGGGTCACGAAGCCACTTGGGGACCATCTAATGTTGGAATTTGGAAAGGTGAGTATATAGAAATGTTGAAACTCCTGCATAGAGAACTCAGGTCAAAATAAGGCTCACAAGAGGAGGAGTATGAGCTGGCAAAGCACCCACGGGTACCCATGACCATTGAAAATTGGACGTCGGTGTTCCTTATATATGTCAGTGTTTACTGCGAAAAACACCCAGAAAGGAATGTTGATTTATTCAAGTATATGGATGTAATATGCAAGGCACAAATCTCCTTTGGCAGTATTGCCAGGGATCAGTATGATGAGGAGTTTTGGGAACGCATGGCATGGGACCCTGAAGCAAGATGGGGGGAGTTGGATACAGATCTCTGGCAACAAACGATGGGCCCAGCTAAATTCAGAAAGACTATGTACACAGCAAGTGGTTTGTCAGTTGTATATCAGTCCTTTCAGGCCCGTCCTACCTGGGGAGGGGTGGGAACTTCCAGCAAGAGCCAAGGGGTTATACAAGGGGCATGCTGGGATTTCAACTAGGGTTGTGCACAAGGAAGTATTATAGATTCAAGCACGAATGCTCCAAGTGCTTGGGGAGGCACCCTCTCGTCAATTGCTTCGGGAATGCCGGAGGTATATCAAGGACCCAGCAGGGCTGTCAAAATTTGCAGTGGCAACTGAATTCAGGGGGTGCAGGAGCGTCCAACACAGGGAGTTACAGTGGGGGTAGGGGAGCACAGGAACCTCAAGGAAAAAGCTCAGACACCAGTTAGGTTAGACAGACTAAAGTTTTGGTTGGGATCTTGCTCGAACAAGGAAGATGCCTGTACTTTGCAGGAGGGTTTCACATGGGGTTTCAGGTTGGGGTACACTGGCCTGAGAGACCGGCGTTGGGCAGAGACACATCCATAAGTGGTGCGGGACAAATTAAGGAAGGAGGTGAAGGAAGGGAGGATGCAGGGCCTTTTGACACGTGGCCACTGGAAGACTTGATTGTTTCCCCAATCAGGGTAGCGCCTAAGAAGGAGATGGGGCAGTTTAGACTCATTCAAAACCTGTCATGGCCAGAAGGCCAATCAGTCATAACTTCATTGGGGAAGATTTAGTATCAGTCTCTTACTCCTCCGTGGATGTGGCTATGGTCATGGTGGAACAGACAGGGCTGGGAGCTTATATGGCCAAATGTGACATTAAATCAGCATTCTGTTTACTCTGTACACCCGGGTGACTTTCAATTGCTAGGTATACAATTTGAGGGGCCCTAGTATGTGGATAAAGCCCTCCCAATGGGATGCTCCATTTAGTGCACTCTATTTGAGCATTTCAGCACTTTCCTGCAATGGCTTTTCATGCAAGGGACAGGTCACTAAAAAGTGACACATTATCTTGATGGCTTTTTCATGGTCATGGACTCGGTTCCCCAAACTGCCAATGGCTGCTGGTAAGTTTTTATGATCTCATGGACGACGTGGCTCCGGAGGAAATGGTGGGACCATTTCATTTTTAGGAATTGAGTTGGATTTGGTGGCAATGATAGCGTGCCTTCCACAAGAAAAGAAGTTAGGAATGCAAGTGCTGTTAGACATAAGTTAGACAAGTGCTTTTGGGACACATATAAACTTTGCATGTAGGGTGGCATGGGCTGGTAGGTTGTCTGCAGGAGTGAAGGCAAATCTGCGTATGTGGAGGAGTTTCCTGGACTCATTCAATGGCATTCCAATTCAGAAACTGCAGGATTTTGACTAGGATGTCCAGATTTTTTCGGATGCATCAGGTGGCATAGGCTTTGGTATGTATTGGCAGGGACATTGGTGTGCGGATGAATGGCCGTACTGCTTGAAAAATGGAGGACAAAGTATTGCATTTCATGAGTTTTTTCCATTAGTGGTGGCCATCACATTGTGGGGCTCATGGATACAGCACAAGAAGGTACTCTTTAAAATAGACAATATGTCTGTGGTGCGAATATACCTCATTTTCACGCATTATTTTTCCCTGCAGGGAATTACAACACGGTCGTTACAACGACCGCGTTGTAACCACGCATACCATTACCCCGCAAGTCGTAACAACGACTTGCGGAGGGGTGGCGCTGGATGTTGGAATAGTATAATTTACTATTCCAACTCCAGCCTGTGCGGACAGTAGGAAAGGTGTTGGATTTTAAATCCAACACCTTCTCCCCCCTCCGCAAGTCGTTGTTCCGACTTGCGGAGTAATGGTATGCGTGGTTACAACGCGGTCGTTGTAACAACCGCGTTGTAATTCCCTGCGGGGAAAACATTTCATGGTAAACGTTGTTTACCCTGTGGTGCAGGTTGTTAACAGGCAAGAGACACTCAGGTCCTTAAGTTGCAGAGAGTATTTGTGCCTGAATGTTTGTGACAGGACATTCTGTTTAAAGCCAGGCATGTATCAGGTGTGGACAATGACATTGTGGAGGCTTTGTCTTGTTCACAGTGGGAGAGGTTACATGGACTGGTCACGGAGGCAGACAGGGATTCTTTGATTTAATTGATGTAACTATGTAACCTGTAACTCTCTGATCCTCATGTAAAGCGCACTGATACCTCCGGGTCTAGCCAGCGCTATATAAAACTTTGAAAATAAATAAAATAAATAAATAAGGGACAGAACTTGGATGCCACCGGAGTTATGGACAGTGGAGATAAAAGATGTGTCAACTGGTAGTGTGGTCCCTGTCGGCGAGTATGCGTAAGGCATATTATGAGGCTTGGGGGTGAATTTTTGTTTAGCTCAGGAGCTCGCCGCCGCCCCGATGAATGGGAGAGAGTGGAGGGCATAGTGCAGTTCATATTACGGCTGACAGAAAAAAGTTTATCAAGAGTCACGATCAGAGGAAATTTGACAAGCATTGCCTTTATGGGGACACTGTTGTGGGGGTATGCACCATCAGCAGGAGAGTTGGTTAAGAGGATGTTAGAAGGTCGGGCTAGTGAACAAGGTAGGGCATAAGAGAAAGCCTCTTTCTTGGCAGGTTTTTTGTAGAGTGATTCATAGTTTGCCAGAAGTATGTTTTTCACAGGTTGAAACAGTTTTGTTTTCCACTCCAATGTCATGGATGTTTTTTGGGGCTTTTCGGGTATCAGAGTTGTTGGGGGGTCAGGGTGACAAAGGTTTAAAATGAAAGGATGTTAGCTTTAGACAGGACGGTTTGGAAATCTGCTTGCTCAGGTCTAAAACTGACCAGTGGTAGGGCGGATCGACAGTGCTCTTGCAGGTGCAGGAGAAGGAGATATGCCCAGTGGCGTTGGGCAGAAAACTCAGAATGCAGTCAGAGGGGCATGAAGGGGTGGTTTCCACTCATCAACAAGGGGATCAGGTCACTTCCTTCCAGCTATTGGCAGTCCTGAGGAAAGTGTTAACACGGTTGGGGTTGGTGGCTACAGATTTTGGTACTCATTCCTTTATGATCATGACAGCGACAGAGGCAGGCAGGAGAGGGTGGTCCAGGGAGCCAATAATGGGGCTAGGCAGGTGGTCATCTGAGTGTTACTACAGGTATGTTAGGAACAATGAGGGGAAAGGGTTTGATTGTTAATTAGAATTATGTGCTTACACTATTTTCTCTTTCAGGTTCCTTTAGCTGCTGGCTTGTCAGTGTGGAGGGTTGGACATTCCTTCATAAAGTGGGCGGATTGGGTGACAGAGAAGAGTGCTTTGGTTAGGAATTTGGGTTTTCACAGCAGCTTGTTGTCAGTCGAGTGATTTAGAATGGGAGGCATGGGGTAGAGGGAGTTGTTGCCCTAGTTCAACAGGTTGATGATTAGGAATAGTTTACCAGATATGTCGGTGATACATTTAGGGGAAAATGACATGGTGGTGGAGAAAGGTCTGGCCCTCTTACGATCCATGAAGCAAGATTTAAGAGAGATAAAATCACAATGGTCAGGGTGTTTTGTAGCCTGGACAGAGTTCATTCCCAGGAGGTGTTGAAGAGGTGCATTCAAGCCATCAGCCATAGATAAAGTCAGGAAGAAGGTTAACAGAGAAATGCAGCGTTTCTGTAGCAAGGAGTGTCTAGGCAGACTAGAGCATGTTGACTTAGATTATGAAGAGGTTGAGTCTTTCAGGGACGATGGAGTACATCTGTCGGAGTATGGGATGAGACTATACTTGCTGGAGTTGAGGGAGTTCTTGGTTAGGACTTTGAGGAGACAGGAATGATTTGTCGTTGCCTGGGCGGCAGGAAAAGTCATGTTGGTGCCTTTTTTCTGGTGGCGGTTGGCCCACAAGTTTGCAGGCCTTTACTTAAGGTTATTTTGGTTATTATAGGCTAATCGGGCAGAAAGGCCGGGTCTTAACATACCAACACCGGAAGTCCTGGAGTTAAAAGGTTATGTCATAGGAATATCAAGTTGAGCTCAGGTTAATTGGTTCACTGCTAAACAGAAGGGGAAGTTTCAAATAAGACAATCATTGAAGTTCAATAGGTTATGATGTCAACGTTTGAAGGGTGGCGGGTTTAGGGGAGGAAGATAAGGAATTTAGGTTATTGAATGTATAGTGAGGTTTTAATTCTGCAAGGCTGAGGATGTCATGTGATAGGCACCCATCTCAATAAAGAGGCCTTTTCCACACATACAAATAGTCAGTGGTCTGTAGTGTGCCCCATTTCACCCAATAGGGCTTTGGGGGATAGCCACCCAAAGGGAGGTCTGTTCCCCAGGGTCACTGGGGGAATAGAGGTACAGTCTAGATGACTGGGCTTCTTGGGTTGCATCCGTTAATGATGTAGCCCAAAGGTATTTAGCTCACCATTTTGTTTAGGCAACATTTTTCTTCCTCCCTCTCTCTCCCTATTTTTTGGTTCTTAGTTTCTGAGGAAAGTTTAGGTTGGTTTTGATGGTTCCGCTTAAGGCAGGCTAATTGCAGCAGGTGTGTAAGGGGAAGGAATTGTACTAGATGTCGCTTTGAGACACGTACTAGATAGGGGTGGGTGGCCCATAAGTTTGCAGGCCTTTACCTAAGGTTATTTTGGTTATTATAGGCTAATCAGGCAGATAGGGAGGGTCTTAACAAGCCCACACCGGAAGTCCTGGAGTTAAAAGGTTATGTCAAAGGAAGGCCAATCAGTCAATGAGTTAATTGGGGAAGATTTAGTATCAGTCTCTTACTCCTCCGTGGATGTGGCTATGGCCATGGTGGAACAGACAGGGCCGGGAACTTATATGGCCAAATGTGACATTAAATCAGCATTCTGTTTACTACCTGTACACCCGGGTGACTTTCAATTGCTAGGTATACAATTTAAGGGGTCCTAGTATGTGGATAAAGCCCTCCCAATGGGATGCTCCATTTAGTGTGCTCTATTTGAGTATTTCAGCACTTTCCTGCAGTGGCTTTTCATGCAAGGAACGAGGTCACGAAAAAGTGACACATTATCTCGATTACTTTTTCATGGTCATGGACTCGGTTCCGCAGACTGCCAACGGCTGCTGGTAAGTTTTCATGAGCTCATGGATGACGTGGCCCCAGAGGAAATGGTGGGACCGGTGACCACCATTTCATTTTTAGGAATTGAGTTGGATTCGGTGGCAATGATAGCGTGACTTCCACAAGAAAAGATGTTAGGAATGCAAGTGCTGTTAGACATGAGTCAGACAAGTGCTTTTGGGACACATAAAGTTTGCATGTAGGGTGGCGCAGGCAGGTAGGTTATAGGCAGGAGTGAAGGCAAATCTGCACATGTGGAGGAGCTTCCTGGACTCATTCAATGGCATTCCAATTCAGACACTGCAGGATTTTGATTGGGATGTCCAGATTTTTTTGGATGCATCAGGTGGCATAGGCTTTGGTATGTATTGGCATAGACATTGGTGTGCGGATGAATGGCCGTACTGCTTGAAAAATGGAGGACGAAGTAATACATTTCATGAGTTTTTTCCATTAGTGGTGGCCATCCCATTGTGGGGCTCATGGTTACAGCACAAGAAGGTACTCTTTAAAATGGACAATATGGCTGTGGTGCAGGTGGTTAACAGGCAGTTAGCAAGAGACACTCAGGTCCTTAAGTTGCAGAGAGTATTTGTGCCTGAATGTTTGTGACAGGACATTCTGTTTAAAGCCATGCATTTATCAGGTGTGGACAATGACATTTCACCCAATAGGGCTTTGGGAGACAGCCACCCAAAGGGAGGTCTGTTCCCCAGGGGCACTGGGAGAATAGAGGTACAGTCTAGATGACTGTGCTTGGGCTGCATCCATTAAAATATGTAGCCCAAAGGTTTTTAGCTCACCATATTGTTTAGGCAACATTTTTCTTCCTACCTCTCTCTCCCTATTTTTTGGTTCTTGGTTTCTGAGGAAAGTTTAGGTTGGTTTTGATGGTTCCGCTTAAGGCAGGCTAATTGCAGCAGGTGCGTAAGGGGAAGGAATTGTACTAGATGTCATTTTGAGACACGTACTAGATAGGGGTGGTTGGTCCACAGGTTTGCAGGCCTTTACTTAGGGTTATTTTGGTTATTATAGGCTAATCAGGCAGAAAGGGAGTGTCTTAACAAGCCCACACCGGACGTCCTGGAGTTAAAAGTAAGCCTGGGCGTAGTTCGCGAAGTAGCGCTACGCGAAGCTACGCAAAGTGCAGTTCGCACTACGCGAGCTACGCGTAGCACTACGCGAACTGCGTAGTGCACTGTTCGCAATGATTGCACAGTGCCGGATGCTTGTCCGCACTGTGCAATCATTGAAAACGGCATCTTGCACAGTGCGAGCTGTCTTTTACTGCCGCTCGAGTAGATTTTTACTCGAGCTGCAGCTTTCTCAACGCGGACTGGTAGTTTCTCATCGCGGCGGTCGCGAGCATACGCGACCACTCGCAATGAGAAACCTGACCTCCCCGCGTTGAGAATCTCGCCGGGAGGTTTATTTTCCATGCTCGCGATCGGCAACTTGATGTTGCTGATCGCGAACGAGAAAAAGTCTCGCCGGGATGTCATTTTGCTTGCTCGCGGTCGCCAACTTGACGTTGAGGACCGCGAGCAAGCACAAATGACCGCTGCACTACGCTACGCTACGCTACGCGTGTTTGCACTGTGCTACGTGCAATTCGCGTTGTGCGAAGTAGCGCAAACTTCGCAAACTACGCGAGCGTAGCGTAGTGCTTTGCCCAGGGTTAGTTAAAAGCTAACGTCATAGGAATATCAAGCTTAGCTCAGATTAATTGGTTCACTGCTAAACAGAAGGGGAAGTTTGAAGTAAGACAATCATAGAAGTTCAATAGGTCTTGATGTCGAAATTTGAAGGGTATGTTTATGGGGCGGGTTTAGGGAAGGAGTGTAAGGAATATAGGTTATTGAATGTATAGTGATGTTTTAGTTCAGTAAGGCCTTAGGCCGAGGATGTCATGTGAAATGCACCTGTTTCCATAAAGCGGCATTTCCACGCAAAGAGTCAATGGTCTGTAGTGTGCACCATCTCACCGAATGCAGCTTCCTTCAGTATTACCTGATCAGCACTGAAAAATTTGAATTGTGATTATGAACTGGAATCATTCAGAATTGGATACAAATCCCTATACCCAGAGCCATGGATGACAAATTGATTGAAAATTATGTAATTTGAGACTGCCCTAGACTGCCCTACAACATGCAGATCATCTGAATGATGCCAAAAAGGGAACCGAGCACATGGACATATCGAACTATTGACATATCGGTAGAGGTTGGCGATTGGACTGTTTGTACTTCACACAGTCTTTAAGAGGAATGGATGTGCGGCAATATGGACATAGAACTGAGGGATGAATACTGCATGTACTTTACATAGATTGCATATACAAATCATTTATGATATTCAAGTGAACCCTTGCATGTTCAGTATAATTTGCAATGTGAACTAGATGTACTTGGACTGATATGCCACGCTATGGATATGCATATTATGGATAGCAATACTAATCATATGACATTGGTCTACCAGCTATTTTCAATGGACAAATTGTGCAATATTACATTTAAAAATATTTTTAACATTAACACCTTCTGTCTATATGCTGTTTATTGTTTGATTCCATTTACTCTGGAACAATTTTCAAACAAATGTACTCAAGTGAGAATCGGGAATCTTATAGTTTGCAGCATTGTGGCTATAACCTGTACATTGGGGTGAAAGACAAAATTATTGAAATAGTGATTTATGAACAGATTTACTGTTCTTTCACACAACGCAACACAGCAAGGCAACTTGCTGTGCTGAATTGCTTGAAAGGGAAAGGGAAGAAATGCTCTATATTTACAAAGATATGGAGAATTCCTGCTCTCTCCTAGTGGTGGAGCACTGTGTGCTGTCTAGCGCGAATGCAGACACCCTTGCATCATAGTGCAAGGGTGCCTGCATTATGGACAAGGATGCTTTTTTGTGCTGGAAGGAATACCTTCCTACACAAAAACAATCCTTAAAGTCGTTTTCCTCTTTCTATGCTTGCTAAATTCTGTAACAAGTAGAAATAAAGATATTTCTCCTTGTTACGCCTGGTTCAGGAAGGCATAGCATTTTGGTGCAATCCCAGGTTTACTCACCTTAGAATATCTGGGACTACATCAAAACCCATGGGTGGATGCATGGGCATGCCTATGCTCCACCTGACGCCAAGTAGTGCAAGGCAGCAAGATGCGCTGCGTTGCATTATTTTCTATTTACTAAACCAAGCAAAAACACACACAGTATATATGTATTACATAGTGGTGGTCACCACTGTGTAGTTATAGTTAGGTCTGAAATTCCATAGGAAGAGCATTTTTTCGTTTTTGCTAATAATGTTGGCAACATTTGAGGAATCTTCACAAAACTTTCCCAAAAATAAGTTCATACACCTCAATTACTGCCATTTGTAGTAACATTTACACCAACAACAAAACATGAGCTGCTACTGTTCATGGTGTTTTGTTAAATGTGTTCTTGCAGCAATATTTGATTCAAGGAAGAATTTTGCCCTAAAAGATAGCATGAAATGACAGATCTGAAAGAGACACGTTAGTGATAGACTCCTTACCTTAGAATATCCCCAGGCGTCAGACTGGATCCGGAAAGTTTTTCATCAGCAATACCCCTGCGCGTCAGTAGGCGTCGTCGTACTGCTCCGCGTACGTCGCTGGCGTCGTGGTCGCCGAGATGACGTCATGGGAGCTATTTAGACGCGCCCACGTGCGCTGACGTCAGTTCTTTCTTTTTCCACGCCAGCAGCGCAGATCCGAGAGAGAGCAGTACCCCTAGTTAAAAGTTTTAACTTGGTAATTGTTTGTCGAGTAATCGACTCTGGTGCAGTAGGGATGCCCGGGTTTAAATCTTGTGGGGCCTGCCGCCGCAACATGTCGGTAGCGGACCCGCACGACATGTGTCTCTTCTGCTTGGGGCACGCCCATGACCCCGAGGTGTGCCCCGATTGCCGGGCCATGGCGCCGAAAGCTTTGCGGGAGCGTTCCCGAAAGTTGTTGGAGGCCCAGCAGTCAGCTCCGCGTCGATCAAGGTCCCGCTCCCGTGGGAGGTCGAGAGACCGGTCGCGGAGCCGCTACCTTCGCTCGTCGGACTCGGGGACAGGTAAGTCACGGCGCCATAAAAAATCAAAGAAGCGACGTCGTTCGTCTTCTACCCCTCACCGGTCCCAGGACGTGGTGGAGGGGGTGGGGGGTCACTCCCCCGCAGCTCCGCTGGAGCACCCGTTGTTGCCTGTGGCCTACCCATCCTTTCTGGGCCCGCACGCGACGTCGGAGGAGATATAGGTCTTCCTGTCGGCCATGGGCCGTTTATTTGCCCCATCGGGTCCCTCCGGAGCGCCTTGTGGCCCTGCAGACCCGTTGGGCAGGTCTGCCCCCGTGCCGCCGCCTTTGGCCTCGGCTACGCCGGCAAAGTACCCTGCGGCGCCACCGGCTCTGGCCACGACGCCGGTGCCGGATCCGGCCTTGGCGCCGGCATCGGCGTTGGATCCGGCCTCGGCACCGCAACTGATGCCGTATGGTGCTGAACCAGAATTGGTCTCTTACCCCCCGATTCAAATTCTTGGTACAGAGTTTCTCCCATGTCCCCGGGCACCTCGTTCTTACCGGCCAACACCGGTAACTGAAGGAGAGTACTGGGAGAGGTCTGAGGACCCTCTTGCGGCTCAATGCGAGAATGAGCCTGAATGGGAAGAAGACCTGGAGGGTCCTGTGGATCTGGATTTCTCTCCACACCCTGGCACACTGTCCCCTTCTTCTGT
The DNA here is from genome assembly GCA_963921515.1 of Calotriton arnoldi. Classification (NCBI taxonomy): domain Eukaryota; kingdom Metazoa; phylum Chordata; class Amphibia; order Caudata; family Salamandridae; genus Calotriton; species Calotriton arnoldi. The sequence goes on along the minus strand of CAWUFW010004342.1, from coordinate 813,474 downwards.
GGCTACGGAGGAGGTGGGGACTTTTTCAGTGGTGCTGCGTAGGGCGGCTCAGGCTCTTAACCTTGAGCTCCCTTCTGTGCCTATGAGAACGAATCTTCTGACTGAGGTGCTGCAGCCAGCGTCCTCCTCTGCGGAGCCGCTACTGCCCTTCAATGAGGCACTCACTGATGTCCTATTGAGCACCTGGGGCAAGCCTAACACAGGGGTTCCTGTGGATAAGGGGGTGGCACGCCGTCATCGCCTGGCACCGGGCGACCCCAGCTTCCTCACGCAACATCCAACACCTGAGAGTCTGGTTGTCCAGGCCTCTGCCTCTCCGAGCGCATTCCCTTCTGCTCCCCGGATAAGGAATCTAAGAAGCTGGAGCAGTTTGGAAAAAAGATCTTCACTTCTGCCAGTTCAGGGTTGCGGGCGGTGAATACAGCGTGCCTGTTGGGCCGCTATTCACATTCCGTATGGGACACCGTGGCACAGGTGCTTCCTCAGTGCCCGGTGGAGGCTCGGGCGGTGCTCTCCCAGGCTGTTACGGAGGGGAGAGATGCTGCAAAATTCACCATCCGTTGTGGACTTGACACAGCAGATTCCCTCGGCAGGGCGCTTTCCACAACGGTGGCGCTCCGTCGTTACGCTTGTCTCAGAACCACTGGCTTCTCCGGGGATGTCCAAAACACCCTGTTGGACATGCCTTTTGTTGGCACACGCCTGTTCGGTGACAAGGCGGATAGTGCCCTGGAACGCTTTAAGGACTCTCGGGCTACGGCCCAGTCCTTAGGTCTCGCCACCACACGCACTCCCACGGGGTCTGCTTTTCGCTCCTTTCGAGGGCAGGGTCGAGGCGTCCAAACGCGTTCCTTTCAGAGCCGCCGGCCTGCACAGCAGCAGTCTCAGCGTGGCCGAGGTTGGGGGGCCTGCCGAGGTGGGTCACGGGGCCAGCGGGCGGGTCAGTCCATCGCCGCCCCCGCCGCCGCTGCCTCCAAACCTTCCTAGTCTGGTCTTTCAGGCCCACCAGATGCCAGTGGGTGGCAGGATTCGCCATCACCTCCCCCACTGGCGCACCATCACTTCAGACAGGTGGGTTCTGCAGATAGTCCGAAGGGGCTATTCCCTCCCCTTCCAGTCTACCCCTCCAGCCATGCCACCTCAGTGCCACCGCATGTCGGGGTATCACTTGGCACTTCTCCAGCAGGAAGTCGCGGCCCTCTTAGCCAAGGGGGCCATCGAGCGCGTTCCGACGCCAGAAGTAGGTTGTGGTTCTTACTCCCACTACTTCGTGGTTCCAAAGAAGGACAAAGGTCTGCGTCCTATCTTAGACCTCCGGAACGTCAATCGCTTCCTCCGGAAGGAGAAGTTCAAGATGCTCACGCTTGCTCAGGTCTTGTCTGCCCTAGACCCGCAAGACTGGCTGGTAGCGTTGGACTTGCAGGATGCTTATTTTCATATTCCCATCCTGCCTGCCCACCGGCGTTACCTACGGTTCACGGTAGGCCACGAGCACTTTCAGTTCACCGTACTCCCTTTCGGCCTTACCAGCGCCCCTCGGGTGTTCACAAAAGTGATGGCGGTGGTCGCAGCTCATCTGCGCAGATCGGAGGTTTCAGTCTTCCCCTATCTCGACGACTGGCTGTTGAAGGCGGGATCGCCCCAGGCAGTCGTCTCCCACCTCCAGACTACAGCCAACCTCCTGCATTTGCTGGGGTTTTCCATCAACGTGCCGAAGTCACACCTGATTCCCTCTCAAAAGCTCCTCTTCATCGGAGCGGTTTTGGACACGGCGCAGTTCCGGGTTTATCCTCCCAAACAGCGAGTCCGGGACATTCGGGCAATGATTCCGATCTTTCAGCCCTGGTCCTGGGTGTCGGTCAGGAAGACCCGGAGGCTACTGGGCCTCATGGCCTCCTGCATCCTGCTGATCAATCATGCCAGATGGCATATGCGGGCTCTGCAGTGGGACCTGAAGTTCCAGTGGACGCAGCATCAGGGGAATCGGTCCAATTACATCCACATCTCGGAGGGCACTGCACAGGACTTGCAGTGGTGGCTCACGTACCAGCATTGGGTCAGCGGCAGATCCCTCTCCCTTCCCCAACCAGAGCACACAGTGGTGACGGCCGCGTCCCTCCTGGGATGGGGCGGCCACATGGGAGAGGCGGAGATCAGAGGCCTCTGGTCTCTGGCGGAGTCCAAGCTCCATATCAACCTTTTGGAGCTAAGGGCGATCCTACTTGCACTGAAAGCATTCCTTCCCTCTGTCAAGGGGAGAGTAGTGCAGGTGTTCACGGACAACACCACCGCCATGTGGTACTGCAACAAGCAGGGCGGGGTGGGGTCGTGGACCCTTTGTCAGGAGGCTCTACGTCTCTGGACGTGGCTGGAACGTCAAGGCATTTCCTTGGCGGTTCAACACCTGGCAGGTACCCTAAACGCCAGGGCGGACGAACTCAGCCGCAGGTGCATGTTGGATCACGAATGGCGTCTTCACTCAGAGGTGGCACAAGGTCTCTTTCAACAGTGGGGAGAGCCTTGGTTAGATCTATTCGCCACCGAACAGAACGCGCAATGTCAGCAGTTCTGCACGTTGGAGTTTCCAAGGCGGCACTCGCTCGGCGACGCTTTTCTTCGCGAGTGGAGTTCCCGTCTATTGTACGCCTTTCCGCCTATACCACTTCTACCCAGAGTGCTGAAGAAGATCAGACGCGACCGGGCTCAAGTCATTCTTGTGGCGCCGGACTGGGCTCGAAGAGTTTGGTATCCCGAGCTACTCAGTATGAGCGTGGATCCCCCGATCCGGCTGCCTCTTCGGGAGGATCTCCTGTCACAGCACCAGGGGACGGTCCTCCACCCGAACCTGTCCAGCCTCCACCTCCTTGCGTGGAGATTGAGCTGTGACAGCTGATTCCATTTGACTTGCCTCCTGAAGTCTGTAATGTCATTCTGGCAGTCAGGCGTCCCTCCACTAAAATGGTATACGCCTGTCGGTGGAACAAATTTGTGGCTTGGTGTGCAGCAAAAGCTGTAGATCCTCTTGCTGCCCCTCTTTCTTCTCTCTTTGGCCCAGCAGGGCTCTTCTCTGGGCACTATCAAGGACTACCTTTCTGCTCTTTCAGCCTTTCTTAGGCTGCCTGATCAGCCCTCTCTTTTCAAGTCCCCTGTTGTTAACAGATTTCTCAAAGGCATTACTCACCTTTTCCCTCCTGTTCCTTTTGTCATGCCTCAGTGGGACTTGAACCTGGTTCTCACATACTTAATGTGCGCTCCCTTTGAGCCTCTTCATAACTGTCCTTTGCAGTTATTAACTTTGAAAACTGTGTTCTTGGTGGCCATCACTTCCGCTCGGCGGGTGAGTGAGCTCCAAGCTCTTTCCTGTAAACCTCCTTTCCTGGCGGTTCATCCGGACAAGGTGGTTCTTCGACCACGTCCCTCCTTTCTACCAAAAGTAGTCTCTGCCTTTCATCTCGGGCAAACTGTGACTCTGCCCACTTTCTTTCCGCCTCTGCACCCTTCAAGAGAGGAGGAGAGGCTCCACCGTCTGGACCCAAAACGTGCACTTTCGTTCTATCTCAACCGCACACAGCAGTTCCGGGTGGATGACCAGCTCTTTGTTGGCTACGTGGGCGCCAAGAAAGGCCGGGCTGTGCACAAGAGGACTATCTCACGATGGGTTGTCTTGTGCATTAAAGCCTGTTACTCTCTGGCTAAAAAAGAGCCTCCGGTTGGGCTGCGCGCCCATTCTACCAGGGCGACAGCAGCTACTACAGCATTGGGACGCGGTGTCCCCCTGCAAGACATCTGTCAGGCGGCCACTTGGGCCTCGTTGCATACTTTCACAAAGCACTATTGCCTTGACAGTCAAGTCCGGAGAGACGGCTTCTTTGGCCGGTCGGTTCTCCGTGACTTTCTGGTGTGATTTCACTTCGCAGACCCACCACCGGGGATGGTATTGCTTGGGTATGTATTCTAAGGTAAGGAATCTATCACTAACGTGTCTCTTTCAGATGCACAAGTTACTTACTTGTGTAACGATATATCTGTAAGAGACATTAGTTAGTGATAGATTCCTTACCGCCCGCCCATCCTCCCCGTTCTGCGAACTGTTCTCTAGGGTTCAGGTCATCCCTTTCAGGGCCCTAGTACTATTGCACCAGTCGGTCTCTGGCATGGCTCTGCGCTCCTGGCGCGGAAAAGTTGTGTACAGAACTGACGTCAGCGCGCGTGGGCACGTCTAAATAGCTCCCATGACGTCATCTCGGTGATCACGACGCCAGCGACGTACGCGGAGCAGTACGACGACGCCTACTGACGCGCAGGGGTATTGCTGACGAAAAACTTTCCGGATCCAGTCTGACGCCTGGGGATATTCTAAGGTAAGGAATCTATCACTAACTAATGTCTCTTACAGATATATCGCTACACAAGTAAGTAACTTGTGCATTTGCATTTCGTGTAATTACGCAGAATTTCACATCTATTGCCGAAATGTCATGTAAGTATGCAGAAGCGAATTACGCAAATTTACACATCCCTACTCACTAGAATTTGTGTGGAGCACTGTATTAGAGCTAGTTTATATGGGTATTGTAGCCCAGGAGCATGCAAATTAATATGTCACACACGGAGCTCTGGATTTTACACCTTTATTCCTCCACATACAATCACACTCTGTTCTCTGATGACATCATAACTGTTAATAACCACACCTTAACACTTCACAGCCAGTTATGTACTTCCTCTGTTGAGTCCACCTGTTGCTTGAACATGAAATACTTTGAAAAAACAAGAGACAAGAGGCGTTTGTCAAAACAGGAACAGTCCGTTTAATTAAATAATGCGTCCGGGAGCACAGTCACCGGCATAGGGTCTGAGGACTGTTTCAATTTACAATTGGTCTAACGTAGATTTTTATACAGTTCATTGAACGTAATATAATGTTTCTGGTGATCTTTTTTTTGGTAAGGAATATGCACCTCTGTCTTTGGAGCTATAAATTAAGGTATTGGATGAGGAATCCAGGTGGGCCTGGACCTTGCGTGGACACAATGCAGCCAGTGGGTAACGTGTCCAGATGTCCATCATGAGGAGCGCGTGATCACTGTGTGTACTGTGTGATGTGTCCTGATTGGCTAAGTGTTCCTAACTTCATGTGGCATCTGACTCTATGATGTTTTGGGAATGGGCACACCCCTCCGGCCATGTGTGCTTTATTGGGGCCAATCTCACTAGACCATTGTGGTGTATCTACGCCTATCTGTGGGAGCGATCTGGTATTTCCTGTTCACAAGTTTGTCTGCAGGCTGCGTGCCACCCTACATGTGATCTGTCAATCAGTGACCTCGGACCTGTGTCTCAGGGCCTGCCTAACTATGTATTTTTGCGTTGAGGTTGATGTGGAGTTCACAATGGGCAAATAGGTAAATAAAGGTGCGATTTCGTTTTTATACATGAATGTATTGTTATTCATATTGTCATCAACTTTTTCAATAATAACACACCCAAAACCGCAAGGGTCCTAGCACACATAGCTCATGAAAAAGTACAAACAACAGTTACATTATATTTCTTTGATAAGTAGTCGAGGCCCTATCACAAGTCGGTCAGATCAAGTGGCATGAAGTGGTTGAGGTGTACTCGGTTCATGCACCTCTGGTGCAGGTTCTGATGCTTGATTTGGACTGTCAGGTGGGACGGCCTCATTTGTAAGTGCAGGAGCCGTCGATCGCAGAGGTAGTTGCTTAAAGTGTGACGGGTCCTATGTGATGTACTGTCTGGGACAATGGGCCATCACCATATGTCCTTTGTACGTCACAACCCTAAGAGGGTAGACAGCGAATGGAGTGTCTGTTTTCCACTTTTGCTTCTGCTTCACCAGGACTAAGTTACCTTCATGGAATACTGTCTCTTGGGCTCTCCAACACTGAGCGGTGTACGTTTTCAATTTGCACTTTTGAGAAGTGTTGGTGACTGAACCTTTTCAGCGCTCATGAAGCGCTCTACTATCCATTGTGGCAGTATGGTTTCGATGGCTCTCCCAAATAGCAAAGTGGCTGGACTTTTCTCCGTTGTGGAGTGCGGAGTTAAACGACAGGTACGGAGGACATGGCACAGGGCTTGCTTTAATTCAATCCCCTCCATTGATGTTCGCTGAACGACTCTTTTGAGGGTACCCATGAATCTTTCCACAATACCTTTTGCTTGGGGCCACAGAGGTGTACTCTTTTGATGCTTGATATTCATTCTGACTAGAAACTCTCTGAATTCTTTGCTGTTGAATGGCAGACCATTGCCAGATTTAAGAATGGCAAGGATACCCCATGCTGCAAAGATGTTGTCCAACCACTAAATTAACTTGTCATGGGTTGTTGATGATAACTCCTCTGCAAATGGGAAACGTGAATACTCATCAATGACTACCATGAGATGATGTCCATTTCCTAAGGGCCCAAATAAAACAACTGCAACTCTTTCCCAAGCCTGTGTCGGAATGCCAGACATTGTCAATGGATGTTGCATCACTTTGGGGGGAAAGGTAGTTGCAAAGGTGGCCCTTCTTTATTTCCCTCTCAACTCGCTCATCTAAGCTGCACCTGATAATATAGAGGATGCTCTTGTTAAATATAATTCTGCTGTCACCTGCGCTATCGACCAACTCGCACCATCGAAATCACTTCCTAACTCCTCTAAGCGTCCCCAGACTGCTTGGTTTTCCCCTCAGCTCCGAGCTCAAAAACAACTATGCAGAAAACACGAAAGACGCTGGCGTAGCACCCATGATGAGAGGGATAAAGATCGATACATGGTCACTCTCTCTGGCTACCACAAAAACAAAGGCCGCACGGAAAGCTCACATCGCATCTCAGTTAGCCCAGGCTGGAAACGCTCCCAAAACCCTCTACCGAATCCTTCAGTCCTTCATCAACCCTAAGGCTTGTGATAATCTAGAGGCCCCCTCACAATCTCTTTGCAATGACATCGCACAATATTTTTCGCAGAAAATAGAGCTTATCTACGATAAAATTGTCTCGTCAGGGAGCCAGCCTTCGGTCATCATGGCATTCGACCAGCCAGAACAAGCAAACCCCCAGCTGTTAGAGAGTTTCCCCCATGTGACCTCGGTAGATGTAGAAACATTGCTTTGTACCGTAAAATCTGGCTCCCCCCTAGATACTATCCCGGTCAAAGTCATAGCCTCCTTGTCCAGTCAACTGTCCCCATCCATAGAGTTTCTTCTCAATCTCTCTTTGAGAGAGGGTCATGTTCCTCTGGAATGGAAAGCAGCACAGGTTATGCCTATCCGTAAGAACACCAAGGCTCCTCTGACGGATCTTTCCAATCTCCGTCCCATCTCGCTACTCCCCCTCCTGAGCAAATTATTAGAGAAGCATATTAACAAACATCTGTCCAACCATGTCGAGCTCACTGGCAGTTTAGATCCTTCCCAGTCAGGCTTCAGGCCCAAATACAGCACAGAATCAGCCCTGCTAGCGGTCACAGATAACATCAGGATGACCTTAGACAGGGGTCAATCTACGATTCTGGTGCTGTTGGACCTTTCTGCCGCGTTCGACACGGTTTCGCATCAGATATTGCTCAGGAGACTGGAGGAGATTAGACTCAGAGACTCTGCCCTCCAGTGGATGACGAGTTTTTTATCCTCTCGTTCCCAGACCGTCAATCTTGGCCCTTATCGTTCATCTATGAAACTGACCAAGGGAGTACCTCAGGGCTCCTGCCTGAGCTCCACCTTGTTTAATATCTATGTTGCTCCCTTGGCCAACCTCCTTAGGACTTGTGGTTTCATTCCCATTTCTTACGCTGATGATACGCAGCTGCTATTTCCTTTTGACAAATTTACTCCATCTGTGCAGTCGGCCTTCTCTTCTGGTATGAGGGCTATCTCAAATTGGATGAGATGTAATTTCCTCCAATTTAATGTTGGGAAGACTGAGATCTTGCTCTTTGGAGATGCCCCTCTATTGTGGACTCCTGAATGGTGGCCGGTGGACCTCGGCGCTCCCCCTGCCCCTTAGTCCCTTGTTAAGAACCTTGGTTTTCGCCTGGACTAGGCTCTCACTTTGAAGGAGCACGCTGCTCAGACAGCTGGCTCCTGCTTTCACACGCTGGGCCTACTACGCCAAGCCTTTCCCTTGCTTCCTGACTCAACTCGGAAGACTTTGACGCAGGCACTCATACTAAGCCGTCTGGACTACTGCAATGGCCTCCTGGTCTCAGCCAATGAGTCCTTGCTCTGTAGATTGCAGGTGATCCAGAACACTGCGGCGCGACTGGTCCTTAATGCCCCCCCGAGGACTGCTTCCCGCCCTCTTCTTCGTCAGCTTCACTGGCTTCCAGTACGCGAGCGGGTTAAGTTTAAAGTTTGTTGCACTGTTCACAAAGCTATATACAATCTCGGCCCCGCCTATCTTGCCGAGAAATTTACGCCGTACATGCCCTCTAGGTCCCTCCGCTCTGGATCTAAATCCCTTCTTGTGGTCCCCGAGTTAGGAAAGCCAGGCTGGGTGGGAAGGCACTCTCCCACCTTGGCCCTCTTTACTGGAATCAGCTCCCCATGCAATTGAGACAATGCCCCGACCACCTTCAATTCAGAAAGCACCTTAAGACCATCCTTTTCTGTTTCTGATTATGTTCTAGTTTCTTAGCTTTTCTTGATGCCTGTCTGAAGCGCAGAGATACCCCTCCGGGGTCGATTCAGGCGCTATATAAATAAATAAATAAAATAAAATAAATAAAAATAAGCGCAGGAATTACACTTGGTCTCTTAGGGCTCTTTTGAAAGCTACAATGCCACGATGTCCTTCATTTGCTACTTCAATGACCTGTTGTCTTAGGCTCTCAGGTATGACAATCCTCAAACTTTTCATTACAAATCCTTCCTTGGTCACGGATAGTTCATCTTGTACATTTTTGAAGTTTTCGAAATTCAACATCCTCAGCAAGAGGTTGAAAACTCCTTTTCCAGGATTGAGTTGAAATGATGTCTTTGAGGGCAAGCATGTTCTGGTTAGCGGTGGTAGCAGCAATAATCTGTTAAATGGATAGGGCTGCTGGCGTACTGGACTTCAGAATGAAGTTAATGTACTCCTCAGCTGTTGAACTATGACGATTTAGCGGTACTCGTGAAAAAGTAGGCAGCAAGGTTTTGGTCTTTACCTAGCTTATGTACAATTGCATAGTCGTGCTCTTGCAGTCTCAAAGCACCTCTCAATGCGAGGGGGCTCCTTGGCTTTCGGATTTCCAAAAATGGTGAGCAGCACTTAATGATCTGTTATGATAGTGAAAAGATTTCCGTATAGAAACACATGAAAATGTTCACAGGCCCACACTACAGCCGGGCTCTCCTTCTCCGGCTGAGAATAGGTGCGTTCTGTGTCAGACAAACTTCGACTTTCATAGACCACAATGTGTCTCTGGGCATTCAGATGACCATTATGTTGAGCAAGGATTGCCCCCAGCTCCACCGGGCTTGCATCTACTGAGATCTGAGTCTGTAGTTTGGGGTCAAAGTAGGCCATCTCAGTTGCATTCTCAATTGCATGTTTTATTCTTTTGAAGCTTTGGTCACATTCATCAGACCATTTGAACGGGGCATTTTATTTTGTCAATTCTCTCAATGGAGCACTCACCGTGGCGAAATTACAAATGTATGTTGAGCAATAATTGGCCATGCCTAAGAAGGATTGTCGTATAGTGACATGGTATGGGGGGCAAGTAGGCCGATAGCAGTGGCTGCTGGCAGGAAACGGGGTGGCGCTACAGGGGTGTGTTTAAAAAAAAAGCAACAAAAAAAAACATTTACCTGTTTCCGCGGCTGCCGTCTGTTCTTTCTCTTCCTGTCAAGTCCGGAACCAGGAAGCACCCGGGCTCTCCTAATCCAATCACAACGCTGCAATGCAGCTTTGTGATTGGTTCCCCTAAGCCAATTGCAACGCTGCTATACAGCGTTGTGATTGGTCTGAGCGCCGTGGTTCGGTGCTCAGATAGGGACTGGGGGACTGGGGGACTGGGGGACTGGGGGCCTGGGCAAGTTCCCCACCAGACTGTGTAATGCAGCCTGGTGGGGAACATGCTAAGTGTGCATGACGCTTTGGCCGGGCCAAGACGGCTGGCCAAGCAGTCATGCGCACTTTGAGAGTGTTCACTCACCACTCCTCCCAGGCTCCGATGACAGCCCACCCCTGCCCTAACCCAGCCCCGTAGCAAAGAAAAATAAAATAATAATAACAAAGTTATTATCATTTTATTTTTATTTTTTCTGCTCTCAGAGCAGTGGGGCGACGCTCTCCCACCTAAGCGGAGGAGCCGCCCCTGCCCGATAGTGCTTTCATTTTATGAGGGTCAGGAGTCATTCCCCCATCAGAAAATATGTGCCCAAAGAATTTAAGTTTGGTCTTGTGAAACTCACACTTTGCTGTGTTCAGAGTGAGACCTGCATCACATAGTAACTGGCACACTTCTGTAAGAGCCTTGTCATGCTCCTTTTCTGTTACGCCAAACACCAGTATATCATCACTGTAGTTAAAAGCATTCATAAAAGGATGTATTATTTGACGCATAACATCTTGAAATATTTCTGCAGCTGATGATACTCCAAAACGCAACCTTTTCTATTTGAACAAGCCAGCATGATTCGATAAAGTAGTGATGTACCTGCAATTCTCTTCCAACTTGAGTTGATGGGATCCCTTGTTCAGGTCAAGACAGAAGAAGACGTTGGCGCCATTCAGCTGCATGATCATGTCTGCCGTGAGTGGACCAGGATTTCTTCTCTCTCGATCGCTCTGCTGGTCTGGCGCATATCAGCGCTGATGTGCACTGCACACCTTACTATCCTTTTTTGGCACCAACATTATGGGAGACAACCATGGCTTAGGACCAGTGAAGCGCTCAATAATGTCATGTTTCAATAGCATTCCTAATTCTTTCTCAGCAGCATCTAGCAAGTGGAAAGCGACTCTGCATTGCCACTGGGCAACAGGGCAAATGTCCTCATTGATGTGAAGTCTCATTTTCATCGTCTTCAGCCTGCCTAGGCCATGGAATAATGACGAGAAGTGACTCACAACTTCAGATTGAGTGTGGAGGTTGTAATCAAGAGATATTTGTCCCATGTCAGTAGGCAATCACTGGACAAAGCTCCTTGAAGAACATGAATTTTCGCTTGCACAGATACTGCTTTATGTTTCAATGTCACAGTGAGGGACCCTTGACTTTGCAATGGTTTAGAAGCAGCACATAAATATACTTTCATCTTTGACAGGTTGAGGCGCAGCACAGTAGTTAGGCTGTTGAACTTTTCAGCAGGCATGATGTTTTTCGATGCACTACTGTCTATAATAAAGGTTATAGGATAATCATTGACCTTTATTGTGACCTTGGGGCAATGTCCAAATGACTTCTGTTGTTTTGTTTGGTGGCTTGCTTTTGTCATTTGTTCTTCTGTGCAAGCAGCTGGTGGAGTGCAAAACTGCCCACTTTTTACACATCACTAAAACCTAAAACCAACTGATATCTGACAAACAAAATGAACGTTCACTTTGCTCATGAGTCCTACGTGTCATAAGTGATTCATGCACATGTTGCATTTGACACTGTTGTTGCAGGAGAATCTTTACTGTATAATTTACAGTTCTCATATAGAATGTTTACTAATGTTGTAAGTAATACTTTTGAACATTTAATTTAGGAACCGTCTTTACTAAATAAGAGCTGCATTTAATAAAATAATCTAGAAACAATCATTCGATGTTGATAAATAAAGTGACAGACATGCAATAATAAAACATATATGCTTCATTGCAACTAAATGGATTTACAGTTATAACGTGTAAAGATAAAAACTAGTAGATGTGTAATTGTGAAAAAAAATCCTCTTTATTTCACTGCTAAACATCACTCATGATTCCTAAATGTGTGCTATATAGTCAGTGTAACTTTTAGGAATATTGTTCTTAGCTCTCAATTATCCTTCTATGTGTAGGATCCTAACATAGGTAAACTACAAAAATTATTGAATGTATGTATTAATGTTACATGTATGTACTTTAAATGTAGTTCTCATTTATACCTACTACTGTCCAGTTTGATTGCTTATTGTGTGGTCTACGCAATATGAACAAAAACTACTAAAGAATTATTATAGCCGTATATGTTGAAATGTGCGTACGTATATTAAATATGCATCATTGATTTAATGTTAATCAATCAATCAAGATTCTTTATTTCGCAATGTTTTCAAAGCATATAAAGTACACAAGAAAGTAATAACATTAAAAAAATACATTTATATAAAATAATTAATAGAAATGGGAAAAAAGTCATATTTAAGATCCAAGGTTAAATACAATTTAAAAAAAAACAAGAAAAAAACACAATCGAATTTTTTTAATGTGCATAGTGCCATCACAATTAATTAATAAATACACCATTGCTATCCTCAGGTCTCCCATTCTATGTTGACTCTCCTATTTTAAGGGAAGACCAGAGAAACTAGGCCGTAGCATAACATACAATTGGCTCATTCAGTGTTTTGATAAAGGGCTGGAGAGCCAAGCTCCATAGCACGTGTGCATACCCTCCACCAGGCACCTCTCGCATGGGAAGCATGGGTACATTTTCATCGTCCTCCTGTGTGCCTGATGGAGGCATTTGTATCCTGACTTTCCTTGTCTCCTTTTTCTTTGACCATCTAGCTTCCCACTTATCCAGATCATTCAATTTCTGTGCATATGGTATCAATTCTCTAATCTGTAATTTAATTTCAGGTGGGTGCATGTTTGCAATGTCTTGGTCACTAAAGCTCAACCTGTAGCTTCTCTGTAGGACTTTGGATCTTTGGATGTGGATCCCATGTTTCTGAGCTAGTTCTGCAAGTCTATCATGAGCCTGTCCTGCACACCTCATGATGTCTTTACATAGTTTATAATAGTTCATCCTGATAAACCTCTAATCAAGTCGGACTAAGAGTTCCAACTATCTTTCTTCTAAGTCTAACTTCAACCTTGCCACATTCATGACCCCCCCATCTCTCTCACAGTAGTTTGAGCAGTAGCTCCTCCATTCGTTCCATGACTTCCACTACTTGCAGAGGTGCCTATACTTCTAAGCCAGTCATTAAATTCTCGAGTAGAAAGACCAGGTTGTTCCACTGGAGTATTTAGAATTATTTATCCAGTGTAGGTACCACTGCTTAAGGCAGGCGGTGAATGCGAAAGGGACATGTCAGAAGCTGGCGTTCCCGTGGGCATTTCTGCCCTATTGGGATTGTAATTTAACATTGATAGGACACTTGAGTTGGGCTTGAAAAAGGGTGACGGTCTTTGGGTACACCTTCTGGACCAGTCAAGCACTGTCTGATTCAAAGCAGGGGTTGCATTGAAAACACCTGAAGTGTTCACTTGTATCAGAACCATGACAGTCAGGAGAACTTGTCTCAGCACTGAACCTGTCGAATTGTCAGTTACAGCGGTTGTCCCAGTAGGAGCAGACAGAGTATGTGTAGCATTTGTTGTAGCTCCAGGCTTATATAATGGGACTACAGGACCTATAGTGACAGGAACCATCAGTGCATCTGGAGGATGTAGAGCATGTGGAAGGAACTGTCGTCACTGAATTTTCTCTGACTAAATTTGGGTTCACACTGAATAGCGCAGAAGGGGCATCAAAGATTCCACCAACAGGTGCACTACTCGGTCCAGCAATTGGAATCTCATTATATGGAGGTGGACGATTTAACAACAGTTTGGTCACAAAATTCTCATCTAAATCACTGTCACTATCCTCAGTGTTATTCTTTGTCTCTTCTGTCTCTCTATGCTTTTTCTTTTCTTTGAGTTTACCCTTTCCTTCTCCTTCAGTTGTCAGTACAGGATATAATCGGGTTCCCTCAATTATATCAATTCTCCAGGTTTTCTGTTGTGCATCCCACCTAGCATCCACACAAGTGTGTATGGCTTTCTAAACTATCCCCTGATACCTCTCTCTCTCCTTAAGATGAGCAACATGTTCCCAAGCATTAAGTGCTTCATATGAGGTAAGTCGAGGAGGCGGTTTCATTTTGTACAATTTTCTCCCTAAGTTCTCAATAATTCTCAAATTGAATGTTCCGTAACAGGAAAACTGTAATGCACCATCTTTCTCTGTAATCTTATGCCATTGTGCGAGTTAAAGGCATGTATGAAAGCCCTCACCTGTCACCCTAATGCGAGCTGGCATACCTTCCGGTGGTGTTTCTTCTCCTTCTCTAATGGGCACAGTAACATTGTCACATGTCCCGTGCAGGCCCATTGCCGTTTTCTCTATGTTAGCATGAGTAAGCTGCAGTCCTTACTTTGCTTTGCACACGTTACTATACACACGTATTTTGCTTTGTGCCACTCTGTACTTTCACACAGAACTTACTGTTATTTTGTGTTCTGTATTTTCCTGGGATTTAGTCTGAACACCGTAGACAAGGTCAAACAACAATGCCACTTGTTATTCTGTTTTGTTCAGGCTCTAGCACATAGACAAAACACACACATGCAGCTGTTGCTTGGGAACATGTACTCTTTGTCATATAGGTATGCACAGACATGCAAATACACAGACGAGATTGCGACTACACCTTAAATGTAGAGCCTTCATCTGCTATATAATCAAAAGAGGGAGGAAGAAGCTTTGATCCATTCAGCTTCCTGTCAGAGGTCAATAATCAAGGGGGGAATGGATCACTTGTACCTGTAATACCAGGGTCAGGTGTGGTAACCAACATAAAAACCCTCAATCACGTACAGGAGTGAAAAGCGGTATATCTTGATTCTCCGCTTCTAGAGACGTGAAAGCATCATCATTGGGTCTTTCTAATAAAATGCTTTCCTCCACCTGGAGGTTGGACCACTGGTTTTGACAGTAGTGACCAGAAATAGGGTAGAAAAAGTGAAGTGAACAGAAAAACTAAAGTGAGCTAAAATAGCTTCGCTCTCCCTCCTAAACAAACTTTATTCGGAAGGAGTGGTGGCAAGGTTAAAAACAAGGTGGTGCTTCTATAGAAATGTTACTGTTCTATAGCACCGTGCAGTTCTTGTGAAGGTCGCTAATATTATAAGCACCCTAAAGGGGTGGTTTTCTGACTCACCCTTCTTCTTGGTCACAGGTCAGTGGTACCTGTAACTTAATGATGCCGAAGTGCAGCTTCCACGGGGGACCGGCGGGCGCAGAGTCCTGTAGCTGCAGGCCCTCGGGTTCTCGCCCGCTCCTGTGACCGTGCCCCCATTTCATTTTTACGTAGGTCCTGAAGAAAGCCCTCCGACCCCTCCTGGGCAAAAATACGGGGCTGAAACATGTCACCCCTGAGTAGCGCTTGTGTTTGTCCACAATACCCTCACACTGTTGCAGGGAGATATCTGTGGTGCAGGGGATTTACCTCCTCAGTTTGTGGGTGCTTCCTCTTGCTGTAGGTTTTTCAAGCTTGAATTTGAAAAAGTTCAGACCCATTTTTTGTGCTGCTGTTTGAATGCCTTATGTTTCCCTATGGCTCAACCGGTTGCGATTCCAGCTCATTGCCGCGTGGCGGTAACTCAACATTTGTTGCAGAATGGGGTCCCCACTGCGGGGTCTCCCATTGTTTTTGTGGCCAAGGTGGACCCTGTATACCACTTCGAGGTTTTTTACTCCTGGGTTTAGTTCTCCGCTGCGAATGATAATATTTTTCATTGTTATACAGTAGCTAATGTTCCTGTGGCTTATCGCCCTTATGCAATCATTAGCTTCTTCTTACAGCCTGGGAGCACCAGATTTGGTTTATTGGAGCCCTTCCCCATCCTCTTGCTTCTGTTCGCATGGGCCCTTAAGTATTGATAGGCCACATGGCCTGTTTTGGCTGGTTTTACTCCATATCCACAATATGCTACTGCTACTGTGGTGGATGTCCGTTTGTTATATGCTCAAGTAGTCCATCTGTATAGACACTTGATTCAATTTGTTGGACGTCTTTTTCTGCCAGCTCCGCCTGGGGCTGCGCCCCCTGTGCAGGCTCCACAAGGCGGCTTGTAATTAGCCCCGTTATTATTAATTCTGTTATGGGAAAATGACCCCTTAATCGTGAAGACTTTACGTGTTGGATTGCTCAAAAAATTGATCAGCTTGATGCTGTTTTTCCCCTCATGTGTCCTGTAGAGAAGCATAGGATCCTTACTAGACTGGACGTAAATCTCTGCTCCGTTCACAGAGTTTGCTGAATTTGACAACTCTACGTTCTGTGGAGAACGCGGAATTACCATTAAACTCCACACTCGGCAACGGAGCAGAGGTTTTTTTTTGTTGGAGCGCTCAAAATGTCCTTTCGCAAGAGCGACTTGCCGGGTGCTCGCAATCGCCCATGAGATTTTCAGGGCAGTTCGTGGGTGCCACGAGATTTTCTAGCCAGCCGCATGCTCCGTGAGATTTTGCTGTCGCCAACATGCCATTCGGGCGTGCCAGCGACTTCCGGCAGATGTTTTCTGCCGTACGCGATCCCGAACGCACAGGATCTACCATGGCTGCAATCTGGGGAAGATTCTCTCCCTGAGAAGCATCAAAATCTTTCCAAACTGATGATTTGGAGTTAAACACCTCCTCGAATTGACATTTGGCGTTGTTTTTTTTTGTGTTAGGAGTCCTTTTTTTCACTATTTTTCAAACTGGAAAGAAGTGCCCCAGAGTCTCCAACTTCCTGTTCCGGAAATCTCTCCGACCGAGCCGGACCCGGAGAGAATTCCGACCGAATCGGACCCCAGCAGTCCGACCGAACGAGTACGATGCGCACGTATGCCATCGGACTCGAGTCGGTCGGACTCCCATTGAAGTCAATGGGAGCCTGTCGTACAACGCGTACGCGGGCTCCCATTGACTCAATGGGTGCGAGGCGGACAAGGGCGCCCCCTACAGCGTGTACGCGTCCAAGCGCTTCGCGGCGTACATGCCCAGGTAGGGGGGACCCATGGGTCCCCCCTGTGTGCGACTCGCGTGCCTAAGCGTACAGGGGGGTCCGACGCGGACCCCCAAAGTCCGGCTCCGACAGCTCTTTCGAGCCGGACGGCGCGAGTCGGTCGGACTGCTCGCGGCGCGCATCGTACTTACCCGGCCGGGAAACATCTCCATAGCGCAGTGCGAGTCGTGTCCATGCGAGTCGGTCAGAGCGTGTTGAAGCCGCGTTCGAGTCGGTCGGCGATTTCGCGGGTGCTTGCATCGTACTCGCTCGGCCGGACCCGCGTAAGATTCGGTCAGGAAACAGGGCTCCGAATCGGATCCGGTGAATCCGAATCCGATTCGGAGCCCTACCGGCCGAGATCGGAATCGGCCCCTATGTGTCTGCTGCACATTGGATTTAAGGGCTTTGTATTTGAGATTTTACAAGTAAGTTGAAAAACGGTTGTAGTTTGTTTGATTGGGGCCATGCACCTGGATTTATTTGTACTTTTAATGAATTTTTACATTTTATTGAGGTGGGTGGCTTGTTGTTTCAGTAGGAGTCTACTGATTTTTTTGCATTTCATTGTTCTTTTTTTAAAGGAAATGCATATCATAGTTTACTACATTTTCTCCATTTTTTTAAATACATTTGCAATATTGATTTAATTCACTATGTGGTCTAGTCTACCAATTGGCTTTTCAGCCAGTAGGCCCAGTGCTAGTCATGGCTGCATGAAACAACTGTGATGTCTGTTGAATTTGAAACAGAATTTTGGCTATCGATGGATTTGGATTGATATACAAAATGTGTTTGTTTTGTGGTATTCCATGTTTTTTTTCTTCCTGCAAACAGTGTATAGGACTAGGTGGGGTAATGCCTTTGAAGGATGTGTGTTGTTGTAAACATTCTTTTTTTGCCCTGTTAATTTTCATTTTTGGTATTGCTGAATTAATGCTGTGTTCTCTGTTTTACCATACCTTCTTTGTATGGCCAGTGTGTGTGTGTGTTTGCCATAGGCCACCATTTGCCTTTTTTCCACATGCCATGTGCCCACTGGCCAGGGGGCATTTTGTATAGTCAGTGGACTGTCCATAGGCCTGCATGTGCTCTTTGTTTTACAGGCCTCCTGCCTCTGGTTGTGAGTGACCATGTGGCTAGCGGCTATTTTGTGTATACAGCCAGTGTGCTTTTGCCATAGGCCTGCATGTCTTCTTTGTTGTGGCCATGCCTTCTTGCTGGTTATTGATGTTGTGACCATGTGGCTGGCGGCCATTTTGTGTAACCAGCCAGTGTGCTTTTGCCATAGACCCGCATGCGTTCTTTGTTTTCTAGGCTTCCTGCTTCTTGTTGTGACCATATGGCTGGCAACCATTTTTTTTTAACCAGCCAGTGTGCTTTTGCCATAGGCCTGCTTGTCTTCTTTGTTGTGGCCATGCCTTCTTGCTGGTTGTTGTTACCATGTGGATGGTGGCCATTTTGGGTAGGCAGCCAGTGTGCTTTTGCCATGGGCCTGCATGCATTCTTTGTTTTCTAGGCCTCCTGCTTTTTATTGTGATGACCATGTGGCTGGCGGCCATTTAGTGCAGGCAGACAGTGTGCATTTGACATAGGCTTGCATTTGTTCTTTGTTTGCGGCCATGCCTCCTTGCTAGTTGTTGTTGTTGTTATGCATGTAATTTTCATTATTTGTACAGGAAAAATGTTGCACAGTTTAGTCCATTTTATCCATGTTTCCTAACACATGTGCAATATTCTTTTAGTTTAATGAACAATGTGGCCTAGTCTGCCAATGAGCCTTCCAGCCAGTGGGCCCAGTACTAGTGATCGGTGCTTGAAAAAACTGTTTCTGTGTTGTCTATTGGATGAAACAGCTTTTTTAAGCCACGGATGGATTTGACTTGAAATACAAAATGTGTATTTTCGGTGGTATTTCACTTTTTATTTTTCATGCACACAGTGTAGGTAATGCCTTTGGAGGATGTGTGTTGTTGTAAACACTTTTAGCTCTCTTAATTTTTGTTTTTGGCATTGCTGAATTAATGCTGTTTTCTCTGTTTTACCATTTGTCCGGCCAGTGAGTGTTTGTGTTTGCCACAGGCCACCATTTACCTTTATTCCAAATGCCATATGAACAGGGGCCATTTTTTATGCAGTCAGTGTCCATGGGCCTGCATGCGTTCTTTGTTTTCCAGGCCTCGCCCTCCTGCCTCTTGTTGTTGTCACCATGTGACCTGCGGCCATTTTGTGTTACCACTAGATAGCCAGTGTGCTTTCCCCATGGGCCTGCATATGTTCTCTTGTGACCATATGGTCGTTGGCCATTTTGTGTAGGAAGCCAATGTGCTTTCTATATAGGTCTGCATGTCTTTTCTTTGTTCCAAATGCCTTCCTGCTTAGTAGTGTTGTTGATGACAATGTGGCACTGGCTGGCAGCCATTTTGTGCGTCCAGCCAGTTTGGCCCTTTTCCAATGGCTGCATGGATGGTTGAGCAAGGAGATAGCAGATTAATAACTTACTATTATATCTTTGAGGATAACTTCACTTATGTTTAATTTTTTTAATTTTAATTTTTTCCATTTTTTAAATTAATTGGTCAATAATATTTTTTATTTTTTTTACATATATATATTTTTTTTATTTAATTTACTTTTTGGGGTTCATACCTTTTTCCATTACATCTGGCAAAACCCCATGCGTGCTACAGGTGCACAACAGCATTCATTGTCTAGGGATTATTCCTTCATTTGTCATTTGTCAGCTGCACCTCCCTGAGTGCCACATCACACGTGAGTGATGTCACGTGAGGCACATGAAGCAAACAGTTTCATCTGTATGATATTGTTGTTTTTGCTCTCTCTTATCCTTCCTGAGTGTACAGTCAGTCACCATGAAAGTTTGTTTGTGTGGTTTTCTGTTTTATGAATAGATACACTGTATTGTTAATTATTGATAATAGGGGGTAGCCAATGACCACACTAAATAATTTTGTGTTTGTTTGTACTACTAATTGAACTGCAACAATGTCACGTTTCACTGATGTCCTTCTTGCTTCTTTTCTTTTAGGTGCACAAGAGACAACATCACCCATAGTACTGCCAGAAAGAAGGCCTGTGCAGTGCGTGACCTACACATCACA
The DNA here is from genome assembly GCA_963921515.1 of Calotriton arnoldi. Lineage (NCBI taxonomy): Eukaryota > Metazoa > Chordata > Amphibia > Caudata > Salamandridae > Calotriton > Calotriton arnoldi. Next base: position 793,398 of record CAWUFW010004342.1, on the reverse strand, counting down.
GGCATCTCTTCAACTTGTGAAGCTCAGTGCCACTGCTAACTGACAGCTTCAAGATGGCCCCAAAGAAGGGTGCTACCAGGAAAGTGGCCAGTGGGAAGAAGAAGGAGCTTGCCACCACCACCACTGGTATGTCGTTGTCACCCCAGATCGTTTTTGGCAGAAAAAATATACTGTATCTGCCGCACTGGCCTCTGGGGAGCAAACTGAGAGCAGCACCCCCAAATCAGTGGACCCATCCCAATCTAGGCCCAAGCCCAAGTCTGTCACAGAGACAGCCAGTCTAATCACAGCAACACTGACGAACAGTGATGTTGAAATTGACTTATCTCAAAGTAGTACCCAATAGTTGCAGGAAACTCAGAGAAGTGGAGTACAACAACAGCCACAACTGCCAATAGTAGTTCCTCCCAAAGTAGGAGCAGTTGAAGAGATTGAGCATCATGCTGGGGAAGTAGAGCAATTGGTTCTTTCGGAATATCCATTGTCTTCCAGATTTCCAGCTAGAAAAACGAGGGTTAGTGGTGCATCATCTTCTTCATCAAGCCCCCTTCTGATGATCTAGACACTACTTTGATCCCGCCTCAATCTGAGAGTGAGACAGGCCACGAGACAAGGCTAGGGAAAAGGAAGGTTCCAGAAAGCCTTAGAGTTATGGAGGCAGATGTCGACTAGCCAGTCATCATGGATGTTAGCCCAGTCCAAGTGGAGACCAATGTTACCCCCATCCCAACTTCCTGGGGGGATGTGGCAGTGGTACCACAGAGCTAACCACTGCCAGCTGCCATATTTGTAAAGTCCTGGCAGTGACCTACATCCACAACCACCTCAGTAGAAGTAGGTACTGCAGAGAGTCAAACGTCAAAACGCCAGCCTACCACCAGTTCATCCGACATTGGCAGTGGCACCAGCATCAGAAAGTTGAGCTCCCCAGTTTGGCACTTCTTTTCGGTTAGCCTGAAGGAGGTGAACATTGCCATATGCTCACTTTGTGGAGCAAGTGTTAGTTTGGGTAAGCTTGGTACAGACTATGGTACCAGAGTCCAGGGCCTGACAGCCCATTTGAGAAAGCACCATACAATCCATTAGGAGACGCACCTTAGAGGTAAAAAAACTGCATGTGTTGTTGGTGAAGGAGGGTAAAAGCTGGCTGAGCAAGGAATCCGAATCCGATCCGATCATGTTGGAAGGTGAAGAAGAGGAAGACATCTTCGTTACGCAAAGCAGCCCTCTCCCCAGCAGTGCAGTAGTATCGCCCACATCAGCAACATCTCAATGACAGAAGATTCAGGTCGAGACACCAAGGCAATAGAGGACAGTGACTGTCCCACTGAAAAGCACATTAAGCCTACCACTGCTTGCTCTGAAGAAGCCACCTGCATCAGTGGCATCAGTAAAGAAAACAATTCAGGCTTCTTTTCCTACCATGTTTAGGCCGGAGGGACAGTCTGAACGCAACCATCCAACGGCATGTTTGTACAACACGAAGCTGGCTAAAATGTTAGCGCTGGACCGTCTCTCTTTTTCTTTGTGGAAGGGGTTGGGGTTCTTGAATTTGTGGCAGCCATCTGCCTGAAATGGAATCTCAGCCTCTACTACTTTGCCAGAGTTGCTGTTCCAGCACTACATCACGATGTGCTGGAATTGCTTGGGCAAGCTTTGCAGCAGAGTGCTGTTCACAGTATCAACCTGACAACAGACATGTGGACCAGTTGTCAAGCTAGTGATTACATGTGTATCACTGCACACTGGATCTCTTTTGTGGGGACTACAGAAAAAATATCTGCAGGTGTTGACACTGCTGAGATTTTTAATGCTGCTCGGAAGCATGCGACTATAGCCATGTTCACCATGGTGAAATTCCATACAGCTGCAAACATTTTGGAAAACATTAACAACAATGTTGGCTGTGACCAAGAGGGCTTAAGATAGGATTTGTTGCCATGGACAACGGCAGTAATATAATTAAGGCCATGTCTGATGGTGGTTATTTCAGGGTGCTGTGTTTGGCGCACTACAGCAACATCATTGTACAGGACTTTCTCAAAAAAGAAGACCAAATAAGCAACATACTGTCCACCTGCAGAAGAATGTGCACTCATTTCCGTCATTCATTTAAAGCCCGGAGACAGCTGAGGGTCATTCAGCTTGATAATAAAATGCCAGTTAAAGCATCAATACAGGAGGTGCCAACACGTTGGAACTCGACTTATCACATGCTTGAACGCCTGTTTGAGCAGTACAGACCTATCAATGAATATGTCATGCAAAGAGGGGATGCAACCGTGAAAAGCATGATCATTGAGATGAACCAATGGGGCCTAGTCAAATGCCTGACAGAGATGCTGCTTCCTTTTGAGGTGTTCACACGGGAAGTAAGCAAAGAGGACAGTACTATGGGCCAAGCTATCCAGTTGTTGCACATGCTATATGAACCTCTAAAGGAGATGTCTGCAATGTACACAGGTGTGGAAGAAAAAAGATGCGTATGACTTGGTGGAGTGCTTAATCCTTCACTTATCTGCTAATACAAGGGTGCAAAGAGACATTGTGTCCTCCCAACATTACATCTGTGCCACAATTCTTGATCCACGGTACAAACCATTATTGTCCACTTTCATTCCTTTTTCAGATGGGGATGCTAGAAAATACAAAACATGGATAGCTGAGCAAGGCAGTGAGCTAGAAAAAGAACAGCAAGGAATTAGAGGCTCACTCCTCCAGGGCTGCGGGGCAGCCTTCAAGTTCAGAGCCTGAGGGCAGTGCTATTGGCTCACAGCAGACAAAACCAACAACAAGAACACCATCACCAACCAGACCAGGAGCATCAGCCCTAAAATCTGCAACTGAGTGGTTTCTACTGGCAGAGCTCAAATCCAGTGCAGTGGTGAAGGCAAAAGAGGTTGAGCAAAGTGGAGCACCAGCAATGAACATTGAGTGAATGGTCCAGGCCTATATAGATGACGCAACAGAGGTCTACCTTGATCAAATCCCATTGGTGTATTGGTATGGGAGGAGGCGCTAATGGCCAGTGCTCATCAGTCTGGCAGTAAACTATCTGACTTGCTCTGTCCCCAGTGTCTCTGCTGAGTGTGTTTTCAGTGCTGCTGGTGCCATTGTCACAGTGAAAAGGACGAGTCTCTTGCCCCAAAACATGGAGAGATTAACCATGATCATAATAAATCAGCACTTCATACCACTGGATTACTCCATACCAGAAGTACCACAGAAGGAACATGAGGGAGACTCAGGTCATGGAAGTAGTGTGTTAGATAACCTACTTCTGGCCGAACCACCAGAGTTTGAGGACAAGATCTACTTCCCTGACCACTAGGCCTGGGCCAACAACAACCATAGAACTTTCTCTCTCAGTCTCTGATCTGCTTTCTTTCTTTCTTTGATGCCCAAAAACAAACAAAAAAAGATATAGATACTAGGGAACATTATTTTTTACTTTATTATTTGTTTGTGTCTGGTTGACCAATTCATCCCCACCATCTTATTCTTAGACACATTTTATTGCTGGATAGGAGTTTCAACTGTGTGCAGTGAAGAAGTCCTGACCCCCCCGCTCCCCCCTTAGCCATTTCCCTCCTGGGCATTGGATCAAGAATACAAACAAATGTGGGCCTGCCTCCAACCCTGGGCCGTGACTATCTATCCTTCCCTACCCTAGAGGGAGAGCCTCCAATGTGACATTATAATTCAATTTACACTGGCCATTCTCTGCTTCGTGAACAAATGGATCTGCATTCTGCAATGTACCACAAATCGATCACGGTGAGAACACCGGAAGAACAGGTAAATCGCATGCATTGCACGCTGAGTGATTGTTGTTTGTTGTGAACTTGTGATGTATCATCATGTGGTGGCAGGCAGTGACACTGGGTGTTTCTTTATCTGTAACTAGTACGCTTAAAATGTGTTTGTGATGATTTGCAATGTTGGTGGCCTACCGGCGGCTGATCAATAATTGTCCCCTGAAGGGTATTTTCTTTTCCTTCCCCTTTGAGAGAGAGCGATAATCCTTAACAGGGTCCACTCCACAGCCCACACTGCTTTGTTTTGTTTTCTGCTTTATACTCCACAAAGAGTCAGACCCGACCAGTCCCTTACATAATGCAAACACAAATGTAGTCCACACAAAAAATGACTCAAACTTTCCCTTCTTGTTGTGCAACAACAAAATTGTACTACAGGTCGATCTGTTGTATTTGAGTCAGGACACGGGACACAGTTGGTATCGAGTTGGACACCATACTCAGAGTCAGACTCAGGAGGATCAGAGATGATGGAATGACTCAGGGCATGGGCGTGACTACTTCGAGAACTGCCACTGGAAGAAGATGGAAGTTTTCCAATTCACTGAAAACAATCAATTTGGTGATGACTTTGAAGTGGCCTAAAGGTAAACAACAGACTTGCACAACTCTGTGTACTGGTGGTGAGTGACAGCGGTGCATTGATTTTTACTTGATTGTGAACATGCTATGTTGCTGGGTGTGTGTGCTTAGTAGGCCTGGGTGGTAAATTCCATTCCGCTCGCGGAATTTGCGGAATTTGGGTAATTTCACGTTCCGCGGAGAACGCAAAATTGCCAAAAATTCCGCGATCCGCGGCTTCGCGGAATTTTTTGCTTGTTCGCGCTTTCAAAATGCGTGTTCGCGAGATATTTCTCCCGAAGCACGCAAACAGCGTTCGCGAACAGGAAAAAAGAATTGCGAATGGGCGGAACAAGCAATTCCGCGTGTTCGCGTAACTTTTGCGTGCTCGCGGAGATTTTTTACCGTTTCGCGGAGCTTTGCGTAGCGCGACTACGCAAATTCCACCCACCCCTAGTGCTTAGCGCTGTCTGACTCTAATTCGAAGATAAGTGGTGGTTGGGTGGGGTCCTGATGTTGAAGGCAACTGGAAACAGACATTTATGGACAGTCCTAGAGGAATGCAGATGCTACTCCCAATTTGGCAATACAGTATCATTTTTTCTCTTTAATCATTAGAACCGTGTGTGTTGTTTATGTTTGTTTACTTGACTCCTATAGATATTTACATTTTACTTGCTATCTTTCAAAGCTCGGTACAACAGAACATAATGTAACTTGGGTCTCTGTGGGGGCATTCAGACAATTTGATTTGGTTTACCTGTACTACTCATCATTTCTCTATTTCCCTTTCCTCCCATAAAAGATTTATGATGGTCGGCTGCCAAGATGAATGTTATCCTTGTGTAGTGTTTGTCTTTGCCAAACCTTTGCCTCAAATCCCCCTTCCCATCCATTCATCAAACCCCTAACCCTCTTCCCTCGGGCTGTGTGATTTATTTTTTATTGATCACACACTTGATGGGGCAGATGTTGTGAAAGCAACACCAACACAGTGCAGGGCTTGGATCTTCTTCAGCTCTAAGTATAGCCCACACTGGCAATATTATATATATTTACATCAGCCACCCATGCACAGTATTCGATATTTAAAAAAATTTCAGAGGAAAATAATTGCCAGCATCATGCTTCAGACACTGTATTGCGTCAAAGGTTATCCATGTCCACTTCATAGCTCAAGTCGACTTCATTTTGTCATTTTTACTAGCTCACCATTCTTATTATTTTAATTTAGCATTGCTTATCATATTTTCTCTATTGACTCTCTTCTTCTTGTGTACTAGTAGTCTAGTCTCTGGTGACTATCTCATTTTTTTTGTAAAGCGTGCATATAATAACGGCATTAACTCAGTTTTTATTTCAACTTAATTAGTTCCCTGCGATGAATATTCCTCATTCTACAGTTTGAGTTCGGCTAGGAGGGAGTGGGACCTCGCTTCTGGTTCTGGTGCTTTTGCTATTCGACTAGTGCGCTAGCATGCTGCTACTGTCTACTACCACCACCATTGCACCTAGAGAAACCAAGCAGCCATCGCTTTGTCTAATCAGGTAAGAGAAGAACTGTGGGGGATTCGTTGTTGAGCTGCAATAATCTATATACAATGGAAATTCACACACCCACCCCCTCCAAGTAATTAGGGGTTAATATAGTTGCAGACTGCAGAGACTAGGAGGAGGGAGTAGTAGGACAAGTGAGGGTACCGCATAACTATTTTGTTGTTGTTACACTATCAGCAGATTTTACAAACTGGCTGTGGGCCTGCAGCAAAGGCAGCAGTGTGAAGTAAAACAGTAACCCAGATTTAAATCATATATACACCAATAAAAAATGTATTTCCCTAACAAATATAAACTAGTAAACCCACAACACCTGGCCCGCCCCTCTTCCTAACCCCAACCATTGTCCAAAGTAAAAGTCCAAAAACTTAATTGTCTATAAAAAAGAAATAAATAAGAAAACCCCAAATATGCCCTAACTCCCATATTCCCACCCTCTCCCCAACAAGTCCCACCAATCAAAAAATTTAAAAAAGGGGCAAGATAGGCCTAGCGACAGGCTAGGAGCTTCCTCTCCAATTTGTTCAAACACTCCTCCATCCTGGCCTCCGTGCACGCCAGCCTCTGGAGCATGCAGCGCTGAAAGGCTCTAAAATAGGGGGGAGCAGCAGTGGTGGAATGGCGGCAGGTGCCTGCCTTGTGACCATCGCGCTGGAGTAATGGAGGCACTGGGGCCCGGGGCATTTGAGGCTGCAGCTGCTGTCGCCTCCTCCTCGGCCACCAGCCACTGCTAGTCGGCCCTGATGGCCTCCAGCTTCCTTTGCCCGGTCTTGGCTGCTACCTCATGCCTCTTGGGTTGTTGTGATGGATTGGCAGGAGTAGCTATATCAAGACAGAAAAAAGACAAATTGTAACCAATACTCTTAGTAAAACACATAAAATTATATAGTGGCACAGTAGCACTAGCAGTACATAGCATTTGCTGGTATCCTCAGGCTATGCGATTTTGATGTGATTACAGTTTCAGGCATTAAGCACTATGAAGCATACAAGTATTCGTCTCTATTTTGTTGAGCTAAACTAATGTAGGCATGCCAGCTCAGCTTGTGCCCTAGACAGACATACTTGTGTCGCGTTACTTTGCTACTGTTTGCGGGTGGGACAGCTGTACTAGACAATTATCTCGTTTCCTTTCACGGACATGCTCTGTTAAATGCCTCAATCTCACCCTGACTACGACAAGGCAGATGAATAGTTACTATGAATGATTTGCGTCACATGAGGTACTACTAACTAATTATAAAGACAATTGTGCAGACAGACATCCTCCTGTCTGCCCATGGGAAAAGCCATGCACCACAGTACAGGGAAAGGATTAAGGAACATGATATTGTATTTGGCACATTCATCAAAGACTATCCCATCCACAAAATGCAAAGTCACCTACTCTTTATTCCCACTTTACTCCCTGGCCTCACCCACCCTCCCTCACGACATTTGGCATTACTTGTTCCAAACAAAATAGATTTGCTTGGCAGTAAGGAAAATATTTATTAACTTAGTCGACTGCAGGTAAGTTAGAGGGAATAGGCCGGATAGGTAGACATTTCACTGGTCATCATCATCAAGTGCCTAAGCTTTTGCTAGTAGTGAGTCACTTTGTTCAGCAATTGTTTGACGTAATACTTTATGGAAGCAATAATTAAATATATCACTTGGCCAGAGGAAAGTGGAGCATGCAAAGGATGTGTTTTAAAAAGTTTTTGGAAGGCTGCGACAGAACAAGGAAGTTAAGAAAGGGCTGGAGTTACTTATATACTAGGAAGTGAATGAGTGAGCACTGGGAGTGAAGGGAAACACAACTATTTATTTTACGCATTGCCATGACATTTGTAAAGGGGCCTACACAATAACTGAGGCAGACGCACATTGCACAGCCAACAATGCAGTGCCGCCGATGTAACCATGCAGCCCACAGTGCACCCATGGCTGTCACTGGTGAAATGCCATGGGCAGGCGATTCCTGATGATGGGTGGGTACTAGGAAGGATGCATAATATATGTTGCGCTTAAAAACTACAGTGAGTCAAGGGAGTAGTCATAAATACTACCTCAACCCTCTGAATCAAAAACCTTGATAAAATAAACCATTCCTTGTTTACTGTTCTTCCCAGGGATTTTTTCATTAGTTATTGCATTGTTCTTCTAGTATTTTTATTCTTTACTCTTGGCTTTGCTACTCAGTCACCATTTAAGTTTTACATTCTCTCCATCCAGTCTTCACCTATGAATACCATCCATCCATATATCCATTCATCCAACCTTTCACCAACATACATTTGTCTTTTAACCACCCATGCATCACTTGACCCGTAGGATTCCTTTCACCCACCCAGGCAGGCATCCTTTCACCTTTCATCCATCCTTCACCCGCCCATGCATCCCATCAGCCACCTATAGTACATATATCCTTTGACCCAAGCATCCTTCTCTTCCAGTCATATTACATTTCATCTGTCCTTCCTCCTTCCATCCTTCTTTCCCTTTTCCATCAACTCATCAAGGTCTGACTCTTCATAAAAATCTTTCTCTGCTGAGTTGAAAATAGAAGAGGCCATTAGTTACTCAACTCCTGCTGTATATGCTAAGAAAAGAGGGGTGTGTTCAACTGTTCACATGTCTCAACAGTACAAAGTACACCCTTGCAGCGAGTATATAATTAATGGTCAATAAGCAAGCAATGTGACTTACTACCGCCCGCCACTGCCGCTGGCTCACCCCCTACAGCTACCGCATCTGCTACCTGGCTGGCGCTGGCGTCCCCACTGGCCCCCCGCATTGGTGGTCGGTGCGGCTAGAAAAAAACATTACACATTTTTTAGATGCCAGATACGCCTCCCCCTATTTATTTTTTTTGTAGCAAAATTGAACATACACCACACACATCACTACAAGTCGGATACAGACAGTATCTTCAATCAAAAATATCAGGTTAGGCATTTTGTAGGTGGCAATTTTTGAAAAGCCTCTCAAGAAGACAACCTGTAAAGGACTGGAGTGGCTAGAGCTATTGATGAATCTGAGTTTTTGAAAAGAAAGAAGAGTGGACGAATGGACATAAGGTTTTGGTTGGCAAATGCAATGGGACCGTCCTCCTCCTCATACTTCCTTCCAGCCATTGTGCATGGTAATCAGTCCACCATCAACTGCTGCTAATAATACTAGGCCTAGATAAGAAAAAGAAGACACAACTTTTGGGTGTCCAACGTGACCATGGCCACTCTCTCATTTTACTGATTGAGCAATGACATGAAAAAGTAAAAGAAAGCCTTCCCATCTCAACAAACATGCGTAGAATACCTTACTTGGGTATGCGATCTGCATGGCAGAGTAAGAGTACTAGAGGTAGTAAATGACCATGACCAATGGGTTCTCTGAGTCTTACAGTACCACCACTAGGCAGTCCACAAAGTATATAAGGTGAGAGGGAAAGCTGACTGAAAACCTGAGGAAAGGAAGCTACAGACAGACCAGTACAGACAGAGACAGTTTGAGGTAAAATACAGACACTAGAAATAAAAAATAAATAAATAGGATAATGCAGGGATAACAAGAATTTAGAAACGGATAGATCGAAGAGGATTTGGGAAAAGATAACATTAGGAAACCGGTGGAAATAAATAGTTCAAAATAAGGAGTGGTTAAAGTTAGGGAAATATATATTATATTAACAGGAAGACTTACTGGGGCCAGCAGAGCCATCGGCCGAGGAGCGTTCTTCACTTTGGGAGGCCCCTCCAGCTCCTGCACCTGCCTTGGATGACCTCTTGCCCCTGAATGCTGATTTAAGACATAATTAAAGAGACAAAAAATGATTGGTGGTAAATAAATATCTCTCCAAAAAGATTTTTTGACAGGAAACGGCAATTGCAATAACATTGAACCTTCCTCGATCAGATCAACTAGAAGTAGACTAGTTTTGCGGTCGCGGACCGTCATATCTATTTATTCTACATTTCCTAAACCTACCTAGCCCGCCTATTCCAAAGACTTTGGAATTTCTAATAAATTGCAACAAATTATATTTGCTTCTAAGTTCCTATCTCATTCGCAATCATTCTCAACTCCCTTTGACGGGCCAATTCACTAAGTCTGCATTTTGTCTTTATATGGACGCATGCATACAACAAATTGGTTGCTTGCTTGTCAATGTATGAGCCTCAAAAAAGATTCTAAGAACTGCAGTGAGAGAACGCACACCGCAAAATTACTGATACTAACTATCACTATCTTAGTTACGGGACAAAGGAAAGGAGTCTCTCTCTAGTCTGCATTACTTAAGTTCTTACATAATCAACCCAAGCGAGCACAAAGTCGCAAACAAGTACGATTAGGTAGCTCTGAGCACCTGTCTAGAATAACAATCACATAATATAAGATTTTCAATGTAACTTACCTGCATGTGAGCAGCATGCTTGCAATTTGGGAAAAAAATATTAGCAATAACATAGAACACACAAGTAATAATAATATTAATAATTAGCTATTGAGGTCCAGCAGGCCCTGCTCTCGGTCCAGGATGTTGGACCAGGATGTCAGCTGAGTGTGGGTGCGCCGGACCCCAGAGCAGTGATACACTGCCTGGCGTGCCCTCGCTCAGCACTGCTGGCGCTCCCGGAGCCCAGGCCTGCCACCTGCTGCAAGGGTGGAGGGGAGGTGGTGCTGGACAAAAAAAACAAGCAATGCCACCTCCACCTTTGAAAACAAGGCCCGGGGCTGCACCCCTTCCAGGCGCCGCCTTCCGCAAGGAAGGCGGCTCTTGGTTGCTGCCTTTTTTGAGGCATGCATCTCTGCCATGATGCTGGGGGGGGGGTGCAAGTGAGAAAATGTAGAAAGTATAAAAAAACAGGAAGAGAGAAGGAAGTAAAAAAAAATTGGAAGGAAGTAGAGAGAAAAAATACAGTATAAAACTCTCTGAACACACAAAAAGTAGAAAGAAACTCAAAATACACTTAGGAAGACAGAGGGTAGGATAATAAATAAAAAAGATCAGGAAACAAGTTTTAGAAATCAAGGTTTGAAAGGATTAAAGAAGGATCAAAAAGTCGGCCCCAGCACCAAAACAGAGAAAGAAACAAGATCGCTGTGCCCATGTACGACTGCGTAGTGCAGTTTGCACTATATTTCTGCCCGAACACCCAATACGTGTTGCTGTACAGTGGAAACGTCATGGGAATGGGCTGAGCAAGCAACTCCACCCGCTTGTGGAACTCCACACATCGGAGTTTTTTTGCAGCTTTGCAGAGTCCCACGTAGCACTGCTACGCGAACTTCGCCCACCCTTAATCCTTATTATGTGCTTGCCTACTGCTCTGGTCCCCCCCCTTGGCCAACTACAACACCTGGGGGATGGTGTTTGCTACAGTTTTTACACTTTGTTATGACACGCCCTTGATGAGTGTTCTTCCGAACATTCTCAAACATGTACACCGTAGACAACGTCAAACAACAATGCCCTTTATTATTCTGCTTTGGCTAGGCTCTAGCCCATAGACAAAACACACAATTGCAGCTGTTGTTTGGTCAAACGTACTCTTTGTCATATAGGTATGCACAGACGAGATCGCGGCTACACTTGAGATGTAGAACCTTCATCTGTGCATGCTAAGGTACGGGGTCTGCTGCAAACACCCAGAGATCTTCTGATATATAATCACTTTACTTCTGTACAAGGGGAGAGGGGTTAGTTTGCCCTGTCTTATACAATGACAGCTCATTTTATGACTTATGGATTACCTACTATGCTGACCGTATTTGTGTTAGGCATCTTTTTACTTGTTGTGGCAGGTATACTGCATACTAGATCACAATAGTTAAAATAAATATTTTTAACTTTTCTCGTGTATCTGTTGGATCTTATTGTGGACAAGTACGAGTGTGAGAGTGAAAGGGTGTGTCCTGTCACCGCGATTCCTAAGAGAGGGTCGGGAGTGGGGTGTCTAATCACTTGTTCCTCTCTGAGTGAGTAGGAGGGCAAGTGAGACACTAAAGCTAGCCGGTCCGGGGCTCATTGGTACTAAGGTGGTAGGATAACTCAGTCCCTGCCTACTAAGGTTCTATGGTCCCAAGCATAGTTCTGTGATTTAGCAGAATCCCTGCAACATCTCCCCTTACTATATGTTGTATAGCCTTCAAGAATTTCATTTTCATTCAATTTACTATACTATTCACAAAAGACTTCCTGTTGGAACTAGGATATGAATTTCTCCTACAATTCTCTTGTTTAGTGATCATAACCAGTGCCAGCATGGCTCTCTTTGATGTATACAACCAATCCCAGCACAGCTTTACACCAACGGACCTATACCAGCACGCCATACTGTGACATCAATCTCAGTCCTCGCAGCCGCTCAACCTCCTTTACAATTTCCTCTTGATCGCTTTCTGTAAGCAATTCGCACAACAAATGCAAACATTTTCAACAACTAAGTGTGTCTGCTCCACTAATGAAACAAAAAATTCCCATACACACAAGGAAATTCCAAACAATATCTTCTGACCTATTCTAGTACTCATTCCAAACGAAACCTCATCCAGAGGGGTCTCGCTCAGATTGATAAAGTTATTCTCTGTGCACTGAGATTAACTATACCAACCACTTCTCACACTCCACACAAAGATCAAGTCCCTATCTTAAAGATGCGGTTGACGACGTCTCACGACAAGCACCACAACACAGCAGACAACTTCACCCAGTGTCTTCTACACTGAGGCTTACCACATAGGTATATATCTATCACAGGATCTTAGGTCACGATGGACCCAATAACCTCTTCAGCTTCTCTGCATTAAGCGCCACATTCACACCTCAACTTAAATCAACTCTGCTTGTCACCACAGAGCCATTACAAAAACAGCGCGATCTAATCACAAGCAGTTACAACATGCAACCCTATTAATACTCACACTCCTCAGCTGCTACAAGTTGTCTCTGCATCGGCAATACTCCATCAATCCTTCGACTGAACCTTGGGCATTTGGTGTTTGGACTGGGCTTGTGCAATTTTCTAGATTGGATACCCTAACTTTCTCACGTCAATCAACAAAAGCATCCTCTGATACCAGATATGATGCAGCGTTTCTGGGCCCATGGTGGGAGTTTAGGCTACCTCCTTTACTGGATCACTAAACCGCTTACTTAATTTTTATCTTGGTCCTCCGATGTATTTTTCTAAGTTGCATTGAGGGGAAAGAGAGTTATCATTTCTTGTCCGATCGATGTTCAATTTCAATTAACAGTAAAACAAATTTGACTACACAATGAGGACCAGGAATCGGTAGCCAAGTTCAAGGGTGGTTGTTAGACCTGGCACCATTGGCGAGGGTCTCCCCTGTATTTTTGCCTTTGCCTCCTGTGTTTTTGCTGTATGTTGGACTTCATTTTTGATAGTCTAGATGCTTTGGGCACTTTGCCACTGCTGTTCAGTGCCAAAGTGCAAGTGCTCCCTTTGTAAATTGTTGTTATGGATTGGTGTTTCCATGATTGGCTGATTTGATTTACTAGTCAGTCCCTAGTACAGTGCACTGTGTGTGCCCGGGGCCTGTAAATCAAATGCTGCTAGTAGGCTGCAGCACTGATCGTGCCACCCACATAAGCAGCCTGTAAATGTAACTCTGGCCTGCCATTGCAGAGCCTGTGTGGAGTCTAGTACTGCCATGTCGACTTGGCAAGTGTATCCACTTGCCAGGCCCTACCCTTCCCTTTTCTTACCTGTTAGTCAACTCTAAGGTAGGCCCAAGGTACCCCTGGGGGCAGGGTGCAGTGTATGTAAAAGGTAGGACATGCCCTGGTGTGTGTGGCATGTCCTCATAGTGAAATACTGCCAATTTCATTTTCACTATTGCAAGGCTACCTGTTCCCACAGGATAGAATGGGGAGTTTCCTTATAACATCTTATAAACATAACTAACATTGGGAACAATGTAGGAAAATAAGGTTTAGTATGCCTGAACTCAGGATGTTAAAATGCATCTTTTAGTGAAGGTGATTTTTACATTCTGTGTTTGAAAATACCACTTTTAGAAAGTAGGTATTTTCTTGCTTAGCCATCCAGTGTGCCTCTCCTAGGCTGGGGAGGAACAGTGGCTCCAGAGAGTCTGGATGAGGCAGGGCTGGGCTGAATAGACCTGGGCTGCATTTAGAGTAGGGGGAGGAGATTTCCTTTCACCTGAATGGGCCTGGTCTGCCAAGGACAATGCTGTCTCCACCTCCTGCCAGGAAGCTGCACCAGAGAGGAAAGAACCGGTTTTTACCAAGCATAGGGCTTCTCTGCTAAAAGCGAACAAAGGATTTTGTAGTATAAATACTGGGGCCCAGACCCCAGAACTTTAGATCACTTCTGGGACTCAAGAGGAACCTTAGCCAAGGAGAAGCTGAGGAGGAATACTGCCCCTGTGCGGTTTGCCTCCAGTGGTTGGCCGGCAGTGGCTACTTGCTATCAAGGACAGGAGAAAGGACTTTGCTGTTTGCTGTGTCCCCTGCTTGAGGAAGATCTCCAAGGGCTTGAATTGAGCTTGACCCCTCTTCACAAGGTCTCAGGAACATCAAAGACCTCACCAAACCTCTGGGCACCATCTCTGGAACAGCTGGTTTCAGTTGCCTGGAGAAGAAAAGGGTTACTGACTCAGTCACCGAGTCCATCACAGGATTCAGTGTCCTGAAGGCACCGTAGAGAGCACTGCCTCATTTCACAACGCAACCCTGGTCTCAACGACTCTGTCAATGAGCCGCTGCTTGCACCGCACCCTGTGGGCATCGCACTCCGCAACACTTCGCTACACGCTGCACTGACATCTTCGACTCCGTTGCGCCCTGACTCGAACATTGACCGGCTCCGTCGCTGCATCCTGACCTGCAAGCACCGCATCGAGCACCGCCTCACCCTGCAACGCAAGCCTTGGTCTCACTGACTCCGTCAACGAGCCGCTGCCTGCACCGAGCCATGAGGAAATAGCACGCTGCAACGCTTCCATCTCACGTCGCAACCGCGACGGATGCCCCGGAACGGCTCATACTATTGTGTCGGCCGCAACAACAAAAGGTACTGTCTCCGAGTCTGTCAACGCTTTTGCTAACCCCCATCGACGCAGTTGGCCAGAATTGTTAGACTCTGTCGTTTTCAATATTGCGGTAGCCCCAGACGGAGCTACCGAGTCGGAGGAACTGTATTTTCACGTTTTTCCTGCATTTTGAAGGTTATTTTGCACAGTAACTATTTTTAAGAATATTGTATGGTGTATTTTTGTTGTTTGGTCTTGGTTTGGTTTAGATAAAGATTACTTATTTTTCTAAACTGGTGTGGTGTCCATTTGTAGTGTTTTCACTGTATTACTGGATGTATTCACAAATGCTTTACACACTGCCTCTGAGATAAGCCGGTCTGCTCGTGCCAAGCTACCAAGGGGGTGAGCAGGGGTTATTTTAGAAGTGTATCCCCCTTACCCTGACTAGGAAGAAGGGTCCCTACTTGGACAAAGGTACCTACCTCTGCCAACTAGAGACCCCCATTTCTAACATTGGTGGTCAGCGGTGAGGATCTGGACTTGCATTTGTGCCTCACATACAGTAATTGGTGTACACTACTAGCATAGTGCAGACCATTACGCAACCACATACTATTACTGAACTATTCTTATTGGATTTTCTGCGACTTGAGAACTGCCAATTTTCTCATCATGACCAAGCCAGCATCTATTCCATCTATTGATATTGAATTTGAAGAAGATAGGGTGGAAACCACACTGTGTCTCAACTTAAAGCCATCTGTAAGAAATTAAAAATCTCTGTGAAAGGCATCACGAGAAAGGATGAATACCAAAAGGCTCTGAGGGCCTGGTTGGAATCCAGAAATGCCAGTGGGCAGGATGAGGAGCCTCCATTGGAGGCAGAGAATTTGGATGGGCAGCAGGAGGGGCTGTTGAATCTGCCAGAGGGGAGGGTACCTTCCAGAGATGGCAGCAGTGTTTCTTCAAAAGGACTGTCTCCAGAGGAGTTGGAGGACAGGGAGAGAAGCAGAGTGCATGAGATGGAGCTTGTGAAGCTCAGGCTGGGAAAGGAGTGTGACATGGAGAGTAAGAAATTGGAGTTGGAGAGTAAGAAATTGGCCATGGAAGAGAAGAAGATGCTCTTAGAGCATGAAAGAGGGCTGAGGGAGTTGAATCTGACAGCCAAAAGTCTAAAGATCAATCCCTATGGTGGAAGCGCACCATCAGTGCCTGGAGAAGGGAAGGTATACATCCCCAAGGAGGTTATTAAGGATTTCACAAAGCATGAGGACATTGGTCAGTGGTTCAAGGCCTATGAGGTAGCGATGAGGTCCCAGAGAGTCCCTGAAAGAGATTGGGTAGCGGGGTTATGGGGCCGCTTTCTTAGTGAAGGAAGGGAAACATTGCTAAACTTGCCCACTGAGGATCAGATGTCCTATACCCCCATGAAGGAAGCCTTAGTAGCAAGGCATGGGTTGACCCCAGAGCTGTATAGGCAGAAATTTAGAAACTGTAAGAAGCTGGAGTCAAGTACTTGTGTGGAGTATGTGACCTACTTTTGCAGAGCATTGGATGGTTGGGTGAAGGGTAGCAAGGTGAATGATTTGCAGGGGCTCTATGATTTGGTTGCATGGAGGCACTTGTTAGATCATTGTTTTCCAGAGCTACGCCAGCACTTGATTGACAGTAAGCTGACTGACCCCAGGAAGCTTGCTGTGGAGGTGGACCACTGGGTCAGTACCAGGGTCCACAAAGGTCGTGTGGGAGACTCCGCCAAAGGTGGGCAGGGTCCCCAGCAGAAGAGTGGAGGGGGCAAGGGTAAACAGAAGGAGTTCCAAAAAGGGCCCCATAGTAATCCCCAAGGGAACCAATGTAAGGGTTCCTAGCCTCCCACTGAGAAGAAGCCATGGGTCCCGACAGGTAAGCCTGTTCATAGGGGTTCCAGGGCATGTTATGGTTGTGGTCAGATGGGCCACTTCCAAGGGGATCCTAGGTGTCCCCAGAAGATTACCACCGCACCCACTGGTGCACTGCCCCGGCAAATGGCTAGTGTAGCCTTGGGGGAGGAGTCGGGTGCCCAGGAGGGGTGTGGTCCCGCAGAAATGTCCCTGGTCTCTTTAGGAGACAGTGAGATGGTCCCAGGAGCTCATCTCATCTGCCTGATAACACTAAGAAGTACAGGCAGTGGGTGACTATCAATGGCCATAGTGTGGAGGCTCTGAGAGACACTGGAGCCAGTGTGACAGCTGTCAGTTGTCGGCTGGTGTCTGAGGAGCAGGGGGTCCCCAACACATTCTACCCAGTAGTTGCCGCTGACAATTCATAGTGCCTCTGCAAAGTGGCACAGGTTCCCTTTGAGTGGGGGGGGGTCTCGGGTACCTTGAAAGTAGCTGTGAGGCCAGCCATGCCTGTTGACTGTCTGCTAGGCAATGATTTGGAGAGCTCCCCTTGGGCAAAGGTGGAGCGGAGGTCTCATTTAGAGATGTTGGGTCTGCCTGAGTGGGCGTGTGTGACCACTCAGTTTATGGCAGCCGGTAAGGGCATTCAAGAGGACCTGGAGCCTGAAAGAGCAGCCCAGGTGCTTGCCAGAAAGAGAAGAGGCAGGGGGTGCGGGAAACCGGACCCCGAAATTCCCACGGTCAAGGAGGAGGCAAACCTTGAGGGGGATGCCCTGGAGCCTACAGGGGAACAAGTGGCTGAACTGGGGGACCTGCCTGAGCTGACCCATTGGCAGCAGGAAGGGGGCCCCACCAGGGAGGAATTCTGCTAGGAGCAGCAGACGTGCCCTTCTCTTGTTGGTTTGCGGCAATAGGCTGCAAACCAGGCAGCAGGTGATCAGTCTGGAACACATTGGATTTACTGGGAGAATGGTCTCCTGTATAGCGAGCCTAAGGTTGCTGAGCCTGGGTCAGCCTATGTGCTGGTGATACCCCAGCGCTTCAGAGCCTTCCTATTGAGTCTGGCTCATGATGTGCCTTTGGCAGGACATTTGGGGCAAGACAAGACCTTTGAAAGGTTTGGCACCCACGTTTACTGGCCCCAAATGTGTAGGAGTTCTGATACTCATTGTAGGTCTTGCCAGACTTGCCAGGCAAGTGGTAAGAGTGAGAGGAAGTGTAAGGCTCCTCTCCAACCTTTCCCTGTGTTCAGCACCCTCTTTGAGAGGGTGGGTATTGACATTGTGGGGCCTCTGGATCCCAAGACAGCCATGGGCAACAAGTTCATCCTTGTCTTGGCGGACCATACCACCTGGTACCCGGAAGCCATCCCTCTCCGGACTGTGACGGCCCCCGTGGTGGGTCGTGCGTTGATGGGGATTTTCTCCCATGTGGGGTTCCCCAGAGAGGTGGTGTCCGACCGTGGTACCAACTTCATATCTAAGTATATGAAGTCTCTGTGGTAGGAGTGCGGCATTACCTACTAGTTCAACACTACTTACCACCCCCAAGGTAATGGGCTGGGTAAGAGATTCAACCGGACCCTGAAAGGCATGATTATGGGTCTTGGTGAGCCCATGAGATGTAATTGGGACGTCCTGTTACCATGCCTTTTGTTTGCTTACAGAGAGGTACCGCAGAAGTTATTAGGGTTCAGTCCCTTTTGAGCTCCTGTATGGGCACCCTGTAAGAGGACCTCTAAGTCTGGTTAAAGAAGGCTGTGAGAAAGCTCCCAGTAAACCTCCCCAGGATGTATATAGCTACATGCTGGCCTTCAGGAACCAGACTAAGTGCTTCAGACAACTCGCTCAGGCGAATCTGGAAGCCAGCCAGGAGGAGATGAAACGTTGGTATGATCAGAATGCCACTCTGATTGAGTTTCAGCCTGGACAGAAAGCGTGGGTCATGGCCCCAGTGGAGCCTTGTGCGCTCCAGGATAAGTGGATGGATCATTTGAGGTGGTGGAGCGCAAGAGTAAAGTCACCTACTTGGTGGACTTGCAGTCTCCAAGGAACCCTTTGCGGGTCCTGCATGTGAATCGCCTTAAGCCCCACTTGAAGAGGTCCGAAGTGGGCATGCTCCTAGCGACAGATGCCAGAATGGACGGAGGAGACTGAGCCTCTTCCTGACCTCCTGTCTGCGAAGGAACACGATGGGTCAGTGGACGATGTAACACTCTCCCCCCCGCTGACTACTAAGCAGCAGAGTGACTGCCGCCAACTGTTGGGACAGTTTGCTGCTCTGATCTCCCTGACCCCTGGTGTCACTCAGTGGTGTGTCCATGATGTGGACACTGGGGACAGTCCTCCTGTGAAGCATACAATTTACAGAGTGACTGACAGGGTCAAGGTCTGTATCAAGGAGGAGGTCTACAAGATGTTAGCGCTAGGGGTGATTGAGCCCTCAAACAGCCCTTGGGCAAGCCCAGTGGTCTTGGTCCCAAAGGCTGCCGTACCCGGTGCCACGCCAGAACTCCGGTTCTGTGTGGAATTACCAAGGGCTCAATTCGGTCACCAGGACTGATGAGCACCCCAACCCAGAGCTGATGAGCTCATAGATCGGTTGAGAGCTGCCCGGTACCTTAGTACATTTGACTTAACGTCTGGGTACTGGCAGATTGCCTTAACTGAGGGGGCAAAGGAGAGGTCAGCATTCTCAATGCCAGAGGGGCACTACCAATTCCGGGTGATGCCCTTTGGTTGAAGAATGCACCTGCCACCTTTCAGATGTTGGTCAACCAGGTGTTGGCTGGACTGGAGGATTTCAGTGCCGCCTACCTGGATGACATACCAGTGTTCAGTGCCACTTGGGAGGAACATCTGCACCACCTCTGGGAAGTGTTGAAGGCTCTACAGAGGGCAGGCCTCCCGATCAAGGCAAGTAAGTGCCAGATCGGGCAGGGATAGGTGGTGTACTTGGGACACCAGGTAGGGAGTGGCCAGGTGGCGCCCCTCCAGCCCAAGATTGATGCCATTCTGGCTTGGGAACCCCCCCAAGACCCAGACAGAGGTGAAAGCCTTCTTAGGACTCACCGGGTATTACAGGAGATTTGTCAAGGGGTATGGCACCATTGTTGCCCCCTTGACAGAGCTGACTTCCAGGAAGCAGCCCAGGAAAGGGAACTGGATGGACGCCTGCCAGAAGGCTTTTGATGCCCTGAAATCTGCCATGTGCACTGCGCCCGTGCTTCAGGCGCCCAACTTCTCAAGGGAATTCATTGGGCAGACAGATGCTTAAGAGCATGGTGTGGTGGCTGTGCTCTCACAGCTAAATGAGGAGGGCCTAGACCAACCTGTAGCCTTCATTAGTAGGAGGTTACTTCCACGGGAACAGAGGTGGAGTGTGATTGAGCATGAGGCATTTGCTGTGGTCTGGGCGCTGAAGAAGCTGAGGCCCTACTTGTTTGGGACTCGCGTCCGGGATCAGACCGACCACAAGGCCTCTCAGATGGTTGATGCAAATGAGGGGTGAGAATCCAAAGCTGTTGAGGTGGTCCATTTCCCTACAGAGGATGGACTTCACGGTGGAACACCGCCCTGGTACAGAACACGCCAATGCTGATGGTTTGTCCAGATTTTTCCGCCTTAGTGAAGAGAACTCCCAATAGGGTGGGTAGTTCTCCCCACATGTCAGCTGGAGGGGACAGGTATTAGACTTGGCACCATTGGCGTGGGTCTCCCCTGTATTTTCGCCTTTGCCTCCTGTGTTTTTGCTGTATGTTGGACTTTTTTTTTGCTGGTCTAGATGCTTTGGGCACTTTGCCACTGCTGTTCAGAGCCAAAGTACAAGTGCTCCCTTTGTAAATTGTTGTTATGGATTGGTGTTTCCATGATTGGCTGATTTGATTTAATAGTCAGTCCCTAGTACAGTGCACTGTGTGTGCCCGGGGCCTGTAAATCAAATGCTGCTAGTGGGCTGCAGCACTGATTGTGCCACCCACATAAGCAGCCTGTAAATGTAACTCTGGCCTGCCATTGAAGAGCCTGTGTGCAGTCTAGTACTGCCATGTTGACTTGGCAAGTGTACCAACTTGCCAGGCCCTACCCTTCCTTTTTCTTACCTGTTAGTCAATCCTAAGGTAGGCCCAAGGTACCCCTGTGGGCAGGGTGCAGTGTATGTAAAAGGTAGGACATGCCCTGGTGTGTGTGGCATGTCCTGATAGTGAAATACTGCCAATTTCGTTTTCACTATTGCAAGGCTACCTGTTCCCACATGATAGAATGGGGAGTTTCCTTATAACATCTTATAAACATAACTACCCCTGGGAACAAGGTAGAAAAATAAAGTTTAGTATGCCTGAACTCAGGATGTTAAAATGCATCTTTTAGTGAAGGTGAATTTTACATTTTGTGTATGAAAATACCACTTTCAGAAAGTAGGTATTTTCTTGCTTAGCCATCCAGTGTGCCTCTGCTAGGATGTGTATTGACTGTCTGGCTTTGGAGTGACAGGGGCTGGGGAGGAGCAGTGGCTCCTGAGAGTCTGGATGAGTCAGGGCTGGGTTGAATAGACCTGGGCTGCATTTAGAGTAGGGGGAGGAGATTTCGTTTCACCTGAATGGGCCTCGTCTGTCAAGGACACTGCTGTCTCCACCTCCTGCCAGGAAGCTACACCAGAGAGGACAGAACCGGTTTTGACCAAGCACAGGGCTTCTCTGCCACAAGAGAACAAAGGATTTTGTAGTATAAATACTGCGGCCCAGACCCCAGAACTTTAGATCGCTTCTGGGAATCAAGAGGAACCTTTGCCAAGGAGAAGAGCTAGAGAAGCTGAGGAGGAATACTGCCCCTGTGCTGTTTGCTGCCTGGGGTTGGCCTGTAGTGGCTACTTGCTACCAAGGAAAGGAGAAAGGACATTGCTATTTGCTGTGTCCCCTGCTTGAGGAAGATCTCCAAGGGCTTGAATTGAGCTTTCCCCCTGTTCACAAGGTCTCTGGAACATCAAAGACCTCACCAAACGTCTGGGCACCGTCTCTGAAACCGCTGGTTTCAGTTGCCTGGAGAGGAAAAGGGTAACCGACTGTCACCGAGTCAGTTGCAGGATTCCATGTCCTGAAGGCACCGTAGAGAGAACCGCCTCTTTTCGCAACGCAACCCTGGTCTCAACGACTCAGTCAACGAGCCGCTGCTTGCACCGCGTCCTGTGGGCATCGCACTCCACAACGCTTCGCTACATGCTGCCCGACTCGAACATCAACCGGCTCCGTTGCCGCATCATGACCTGCCAGCACCTCATCGAACACCGCCTCACCCTGCAATGCAAGCCTTGGTCTCACCGACTCAGTCAACGAGCTGCTGCCAGCACCGAGCCGTGAGGACATGCACACTGCAATGCTTCCATCTCACGTCGCAACCGCGACGGTTGCCCCGGAACAGCTCGTACCATTGTGTCGGCAACAACAACAAAAGGTACTGTCTCCGAGTCTGTCGACGCTTATGCTAACCCGTATCAACTCGGTTGGCCAGAATTGTCAGACTCGGTCGTATTCAGTACCGCGGTAGCCCCGGACAGAGCTACCAAGTCGGAGGAACTATATTTTCACGTTTTTCCTGCATTTTGAAGGTTATTTTGCACAGTAACTATTTTTAAGAGTATTTTATGGTGGATTTTTGTCATTTGGTCTTGTTTTGGTTTAGATAAAGATTACTTGGTAAAGGCAAGATGGCTGCCCGGTGAGGAGCTCCGGCTGGGGGCTCCAGGCCAGACATAGCCTTTTTGGCTAAAATCCCTGGATTCCCACCTCCTCCGGGGATAAACCTACTCACCTGGGTTTCCGTCCTCAACTGCGGTCCTCAATGCTCAATTCCTGCCCTTGTGAGCATGAGATTCTCGTCAGAATTTGCGCTTGAGGCTTTCTCCCGCGGAGTTCCAGAGCCAGCATGGCCGATGTCCAGAGGAGCCGCTCTGTTCAGCTATAGGGGAGTTTGGCCCAGGTATCTCGCCGCAGCCACCTACCCAGCCGGGCATCGGGCATAGCTCCCCTCTTAACTCCGTTGCTCGTCTTCCCCCGCCTTTTCCTCTTCATTTCCTGGTTAACAACGTTCGACGGAACCCTTTGCTACGTAGCCGATGCCTCTTTGATCTCTCCGGAAGGCTGCTGAAGAGCCGGGTGGAGGCTCCCCCTCCTGTCTCTGGGTCCGATTGCCGCTGCCCTTCCCTACAGCCAGCCCACCTGCTTTGCCTCCTCGCAGGACATTTAGACCGATTTGGGGGCATGGCAGAGGTGAGAGGTCCCGGCGCCGCTCTCCGTGGCTGTCTGAGCCCATCGTTCGTCGACCGTGTCGGAGAGGCGCCCCCCTCCGGTTTTTCTAACTTTGCTGCCTGCTTCGCCTCCTCGCTAGACATCGGGGCCAATTTGGAGACATAGTGGAGGTTTGAAGTCTCTGCACCGCTCTCCGTGGCTATCTGAGCCCATCTTTCTGTGGCCGTGCCGGAGAGGCGCCACCTCCGGTTTTCTTTAGACTTTGTTTTGGACTTTGCTGCCTCCTGTTCTGCGGACTGCTGCCTTGGCGCCTGTGGTCATTCTTCCCTGACCCATGGACACCGGATTGGACACTGCTGCCCGAGCCTTTGCGCATGGACGGTGGGGCTGTGACTTTGGGGCCGACTGCCTTCCTCCCTCCTGACTCTCTGGCTCGTTTTCCCCTCTGGTTGCCCTCTGCTAAATTTGCTCTTGGTGTTTTGGGGAATTTTTTCCCCTCGACTTTCTGACTTGGACCCTTGTGCTCCCCGCCATTTTGTGACTTGCTTCTTTTACTCCCTTGTATCTGATCCGCCATCTTAGCGATCTCTGACCTCTTCCTCTGCTCCAGCCGGTCCCCAGCCGGGCGACCTTTCTATCGTCTCTCCTGTGCCTCTGACCTACTCCTCGTTGTCGATCTTGTTATTATCTCTGGTTCCCTCTCTCGTTTTGTTTCACTCTCACTTTCCTGTCCTTATATGCCTTCCTTTCCCTTTCTTTCATTCCCCCCCTCTTCCTTCCCCTGCCCCTTTGATTGTTCTTGTCTCCTATTTTCTGCCACTTTTACTGTTATCCCACTGCTTTTCGTTGCCTCACCTAGCGTATTCTCATGTCCTTAACCCCTGTTTTTACTGTGTAACTTTGTGTAATTTATTGTACCTCTGTAGATACTCTTGTAAAGCGCTCTGATACCTTCGGGTCTAGCCAGCGCTATATAAAACTCATAAAATAAAATAAATAAATAAATACTTATTTTTCTAAACTGGTGTGGTGTCCATTTGTAGTGTTTTCACTGTATTACTGAATGTATTCACAAATGCTTTACACACTGCCTCTGAGATAAGCCTGTCTGCTCATGCCAAGCTACCAAGAGGGTGAGCAGGGGTTATTTTAGAAGTGTATACCCCTTACCCTGACTAGGAAGTAGGGTCCCTACTTGGACAAAGGTACCTACCTCTGCCAACTAGAGACCCCCATTTCTAACAGTGGTTATTACAAATTAGGGGCCGATTCCGATTCGGGCCAGAAATCTCTCCGACCGAGCCGGACTCGGAGAGATTTCCGACCGAATCGGACTCTGGCAGCCCGACCGAACGAGTACGATGCGCACGTATGCCATCGGACTCGAGTCGGTCGGACTCCCATTGAAGTCAATGGGAGCCGGTCATACAACGCGTACGCGGGCTCCCATTGACTCAATGGATGCGAGGCGGTCAAGGGCGCCCCCTACAGCGGGTACGCGTCGAAGCGACTCGCGCCATACACGCACAGGTAGGGGGGACCCATGGGTCCCCCCTGTGTGCGACTCGCGCGGCTATGCGTACAGGGGGGTCTGACACGGACCCCCAAAGTACGTCTCTGACTGCTCTTTGGAGCCGGAGTGTGCGGCTCGGTCGGACTGCTCGCGGCGCGCATCGTACTCACCCGGCCGGGGAACGTCTCCATTGCGCGGTGCGAGTCGAGTCCGAGCAAGTCGGTCGGAGCGGTCGGGACGCCCGGACGAGTCGGTCGGCGAATTCGCATCGTACTCGCTCGCCCGGACGTGCGTACGAATCGGTCGGGAAATAGGGCTCCGAATCGGATCCGGTTAAGCCGAATCCGATTCGGAGCCCTACCGGCCGAGATCGGAATCGGCCCCTTAGTGATTAAGTTCAAGAATCTTTATTCTGCAATGTTTGCAAAGCATATAAAGTACACAAGGTAGTAAGAACATTAAAAATATACATACTATATAAAATAATTGATAGAAATTAGAAAAAAATCCTATTTAAAATCCTAGGTTAAAAACAATTTTAAAAACCAAGAACAAACATCATCAAAGTTTTATAAACCCAGAGATCCTGCCTTTTAATTTATTTTTAACTGTGGAGGGGGGCAGAGTGTCCTCCCTCCCCGGGCCGATTTCGCCTCACGGCCCCCACAGTCCTTGCCAGCTCCCGCCTCCTGCGGGAGCCGGCATTGCTTTCAGACACAGGGAGCTGCTAAACATGCAGCTCCCTGTGTCTGAAAGCAATTCATCTGTTTTCCTGCTCGCTTGATAGTAGGCAGCCAAACAGATGAATGCTCTGCTTCCAGCAAGCAAGAGCATTTTTACTGCTCTCATTTGCCAGAAGCAGAGTTTTTGCTTTGGTTTGGCAGGAGAGGTTAAAGCTTCCGCCAAGCCACAGTAAACAGCTATGTCCCTGTGATGGGCACCCCAGGTCATAGCAGGAGCCGGACATGGGGGGTGGCAGTCCCCAGAGCCATCTATGGCTCCAGGAGTTATTATTTTAGTAGGGCCTGCCCCGGTGAGGGGCGGTCCCCAGGGCCGAGACTGCCCTATGAGGGCAGCCACGCCGCCTCCCTCCCATTTAAAAAATATAATTTGGTCCCTGGGAGGTGAAGGTCGCGAGGCCCCCCTGATTTATTTTGCAGTAGCCCCGGGTGGGTGGCAGTCCCTGGGGCATGGGGAGTCCATGAGACTCTCCATTTCTTTTCTTCATTAATGGCCACCTGCCCCCGGAACCTGGCCCACACAGGGGCTAAACAAAAGAGAAGCGCAGAACTCTGCGCTTCTTTATTTTACAATGGGAGCCGCGGACAGTGTGGCTTCCGCCGAAATCATTTTTAAGAAAAAGTTTTTTTGCCCTGGTTGGGTCCCTCCGACCCCCGAGGCTTAGGGGGTTGGGTATTTCTATCCTGCCCCCTTTTCTTTTTAAAACACTTTTTTGTGGGACTCAGCTAAAGCCGATTCCCAAGATGGCTGCCAACACTTCCTGGGTTGAAGTGTTGGCAGCCAATCAAATTTGAGTACAGGGACTGTCGGATCCTCGGAGGATCCGAGTCCCTACATATACAAATTTGAATTTCTTTTAATAACTCCACAACTACTGAATGGATTTACACCAAATAAGAAAAAGGCACTTCTCTGGACCAATATCTACCTTTCCGCCCAATGTAGTGTAATTCTGTTCAGCGGTTCGGGCTGTAGCTGTGTCTAAAGTCCATATAGGATTTAAAATGGGGAAAATGTATTTTGGGATTCCCCCCTTTTTCTTAGCCCCTGCTTGACAAATCACCTCAAAACTTTCAAGCGAGCGTCAAACTAGTTTTGAAAATTTCGTGAACATTCAGCAAATGGTGCCAACGGTGCCAAACGGTGCCAAAGGTATTGGCAAAACAATAAACGCTTCTCCTATGGAAACTAGGTTGTAACTATAACCACCCACTGGTGACCGGCAGTAGGTAATGTATATATGTGTGTGTGTATATACATATGTATGTATCTATACATACATATATATATATATATATGTATATATGTATATATGTATATATGTATATATGACTGGAACAAGGAGGATCTCATGAGGGAGTAATAATTATTTAACTTAATTTCCGAACACCTTGATGTCAGATTTTATCAGGTGCAATACTTATCACACCAATAACTGGTCCACTCGCAATGAGGGCCTCTGTCCAGGCTTTTAACCCTTTCTGTAGCTCATGACGGAATGGTTCCATCATGAGCACCAGTGCTCCTGTGCTCATGATGGAACCATTCTGTCATGAGTACAGGGGCACTAAAAATCCCTCTGCTTCAGACAGCAGAGGGATTTCCTTTTTTTTTTTTACCTCGGAGGTGGGGGAAGAGCTTCCCCAACCTCCCAAGGCCGTGTCTTTGTTTCCAATGCAATGACGATCGCACGCATGGCGCGCTGACTTCATTGCATTGAAAATGAAACTGAAACTCAGCCCCGAGCACTGAAACACTTGGGAGAGGTATAGTTGGAAAGGGGAGAATCTCCCCTTTCCAATGGTACCCTTCCCTAGTGGAGGGCCCAGGAGGGTGATCCCCAAGCAGGGATCCACCCACTAGCCACTAGGGAGGGGGGAGCGGCCCCTTGGGCAAGGGCCTTTGCTCCCCCCATTAAATGTTGCCACAACCAGTCTTTCTGCCTCCCCTGGGGGGCAAATGGGGGCAGTAGCCCCCAATCTGCCACCCGGGGGGGCAGAAAGCACCCTAGACACAAGGAATATTTATTTTTTATACACGAAGGGGTGGGGGCTGCCCAGAATGGGCATGCCAATGCCCCCACCCCCCCAAAAAAATGCTACATTCTTTCTGCCCCCCCCAGCGGGGCAGAAAGCCCACTAGGCACCAGGTTTTTTTCTGTAATGCCTGTAAGTATCCCACTTGGTCCACGTCTCCCTGCATTTAAATGCTGGGAGACGTGGACCAAGTAGGTGAGGCAGCGGGGCAGGGCCCTTGAAGTAAGTCCGACTACGGGGCTACCCCCCACAGTACTGCAGTCTCTTGAGACGATCGTACTCCTCCAAACTGGGATGGAGTGAAAACATATGCAACAGGAGAAGAGATAAGGTATCTGTTCCCCGTTTTCGTATAGGTGCAGCTTTCTGCCCTCTACAAACTTAAATATAGGACATTCCTTATCCTTATTTAACCGGGGAGGACATTATTTTTGCCCTGAAGAAAGTCCAGGACCCGAATGGGCCGTTTTTTTATGGACTGAAACATGTTGGCACTAGGGTCATAGGACCATCACCTCCTGACGACCCACATATACTTTTTCTACTTTTAATATCCCCTACGGTTCCGTTAATAAAGGGATACCAGGAACCGCAGGAGGAGTTTTAATCTTTAAACCCCCTGGTATTATTCTTCTAAGTGCTCCCTGAAATATGGTTGAGCCCACCCTGACCTTTAGGAGTCAGGTTGAATCCGATGATGAAGCATGACACTACTAGAGTGTGTGAGGGTTATTTAACAAAAAGGATTTGCTTCCTTTCCCACTATTAAGTGGGTGACACCCGGTGTGCTTCTTTTTCCCAACCGTTTTTGATTTAAGTGGGGTACTTACAGTGACATTGAGTTTGATTTGGGAGGACATATCCCCACCAGAAACCCCTCTCCACCCTTCCGGCTCTGGAGAAGCTTCTTCTTTCAGTAGCTATAGGTAACAAGGTAGGAAATTTGTGTCAGCCCGGTGATCCCACAACATTCCCACACAGAAAAGTGAGAGAAATGTGATTATTTTCAGCTAAATTTGAGGTTTGCAGGGGATTCTGGGTAGGGAAACGTTGGGGGATCAACGCAAGCCATACCTCACTGGACTCCCCAGGGTGTCTAGTTTTCAGAAATGTGTGGGTTTGGTAGGCTTCCCTAGATGGCTGCTGAGCCTGGGGCCAAAAACCCAGGTGCCCCCTCCTTGCAAAACCAGGACGTTTTGTGATAGGTAATTTTGATGTCTCCACAATACGTTTTAGGCCCTTGCCAGAACTTTCCATCACAGAAATGTGAGGAAAATTTGTTTTTTTGACAAAGTTTGAGGTTCGCAAGGGATTATGGGTAACAGAACCTGGTGAGATCCACACAAGTCACCCCATCCTGGATTTCCCTGTGTGTCTAGGTTTAAAAAATGTATAGGTTTGCTAGGTTTCCCTAGGTGCCGGCAGAGCTAGGGTTCAAAATCCACAGGTAGGCACTTTGAAAAAAAGGGTCAGTTTTCACTGTAAAAATGTGGTGTGTCCACGTTGCGTTTTGGGCCGTTTCCTGTCGCGGGCACTAGGCCTACCCACACAAGTAAGGTGCCATCTTTCTCTGAAGACTTTGGGGAATGCGGGGTGGGTGGAATTTTGTGGATCCACGCAGATTCCAGAACTTTCCATCACAGAAATGTGAGAAAAATGTGTTTTTTTTATTCAAAGTTTGAGGTTTGCAAGGGATTCTGGGTAACAGAACCTGGTGAGAGCCACTCACGTCACCCCATCCTAGATTCCTCTGGGTGTCTAGTTTTCAGAAATGTATAGGTTTGCTAGGTTTCCCTAGTTGCCGGCTGAGCTAGGGTTCAAATCCACAGCTTGGCAGTTTGCAAAAAAAGGGTCTGTTTTCACTGTAAAAATGTGGAGTGTCCACGTTGCGTTTTGGGCCGTTTCCTGTCGCGGGCACTAGGCCTACCCACACAAGTGAGGTACCATTTTTATCGGGAGACTTGCGGGAATACAGAATTGTAGAGCAACTATTATTACCTATTGACTTTTGATGCATTTCTGCCTTCCAAATGTAAGACAATGTGTAAAAAAGATGTCACTTTGAAAAATGTCCTATAATTTACATGCTAGTATGGGTACCCACAATTTCGAAGATGTGCAAATAGCTACTGTTTCTAAACTCTATATTTCGTTCCCATTTCAGAAATACATAGGTGTCTTTCATACCGATTTTTCACTGTTTTTATTTTCCCAATTGAATTGCTATATACCCAGTACACAATAAAAAACCATGCAACACGCTGCTCAGCTATTGGCTCTGGGTTCCTTGGGTTCTTGGTGAACCTACAAGTCCTATATATCCCCACAACCAGAAGGATCCAGCAGATGTAACAGTATATTGCTTTAAAAAATCTGTCATACTTAGAAGAAGTTACAGGTGAAAACGTTGGCACAAATGGCTGTTTTTTTCAACTCATTTTAAATTTTTCCTAATTTCAGCTGTTAGTTTCTATAAAAAAAACCTTGAAGGATCTACACAAATGACCCCTTGCTGAATTCAGAATTTTGTCTACTTTTCTGAAATGTATAGCTTTCCAGGATCCATTATTGGTTTCATACCCATTTCTACCATTAACTGGAAGGAGGTTGAAAGCACAAAAAATAGCAAAAATAGGCTATGTCCGATTAAAATGCCAAAACTGTGTAAAAAATTTTGTTTTCTGACAAAAGTCTGTCAGTCCCTGAAAGCTGGGAAGATGGTGATTTCAGCACCACAAACCCTTTGTTGATATAATTTCCAGGTAAAAACCAGATGCTTTCTTCTGCAGCACTTTTTTCCCATTTTTTCAACAAAACCAAACTTTTGCTGTATTTTGGCTAATTTCTGGGTCCCCTCCAGGGGAATCAACAAGCCCTGGGTACCTTTAAAATTCCCATGATGTTGGAAGAAAAGGACGCAAATTTGGCGTGGATACCTGATGTGATCAAAAAGTTACAGGGGCCTAAGCGCGAACTACCCCAAATAGCCAAAAAAAGGCTTAGCACAGGGGGTGTGTGGGGGGGGGGAGGCCTAGCAGCGAAGGGGTTAAACGAAACTGATTTCACAGAGGTTTGATATCTTTGAAGGGCTCCAAGATGCACGACTAGCTCTCAGCCCTTAGAAAGCTGAACACATAACTGCGCTCTTATCCTGAGTCTTACTCAGTGTCCATTATATATTCCTATCAGGAACCTGAGTCTGAAAAATGTGGCCATATGAACAATATCAATAACTACAGTCACTAACAGCGCAGGGCTTTGGAGATTTCTGTAAACATATGTTGGTGCTTAGATCCTCCCTAAAGTAACTTCAAAGTTAATAGGAACACAGCTAAGCTAGCCTCATTAAATTAAAATGCAAACTGCACTGACCTTATCTACGAAGACATCATTAACTAATGAGCATGGCTGGGTTGTGTGCTTGTTTTATTTCTTTTATTCATATTCATCCTATTAGTATACACTTTGTAATAATAATATTTACCCTTTTTAGAATAAAATCACTTCTTTGAAACCAATAAAAGAAAACGACCAATAGAATGAATAAC